>HG992308.1:6250000-7500000 GCA_905220615.1 Tinea trinotella | reverse complement strand
GTGGGCAGTTGCAGCGGGGTTGATGTGCTAGCGGAGTACATAAGGCATTTTGTCCACAGGCTCCAGGACAGGGATTCACGCAGCGTCTGTTGACGCAGGTCAGGTGCCATGGACAGTCTGGTGCACTAAGACATTCCGGTCTACAGTTTGGCGGTGATCCGAAGTAAGTAGGTTTACAGTGACATTGACCACTGCTGCATTCAGCATTAGGTCCACAGTCAGGGCACTCGTTCACTTTTTTAGGCTCCGTCTCAATATCTGCAAGCATATTGTTCATTAGTATTGATTTGTAATAAAATATTAAGTGTCTATGTATCCAGAATAATTAAGATATAAAGCATACCTTGGAAACAGCGTGTAAATGGATCACCAGTATATCTTATTGGGCATACGCATATGGGCGAATGTTGGTGTACTCTACACTCGGCGAAAGCACCACAAGATCCAGGGCACGGGTCTCTGCATTTTTCGTTTCGACAAGCCAAATGTTGTGAACAGTCAGAATCTACGCGACATTCAGGTCGGCAAGATGGCGGTTCTTGACTGGTGGCAGCGCGGCATGAGCAATGTGCAGTTGTGCCTGAAGCACGGCACACACTGTTTGGACCGCATGGATTTGGCGTGCAAGGATCCGTTATTACTGGTGCTGAATAAACAATAAATAATAAATTAAAGACACAAAGCTACATATATATTAGATCTTATTAATGGGCGACCATGGTTTTGCGTGGTAAGGAAGCGGGCTCTCAAACAAAGAATACCCCGGTTTAAAACCACTTGCCTGTATCTTTGAGTTAGATATGTAATTTGGTAGCCCAGTTTCTAAGATACAAGCAAGTCGCTTCCTTAGTATGAAAATGTAAAACATATACATATTATAAAAATAAATAATGTAATAATAGCCGGTTTAAAAAAATATTCTGCTTATCTTTATATAGCATAAGAATATTTTATTATTGTGTATCTATTTATTTATTAATGTAATATTTTATAGTTTGTATAATGTATTATTATTTTTATTGTATATGTAAGTATTAGTGTATTCTTCTAAGTTATTACATTTAAATTTGAGGGCCTATACAGGTATTTTGAAAGGTATAATAAATAATATATGTGGATTGTACCTAGTTTCATATATTTGAAACTGGTAACTCCTCTACTTTTAATCTATATGTTTTAGTTTCTATGGTTAACTGGCCAAGAATGTTTAACGCGATAAAGATTGCCTTTTTATAAAGTTTTAAAAAAGTACCTATAACACGTCGACAAGCGATGAATGGATCCCCTTGCAATGGCTTCGGACATTCGCAAATAGCTATGTGGTTGTAAACGTTACAAACGGCATCAACACCGCACGCGTTTAGGCACGGGTTAACACATTTGTAGTTAACGCATGTCAATTGTCTAGAACATTCATTATCACTCGTGCATTCTGGGCGACACTCAATATATGGGTTTCCATGATAGTCTGGGATGCATGCACAGTTTCCATTTGTGCACTCAGCGTTTATACCACAAGGTGATAAGGCACAGGGGTCTACTGGTGGTATTTGCAGAGGTTCTAAAATAATAATAAAAAAATTATAGGTATATAAAAAAATATCTCTACAAAATATCAATATGTTTTTTTGTTTTTGTTTCTATGATTATGTCAAACATTGACGCATAGTGGTAAGCCAGGAAAAGTCCAAGAGCGCCGAAGACTGAAAAAACCGACTTAGTTCTCGGTTGCCTCAGTCGCTTTAATTTTGCTAGCCAGAGTTGCTTTTACACGCTTCGCTTGAAGGATTCAAGGTTAAAGGTTATATACCGTTCATATATAATATACCTTTACGCACAGAATCGTTTAGTTTGACTGTCGATTCGGTCAACAGAATGCGGATGCTTCCTCTGACTAGTGCGTGCGGATATTACAGGGGTAAAAATACGAGAGAGGAACAAGGAATTCTACGTGGTATATGTGATTATTAAATCAACGTACCTTCAAGTATGTTACATCCAGTAAATGGATTTCCTGTATAATCTCTGATGCAAGTACAAATGGCTAGATGATTCATTGCTTTGCAGTCAGTATTAGAACCACAGGAACCGACACACGGGTCTGAGCATCTCTCCCTTATGCATGCTTTATCATTGGCACAGTCCTCATTGATTGTACATTCTGGGCCACACCGTGGTGGTGCTCCAAAGTACCCAGGCAAACAACTGCACAAGGCTGAGCCATCAACGTCTCGGCATGTTGCGAATGGACCACAATGATTGTTTTGACACGGCGAGCTTGGAGGTAATGCTGGCTGATCACGTTGGCAATTAGAGAAAGGATCACCAATGAATCCTGGTAAGCAAGTGCAGTAAGGACTATGATGATGTACTTGACATTGGGCGTTGGTTCCACACGCATTAATACAAGGGTCGACACAATGTTGTCTGACGCAAGCTCTGTTAAGTGGACATTCTGGATTGGTGACACATTCTGGTCGGCAGTTGGGTGGATTGCCAATGTATTCTGGTAGGCAAGTGCAAACAGCTTGAGCATTTGATACGCGACAATTGCTGTATGGGCCGCATGGTGATGGTTCACATGGATTTGTTGGTAGTTCTGAAAATAAATTTAAATATTATTATTTTTTACTTTGGCTCGACATATGGGCACCTCGCCTGATGTTAAGCCGGAGTGCGGTAGCAGTCACATCCACTACGCCGACCTAGTTGAAAACCAGGCCTAGTTGTGATTTTCAATCAAATTAAGTAATCACCAAGTAATCCATAATAGCTAGTGGATTCGTTGTGTCAGGATTGTAGCAAGTTGTGATTAGGATTGTATTTTTCATTAACACTTTATATCTGACCTCGTCTTGCCTAATTGTTAGGGGGGAAATCCAAGAGCGCCGAAGGCGCTCGATTCAGGCTACGGATGTCTCAGTCACCGTGACTATGTCGGCCAACTGTGATTTTATAAAGGTTACCTGAAGAGAACACTTTAGGTAAAGTATTCTACTAGTCGATTTTTTTACAAAATCGCTTTTAGCTTTTAGTTAGACTGCCGATTTTGTATCGGTATCACTGTTCGGGTATCACGGTAGTAAAAAGTGGAGATGGGAACAAAGTTAGGAAAAGGCTATTAGAATAAAAAATTACCTTGTCTGATAACTTCGCATCGTTCATAGGGGTTACCAACATATCCGTTTATGCAATTACATTTAGGTATATGGCTAACTGTTTGACATTCTGCATTTAGTCCACAGAAACCTGGGCATGGATCTTGACATTTATTGTTCACACAAGCTAAGTTTTTGGAACAATCCGAGTTTATTACGCATTCTGGACGGCAAGCTTCATATGGGTTTCCAAAGTACCCTGGTAAACAAGTACAGGAGCCAAAGTTGTTCCTTTCCTGGCAAACAGCGTTGGGTCCGCAAGGATTTGGTATACATGGCTTCGTTGGTATTTGTGGAGCTTGCTCTAAAATAAATAAAAATTGTTATTGAGGTGTGCAAATTAATCTAATAATGACTAATAGTGACAGCAGACAGTTGTTTATACAATATGCCAATATGGCGCAGTAACATCACTTTAAAGTAAACATACCGTATAGTTACCCAATCGCGTTTCGGTATTAGCTTTAAATTTGCCAGTTCCAACTAGGACGGTATAATGGATGTGACTGCCGCTTACAATTACTTAACTGTAGTAGCAGTCGCCTCTATTAATGAACCACATTCCAACTTAACATCAGGCGGGGTGCTATCACATGAGTATGTTAAGTCACAATAAATAAATATTTATTAATAAAAATTCTAATAGGTATACTTGATTTAAATAAGTGGTAGGAAGTGGTACCCAGTCTGCCGATCGGGGGTAGTACCACCACTTACAAGTATACCGAAACGCGACCAAATGACTTCACGGTCAAGTACTTCGCGTTTCGGGATCAGCTTGTAAGTTGCCGGTTCTAACTAGACCGGCATAGTGGATGTGACTGCTACTCAAAGGTATTGAATTTTAGTAGCAGTGACATCCATTCATGGACCACACTCCTAACAGCAAGCGGGGTGCTGTCATATGTCGTGTCACAATAAAAAAAAAGTTACGAACCTCTGATAGGTGTGCAACTCGTAAATGGATTTCCTTCAAATTCAGGTTGGCAAGCACAATTTGGCGAATGACTGACCACTCTACATAGAGCATTCTGGCCACAAGCTCCTAAGCAAGGATCTGCGCATTTGTTATTTATGCAAGCCAAGTTGTAGTTACATTCACTGTTTGTTACACATTCTGGTCTGCAGTAAGGTGCTGATCCTGAGTAGCCCTGTTGACAACTGCAGGACGGTGTGTCACCAATTGCTCGACAAATAGAATTTGGTCCACATGGTGATGGTTCACATGGTGCGGTCTTTGGCGGTTCACCTGGAAGTTAAAAAGAAATTTAACATTTGTGAATTTTGAATACCCCATTATTATCCCATTAAGATCCTGTAAATTTAAGGAGACCGTGGTTTAGTGGTATTGAAATTGTCTTGCAAACCGCTTCCCTCACATCCACGATTCTCTTCATACTAGCTCTACGGTTATGGGTACTAGGCAACCCAGCTTTTTTGAGGATGTATTCGATTTGGTCATAAATAATCATGTCTAATTGTAGGATACTTACTTTGAATGAAGCTACATTGTAAGAAAGGATCTCCAGCGTAACCATTTCTGCAGTAACAAATCGGTACATGGTTATGCACACGACATTCCGCATTGACACCACAAGAGCCAGGACATGGGTCCATACATTTTTGATTAGAGCAAGATTTTACAGGTGAACAGTCCGAGTCCACAAGACATTCAGGTCTACAAGATGGCGGAACTCCTTGATAACCAATGAGACAAGCACACATGACTTGATCGTTTATGTTGCGACATGTGCTGTATGGTCCACACGGTGACGGTGTGCAAGGGTTACGCTTTTCTGGTGAGACTGCAAATGAAAATATTTTATTATTAATTAGATAAAAAAATACACTAGGGCACATCGTACGGCTGCGACCGGTAAAATAACCAGGCGCCTGTCACCTAATACGCGACTGGTGCTTCTGCGTACTTGCGTTTAAATTCTTATATCCTATATTTTATACTTGCAAAGTCTACTTGACAGTTGAGATCGTTGCCAATTAACGTACTTCATTATTCCTAAGTAACGATTTTAGGCATATTCCAATGCTAATACCTTCTTTATAAAAATTGTATGAAATTGTATGAATTCGTCTTTAATTATAGTGAAGAGAAGCATACAGTTGAATTAGCTCTTAGGGTAGTTTACTGATTATAATATTCGAACCAATGTTTATAGCTTTTTTACTACCTAGTAGTACATTAAGTTCTTTAAAACTGTATGTATGATTATTAATTTTTTAGTTTTCTTTTGCTAATAGTTAATATCAAGAAGTTGTGTTTAAAATTAACGTGTATGTAAATTGTTACTATATAGGCTTAAGTTCTTTTGTGTTTGTGTAAATAAATATAAACAAAGGTAATATTAACTTACAAGTAATTGGCGTACAGGAGAAGAATGCATTTCCAGTCATATTGGATGGGCAACTGCACATTGGAATATGGTTGTAGACATCGCAAATAGCATTTGCTCCACAAATATTGACGCATGGATTGACGCACTTGTTATTAGCGCAAGCTTTGTTTTGCGGACAATCTGCGTTTGTTGTACATTCCGGTCTGCAACTTATGTACGGGTTGCCAAAGTAGTTGGGCTTGCAGGTACACTGTCCATTCGCACAATCGGCATTTGCACCACATGGGCTTGGGTTGCATTCGTCATATACAGTTGGGACGGGATCTACAAAGAAAATGTATTAAACAATAAGTTAAAAACGACACAATATTCTATTTTATTAATTTTTGGCATATGGTAGGTATATTTTAATAAGACGGGACATCCTGCTTTGACATGCCTGATAGTAAGCAAGGGGAAAGCTAAGAGCGGCGGCGACTTTCTTTTTATTAAATTAAATCGTTTTGTTATATGGTCGCTTCAGTCGCTATTACTGTGTGCCTTTTCACGCTTCTTTTAAACGGGGAGAACACATGGACTGCTAAAGCATTCCATTTGCCGAATGAAAAAGGCTGTGTCGCTTAGTGGTTAGTGTTTTTTTTTAAACTAATTCATACAGTCTGATTTTATATACGATTTTAAAAACAAATTAATACGTACTTATGCTTTGTTGAATGTAGCAGTTTCTGAATGGATCACCAGTGTAGCCTTCCCTGCAGCTGCATACAGCGGAATGTTGGTAAACTTGACAAACAGCTTGAAGCCCGCATGAGCCTGGGCATGGATCTTGGCAACGTTGGTTCATACAAGCCCTAGTGCTAGGACAATCAGAGTTCACTGTACATTCAGCGCGACAATTAGGTGGTGATCCCATATAATTAGTTAAGCAAGTGCACATTGGAATCTTGTTCGTCACTTGACATAAGGAATTAGGTCCACATGGTGATGGTATACATGGATTTACTTCAGCCAAAGGTGTCTGTTGCTGAGGAATTGGAGCACAACGTATGAATGGATCTCCGTTAAATCCTTGGCGACATGAACAAATCGGAGCATGGTTCACAACTCTACATTCAGCATTCTGTCCACAAGCACTGATGCAAGGATCCACGCATTTCTGATTTAAGCAACTCTTAGTCGATATACATTCAGAATTAACTGTACATTCTGGTCTACAGTTTGGTGGTGATCCGAAGAAGTTTTGTAAACATGAGCAGCTTGCTTGGCCATTATTTTCTTTGCAAAGTGAATTTGGCCCACATGGATTTGGAACGCATGGGTTTTGAGGGAGTGGTGCTGAAACAAAAATAATATTAATAAATATAAATTTATCACTAGTCCTTAGCCATTCAATGCCGGACATAAACCTATTACTTAACGAGTAAAGACAGAAAAAGTTTAATTTCTACTTACCAGGTTGATTGATGATAATATGACAATATCCATAAGGATTTCCAGTATATCCCGGTGCGCATGTACAAGTTGGTACATGATTAATGACTTGACAAATGGCGGTAGTGCCACAAACACCAGGACATGGATCAACGCACTTATTCTTCAGACAGGCCCTGTTATATGGACAATCTGAATTGACAGAACATTCTGGTCTACAAATTTCGTAAGGGTTTCCGAAGTAGCCAGGATCACAGATACATGCTCCAGCATTTTTGGATACTTGACATCTAGCATTTGTTCCGCATGGCGTTGGCTCACAAGGATTGATTTGATCGCTAATTGTAAGTTGATAGCACTGGGTGAAAGGATCTCCCATAAAGCCTTGTTCACAAGAGCACATAGGAGTGTGCAAACGAACAGCACACAAAGCATTGTACCCACAAGACCCTGGACAAGGATCTTTACATTTATTGTTAATGCAAGCCTTGTCTGATGGGCAATCGTTGTTTGTTGTACATTCACGACGACAAGCAGGTGGTGTTCCTTCGAATGTGGGTAAACATGTACATATGTATGAATTTCCATTTGGTCTGCATTCGCTGTTTGGACCACATGGCGATGGTATGCATGGATTTGGATCCTCTTGTGGTGGAAGAACTGAAAATTAAATATATGTTATAAGACAGGATATAAAAGATGTATAATAATTGGTAATACAAAATGTTACAAAAACTTACTTTGACAAGACGTGAAAGAAGAACCGGTGTATCCAGGTGGACAAGAGCAAATTGGGTTGTGATTGATAACATTGCATAGGGCATTAACACCACAAGATCCAGGACACGGGTCCTGACATCTCTGATTTATACAAGCCCTCGAAGGAGCACAATCAGTGCTTTGAATACATTCTGGTCGACAATTTGGTGGATTTCCAATATAACTTTGTACGCATGCGCAAATAGCTTGGTTGTTTATCTCTCTGCATACGCTGTTAGGACCACATGGGGATGGTTCACATGGTCTACTTTGTGGTTCTAAAAGAAAGAAATATAAATCAATATAGCAGTTTAATTGTCATGCCATAGATTCTAACACAAATCTCTCGTTTTCTTAATAATCAAGATTCTCTTTATACAGGCTGTATGGTTATAGGCTCTGCTTTTGTTGGAAGGCTTAATAAATAAATAAATAAATGACTCTAATTTTATCTAGAAGCAATAATCTGGATCTTCCCCGTTTTATCCTTCCCCTCATTTATTAATCTTATGTCTATTTGATTTGCCTAAACCAACGCATATAAAACTATATAAGAATTAAACTTACTTTCAATAGGTCGACAAATGCTAAAAGCATCACCAGTCATTCCTTGAGGACAACTGCAAATCGCAACGTGGTTGTATACGTTACACTCAGCATTAGTTCCACACATGTTCACACATGGATCCATACATTTGGATCTCATACATGCTTTGTTCAGAGCGCAATCGGTGCTGAGAACACATTCAGGTCGACAGCCGAAGTACGGATCGCCTTGGTATTCCGGTAAACAGGTACATGTGCCTAGATTGCATTGAGCGTTAGGTCCGCATGGTGATGGGTTACACGGATCACTTGCTTGAGGTGGTTCTGTAAAATTTAATCGGGATTAATTAAAATAGATTTTCCTTTTCACATTGCACTATTAAATTGGCTATTAAGTGAGCGACTATTCATTTTTTTTTCGGACTGCAAATCGTATGCTAAGCTGGAGTTTGATCCGTGTCAGGCAACTGACAAATTTTATTGTAGACAAATTTAATCGATTTCTTTTAGTTTATTATTCTAAATATTTACCATAAGGTTGAGGATTGCAGGCAGTGAAAGGATCTCCAATATACCCTTCAAAGCAGGTACACATAGGTATATGATTAACCACAGTACATTGTGTGTTAAGTCCGCAAGATCCTGCACACGGGTTGATGCATTTAGAATTGATGCAGGCCCTGTCGTTGCTACATTCCGTGTTGATAGTACATTCTGGTCTACAGTTAGGTGGGCTTCCAAAGAAGTTTGGTAAGCAGGAACATGAATATGTACCACCTACGTCTCTACATTGTGAATTAGGTCCACAGGGTGATGGGAAGCACGGATTGACTGGTGCTAATTGTGTTGATTCGACAGCTGAAATAAAATATATTTTAAAAGTTATAGAAAATAATAAAAGTAACTGATAGGATTTTATGAGGATTATGTTTGTTAAAATAAAAAAAATGTTAAAAGCTATGAAGACTTTTTCATTGTGGCTCGCATATGACAACATTCCCATCATCCAATAGTGGTGACAGCTAATAAAGTTAAATAATTTCAAATACAATCCTATCCGCTATGCGGTCTAGTTGGATTCAAAGGTGACCCTAAAATGCAACTGAGTGATTTTACGATCTGTACACTTGAAAGTGGTGGTACTACTAACCCGGATTGGTAGACTAGGCAAATGACTTTGATCTTCCGTTAAATATCTTGTTTTTCTTTAATGAAAAAGTTTTGCATTTTGTAATGTCATTAAAAACAAACAAAAAAACTTTTTTTGCAAAGACAAAACAAGATAGAATATTTGTCATTAAAAATTTTAGACACTGTAAAGACGAACAATAACTTTGGAAACTTTGCGAGCTCTTCTTTATTCTGTAATAGAGAAAATTATTTACCTTGTATAGGATAACAACGACTGAACGGATCTCCTGTATGTTGACTTTTGCACGAACAAATCGGATTATGGTTAATAACTCTGCAATCAGCGTTTATGCCACATGCACTAGGACAAGGTGACACACATTCCAAGTTCTTGCATACTAAATTGAGGGTGCAGTCTGATGATGTTGTGCACTCTGGCCGGCATAGCGGCGGTGATCCTTGATAACCTTCTTGGCAAGTGCAAACTGATAATCCATTGACGGCTCGACATATGCTGTACGGTCCACATGGTGAAGGATTGCAAGGTTCGACAGCTTCAACTAGAATAATTAAAAATAACATTAAGTTTGAGCTCAGTCAAGTAGCTCAGGTGTTAACATGCAAATCATTCAATTATACGGGTTAAGTGATGTCAGGCGTGGGTCAGTAATTGGATGGGTGACCGACTTGTTTGTTGCTTTGCTTGTTTTATCTTAGGGCATGTCTAAGTCCGGTCGTTATTATTAAATGACGGTTGTTAATACTTCGGCATGTCCTAAAAACTGCCCCATCTAAATCCACATTGTCAAGCGTTCTCCAGCAAATCCTGTCTGGATAACCACGACCTGGACAGAGGTCTGTGCCCAGTAGTATGATAATTATATTACACTGTTCAATTAGGTTTGAAACAGAAATGTATTCTAATGAGCTTTTAAATAAACTTACTTTGTTGTTTTAATATGCAGAACTTATATGGATCTCCTTGATATTGATCTTGGCAGGTACATGTAGGGAAATGGTTAATGACTTGGCATATGGCATTCACACCACAAGTTCCAGGACAAGGATCGCGACATTTGTTTTGAGTACAAGCCAAGTTGGAAGCGCAATCTGTGTTCACGACGCATTCAGGCTTACAACTTTCGTAGGGATTGCCATAATATTCTGGTATACAAACACAAGAGCCTGCGCCATTTTGTTCTTTGCAAACTGCATTGGCACCACAAGGTGATGGTACACATGGCGTTGGTCTTTCTATTTCTGTAGCAGCTACTTGAGGATTACATTGTATGAATGGATCACCAGTAAAAGAGTTCTGGCAAAGACATATTGGTGTATGACTAATGACTCTGCATTCGGCATTTATTCCACAAGATCCTACACAAGGGTCTTTACACTTTCTGTTTATGCAAGCCTTATTAGATGGACATTCTGTATTGCTCACACATTCCGCGCGGCAGTTAGGTGGTGTGCCACTAAAGTCAGGCAGACATGTGCATACTGGAGAATCACCACTTTCAACGCACTGTGAATTGGGTCCGCATGGTGATGGTAGACAAGGATTAACACGTTCTGGTGGAGCAGCGGCTAAAACAAAAACAATCTCATTATATATAGGATAAATAAATCTGAATGGTTTTTTAATGTGACGCACTAATCTGCCTGATCTGCTTGTAAGCAATGGGAGGTCTAAGAGCGCCGACGGCAATAAAACTGACTTTGTTTGCGGTGCCCAAGATGTTGTCACTATGCAGGGCGGAGACTTTTTAACGTATAGCTTTAAATACTCAAGGTCTCAAGGATGGAAAAAATGGTCTGGTAAAGCATTTCACTTGTCGACTGTTCGATAAAGAAACAATACGCTGAACCGTTTAGTTCGACTGTCGATTTTGAGTTATAGCAGCGCCTATTACTCAGACAGTACAACAGAACATAATAACAACATAAACAGAACTTTATCCAAGAGTGAATAGAAGCATTGCATATTATAAACGATGTTCCTACGCGAAGTGCTTATTTAATCTAATATAACTTACGAATAAATTGGCAAACACTAAATGGATCTCCAGTATATCCTGAATAGCACGTGCATAATGGATTGTGATTGACCACGAGACACTGAGCATTTATTCCACAAGCTCCTGGGCATGGGTCTATACATTTCTGGTTCGAGCAGGCTAACGATAGTTTACAGTCTGAACTGACTGCACATTCTGGTCGGCAATTTGGTGGGCTACCAATATATCCCTGTATACAGACGCACACCGCGTGACCGTTCACTTCTTTACATTGACTATTTGGTCCACATGGTGATGGTTGACATAGGTTGACAGGTAACGATTCTGAAAGTCAATAAATTGTTTATTTTATTTTTTTATTATACATTTCTATACTAAGTATGTGTAATAAAGTAAATGTATTATACCCCGCTTGATGTTAAGCTGGAGTGTGGTCCATGAATGGATGTTACTGCTACCACAATTCAAAAACTGTGAGGAGTAATCACATCCACTTTGCCGGCCTAGTTGAAACCGGCAACTTACAAGCTGATCGCAAAACGCGACGAAATCACTTCACGGTCTGTATGCTTGTAAGTGGTAGTACTACCCTGGTTCGGCAGACTGGGTACCACTGCCTACCACTCTTTGATAACCAGGCCCTAAACAAATATCTACCTCATTTTTATTAACAAACCTTTGCAATATTTTATATAATTATGAAATAGTACAAATAAAAGCTATGAAACAAATATTTGCTCTGACTGGGAATCAAACCCAGGAGTTTACGCGCAACGAACTAATCGCCAACCGTTCGTCCACGCCTGTCGTACAATGTAGAATACATTGTTTATTAAAAGAAAAACGCCATTATTAAAACATTTCAATAAATTATTTACCTGTAACTCTTGTGCATGAATAGAATGGACTGCCAGTAGTACCAGCTGGGCAGGAACACATTGGTATATGGTTGATGACTTCGCAAATAGCATTACTACCACAAGTGCCAATACAAGGATCACCGCATTTATTTTTCATGCAAGCCTTGTTCCTTGCACATTCAGTGTTTAGAACACATTCTGGTTTGCAGCCAAAATAGGGGTCGCCTTGATATTCAGGTAGACATGTGCAAACACCATTGTTACATACAGCATTGGCTCCGCAGGGTGTAGGCAAACATGGGTCGATTGGAGCGTTGACAACTGAAATAATAAATTTATAAATAAACGCTGCCATGATTGATATAGAAAACGTGTATCGTTATTTTTTATTATGGTTTGGGCACATGGAAAGGATTCGTTAAAGTAAATTGACGAAAATAATTTATAAATCTCATGTCAATGGATACGTTAAACAAGGCAGGGCCAGGAGGGTGTTTACCGACCAAATTGGAAACATCCTTAAGAAAGCTAGGTTGCCTAGTGCCCATAACCATAGAGCTTGTACGAAGAGAATTGTGAATGTGAAGGAAGCGAGGGAATCAGGGTCGTGGCAATCCATTGGCCACTTGCCACGACCCTCAATCATTTATTTGATAATTGAAAATCCTGAGTATTGTGGTAAGTAATGAAAAGATTTAGTGCACGGTTGCCTCAGTCACCATCATTATGACGGCCAAAATGATTCTTCACGTTTCGCTTGAAGGTTCTAGGGTAATAGGATGGGGAGAACACATAGGCTGAGAATAAGATGTTCTATATAATAGTATTTTAATATATTTAGGTGTTGCGTAAATATTGTTTATGAAATTAAATATTATCGTGTTTTTTATGACACGAAAATACAGTTAGTTTCTCCTGCGAAATCATAATTTAAAAAACCCGGAAATAATGAAAAATGAGTCATATTGGGGATAGTTTCGGAAACATCTACGAAAATGTGAAATCAGCCTTTGTATTTTCGCACGAACGCGACGAAAATCTTATGAAGTGTCACGTCGTCAGAATAAAAAAAAACTAAATAAATGAGATAAAAATAAATTTATATTAATATTACTCTTTTTCTTTTCAAGTTCGCAGTTTTTATAATTTTATATACTGTAACCCTGTTAGTGAATTTATTGCTGCATATCTTTTTATATATTTATCTAAATAAATAAATACTTTTCTTATCACATACTTATATAAAACTTACCAGGAGGATTTGGATAGCATCGTACGAAAGGATCGCCAGTATATCCTTGTACACAAGAACAGATTGGCAGATGATTATTAACAACACAAATGGCATCATTGCCACATGCTCCAGGACATGGGTCTGTACATCTTTGATTAATACATGCCATATTAGCATTACATTCAGAGCTGATGGTACATTCTGGTCTACATTGTGGAGGAGATCCGATGTAGTTTGGTGAACAAGAGCATCTTGCGTTGCCTCCATACTCTTGGCATTGAGCGTTCGGACCGCATGGTGATGGTACACAAGGATTTACGTTTGGTGGTGGTATTGTAACTTGGACTGAAATAAAATTTAAAATTGATATTGTAAAGAACAATAGTCTTTTCATATAATTAACACTATGAGGATAAACTAGGACCTTTTTTTATTGTGGCTCGAAATATGAAAGCACCCCGCCTTTTTTTATTTCATTTTTTATTGTGACTCGACATATGACTGCACCCCGCTTGATGTTAAGCTAGAGTGTGGTCCATGAATGGATTTCACTGCTACTACAAATCAATAACTGTGAGTAGTAATCACATCCACTATGCCGGCCTAGTTGCCGAAACGCGACTAAATTACTTCACGGTGTGTATACTTGTAAGTGGTGGTACTACCCCGGATCGGCAGACTGGGTACCACTTTTTGATAACGAGACCCGAAGCAAATATCCACCTCTTTTTTTATTAAAAATTTGTAATATTACACTTTTTTTATTTTTTTTGTAATATTTATTAATGTAATTAATAAATATTACAAATAAAAGCTATGATACAAATATTCACTCCGGCCGGGAATCGAACCCAGGATTTTATGCGCAACAAACAAATTGCTAACCGTTTGTCCACGCCTGTCACCTAATGTTAAGTTAGAGTGCAGTCCATAAATGGAGGCGACTGGTACTAAAGTAAATAACTGCAAGTAGCAGTTCCATCGAACATGTCAGCTCGGTTGGCACCGGCTACTTTTAAGATGATCCGTAAACGCGACTGAGTCATTTTACGGTCTGTTCATTTGAAAGTAGTAATACTATTCCGATTCAGCAGACTGGGTAATCGACACGAAGCAAAGCTATATTAAATCGTTGCCCTGACCGGGAATGGAACCCAGGTTTCAAGCATAATGGACTAGTGTGTTAGAAAAATAACTTACCTAAAACACAATTTGTAAATGGATCCCCAGTATATCTGTCTTGGCATGAGCAGATTGGATTATGAGATATAACTCTACAGTCAGCATTTCGACCACATTGATTGGTGCAGGGATTGACGCATTTGCGATTAAGACAAGCCTTATCAATGGGACATTCACTATTAATAGAACATTCAGGTCTACAGTTAGGCGGAGTTCCAATGAATTCTGGTTGACAACTGCAGATTGCTTGGTCATTCACTTCTCTGCATTGACTGTTTGGACCACAAGGTGATGGCCTACATGGTTCCGGCTTTTGAGGCAAATCTGTAAATAGTAGATAATTTATTTAGATATCTTAAATCTAGTCGTACTCGTATTTATGCCATTTACCAGACTGTTCGAAAAATATTGGGTTATTAAATTATTTTATTTTTATAATTTCTTATATAATAACCTATAATAATAAATTTATGAATGACATTAAAAAATAGTAAATGGAAAATAAGATTTCAAATTTAATAACTCACTTGTCTAATGTACATATTTGTTACCCATAATTTATTTATATCAATAGAATTAAATATCAAACGGCATAATTAAGTAGTAATGGTTATTTTTTTTTTCCTTGGGATCCTTCATCTGATCTCGACTTGCGATTGTAAGATATGGGACCTTAAGAGTGCCAACGACTGAAATAACCGACTCAGTTCATGGTTGCTTCAGTCACCATCACTATGCCGGCCAGAGGTGTTTCCTCACGCCTCGCTTAATGGATCCAAGGTTACAAACAAGGGGGGTACAAATGGACTGGCAAGGCATTCCATTGTTTAGTTAAACCGTTCGATAGAATTCGGATTCTTCGGATAGCGTCATACCCGCCCCATAAGGGTCGGGGGCGGGCGCCACGGGAGTTAAAAGACGAGATAAGAAGTTTTTTTTTGGGAAACAAATGGCTTATTAATATTACCAAACTGATCAGTGTAATCTTTGCACTTACCTTGTTGTATTTCAACGCAGTAAGAATAAGCGTTGCCAGTAAGTCCCTGATTACAGTAGCAAGAAGGAATGTGATTTACTACTTGGCAGATGGCGTTAAAGGCACAAACTCCTGGACATGGGTCTTTGCATTTGTTCTGGACACATGATAATCTTGGCGGACAGTCCGTATTGATTACACATTCTGGTCGGCAGCCATCGTATGGGTTACCAATGTATGTGTCCAAACATTTGCATGCACCAGCACCATTCCGTTCTGTGCATTCAGCGTTTATACCACAAGGCGATGGCTCGCACGGGGAGTTGTACTCGATTATTGATTCTAAAAATTTGTTAGATAATTTAAATTATAGGGTCCTATAAAACATTCTTTCATTTTTTAAAACAACCAGTTAGAAACAGGACAACCAAAGTACGTCCACGTCCAAAGTGGTCTCGAACTGGTGCTCTTCGGTTTGTGTAACCATTGCACTGCCACTACACCACGGTCGCCTTTTAAAGGTTTGCCATAACGTTTGATGTTAAGCTTGACAGTGGTACACGAGGCTATTGCTATTACAGTTAAATAATTGCAAGTTTTGACGACAGGCGTAGCCGATTGTCCAGCGATTGGTTTGTTGCGCGTAAAGTTCCGGGTTCGATTCCCGGTCGGAGCCAATATTTGTTTCATAGCTTTTATTTGTAATATTTATTAATTATATTGAATATTAGCAAAAATTAGTTAATAAAAAAGAGGCGGTTATTTGCTTCGAGTCTGGTTATCAAAGAGTGGTAGGCAGTGGTAGCCAGTCTGCCGATCCGGGGTAGTACCACCACTTACAAGTATACAGACTGTGAAGTGATTTAATCGCGTTTCGGGATCAGCATGTAAGTTGCCGGTTCTAACTATGCCGGCATAGTGGATGTAAATGCTACTTACAGTTATTGGATTGTAGTAGCAGTGACACTTCAGCTTAACATCAAGCGGAATGTTGTCATATGTTGAGTCAAAAAATAAAAAAGTAGCGGTCGCGTCCATTGTACCGGTCTAGTTTTAATTGGCAACTTATGAGCTGATCCTGATAAGCGACAGGGTCACTTCACAGTCTGTATACTTGAAAGTGATGGTACTACTAATAACCACCAACTGCCTACCACCTAAATGCCCGTAAATGTCTACTCGTAAATGCCTAAACCCAGTAATGTTTGCCTCATTATTTTAATTTACAAAAAATACTAGAATTTAATTTATGATCCGACAGAGAATCGAACGGACTGACGGCATAACCAATCTCCACGTGGGTTGTTT
Source organism: Tinea trinotella (assembly GCA_905220615.1). Taxonomy (NCBI): domain Eukaryota; kingdom Metazoa; phylum Arthropoda; class Insecta; order Lepidoptera; family Tineidae; genus Tinea; species Tinea trinotella. Next base: position 7,483,043 of record HG992308.1, on the reverse strand, counting down.
AAACAACTTCTTATTTGTGTTCATAAACAAAAACCATTTACCTTTAATTGGGCTGCAAGAAGTGAAAGGATTTCCAGTTTGACCAAATGGACATGAGCATACCAACGCATGACTGATAACACTACAATCAGCATTATATCCACAACTGCCAGGACATGGGTCTTTGCATTTCTGATTAATACACGCCAGATTGCTGGCGCATTCAGAATTACTAATACATTCTGGTCGACACGATGGTGGTGATCCGATAAATTGAGGAAGGCAAGAGCACGACGGAGATTGTCCAATCACTTTACAAACGGCGTTAGGACCACATGGTGATGGTTGGCATGGGTTTACTGGTGCTTGTAGAATTTCTAAAACAATATTATAATATTATTTAAGCGAAGTGTCTCCTTTGGCCGGCATAGTAATGGTGACTGCGGCATCGCTATAATGAAACAGTATTTTCAGTCGTCAGCTCTCTTGGAACTCACCTGACTCACCATCAGGTAAATCTAGGTCAGATGTCGTGCTTAATAAAAATATATATTTTAAATCAATCAATTAAATTGTCACGCCTTTTTCCCACAGGGATAGGCAGAGACAATGGAGCGTCACTTGCTACAACTTCCTCGCTTCTCTCATATCCACAATTCTTTTTATACAAGCTCTACGATTATAGGTACCAGGCAACCCAGCTTTTTTTGGATGTCTCTGATTTTGTCGGATAACAACCTCCTGGGTCTGCCTCGTTTGACGCATCCATCCATCCACATCAGATTTATAAATTTCTTTCGTCATTCTTCTTTTACTCATTAGGTATAATTAACAAATATTGGTTAAAATTATTTATATTTACCAATTGGACTACAACGGACGAATGGATCGCCAGTATATTTAACTGGACAAGAGCAGATAGGATTGTGGTTAATAACATCACATTTAGCCCCAAGACCACAGGTTCCGATGCAAGGGTTGATACATTTCTGGTTATTACAGGCTTCATTTTGACTACAATCTGCGCTAATCGTACATTCTGGTCGACATGATGGTGGACTTCCAATGTAGCCGATCAAGCAAGAGCAAACACTTTGTTGGTTGATAACCCTGCAATGGCTGTTTGGGCCGCAAGGGCTTGGGTTGCACGGATTGCTTGGAGGGGCAGCTGAAATAAAAATTGATGTTTAGCACAGGGGTAACAATGACATTAATCAGAAATTAAAGTTGTCGATACATCTACAAATTAAAATGAAAAAAAAAAACACAGTGAAAGTGACATTTCTGGAGTTTTCTACATTTTCCTAGATAAACGTCAGTAATCAAATAGATAATACAATATGGCGACCACTATCAATATACGACGCCCAACCTAAATCCATTCTTATGTAATGTTGTTTAGAAATTTTAAATCGGTCCTCTTTTTTTCTGATTTGGGCTATTGTTACCCCTAGGTTACAATGCAAAGTTTCCGCTGATACAGTAACAAACATAATATAACTTTTTTTAAATTACTATGTTCTTTAAACATATATAAGTGCCGTATTTAACATTTTAAAATGTCTAATAATAATAATTTAAATATACGCTGGTAGAATAAAAAGTCAAATAAAACACACACGTAATCTTCATATCAAATTAGAAATTAGATATTTTTGCCCTAAAAAGATAATATACTTATTTAGACCTCACCTTCTACTTGATGACATCCAATGAAGGCATTTCCTGTAGTTCCAGGTGCACAAGTACACATTGGAATATGATTGTAGACATTGCATTGAGCTGTTGGTGCACAGGCCGCTGGACAAGGGTTCATACATTTGTTTCTAACACATGCTTTATCCATTGGGCATTCCATGTTGGAAATGCATTCAGGTTTACATCCGAAGTAAGGATCTCCTTGATAGTCTTGCAGGCAAGTACATATGCCATTAAGGCATTGAGCGTTAAAACCACATGGTGATGGATTGCAAGGGTCAGTCGGTGTATCCTCTGAAAAGAAATACATAATATCGATCACGCAATACTTAGGAATGAAATCCCAGAACATCTAAGTTTAACCCAAAAAATATTTACAGCCGGTTGTACCAAAAATTGTAATTTATAAATTTGTTAAAAGTATCGTATAGGTAAAAGAAAAAAAAAAAGGGTTGCACCACTCTTTAACTTCACATTTACGTTTAACGGATATTTTATACAGAGCTGAATGACATCATTCATTTTGGGTTTCGATATCTGACCTCGACGCCTGAAGGAGGGATTCAAGAGACCAACGACTGAAAGAAACCGACTAAGTTTACGCTTGCCTCAACCGAATCACAATACCGGTCGATGCTTTTTTATAGTTCTCTTGAAGAATCCAAGATTATAGAATAGAAATCTTGTACCTAAAAAGGCTGGTAAAAGCATTAGTTCGACAAAAAAGGATGCGCCGAGCTAATTTATAATTAATACTTTTACTTTTATATAAATGTATATTTTTAAAACAAAATTTTACCTTGTGGAGGTTTATACACGCAAGAGGTAAATGGATCTCCTGTGTAACCATTAACGCAAGTGCAAGCCGGGAAATGATTAAAAACAGTACATTCTGCGTTTAATCCACAACTTCCTGGACATGGGTCGCGACATTTCATATTCATACAAGCTAAGTTGGATGGGCAGTCTTGATTGATTGCACATTCTGGTCTACAATTTGGTGGAAGACCTTGGTAGTTCGGTTGGCAAGAACATGACGGACTGCCGTTAATATCACGACAAATTGCGTTCTCTCCGCACGGGTTTGGTCTGCATGGATCACGAACTGTTTCTGGTATGTTTTGAATTTGTGCTAAAATCATAATTAAACAATGAAAAAGATATAGCTGTCAAACAATAGAAGTAAGAATGCTAATTGTATACATACGTTGCATGTAGCATCTTGTAAAAGGATCACCTATATATCCATTAAGACATGAACATATCGGACTATGATTTATGACCCTACAGTTTGTATTTAATCCGCAATGATTGGGACATGGATCCGCACACTTTTGGTTAACACAAGCCTTATCTGGGACACATTCTGAGCTCACAGTACATTCGGGTCGGCATCCAGGCGGACTTCCAATGTAATTAGGCATACACGAGCAAACACTTTGTCCATTAACTGGTTTGCATATACTGTTGGGTCCACATGGATTGGGAGCGCATGGTGTAACTGGTGCTTGTTGAACTAAAATAAATAAAGAAATTAGTTAAATCCAAATGAAAATAAAATGTATAAATTAAACAAAAATACTAACCTTCCTCGTAGATGCATTGTCTAAAAGGATCACCAGTATATCCAACTGGACATGTGCAAGAAGGTAGATGGTTCACAACATTGCAGGTTGCTAATGGTGCGCATGTCCCTGGACAGGGGTCTTGACACTTAGAACGGATACAAGCTTTATTAGGTGCACAATCTGTGTTAACTGTACATTCAGGTCGACATCCCTCGTATGGATTTCCAATATAATCAGGCAAGCACATACAAGAACCAGCATTGAACTGTTCTTTGCATATAGCGTTAGGTCCACATGGAGACGGTTGACAAGCATGCGCTGGCTCTTGAATGATATCGTATCTTATGATAGAACAGCTACTGAAAGCGTCACCAGTATATCCTTGAGCACAGAAACACATCGGGGAATGACTAATAACTTTACATTGTGCATTCACACCACAAGCTCCGATGCAAGGATCTTTGCACTTTTGATTTATACATGCTGAGTTGGAATTGCATTCGCTGTTACTTGCGCATTCTGGCTTGCAATAAGGTGGGCCTCCAATAAATCCTTGCATACATGAGCAAGATGGGGACCCTGAAATTTCTTTGCAAATTGAATTGGGACCACAAGGTGAAGGAATGCAAGGAGTTTCATCAGCAACTGGTGGACCTAAAAACAAAACAATAAATAAATAATTTGTATTATCAAATGAATAATTTGCATTGAACTAATTGAGAAATAAACTTACTGTAAGGAATACATCTTGTAAATGGATCACCAGTATATCTTGATGGGCAACTGCAAATTGGGTTGTGTTTGATTACTTCACAAGTAGCACCGACTCCACAGGATCCAGTGCAAGGATTGATGCACTTCTGATTGTTACAGGCTCTATTGGATGGGCAATCTGAGCTGACAATACATTCTGGTCTACATAGTGGCGGACTGCCAAGATAACCTGATACGCATGAGCATACACCTTGACCGTTAACTTCGCGGCATTGACTGTTCGGGCCACATGGTGATGGTATACATGGATTAGTAACAATTGGTACTGCAAAATAAAAAAAATAGGTAATAAAAACGTATAGATTATTTTTAAAACTTCTTGTGGCTCGAAATGTGACAGTATCTTGCCTGATGTTAGGTTTCAGTGCAGTCCGTTAATAGAGGCGACTGCCGGCCGACTGCCGGCCGGCCTAGTTGAAACCGGAAACTTTCAAGATCATATTGAACTTCACAGTTTGTACACTTGAAAGTTGTGGAATACTCCGGATCGGCAGAGTGGGCAAATAATAAACAGTTTACAAAAAAATCGATCAATTAATTGAATTGTCAAGCCTTTTTGTAAAATAGAGGTTAAGTATATAATTCGTTATTATTACCTGAAATTGGTTGACAATTAAAGAATGCATTTCCACTGGTTCCCTGAGGACAACTACACATTGGAATATGATTAACAACGTCACACAACGCATTAGCTGCACAAGTTCCAATACATGGGTTTATGCATTTGTTCTTAGAGCATGCCTTGTCACGTGGACAATCAGAACTCAAAACGCATTCTGGACGACATCCTAAGTACGGATCACCTTGATGTTCCGCAACACAAGTGCAGATACCATTATTACAATCGGCGTTGGGTCCACACGGGGAAGGATTACAAGGATCCCTTGTGTCTTGTATAATTTCTGGAAGAACAACATTGTTATTACCAACTGTTTATTGTTCACAATTATTTTGGGCAAACAAAATACTTAAGAAAACTTACCAACAGGTTTAAGTTTGCAGAAAGTAAACGCGTCCCCTGTATAACCGTCTAAACATGTACAGACGGGCGTGTGTTGAACTACTGAACATACCGCATTGGAACCACAAGAACCAGGGCAAGGATCACGGCATCTCTCTCTAAAGCAAGCCATAGATGTTGGACATTCAGAGCTGATAGTACATTCTGGACGACAATTTGGTGGGCTTCCCATGTAGTTTGGCATGCAAGTACAAGATGGAGTACTGCCATAATTTTGGCAAATAGAGTTTGGTCCACATGGAGATGGAATGCAAGGATCTCTGTATGGTTCCAATTCCACGTTCAATACGGGTGCTAAAAATAATAACAATGTTTAGAATAACTTAAATACTTCTTTTGCTTTTTTGCAAGGTAATACTTTATTTAATCAACAAATATCGCTATTAAATAACTTACGAGGTATTGGTGTACATCTAGTAAACGGATCACCAGAATATTGTGATCTGCACTGGCATATTGGGCTGTGATTGATCACCCGACAGTCAGCGTTAGTACCACAAGCATTGATGCAAGGATTCACACATTTCTTGTTAAGACAAGCTTTGTCTGTTGCACATTCCGTGCTAATTATACATTCTGGATGACATCCTGGTGGTACGCCAATGTAATTTGGACTGCATGAACATACTGCTTGTCCGTTAACTTCTCGACAAACGCTGTTAGGGCCACATGGTGATGGCTGACAAACGTTCATAGGCAATTGTTGTGGAGCTGTAAGAGAAGAGGCATTTAGTAACCCTATAAACAAAACCTTAGAGTATTAAAATCATAATTGAAGTATACTTACGTTCAGGTCTACAATATTGGAATGGATCACCAGAGTATCCCGTTTGACAAGAACAAGAAGGAGCGTGATTAACTACTTGGCAATAAGCATTCGGTCCACAAGCTCCAGGACATGGATCATTGCATTTATTTTGCATGCATGCCTTGTTTGATGGACAATCAGTATTAACCAAACATTCAGGTTTACAGCCTTCGTATGGATTGCCAAAGTATTCAGGCAAGCAAGTGCAAGATCCAGCTCCATTCTGTTCTTTACATACAGCATTAGGACCACAAGGTGATGGTTGGCAAGGCGACAGTGGCTCGTGGTTTACTGGAACCCTATGACATTCCACGAATGGATTTCCAGTATATTCAGGTATACAAGAGCAAACGGGAGAATGGCTTACAACATGGCATTCGGTCAATGAACCACAAATGCCAGGACATGGATCCACACACTTCTGGTTCATACAAGCCAGATGACTGGAACATTCCGAATTAGTTATACATTCAGGTTTACAATACGGTGGTTTTCCAACAAAGCCACCAAGACATGAGCATGATGGTGTTCCTGATATCTCTTTGCAAATTGAGTTTGGTCCACACGGTGATGGTGTACAAGGGTTGACTGGTTCGGGTACGAATGCTAAAAGAAAATTATATTATTAGGTATTTATGTGTTCTTAGAGATGCATATTAAGTGCTTAAATAATACAGCTTACCTTGAACAATGCATCTCACAAATGGATTTCCAGTATATGAAGGGGGACAAGTACAAATCGGATTATGATTAATAACTTGACATTTGGCTCCAACACCGCATGCTCCCTTGCATGGGTTAACACATTTCTGATTACTACAAGCCTCGCTGAGCTGACAATCTGTACTGACAACACATTCTGGCCTGCAGGTAGGCGGTGATCCAATGTATCCCACAAAGCATGAGCAGACAGCTTGGCCGTTTATGTCTCTACATTGACTGTTTGGTCCACATGGACTTGGCTGACATGGAAGAGGTTTAGTAACTAAAAATGAAAACAACAATTAGTTAAGTCCCAAGTGTATATACTACTGTGATCAAAAAGTAGTAGGACTTTTCAATTTGATGTTCCCGGGCTTATTGAAATAAACTGTTTTTCTTATGTTGGCACAACCTTAACTTACGCCTCTGCCTAATTTACGTGACAGAAGGGTCAGTTGTTTATGAGTTATGCTGGTTGTGGCGTCAACCTTTAAAAAAAGTTTTTATTACGGCACAAATAAATAGTAATAAAATGTTAGGCATCTTCAAAAACCGTAAAATATTTTTTTAGATGTTAGGGCCAACCAGAGTAACCGATAAACTGACCCTTCTGTCACGTCAGAGACAAGGAATATTGTGCTCAAGAGACGTCACAGACGTCAGAGATTGTACGTCAGAGACATCAGTTAAGGTTGTGCCAACATAAGAAAAAAAAGTTTATGCATTTGGATAATCCCGGGAAGTTTAAATTGATAAGTCTTACTACTCTTTGACCACAGTGTTATGCTTTTATTTAAATGAAGGATTAAAGAGTAATGTTACCTTGTACCGCATTACACATAATAAATGCATTTCCACTCATCTCTTCAGGGCATCTACACATTGGAATATGATTGATCACTTCACACAGAGCGTTTGGTGCACACACTCCATTGCATGGGTTCACACATTTATTTCTCATACAAGCCTTGTCCCTGCTACAATCGGAACTGAGGACGCATTCAGGTCTGCACTCGAAGTATGGATCCCCTTGATATTCAGGAAGACAAGAGCATTCTCCGTCCCGACAGACTGCATTTGGTCCACAAGGGGATGGGTTACAAGGATCTTTGGTATCTTGGACAATTTCTAAAAACGAATTTTACATTAGTATGGTATTCTACATTATTTTATCCATACAATATTTGGTTGTAAAATTTCTATACGAACCTGGCATTTGACAAGCAACAAAAGCATCACCAACGTAATTGTCGATACATCTGCAGATTGGCATGTGGTTTTGTACAATACACTGAGCATTTAATCCACAGGAACCAGGGCAAGGGTCTCGGCATTTTTGATTAATACATGCCATATTACTTGAACATTCTGAATTGATAGTACATTCGGGTCGGCAAGCTGGTGGTGCACCAATGTAATTTCTCATACACGTACAGGATGGTATTCCACCTATATCCCGACATTCACTGAATGGTCCACATGGTGATGGTAGACATGGATTGCGTGGGATTTCTGGTGTTTGCGCAATAGTTGGTACTAAAACAAAACAATTAATAATTACAATTTGTGATTTGGTAATTAAAAAAATATTGAATAAATAAAAATATATTTAAAAAAAAAATCGCTTATGTGACTAAAAAGTGAATAAATATAAACAAGAGCCTCCTCTGGGAATGCTGACAACTGAAAAAACCGAGTCAGTTCACGGTCGCATCAGTCACCTTCACTATGCCAGCCAATTTTTATTGAAATTATTGTACTGTCTTCGGTTTATAATATGTGTAGAAGTTTTCAAATTATTCAGACCTCTAGAAGTAGGTGAAAATAATTTGAAAGATTCCGTTACATAGTTACATACATGGCGACCGTGGCGTAGTAGCAGTGCAATGGTCAAGCAAACCTAGAGCACGGGTTCAAAACCACTCACCGGTACCAATGTACTTTGGTCGTCCAGTTTCTATGATACAAGCACTTTTCTATACTACTAAGCTATAGTATAAAAAAGTAAATAAATTAAAAAAATAATAAATAAAAGTTTGTTAAAAATACATACATCTGATAGGATAACATCTGGTGAACGGATCTCCTGTAAACCGATCTACGCAAGCGCATATTGGGCTATGATTTATAACGTGACAATTAGCATTTTGTCCACATCTGCCTATGCATGGGTCTTGACATTTCTGTGTAACGCAGGCTTTGTTTGTTGGGCATTCAGCGCTGACAACACATTCAGGTCGGCAATTAGGTGGAGTGCCTTGATATTCTTGTGCGCAACTACAAACAGCCTGGCTGTTCAAAACCTTGCATACACTATTGGGGCCACATGGTGATGGAACACAAGGATTTGTCGGTTCTGGATCGTTTTCTAAAATGATAATACAATTTATTATAGTTTTTTTTATTGTGACTCGACATATGATAGCACCCCACCTGATGTTAAGCTGGAGTGTAGTCCATGAATAGAGGTGACTGCTACGAGTACAATTCAATAACCGATTCAACTAATTGGAAACGGCAACTTTCAAGTCACTTCACGGTCTGTATAAGTGGTGGCACTAACCCGGATCGGCAGACTGGGTACCACAACCTACCACTCTTTGATAACCAGACCCGGGTCAATATCTGTTTCTTTTTTTATTAACAAATATTTGCTCTCAACGGGAATCAAACCTGGATTTTACGCGTAACAAACAGGCGCGCTATCCAATCCACAACGCCTGTCGTCAATGTTTTCTAATGAGTTATCAAGCTAACTAATTCATACTTACGTTGTTCAATATAGCAATTCTGGAATGGATTGCCAGTATATCCTGGAATACATGTACACAAAGGCACATGATTGACAGCATTACATTGGGCATTACTACCGCAAGTTCCTGGACATGGATCTCTGCATTTATTTTGTTGGCATATCTTGTTTGAGGGGCAGTCAGTGTTGACAAGACATTCCGGTCTACAACCTTCATATGGATTTCCGAAATACCCAGCAGAGCAAGTACAAGCACCAGCGTTGTTTTGTTCGCGACATATGGCATTGCTTCCACAAGGGGATGGAGTGCATGGTGTTGGTTTTTCCACTGGATAAACATCATGTTGTGGGCTGCATAAGACAAAGGGATCTCCGGTGTAGCCCGATGGACACATACACATTGGAGTATGACTCGTGACTCTACATTGAGCTTCACTACCGCAAGCACCGATGCATGGATCTCCACATCTGTTATTTATACATGCCATGTGACTAGCACATTCGCTGTTGCTTGCGCATTCTGGTCTGCAGCTTGGTGGGTTTCCGATGTACGGAGGCAAACAAGAGCATGAGGGCGATTCGTTTACTTCTCTACAAATGGAATTGGGACCACATGGTGAGGGTTGGCACGGATTTATTTGTTGTGGAACATTGACAGCTGGAAAGAAATATTGACATTAGATAATAATATAATTAAACCCTTTGATCGAAGCGGGAAAAACATCTCTGGCCGGAATAGTGACGACGATTGAAGCTGTTGTAAACTAAATCAGTTTATTAGTCGTCAGCGCTCTTGCTTTTTATTTTATTGTGACCTCAACATAATATAACAGCAACCTGCCTGATGTTAAGCTGGAGTGCGGCCCACGAATAGATGTGACTACTAATTTTAAATAACTGTAAGTATCAGTCATATTCACTATGCCAGTCTAGTTTTTTTACAGCTTAGTAGGTTTACAGCTATCTTAGTCAATTTTAATACATCAATTGATATTTGTTTCCTATTTTTGTACATTTCATTACTAAGCCACTAAACGTGCTTGTATCATAGAAACTGGGCGACCAGATTATAAATTTATGTATATTAAATATACATTTGCGTGACTATTTTCCTACCATTGGACCACAGTCGCCTTAGTTTCAAAGTAAGGCGACCGTGGCACGGGTTTGAAACCACTCACCGGTACCAATGTATGTTTATGTACTTTATGTATTATGATATATGTACTTTGGTTGTCCTGTTTTTATAATAATATATATAATAATAATAATAATTTATTTATTTCTCACACAAAATCATAACAAAAATACATTCTAAAATATGTAGTTAATTATCGATTACAATAATTTACATATAACTTACATTACAATAACAACAATAACATGTATTTGTGTGAGACTGAGGCCTAAACTGGGCCGAAGCCTGTATCTTAGGACCCCAGGACTCACTCATTATTATTACATACAAGATAATATTTATTAAAATTATTCCATACAAAGTGTGTGTGTGTGTGTGTGTGTGTGTGTGTGTGTGTGTGTGTGTGTGTGTGTGTGTGTGTGTGTGTGTGTGTGTGTGTGTGCGCGCGTGTGTGTAGTGTGCGTGTAGTATGTGTGTGTTTGTTTTTATTTAACTATCAATTAAGACTACGAATCAATAAATAATTTCAAGCAACCATTCAGTCTCTAAATAATTCTTTCCTAATAACCAGTCTGTCAGCCTTTTTTTACATTCTTTGCCTGCACATGAGCTAATATTCAATACTTTATTAGCCTCATTATATAATCTTCCTCCCCTGTAATCATAGAACCTACCAGCAAACGTTGTTTTTACCATGTGGGTTCTACACACCTCATAGGATCTTCTAGTTCTTTATGATACAAGCACTTTAGTAGCTTAGTATAGAAATGTATAAATAAAAAAGTATTACTTTCTCTAATAAAATAACTACAACAGATCGGTTCTCTGCCTCTCTAAAATTGGAATAATAGTAATACGAAATAACACTTACGTTTTGGTGTACATCTTGAGAAAGGATCGCCTATGTAACCATTAGGGCATGAACATATTGGGTTATGATTTATGACGTCACATTTGGCTCCGATTCCACATGTTCCGATACAAGGATTGACGCATTTCTGATTGTTACATGCCTTGTTCTGTTGGCATTCAGCACTGGTAGTACATTCTGGGCGGCATGTAGGTGGACTTCCGAAGTAACCACTCAGGCATGAACAGACTGCTACGTTGTTGATTTCTTTACATTGACTGTTAGGACCACATGGTGTTGGATTGCATGGATTTGTCGGCATTATTGCTGAAAACATATATTTAATGTGTGAATCTAAATCTAATGTGAAAAAACGACTTAGTTAACGATTGCCTCAGTCGCAGTCACTATGCCGTCCAACTATATAAACATAGGTAATATCAATCAAATTGTCACGCTTTTCTCCCATGGGGATAGGCAGAGGCAATAGAGCGCCACTCGCCACGATCCTGACACAACTCCCTCGCTTCCTTCACATCCACAATTCTCCTCATACAAGCTATGGTAATGGGCACTGGGCAACCTAGCTTTCTTGAGGATGTGTCCGATTTGGTCGGAAAACACCCTCCTGGGCCTGCACGTAATTAAACCAACTTAACACTATTTTATTTTGTTAGGATCTATTTAAGCTAATATTTAATTACCTTGAATTTGATTGCAAGAAACAAATGAGTTCCCAGTAAACCCTGGAGGACAACTGCACATTGGAATATGATTGATCACTTCGCATATTGCATTAGCACCACATGTCTCTGGGCAAGGATTGCGACACTTCCTGTTCATGCAAATCTGCTCTCTAGCACAATCAGAACTCTCTATACATTCTGGTCTACAACCCAAGTATGGGTCTCCGTGGTATTCTGGTAGACAAGTGCAAACTCCATCGTTGCAGTTAGCATTAGAGCCACATGGTGATAGGTTACACAGATCATCTGCTACTGGAACTAGAAAGACGTTAGACAGGTGTTAGAAGTTAAATAGAGTAGTAGACAGGTGGTGGTCACTTGCCGAGTAAAACTTTACGGGATAGTACCACCACTTACAAGTATACAGACCGTGAAGTGACTTAGTCTCGTTTTGCTATTTGTAGTAAGTTTTCGGTTCCAACTAGGCCATCATAGTGGATGTGGCTGCTACTTGCAGTTCTTTAACTGTAAAAGCAGTTGCCTCCATTTATGGACCGCACTTTAGCTTAACACCAGACGGGCTACGGACATATGTCAAGCCCCAATATAAAAAAACATTGCCGTTTTAGAATCAATTTCAAAGTTCTCGGTGTTCCAACAAGGTCAACATAGTAGTTGCGATTGCTACTTGTTTACTGTTATTTAACTGTAGTAGCAATCTATTTTTGGACTACACTTTAGCTAACATCAGGCGAGGTGCGGTAATATAGCTAAACACAATAAAAAATTAAGTAAACATGTATGTAATTATTTTTTCTACATCAGTTATGACAAAATTTTTAATTACCTTGTGGTGGCTTCAAATTGCAACCGGTGAATGGATCACCTTGATAACCGTCGAAGCAGGAGCAAATAGAGACGTGGTTGATGACGTCGCAACGGGCATTCAAACCGCAAGATCCAGGACAGGGGTCAGCACAACGCTCATTTATACAGGCTTTAGAACTCAAACAATCTTGATTGGTAGTACATTCTGGTCTGCAATTGGGTGGGCTTCCAAAGTAATTCGGGAGACAAGAGCAGGAGGGTATACCGCCAGCATCGTGACATTGAGCGTTCATACCGCAGGGTGATGGTACACAAGGCTGCGAAGGTTCATTGTAAACTGGTTGTGACTCTGAAAGTACATTTTTATATTTATATTTATTCCTGTTTTGTAAAAATAAACAAATGGCCCACGAGTTGTGCAGCGAGCAAAAGTAGGTAGATGGAGAATATCTCATAGTATAAATAAATGTTAATACCTATATTACAAAAAAAACAAGCGTTATAATTAATCTGAAAGATGTTTCCAGAAGAAAATTTCGAAGGATCCACGCATTGAGGACTTTTAAATTTTGACGGATATGATATTCCTGATTGCAGTCTAAAGGCCTTACTAAAAAAAAAACTCGAGCATTTGGTGAAGTGGAATTTCCAGTATAGTTAGAAAGTTCAAGTTGGTATTAATCCTTATATCTTATATCCTTAGGTCTTATATCCTTAATAGAAAATGATATATTTAATAATAATGCAATTTGAATAACAACTTACGAGGTTTAATATAACATCTACTGAACGGATCACCGGTATACCCTGAAGAACATGTACAAATTGGATGATGGTTGAAAACTTTGCATTGAGCATGCTGTCCACAAGGTCCTGAGCATGGGTTCACGCATTTCTGATTAACGCAAGCTTTATCACTAGGACAACCAGAGTTTAGGACACATTCTGGCATACACGATGGAGGTTGTCCAATGTAGTTTGGCAAACAACTGCACACAGCCTGATTATTTACGGCTCTACATTGACTGTTAGGGCCACAAGGACTAGGGCTGCAGACGTTGATAGGCGCGTCAAACTCCGCTGTAATAAATAAATAATATTAGAAATGATTTATTTGATATTTATTTGCCTAGCCTGATGGGTCTGAAAAGACTAAAACAACAACTCAGTTCCCAGTTGCCTCAATGGTCTTAAAATTTCCCTTGCTTAATGCATCAAACAGGTAGACGTCGGCTGTCTTATCACATTAAACAAAAATGAAAAAATAAACTTACGTTGTAAAACATTGCAACGTCTATACGGATCACCAGTGTATCCTTGAATACAAATGCAATTAGGCAAATGGTTCACTGTAGAACATTCCGCATTAATGCCACATCTTCCAGAGCAAGGATCTTGACATTTATTTCCTATACACGCTCTATTTCCTGGACAATCGGTGTCTACAACGCATTCAGGATGACAACCCTCGTAGGGATTTCCAAAGTAACCTTCCGTGCATGTACACGATCCCACTTTGTTTTGTTCACGACAAACTGCATTGGGTCCACACGGTGATGGACTACATGGAGTTAGAACTTCAATAGGTGTGTGCATTGTACATAGTGAAAATGGATCTCCAGAGTAACCATCAGGGCACACGCACATAGCTGAATGACTCACTACACGGCATATGGCTTCAGGACCACAAGCTCTGACACAAGGGTCTTTGCATTTTTGATTCCGACATGCCAAATGAGCAGGACATTCACTGTTGCTAACACACTCAGGTCTGCAATAAGGTGGACTTCCGTTGTATTCTGGCAGGCATATACAAGATGGTGTTCCGTTTATGTCCTTACACAGAGAGTTTGGACCACATGGGGATGGTTGACATGGATTTACGGGTAAAAGATTCGTTTCTGAAAGAAAATTGGTACAATTAAGTTTATCATATCTATTTATGTTATATCCAAAGTTGGCTGTACATTTTCCATCAAGTAGTTTCGCCAGCGTTTGCTCGATTGATTTTAAACGAGATCTTTTCTTAAGTGCGATCATGTACTCTGAGCAGATGAACACAAAACGGCGATCTCATATACACTCTAGCTCTTGGTCTGGTCTCAGTTATCTTTTTTTATTGGGGCAAGACATATCACCCTATCAGTAGCACACCGCCTGATATTGGAGGCTACTGCTATTACAGTTAAATAACAGACCTGAAGCAAACATCCGCTTTTTAAAACCGCCTGAGTGTACAACCGTCATAAGCGGATGAAGATTGGAAGACACTCACCAATTACAGGTTCACAAACGACGAAAGGATCACCATTATGTCTTGGTGGGCAAGAACACAATGGATTGTGATTTATGACTTGACACATTGCTCTCAAGCCGCATGCTCCAATACATGGGTTAACACATTTCTGTCTGACACAAGCTTCGTTTTGTGGACATTCAGAACTGACAACACATTCTGGTCTGCAAGCGGGTGGTGTTCCTAAGTAGGTAGGTAAACAAGAACAGACAGGTTGTCCGTTTATATGTCTACATTGACTGTTAGGGCCGCAAACAGTTGTCGAACATGGGTTCACAGGATCTTGATCTGGAAATAACAATGTTCAAATTAACATATTTAAACTTAATACATATTTAAAGCAGGCTAGTGCAAATATTGCTGGGGGAGGCATGTGTCCAGCAGTAAACGACTAATGGTTTTATTTTTATTAATTCGACTTGCATGATATAGCATGGGGGCATGGAGGCAAAACCCGACATAATTTACGAATACCTTCAGTGGTTGCTACTATGCTGGACAGATGCCGACGTGATTATGATGATAGTATAATTTATTTAACTTTATATGAATAAAAAAAATATATTTTAGGATAATGTATTATAATTTATAGTAGGTATATTGAGTGCTTAATTTATATTAAAATTTATTTATATTTAATTATCATTTATATTAAAATGATTTATATTTAATTTATTTTATTATCTTTTGTTTCCTTTATTTAATTTAGTGTTTTTGTTAGTTAATTGTTAGGTTGTGTGTATTTATTAATAGGACACGCACGACCTTGAAAAATAAAGCAAATCTATAAAATTAATAAATATTATGGTTGTGTCCTGTCGTGTACATCTTTTAAATAATAAATAAATCTATGCTCACCTCGTATTGGATTACATAGTACAAATGCATTTCCAGTATATCTATTAATGCAATTGCACATCGGAATGTGATTGACAACTTGGCAGTTAGCATTTTGCCCGCACGCGCCGACACATGGATCCACGCACTTATTATTGACGCAGGCTTTGTTGGTTGGACAATCAGTACTGTAAACGCATTCTGGTCTGCAGTTGAAGTAGGGATCACCGTGGTACTCGGGCAGGCATCGACATTGGCCATTAATACATTCGGCATTAGAACCGCAGCGAACAGTTGAACAAGAATCAACTACAACTGGTTCCACTGGAAATAAAACATTTATATTATATTTTTTACGTTTCCATACTAAGCTACCACTAAGCTACTACTCGTAAAAGTGCTTGTATCATTGAAAGAGGACGATCAAAATACATTCGAAGAACATTGGTACCGGGTACCATTCAAAACGATGGCGGCTTTGAAGTTAGTCGCAAGTCGATGCGCAATACGGACAATACGGTATATAGGGTCTCAAAGTACGTAAGAAAGCTTATTATTGTGACAGTACCTGCGCTCGCAGCTAACTTCAGACACGCTTTAAAGTTTGGAACTATATAGTTCTAAATAAAATTCAAATATTTTTTTATTGAGACGCGACATCTAACCCTAAACAGGTCCGACCCCCAATAGCAGTTGCATTATGCCGGCCAATTGGTCTAGTGGTAGTAAAATGGCTTACCAAACGAGGCTCTTGGTTTCTTAGCCCACTTAATAGTACCAATGTATCTTTGATATAGTATAGAAACATAAAAAGCCAAAAATATAATAAGTTCTTACCTTCAAGTGGTTTTTGCCGACAACTTGTGAAAGGATCACCTATGTATCCTTCAATACATGTACATATAGGTATATGATTGAGAACCGTGCATGTCGCAAACACACCACATGACCCTGGACATGGGTCCCGACATTTTGTATTGATACATGCGCGGTCACTGGAGCAATCTGAATGTATTGAACACTCGGGTCTGCAGTTTGGTGGACTACCAACGAAGGTGGGGCTACAAGAGCATGATGGTGCACCACCTATATCACGGCAGATGGCGTTAGGTCCACAAGGTGATGGTACACAAGGATTCCTCATATCAGGCGTTGGTTCGTCTGTGAAAGATAATACAACATTATAATTTTACCAGTTTATATGCCTGTCTGATGGTCTGAGAGCCGTCAACATGCCGACAATTTTTTTTAAATATTATTGTGGCTCGACGTGAGACAGATTGATGTTAGGCTGGAGAACAACTATTACTACAACTACAGTTATTAACTCTACTTGAGTCACATTCATTGTGCCGGGCTAGTTAGAACCGGCAACTTTTAAGCTGATCCCGAAACGCGCCTAAGTGAGTTTTAAAGTGGTGGTAAATTATTTTTTAGTTACATTATTTAACTTTTAAAAATACTTTATTTTAAAGAATTGAAAAATTTTGCTTTGGGCCTAACGAAAGTTTGGATGAACAAAGAAGATTTATAAACGTATAAAAGTGTTTTTGATCCAGAGCATTAATTCTCGATCAAATCGTGTACATTCCTGAAATAAGCAGCGCTCTGATATACAATCTTATCAGAATTTGATTGATTGATTATACTTACATTGTATGTGCTGACAAGAAGTGAACGGATCACCAGTATACTGAACTTTGCAGGAGCACATTGGACTATGGTTAATGACTTTGCAATTAGCATTGAGTCCACATGGTCCTGGACACGGCGATACACATTTTTGACTCAGACAAGCTTTGTCGTGTGGACACTCAGAGCTGACAACACATTCCGGTCTACAATTTGGTGGGCTACCAACGTACTCTGGCAGACAGGAACATGCTGCTTGATTGTTCACTTCACGACATTGACTGTTTGGTCCACATGGATTTGGATAGCATATATCCTGAGGAGTTTGTTGTATTGGTTCTGAAATAGATAAAAACAATATAAAATACCTAATAAATACATACTCGCACAGGTCAGGGGAAGCATCCACATTCTTTTGACTTAATGGTTCTCTGTGTCGTTTCAATGTCGAATAATCGATTAGTGGTATGGTTTTTCAGTGTTCTCAAATTTACAACCTGGTGCTGGAATAGTAACAGCAACTGACAACAAAAAAAAACTGATGCAATCGTAAACTAAGTCGCTTTTCGTCAGTCGTCGGCACTCTCGGACCTCCACTTGCTTACTATAAAGCAATTGGAGATCAAATGACAAATCATAAATAAAAAAAGATAATGATATAAATGTGGGTCAACATACCTTGATAGTTGCAATATCTGAATGGATCTCCCGTATAACCAGACAAACAAGTGCAAAGTGGCGAATGATTAACAACTTGGCATATAGCATTCGAACCACAACTGCCAGGGCATGGATCTCTGCATTTGTTACTGACACATGCTCTATTTGATGGACAATCTGTGTTTACGGAACATTCAGGACGACAACCTTCATAAGGATTTCCAATATAATTATCTGTGCAAACACAAGAACCAGCATTGTTGCGTTCATTGCATACAGCATTCAGACCACAGGGCGAAGGAGAACATGGTGTGGTTATTGGTTCAACATTCAATGGAACTGGGGAGCATCCAATAAATGGGTCACCAATGAAACCAGACGAGCAAAGGCATATGGGCGAATGGCTGACAACTCTACATTCAGCATTAAAACCGCAAGAGCCTTCGCATGGGTTCTTGCATTTTTGGTTGACGCATGCAAGATGCGAGGAGCATTCTGTGTTGCTTACACACTCAGGCCTGCACAATGGTGGTTGTCCGTGATAACCTTCCATGCATGTACACAGTGGGACATCGTTCAGTTCTTTGCACAATGAATTTGGTCCACATGGTGATGGTTGGCATGGATTTATTGGTGAAGGTAAGTTTACGGCTGCAAAACAAATATGAATTATTAGATAATTATTATTTTTAAATCTGATGTATACGTTACATCATGGATACGTTAAACAAGACAGGCCCAGGAGCCTAGTGCCTATATCATAGAGCTTGTATGAAGAGAATTGTGGATGTGGAGGAGCGAGAGAGTTGGGTCAGGATCGTGGCAAGTGGCATTTCATTGTCTCTACCTATCCCTGTGGGGAAAAGGCGAAACAATTTAATTGATCTCGAGCTGATCTCGAAACGCGGTTAAGTCAATTCTCGGTCGGTATACTGGTATCCAATACCTTCGGAAACCAGACCCCGAGCAAATACCTTTTACTTTAAACTATAAAATAATATTTTACTAAAAAATACTCACGTAATTGATAACACCTAGAGAAAGGATCTCCAGAATATCTTGAAGGGCAAGAGCAGACAGGGTTGTGATTGATAACTTTACAAGTAGCTCCTACTCCGCATGATCCTGCACATGGGTCCACACAACGTTGATTACTGCAAGCTTGACTCAATGGACATTCGGAACTTATTGTACACTCTGGTCGGCATGACGGTGGAGCGCCCATGAAGTTAGGCGCACAGGAGCATACAGCTTGACCATTTATCTCCCTGCATTGACTGTTTGGTCCACAAGGTGATGGTTGACAAGGATTCGTTTCAATTGGATCTGTTAATACAACATTATGTACTATTTTAACACGCTTTTATTAGCTTGACATAAGTATAATTATGTATGTAAATATGTATCGGAATATATCAAATTAATTTTCACCCACTTCTATATTATAAACCGCTGACAATACAATAATTTCATTAAATATTTTTTGGTCGGCATAGTGAGGGCTTCTGAGGCAACTGTGAACTGACTCGGTTTTTCCAGTCGGCGGCATTCTTGGACCTTTTCTTACTTACTATTTATTAACTTTTTATTGTCATACGAGTTAAAATAATAAAAAAATATGTTTCTTCAAAATATAAATTACCTTGCATAAAGTGACATTCCAAAAATGCGTTGCCTGTCATTCTTTGAGGACAACTACACATTGGAATATGGTTGACTACATCACATAAAGCTGTTGGTGCACAAGTGCCTGGACATGGATCTCTGCATTTATTGTTCATACAAGCTTTGTCTCTTGGACACTCGGAACTTTGTAAACATTCTGGTCGACAACCAGTGTAAGGATCCCCTTGGAATTCTGGCAAACAACTGCATTGGCCATTGAAACATTGTGCGTTAGTTCCACATGGGGATGGGTTGCATGGATCAATTGGTTTTTCATCTGGAATTATTACAAAACAATTTATACACATTTTAAACTGATATCTTTTAGTAATATTTGTAAATAAATAAACTCTTAAAAGTGCAAATTACACAATGCGAGTGAAGCTTAAAACTATACACAAGAAGGTACAATATACAAATAACGGCCTTATCGCCAAAAAGTGATAATTTCCAGGCAATAATAATTAATAACTTTATGGAGTACAAACCTTGAGGTGGTATGAAATTACACTGTGAGAATGCGTTTCCTGTATAACCTTGCAAACAAGAGCATATAGATACGTGCTTGATAACTTGGCATTGACTGTTAAAACCACAAGAGCCTGGACATGGGTCTCTGCATTTCTGATTAATGCAAGCCAAATTGCTCGGACATTCCTCATTAATTGTGCATTCAGCTCTACAATTTGGTGGACTACCTTCGTACAATGGTAAACATGTACAAGAAGGTATGCCACCAATATTCTGACAACGAGAGTTAGGTCCACATGGAGAAGGTATACAAGGATCTTGTGGCGGATCTTCAATTATTGCCGCTGTAAATAATAAAATTAGATTATAGATAAATATAATTTAAAGAAAATGATCTTAAATAAAATTATAATCCTAATTAAAATTGATTGCTAACCTTGTACAATATAACACCTTGAGAACGGATCACCAGTATATTGTGATCGACATGTACAAATTGGACTGTGATTAAGAACTCTGCAATCAGTGTTTTGTCCACAAGGTCCAGGGCATGGTGATTTGCATTTTTGTTGCATACATGCTTTGTCTGGTGGACATTCTGAACTCACAACACATTCAGGACGACAGTTAGGTGGTGAACCGATATATTCTGCTAAGCATGAACACACACTTTGACCATTTACAACCTTGCATTGACTGTTGGGACCACATGGAGACGGTGAACAAAGATTTGCTGGTGGATCTTCTTGAGCTAAAACAAAACAGACCAATCAATTGTTTTTGCTTCTAATGCTGATAAAAAATATATGCATGTCACAATACTTACGTTTGATATAACAACGTGTGAAAGGATCACCTGTATAACCAGGTCTACACGAACACAATGGAGCGTGATTCACGACTTGACAATCAGCTTCCAAAGCACATGTTCCTGGACAAGGATCTGCACATTTATTTCTATTGCAAGCTTTATTGCTGGGACAGTCAGTGTTTACCAAACATTCCGGACGACAACTTTCATAAGGGTTTCCATAATATCCCTGATTACAAATACATGCCCCTGCTCCAAATTGTTCTCTGCATTGCGCATTTGCTCCACAGGGTGATGGATTACAAGGAGATGTTATTTCTTGTATAGGTCGAATAGCAATAGCTGTGCATTGTATTGCTGGATCTCCTGTCATGCCTTCTGAGCAAATACAAATTGCTGTATGGCTCACAACGCGACACTCTGCATTGCTTCCACATGCTTGTAGGCAAGGATTTTGACATTTTCTGTTTACACAAGCCAGAGCTGATGAACATTCGCTGTTTGAAATACACTCTGGCCGACAACTTGGAGGCGATCCCAGGAAATTAGGAAGGCATTGACAAGATGGATTGTTATTTATTTCCTTGCATATTGAGTTTGGCCCACATGGAGATGGTTGGCATGGATTTACTGAATCTTGTATTGGTGGTGCTAAAAATATTTAAAATAAATTTTACTATACACGTAGGCACAAATCTATAAACCATATAATATAAAATGTAATACATACGATTAGGTCTGCATCTCGTGAAAGGATCACCAGTGTATTCAAATGGGCAAGTACAAATCGGGTTATGGTTAATCACTTGACATTTCGCCAATACACCACAAGCTCCAAGACATGGATTAACACATTTCTGATTGCTGCAAGCTTCGTTTTGTGGACATTCAGAGCTAGACGTACATTCCGGACGGCAAGACGGTGGCGCTCCGCGATATTGTGGTTGACAAGAACAAACTGCTTGCCCATTGTATTCGCGACATTGGCTGTTTGGTCCACATGGGCTTGGAGTGCAGGGATTGGTAGGTGTCATTTGTGGTATAGATGAACATTGTATAAATGCATTTCCAGTCATTTGTGGAGGGCAAATACACATAGGTATATGATTGTTGACTTGGCAAAGGGCATTTGATCCACACGCGTTAGTGCAAGGATTTATGCATTTGTTTCGAACACACGCCTTATCATTTGGACATTCTGAGCTCATTACACATTCTGGACGGCAGCCTTGATAAGGATCACCCTGGTTACCAGGGAGACAGGTACAAATACCGTTGTTACATTGTGCGTTTGATCCACACGGGGATGGATCGCATGGGTCATCCAAAACTGGTGCTGCAAACAAATATGAAAATAATAAAAATACAATTTTATACGACAAAACTCGTATAAGGTATAATAGAAATACATACGTGTATATGGTTTTAAAGAGCAGCTATTGAATGGATCACCAATATAACCATCATTACATGTACAAATAGCTACATGAGTTTGCACAAAGCATTTTGCGTTGAGGCCGCATGAACCAGGGCACGGGTCCATGCATCTTTCGTTTATACAAGCCCTGTCACTAGAACAGTCTGAGTTGATTGTGCACTCAGGTCTGCAGTTTGGTGGACTACCAATGTATTGAGGTAGACAAGAACAAGATGGACTACTGCCTACGTCACGACATTGGGAGAACGGACCACAAGGTGACGGCAGACATGGATTTATGGGCGTAGCAACTACTTCGGTTACTGCAAACAAAAATAATATTATTTTAATCGTATGTCTGTTATTAAACTAAACAATAAATAATATTATTATTAACGTATATGTATTATACATACCTGGTAATAAATAACACCTGGAGAATGGATCGCCGGTATATTGTGGATTACACGAACATATCGGACTGTGGTTAATAACTTTGCAATTGGTATTTTGTCCACAAACACCAGAGCAAGGATCTTTACATTTCTTATTAACGCATGCCTGTTGAGTTGGACAATCGGAGCTGACAAGGCATTCAGGTCTACAAGATGGCGGTGTTCCTATATATTCGAGTTGACAAGTACATACGGCTTGGTCATTGACGACTTTGCATATGCTGTTTGGTCCGCAGGGTGATGGTGAGCACGGGTTTCTGGGAACTTGTGGAAGATCTTGTATCTGTTCATAGCAACTTTGGTAAGCATTGCCAGTTAATCCAGGAAGACACTCGCATTTCGGAGAGTGATTAATGACAGTACACACAGCGTTTCTACCACATATGCTGGTACATGGATTACTGCATTTATTTTGTATGCACGCAAGATTTATTGCACAATCAGAATTCACTACACACTCAGGGCGACAACCTTCGTAAGGATTTCCGATGTAATCTGACAGACACACACAGGAACCAGCTCCTCGCAATTCTTTGCATATTGCGTTAGCTCCACACGGCGATGGTGAACAAGGAGTTAAAGGAATATCTAGTACTCGACATTGCATGAACGCATCGCCAGTGTAGCCTGGTGGACAAATACATTGAGGCGAATGACTAACGACTCTACATTCTGCTTCCGCCCCGCATGATCCAGGACATGGATCCCGGCATTTCTGGTTTACACAGGCCATAGTTGTGGGACACTCAGAATTTGATATACACTCGGGTCGACAACTGGGTGGACTGCCTAAAAATCCGTCCAAACAAGCGCATGAGGGAGAATCTCCTACTTCTTTACATAATGAATTAGGCCCACAAGGCGATGGTAAGCATGGATTGGTTGTTGGTGGTGGTAGAGTATCTGTAAAAATAAACATTTATTATTATTACTCTAAATAATACACAGTAATACCCGCACAGGTCGGGGGAAGCATCCGCATTCTGTCGACCGAATCGTCAGTCGAACTAAAAAGTTCGGTGCGTCTTTTCTTTGTAGAACAATTGACAAGTGGAATGCGTTGCCAGTCCATGTGTTATCTCGTATTGCGTGAAGAAGCACCTTTGGCCGGCATAGCGATTTAGTCGCTATGCCGGCCAAAGGTGCCGTGAGCTGATGCGATTTTTTCAGTCGTCGTCACTCTTGGCCGTCCTCTTGTTTATCATCAGGCGGGCCAAAGTCAGATGTGTCATATTATTAAAAAAAGGGATACCTTATAAGATTTATTTTAAATTCACGTTTCTATGCTAAGCTACTAAAGTACATATATCAAAGATACATTGGTACCGACAAGTGGTTTCGAACCCGTGCTCGCGGTTTGCGTTACCATTGCACTGCCACTACACCACGGTGGCTTTGAATTTTACAAGAAACTTACCAGCCAGTATACATCTGCTGAAGGGATCTCCACTAAATCCAGATGGACACGAGCATATTGGGTTGTGGTTTATAACTTGGCAAATTGCTCCAACACCACAGTTTCCTCTACATGGGTCAACACATTTTTGATTTGTACAAGCTTTATTTAAATTGCATTCAGCGCTTGTAACACACTCTGGTCTGCAAGTAGGTGGCGATCCGATATATTCTGGTAAGCAAGTACATATTGCTTGACCTCTTATTTCGCGACACTGACTGTTTGGACCACAAGGTGAAGGACTGCATGGATTTATGATTTCAATGTCTGTAAATATGTATTTTAGTTACATTATAAATATTATAAAAAGGCTTACTAGGGCGGCGTAGTGGATGTGACTGCTACTTTCAGTTAAATTCATGGGCGAAGCAAATATTTGTTTCATAGCTTGCATTTGCATTTAATTAGATTGAATATTACAATTATATTTGTTAATGAAGAAAGACGGATATTTTCTCCGAGTCCGGTTGTCAAAGTGAAGTAGGCAGTGGTACCCAGTCTGCCGTTTCGCGGTAGTAAGTGAAGTGCCTTAGTCGCGTTTCGATATCAGCTTGTAAGTTGTCAGTTTCAATAGCGGATGTGACTGCAACTTACAGTTTTTAACTGTAGTAGCAATCACCCCTATTATAGCAGTATAACATTAGGCGAGATACTGTCATATGTCGAACCACAATAAAAAGGTAGCAGTCAGCACTCCAGCCACAATAAAACAAATTCGACGCTTACCTTGAATTGGTCTACATTCCAAGAAAGCATTGCCTGTGTATCGTTCAGGACAAGTGCACATTGGAATATGGTTATAAACGTTACACAATGCTTCTCGTCCGCAAGTATTAGGACATGGATCAACGCATTTGTTTCTCAAGCAAGCTCTGTTATGTGGACAATCAGCACTTAGTAAACATTCTGGCCTACATCCAGAATACGGGTCGCCTTGATATTCAGGCAAGCAGGTGCATACTCCATTGAAACATTGAGCATTTGAACCACATGGGGTTGGGTCACAAGGATCAGCTGAAGATGGTTGTTCTAAAAATACAATAAAAATATTATGAATTCTATAAATAGTAATGGTATCCTCTTCTAATAAATATATCTTCCATTATCTATATTATATATTCATAATTCTTCTTAACATCAATCAAAACTGTCATGCGACAGACCTTGTTTCCCTCACATCCACATTCTTTTCATACAAGTTCTACGATTATGGGCACTAGGCAACCCAGGATGTCTCCTATTTGGCCGGTAAACACCCTCCAAGGTCTGCCTTGTTTAAC
This sequence comes from Tinea trinotella, assembly GCA_905220615.1. Lineage (NCBI taxonomy): Eukaryota > Metazoa > Arthropoda > Insecta > Lepidoptera > Tineidae > Tinea > Tinea trinotella. The sequence goes on along the minus strand of HG992308.1, from coordinate 7,457,259 downwards.
GCATCCATCCACATCAGCTTTATAAATTCCTTCTTATAAAGTCAACCTAAACTCGTTTTTTTCAGTTGTCGTCACCTTTGAACCTCCTCTTGCTTATCATCAGGCGGGTCGAGGTCAGATGTCGTGTCACAATATAAAGAAAGACATCTACCTACTAAGACTAATAGCTAGTGGGTGCAAGTCCGCCGATCCGAGTAGTACCACCACTTACAAGTATACGGACCGTGAAGTCGTGTTTCGGGATCAACTTGGTTTCAATTAGGCCGGCTTAGTGAATGAGACTTACACTTGCAATTGATTAACTGTATTAGCAGTAGCCTCCATTTATATTCAAACTTCAGCTTAACATCAGGCGAGGTGCTGTTATATGGGGATTCACAATAAACAAATCTATAGTCTAATAAACAGTTAATTATTTTATTGTTTTATTATAATAAATCAACACCTACCATCTCTCACAAATGTACACTGAGTAAATGCATCTCCGGTGTACTGTTCAATACACGTGCACTGCGCAATATGATTGAACACGTTGCATTGGGCATTCAGTCCACAGGCCCCAGGACATGGATCACGGCATTTCTCATTGATGCACGCTTGATTACTTGGACATTCAGAATTAATGGTACACTCTGGTCGGCAATTAGGTGGACTTCCTACATAGTTGGTTTGACACGCGCATGTTGCAGATCCACCTGTGTTCCTACATAGAGCGAATAAACCACATGGAGATGGAAGACATGGGTCAGTTTGTTGTATAGGTCCTTGTTGTATACTTTGTTCTGAAAGTAAATTTATTTATAAATTTTCGCACTATAGTGTATACTTAATACTAGTTATTGGGACAAGAGTGGGGTAGTACCATCACTTACTAGTATACAGACCGTGAAGTAACTTAGTCGCGTTTCGGGTCATAATATATATATTACATATCTACCTAATATATTAGAACTTTTAAGTGACGAATAATAATGACTGCAACTAAATATCATAGCAATACTGACATTAGGCGTGGTTTGGTGGCATACTAATCCGTAGCGTATAGTCCTGGGTTCGATTCAAATTATTGTATAAATTTGATAATAAAAAAGTTATTATCTGCATTTTTATGTACAAATGTACAAAACGTGAAAAGACTTAGTCGCGTTTCAGTATCAGCTTGTAAGTTGCCGGTTCCAAATAAGCCGGTATAGTGAATGCGACTGTTAAAACTGTAAAGAAGTCGCCTTTAATAATGGAGCGCATCATCATAATGTCATGCAGATTGCTATCATATATTAAGTCCCAATTTAAAAATATTATCATATTACCTTTCATTGGATAGCATCGTGTGAATGGATTACCAGTTAATCCTTGTCTACAAACACATATTGGGCTATGATTAATAACGTTGCATCTGGCAGTCTCTCCACAAGACCCAGGACATGGGTCTACACATTTCTGATTACTACATGCCAAATTTGATTGGCATTCAGAGCTAACAACACACTCTGGTCGGCAGTTTGGTGGTACGCCGATAAATTGTGGCATGCATGAGCATATAGCCTGCCGGTTAGATTCTTTGCATTGACTGTTTGGTCCACAGGGAGATGGACTGCAGGGATTCGATTCCACAATGATTGCTAAAATAAAAATTAGATAACTAAATATAAACATATTCTTTTCTTACATTTTTCAACAACATTGAACTGCGTTTATTTTTGGTTATATATTTTAATTTATTTTATTATTCCGACGTTTGGAGAGCTTTACAGCCATCGTGGTCACGCGTTAGTAAACCGCATAAAATTTGATTAATTCATTAAATATATACAATTTAAAGAGTAATAGGCAAACAGGTGGTGGTCTTCCATCCGGGGTTGTGCCACCACTTTTCAATTGGTCAAGTGACTCAGTGAAAGTAGTCGGTTCCAACTAGGTCGGCATAGTAGCTTGCAGTGTAGTAGCAGTCTCCTGCATACATGGACCGCACTTCAGCTTAACGTCAGGCGGAGAGCTGTCATATGTCGTGTTTCAATAAAAAAATAATTTAAATAAATAAGGAACAATGCAAGTTTGGCCGACGTAGTGACGGCGACTGAGACAACTGTGAACTCTGGAATTCCGCTTTCTTATTATCAGGCAAGTCGAGTTTTAATAAAAAAAAGTTAATACTCACGCTCTTGCATTATTGAACAATAGCTGAATGGATTTCCAGTATAACCAGACTGACAAGTGCACATAGGCACATGATTACTGACTTGACAAAGAGCGTTGGAACCACATACCCCTGGACAAGGATCGATGCATTTCATTCCCGAACAAGCCTTATTCAGAGGACAGTCAGAGTTGACTAGACATTCTGGGCGACACCCTTCATAGGGATTGCCGAAATACCCTTCATTGCACTGGCATGTACCAGCACCGTTCTGTTCTCTGCAATAAGCATTCGATCCACACGGACTTGGTGTACATGGAGAAAGTATTTCATGAGGGTCCATTTGTGGTTGAGGGCTACAATAGGAGAATGGGTCTCCGGTGTAACCAGGATTGCATATGCACATTGGAACATGGCTGACGACCCTGCACTCAGCATTCGATCCACAAGAGCCAATGCAAGGGTCTGTGCATTTCATGTTTTTACAAGACAAATTGTAGTCGCATTCACTGTTGCTGATACATTCGGGGCGGCAATTTGGCGCTGTTCCCTTGTAGTTGGGTAGACAAGCACATACTGGTCCCTCGTTGCCGATTCTGCATACAGAGTTTGGTCCACAAGGAGATGGCTCGCAAGGATTGACAGGCGGTGCTGGTGAATTAACTATAGAGACAATAAAAACATGTTATATTATGATGCAAGTGTTATGAAAACTACTAACATAGCGCATTGGTCAACACATCAGTCCGCATGTTTCCGGTTCGATTCCCGGTCATTTGTTTAAAGGCATTTATTTGTATTATTAAATTATTAATATGGATATTATAAAGATTTGCCATTAAAATAAAAATAGACAAATATTTGTTTCGGGTCTAGGTATTTAAGGGTCATAGGCAGACAGTTGGTCGTTATTTGTACATTCTGCCGATCCAAGGTAGTACCACTACTTTCATGTGTACAGACCGTAAAGTGGCTCTTTCGCGTTTGGGGATCATTTCGCGTTAAAGGTGCCGTATCGAATTAGGCCGGTACAGTGGATGCAGTTTAACTAAGTAGTAGTAATCGCCTTCATTCGTGGACAGTACACCGACTTAACACCAGAAAGGAAGCTGTCAGATATCGTAGAATAAATAATAATAATTCCCCTATTTGTATTAATAAAAACAATATAAGTCTGTGATTTAAAGGTCCCTTTACTAGGACCTTTTTTCCCGACTTATACAGTAAACTATCTTTTTTAAAAATGTACAAAGGGAAATCAATACATCATACCTCAATAAAAAAAATATAACTTACCAATTAGATAACAACTAACAAATGGATCGCCTGTAAACATCGATGGGCATGTACAGATGGGATTGTGATTGATGACGTCACAAATTGCTCGAACACCGCACGCGCCGACGCAAGGGTTGATACATTGTTGATGGTTGCAAGCCTCATTGAGAGGGCATTCTGAATTGACAGCACATTCGGGCCTACAAGTCGGTGGGCTACCCTTATAACCAGGTATGCATGAACATACTGCTTGGCCATTCGATTGACGGCATTGGCTATTAGGTCCACAGGGTGACGGATTGCATAAGTCACTTTGAATTGCTAAAATAACAAATTATATTTCTTTACATTTCTATATATTTGTATTGTAAAAACTAGAAGATCAATGAAATATAACAAAGCTACATAGGTACTGGCAAATCATTTTGAACCAGAGGCTCTCGGTTTGCGTGACCATTGCTCTACCACGTGCTATCAACGTTCATTAGTTTAATTTAATAATTATTCTTTATTATGATATTACCTAAATATTTATGCAAAAGTATATTAACTATAAATTAATCAACTTTAAATAAAAAATATCATCTAGTGACGTCCCATCAGAGATAATACGAAGAAGACTGGCAACATTTCCCCTTTGTATGGCAAGGCTAATACGTTGGCAGAAATAATTCCCCGCCATCCCGTCGCCTGACTTCTCCGTCAGCCGCTTGGACAACTCTTTGGCGTATTTTTCATGAACCGCACTTCAACTTAGGATTAGGCCTGATGGAACACCTTATTTGTCACCTCATTATCAGCATACCTCTATCGCTAGTGGTTGGTGGTCAAGTCGTTACCGATATGTTCAGTGGGGTGTTATTTCACCACCTGTTGTTGCTTTGTGACTAACCTATCACTGTTGATATCTCCTTAAATTATTTTGGTAACGGATTTTCCTGTGCGCCTTGGTAGTTGACCACCGACCAACATAGCGAGAGCACGTGCCGCTCTGTCCACTCCAAAAAACTATAGAATAACTTGATAGTTATGACTTACCAATGACATGACGACATTCTACGAAAGCGTTGCCACTCATTCCTTTTGGACACGTGCACATAGGAATATGGTTCATGACTTCGCAAATGGCATTTACCCCACACGTGCCTATACATGGGTTTGCACATTTATTACGAATGCAAGTTTTATCTGCTGGACACTCTGTGTTGTAAACACATTCTGGTCTGCATCCCAAATAAGGATCACCGTGATAACCAGCTATGCATGAGCAATCACCATTGTTGCAATTGCTGTTCGGTCCACATGGGCTTGGGTTGCATGGATCAATCGCTTCTGGTGGAGTAGCTGCAAACATTCAGTCAACGTGTGAATTTAGTATTTATACCAAGTTACTAGTATATATACAGCGTGCCTGTATTATATTGTAGAAACAGGACAACCAAAGTACATATACAAGTATCAACGTTAAATTGGTACTGTTAAACGGATTTGAACCGGGGACTATATTATTGTGACCGAAACAGTTGACCGGTTGCCTCAGTCCTTCTCAATAATATTGCCGTGGAATATTTTGCATCCCTATGATGGGACGCATGGCATCCGCTGTTGCCTCTCCTAATTCATGCACTAGTGAAGGAAAATACAGATGTGGCATTAGTGACAAAATCATGAATCACATCACAGAAGACTTGATAAAAGCAAGCACGAATCACATGTTTAATGCTGGTTTAATAAACCAGCAGCAAATACTGTTTATATAGATATTTACCTTGGATAGGCTTTGCAATACACTGCCTAAATGGATCACCAGTAAAACCATCTGGACACAAACATACAGGAACATGGTTATTTACAAAGCAATTTGCGTAAATTCCACATGATCCAGCACATGGGTCTCTACACTTTTCTGCTACACACGCCAAGCTGCTAGGACAATCCGAATGTACGACACATTCTGGTTTGCAGTATGGAGGGGATCCAGTATAGGACGGTAAGCAGGAACATGATGGAATTCCGTTATTATTGTGACATTCTGCGTAAATACCACACGGTGATGGCACACACGGATCGGATGGTGCAACGCTGGGCGAATATTCTAAAACAATATAAAATACATTTAATAAAATTGATAAAAATATTGCGAAAATATAGGAGCATTAAGATAAATGTTTATCAAACTTACCAATTATTTGATTGCAGTACGTGAATGGATTTCCGGAGTAGCCGGTCTTACACGAACACACTGGACTGTGGTTAATAACTTTGCATTCTGTATTTTGTCCACATGGTTTAGGGCATGGATTGACACATCTTTGGTTCATACATGCTCTATTTGTTCTACATTCAGAATTAACTACACATTCCGGTTTGCAATTGGGCGGTGATCCAATGTAATTTTTGATACAAGAACACACAGGCTGCCCATTCACTTCACGGCATTGTGCATTTCCGCCACAAGGTGACGGATTACAAACGTTTATCACTTGGTTATCCCTTTCTGTAAAATAAATCAATGTGTCAATATACTTTATAATATTTTTGGGAACTTATTTTAAAAATGTAACTTACCAGGAATTACTGAGCACATAGAGAAAGGATTGCCCATATATCCAACTTTACAATTGCATACTGGCTTATGATTTGTAACGAAACAATCAGCATTATACCCACAAACTCCTGGACAGGGATCTGTACACTTATTACGAGTGCAAGCCAATGTCAAAGAGCAATCAGAATCAGCCAGACATTCCGGTCTGCATCCTTGATAAGGATCCCCAAAGTAGTCAGGAAGACATGTACATGATCCGGCGTTTCCTTGTACTTTACATTCGGCGTTAACGCCACAAGGAGAAGGTTCACAAGGATTTAGATATTCATTAACAGCTGGAACTGAAAGGTATTAAAATATGAATGGACTTACCAGCCAATAAGTTTAATCACCGAAGCACTGCCGTCGTCCGAAGCGTTAGTTGAAGCTTACCCGCAGCATCTTCGTTTAGTGTTGACTTTAGTCCGGCGATGACGACACCCCAGTGTGGCGCCATGTAAAGCGGCCGACGTCTCCACGAGACGCACCAAGCTTACTGTAAGTGCGTTGTTATCTCCGCGTGCTCCGGACTCAAAGCAAAGGCATTATGTCGACACAAATAGTTATTTTCCTTTTAGTTATATCCCTTTCTGGAAGCGTGTAATCTCTTACACAATTAGTCTTGATGTTTCATTAATAGTCACAACTTTATTCACCGTAATGGTAATTTGCAATAGGCTTTGTTTTAAGCACAATAGACTCTTTACAATTGCTGTCACTTTACATCCAGGGAGCAGGCATGATTACTCCGCAGACAACAGTAACGCAATCACAAAGATCTATTTACACACTCATTAGTATACCGCTGGAGGCGACGCGCCTTTGTCATAATTTTTAAAAACCTAAAGCGTTTTCTTGAAGCATGATCTATTACAGATTGCAGAAGCGGGATGGCATGCATTTATACAGTTTAATTGCAAGAGCTGATTTAAATTAGATTAATGGCCAAAATTTTGAAAATTACCTTTGGCAAAAAAATCTATTTTTCAACAAATTGTTTAATGAATACAAAATATATGTAAAATTACTTTTCAATAGTCTGTAAGGTTTTAAGTTATCTGAAGTAATTTTCAAGACATATAAAAAGTTCAATAATAAAATACCTTTAGGTTGGGAGCATCCTTGGAAAGGATCACCAATAAGACCGGGTTCACAAGCGCACACAGCTCGGTGATCGACTACAGAGCAAATTGCTCGAGGGCCGCAAGCCTGCACACAAGGATCTCGGCATCGCTGGCTTGAACACGCTAAGCTTGCGGGACATTCCGCGCTGATGGTACATTCTGGTCGGCAGTTTGGAGGTGCACCCTTGTAACCAGGTTGACAACTACATGCTGGTGTTTCTCCAGAATTAACACATATCGAGTTGGGACCACATGGTGATGGTTGGCATGGGTTAACTGGAGTTACATTGATTGGTGGAACTAACAAAAATAAAGACAATATTAGTCAATACATTTAAAATTAATAACACTTATAAATATTTATGAAATATAAGATATACCTGGTGCTGGATAACAATAGGTAAATGGATCTCCGGTGTATCCATCGTTGCATGTGCATATTGGAGAGTGTGCGATTACGTGACAACGGGCAGCTCGTCCGCAGGCACCTTCACATGGATCGCGACATCTTCTATCAATACAAGCCAGCTGGAGTTTACATTCTGAGCTAACAAGACATTCAGGTCGACATGACGGAGGTGCTCCGATGTGTCCGGCACGACAAGAACATGCAGCTGCGCCCGAAGGGCTTACTGAACATTCACTGTATGGTCCACATGGTGAAGGGGAGCATGCTGACGTTGGTGGTTGATCTGATGAATAGGTACGCCATGTTAGATTAATGTGTAGTTCATTTAACTTATATAAGAGCACGTTAAAAGCTGTATTACCTTTTCTAACTTCTGTACAGAAAGCAAATGGATCGCCCGAGGTTCCAGGTGGACAAGTGCATGACGGTATGTGATTGTTAACAGAGCAAAGTGCACTAGTTCCACATGCACCTGGGCATGGATCTAGACATTTTCCTCCTTGGCAAGCCTTCGTAGGTGCACATTCTCCATTTGTACTACATTCTAAGCGACAACCAGTATATGGGTCGCCAAAGTATCCCGGCGCACAACTACAAGCACCGTTATTGCATAATGCGTTACTGCCGCAAGGTGCCAAGCTGCATGGGTCTGGTGATGGAGTTGGTTGCACTGTAAAGTATAATGATCCGTGTATTGACAATATTTATAAATGAATATTTGTTAAATAACTATAGCTGCAAGTATAATAATTCAACTCACCAATTACTTCAGCACATTGAATGAATGGATCTCCGGAAAAGCCTTGTGGACAAGTGCATATCGGTATATGATCATGAACGTGACATCCAGCACGATATCCGCAGGAACCCTCACAAGGATTTCTACATTTTTCAGCAATACAAGCTTGATGCGATGGACAATCGCTATTTACAAGACATTCAGGGTGGCAGTTAGGTGGACTTCCAATATATCCCTTAGCGCAAGAACATGCAGGATTATTATTAATTGGTTTGCATTCACTGAACGGTCCACATGGATTTGGCTGGCAAGGATATGGTCTGGTCTCCAAAGGTGTTTCAGTCTTCACAAATTCCACACATCTTATAAATGGATCTCCACTTGTGCCAGCTGGGCAACTGCACAAAGGACTATGATTCACGACTTGGCAGTGAGCACCAATACCACAAGTACCACGGCAGGGATCAGCACATCTTAGTTTGTGGCAAGCGCGATCTGCTGGACATTCGCTATTTCCAGTGCATTCAGGTCTACAATCTGGCGGTGCGCCTTTGTACTCTGGCAAACATTCACATGACGCCAAACCTCCATTTTCTCTGCAAATGCTGTTAGGTCCACACGGAGATGGTTGACATGGTTTTGGTTTTTCGATTTGTATTTCCCTGGCGCATGTAATAAATGGATTACCAGTATATCCTTTCACACAAGCACATGTAGGTACGTGATTGACAACGTTGCATTCAGCATTAGACCCACATACTCCAGGACAAGGATCTGCACATTTATTACGAATACAAGATTTATCAGTGGAACAATCTGAACTCAAGACACATTCTGGTCTGCATCCTTCGTATGGATTACCCTGGAAGCCTTCTACACAAGAGCAAGCGCCAGCGCCATCTCTTTGTGTACAAACAGCGTTTGCGCCACAGGGCGATGGATTACATGGTTCTGTGACCTTTTCCTCTTGAAGAACACATTGTAAGAAAGGATTTCCTGTATATTTTTCCCTACAGCTACATGACACTGTGTGACTTACTATTATGCAATCGGCATTTACACCGCATGATCCAGGACAAGGGTCAATGCAACGATTTCTAACACATGCTTGATTAGATGGACAGTCTGGGTTTATTACACATTCAGGTCTACAGTTAGGCGGTAGTCCTACATAATTTTCAATACATCTACAATCCGCTCTTCCATTTCTATCAATACATAAGGCATTAGGTCCACAAGGGGATGGATTGCAAACATCGATTGGTGTCTCTACAGGTGTTTCAACTATATCATAACAACTTTTGAATGGATCACCTGTTTGTCCCGCATTGCAACTGCAAATCGGACTATGGTTTATAACTTCGCACCGTGCGGAGATTCCACAGGCATTAAGACAAGGATTCATGCATTTCTGATTAACACAAGCTTTTGTAGATGGACATTCTGAGCTAACTACACATTCTGGTCGGCAAGTTGGAGGAGATCCCTGGAAACCTTCCATGCAAGCACAAACTCCTGTATTGTCGACAGTTTTACAAATGCTGTTTGGTCCACAAGGAGATGGTACACATGGAGAACGAGGAGTTTCCTTTAATATTTCAATTTGGTGGCAGTGACTAAATGGATCTCCTGTATAATCCGACAAACAAGAACATGTTGGAATATGATTAATAACATCACATTTGGCATTTTGGCCACAAACTCCTGGGCATGGATCCCTGCATTTGTTTCTAAAGCAAGCCTTATCTCTGGCACATTCTTGACTTCCTGTACATTCTGGTCGGCATGACTCATATGGGTTTCCGCTGTATTCCGGTAAGCAAGTGCAAAATCCGTTATCGCAACGAGCGTTAGGCCCACATGGAGAGGGATTGCATGGATCCAAAGGCGTTGGCGTTGTAGGTGCTGTAGGAAAAATATTTTTTTATTAAATGCCTTATTACATTGTATAGTATTTTATAATATTTTACTGATCATATATTACAAAATATTACCTTCTCTGATAAGTGAGCATCTTGAAAATGGATCACCAGTGAATCCTTCATTGCAAACGCAAACAGCAACATGGTTTAACACGTGACAATTAGCATCCACGCCACATGAGCCTGGGCAAGGGTCTTCACAGCGTTGGCGGACACAGGCCAGCGAAGCTGGACATTCTGAATTGATAGTACATTCGGGACGACAAGTTGGCGGAGAACCGATGTAACCAGCGAGACATGAGCATGCTGGTCCACTTGGTAATTCTTGGCATCGAGAGTGTGGACCGCAAGGCGAAGGATTGCAGCTTGGTGGTCTTTCCGTCGTAACCGGTATTGCTGAATACATAATTAATTATTGAAGATACATTTATAAATCAAATGATAAATTAAATTTATTTATTGTTAGTACTTACGATAACATTGAGTGAACGGATCGCCGGTCATTCCAAGTGGGCACGTACAAATCGGGTTGTGATTTTTGACAATGCAATGTGCTCTAAGGCCACAAGTGTTAGGACATGGATCGTCGCAATTTTGGTTGATACAAGCCTTAGAAACATCACATTCTGTATTGACAACACACTGTGGACGACAAGCAGGCGGAGATCCAATATAATTTGGTAGACAAGAACATACTGCCTGCATATTAACTTGACGGCATTGACTGTTTGGTCCACAAGGTGTTGGTTCACATGGATTTTGAGGAGGAGATGCTAAAATTAAATTTTATAGTATTTTATTCAAGTTCTATTATTTTTATCTATAAAGTATCTGGTCAAATACTTTATATACTTACTGGTCAGTAATATTTCCTTGCATTGGAAGAATGGATCTCCCGTATAGCCTCTTGGACATGTGCAAACTGGGACGTGATTGTCAACAGTACATTGTGCCAGTGTGCCACAAGTTCTTGGGCAAGGATCTATACACTTAAATCTTGTACATGCCAAGTTCAATGGGCATTCATCATTGCTCTCACATTCCCGTCGGCATCCAACTGGGCTGTACGGATCTCCTTCATAGCCTTCAGAACACACGCATGCTCCTGCTCCATTACGCTCCCGGCATTCTCCATTAGGTCCACATGGTGATGGCATACAAGGACTTGAAGTTGGAGTCATTTCGGTGGCTAAAATAATATATATGTACACGTTGAAACAAACTATGTATTTAAGTATGTGTGAATAGAACTATTCAACTTTTATAAGAATCAATTAAGTTAGAGCTTTAATTTTAAAAGTAGTAGGCACAGTTGGTAGTCATATACCCAGACCGCCGATTTGGAGTAGCACCACAACTTAAAAGTGTACAGACCGAACAGCTTGTCAGAGCACTCGTAGTTTAAAAGTAATAGTAGCGGCCTCCTTTTTTGTATTTAATAAAACTTACATGCAAATATAATTTGAACACAATTCCTATTAGCATCCCCAGTATAACCTTGTTGGCAATTACAATTTGGTGCATGATTAACAGTTAAACAAATTGCATTGGTGCCACATGCTCCCTGGCAGGGGTCTTTACAACGTTCATTGATGCAAGCGGCGTTGCTAGGGCATTCGGCGTCAATTGTACACTCTGGCCTGCAATTTGGAACTCTTCCTATGTAATTGGGTAAGCAAGAGCAAGCAGCTTGATCTCCAATCACACGACATTCAGAGTTAGGTCCACATGGTGATGGTGAGCACGGGTTCGTTTTCGTGATTACGTCTCCTGAAAATTATGAATAATATTAGCATAAAATATCTGATTAATTTTAAAGGTATTGAATATATTTCATAAATATATTTATTTATATTATTGATAAACCTTTAGATGTTTTTTTACCAGTTAACCTTATATAAGGTTAATATAAAATAAAGGATATGGTGAATATTAATAATAATAATTACGAAAAAATCGGGACTGACTGTCAAAGAGTGGTGGTAGGCAGTGTCCTAGTTTGCTTACAAGTATACAGACCGTGAAGTGACTTAGTTGCGTTTCTGAATCAGCTTGTAAGTTGCCGGTAATGGATTCGAATGCTACTTGCAGTTATTTAACTGTGGCAACAGTCGCCTCCATTCATAGATCGTACTACAGCTTAACATCAGTCGGAATGCTGTCATATGTCGAGCCACACTAAAAAATATTTCAAAAATCTGCATTAAAACATAGTTTGTGGGATACATAAAAATCTACTAACTTATTTCCGGGATACATTTAGTAAATGGATCCCCTGTGTATCCAGACGTGCAGCTACAGATAGGATTATGCGTTACGACTTGGCAGCGAGCATTCAGTCCACATTGATTTGGACAAGGGTCTATGCATTTCTTGTTAACACAAGCCTTATTTTGTGGACATTCCGAACTGACTATACATTCTGGACGACAAGATGGTGGGGTACCAATGTAACCAAGCTCGCAAGTACACACACTATGACCATTCACAGCACGACATAAACTGTTTGGACCACACGGCGAAGGCTGACACGGTGTTACTGTATCTTCAATTGGAGGAATACCTGAGCAAAGGAAATAATTTTTTATTGCGAATATTTTGAATAGATAATATATTTTATTGTAGAATTAGACTTAAAACTTACGTTCGACTTCACATTTTGCAAGAGGATTGCCAGTGTATCCTGAGAGACACGTGCATGTTGGAGAATGATTGACGGTCCTACATTCTGCGTTAATGCCGCAAGTACCAGGACAGGGATCTTTGCATCTGTTGTTTGAACATGCTTTATTGCGATCACAGTCTGAATTGGAAACGCATTCTGGTCTGCATCCAGTGTAAGGATCGCCGAAGTATTCTGGCAAACATGTGCAAGATCCTACGCCATTTCTTTCTTTGCACAAAGCATTGGCGCCACACGGAGATGGACTGCAAGGGTTTGGTGGTGGAACGGAAGTATCTGCAAACACACAATACGAAATAAGCCACGGTTTTTATATATTGGGCAGTTTGTTTTTATTAAACTTACGTTCAATTCTGGAACAACCGCTAAAGGGATCACCCGTAAAGCCAGGCACACAATGACAAAGAGATACATGATTTGCTACAGAACATTCAGCATTGAACCCACATGAACCCGGACAAGGGTCCACACATCTTTCGTTTTGGCATGCAAGATTACCAGGACATTCAGCATTGATAACACATTCAGGTCTACAGTTTGGTGCAATACCGATATAGTTTGGCAAGCAAGAACATGCAGGCGCTTCACCAACTAATTTACATTGAGAATATGGGCCACATGGTGATGGTATACATGGGTTTCCTCTAGGCCCCTCAATGACAGGTTCTAAGAAAGAAATCAGAAAGAAATTAAGAATAATAGTAGATAGAAAATAAAAATAGATAAATTGAAAGTTCAGAGTGATAATAGAAAACAGAAATAGATGTAAATATACAAGTACTAAATGAAAATAAATTAAATTGAACTATGGTACATTTTTTAAAAATAAAACACTCTGTAAACTCTTTATTTATTGTCAAAAAAATCTTCTTACTTATCTCGATCTGACAAGTAATGAAAGGATCTCCAGTAAAACCTGGCTTGCAAGTACAGATCGGATTATGATTTATGACGTTACAACGTGCATTGACTCCACATGTTCCTTGGCATGGGTCTTTACACTTTTGGTTTACGCAAGCTTGGTGTTGCGCACAATCAGTACTCGCCACGCATTCAGGGCGACACATAGGAGGGGTTCCAGAATAGCCCTCTTGACATGAACATACTCCGTGGCCATCGACAACCTTACATACACTGTACGGGCCACAAGGTGATGGTAAACATGGATTCACCTCTTCTAGTGTAGCTAAAAATAATAGTATTATTAATATTATAAATACTTTCTTAAACACATAATACATATTTCAGACATAAACTTAATTGCTTACGTTGTCTTTGAGGATGACATGATAGCATTGGATTTCCTTCAAATCCATTGACACACAAACATACAGGATTGTGATGTGAGACTGTGCATTGCGCGTTTCTGCCACAGGCACCAACGCAAGGATCCACGCACTTATTATTAGAACATGCTTTATCTCTAGGACAATCGTTATTTGTCACACATTCTGGGCGACATCCCTGGTAAGGATCTCCAAAATATCCTGGCAAGCACAAACATGCGCCGGCTGAATTTCGTTCCTTGCAAAGTGAATTAGGACCACATGGTGAAGGATTGCATGGATTTGTTTCCTCTTCAATGGCAACAGTAACTAAAATATAACAATAATATTCAATAAATTAAAATGACTATGTAATAACATAATACCATTAAAATAAATAAATCTAAACTCACTCAAAAATCTACATCCTCTGAATGGATCACCCGTATAACCCTCTCTACAGTGACATACAGCTTTGTGATTAACCACGACGCAGTCTGTGTTTGATCCACAAGATCCTTCACACGGATTTGCACATTTTTCTCTGATACATGCCAAATTGCTTGGACATTCTTCGTCTAATATACATTCAGGTCGACAGTTGGGAGCTCTACCTATATAGTTAGGTAAACAAGAGCAAGCTGGTGTTTCACCAACAACACGGCACTGAGAATTTGGTCCGCATGGTGATGGTATGCAAGGATTTCCGCTTGGTTTTGGTTTGGGTTCTAAAATTAAAGAATATATAGTATATTATGAAATTTAAACCATAAATATATACATTATAAGAATGTTCAATTGTACTTACTATCTTGTACTCTACAAAGCACAAATGGATCCCCATCATAATTTACTGGACAACTGCATAATGGATTGTGATTCACTACAGCACATTTGGCATTTACGCCGCACGCACCTATGCACGGATCAACACATTTCTGGTTGATACATGCCTTGTTTTGCATACATTCACTGCTGACCATACATTCTGGTTTACAGAACGGGGGTGTACCGAAATAATTTTCTTGACAAGAGCAAATAGCATGATTGTCGGCTTCCCGACATTGACTGTATGGTCCACATGGAGATGGCAGGCATGGATTTACTGGCACTTCTATTACACCTAAAATATATGGAGTTGATTATTATTCGAATTTACGTTGATTATTATATGAATTATTTTTACGAGTTTCCTGATACATACTTATATAACATGAGGTAAATGGGTTTCCTTCATAACCAGCCAAACAAGCGCAGGATGGCGCATGATTATATACTCGACATTCCGCATTGATTCCACAAACTCCTGGACAAGGATCCCTACATTTGTTGTTATAACATGCTTTGTCTTTTGGACAATCAGAGTTTAATACACATTCTGGTCGACATTCCACGTATGGATCACCATAGTATTCGGGAAGGCACGAACAGGATCCAGCACCATGTCTTTCTTTGCATACAGCATTAGCACCACATGGCGATCTGGCACATGGGCTTGGTTCCACTTCAGTGTTAAAAACTAAAATGATCATTTAAAATTAGATTGTTTTATGTAAATTAATTACATATGATATTAATACAATATTATTACTTACTGGCAATAGCGCAGCCAGAAAATGGATCACCAGTATAACCGTGCTCGCAAGTACAAATGGGTACATGGTTTATTACGGCACAAGTAGCATGCAAACCGCAAGATCCAGGACAAGGATCTCTACATCTTTCCGACATACATGCCAAATTTCCTGGACATTCTACATTTATCATGCATTCTGGACGGCAGTTTGGTGGTCGTCCGATATAATTATTTACACAAGAACATACTGGTTGTTGGTTTATTTCTTTACATTGTGAATATGGACCACATGGATTTGGTACACATGGGTTAACACTCACTATAGGTTCTGTTTTAAAAAAAGAAGAAAATTAAATAATTAAAATAATATTTGTATAATAAATCATATTTAAAATATCTCAGTATGAAAAACAAGTGATACTTACTGTCTTCAACATAGCAACGTGTAAATGGATCTCCACTATAACCCAATAAGCAACTGCAAATTGGATTATGGTTTACGACCAAACATCTAGCATTAATACCACACATTCCCTGACATGGGTCTTGACATTTCTGGTTAATACATGCTCTATCATGACGACAATCAGAGCTAACAATACATTCCGGTCTGCAATTCGGTGGCGAACCAATACACATTTCAAGGCATGTGCAAACAGCATGCCCATTTAGAGGACGACATTTACTGTACGGTCCGCATGGTGACGGGTGGCAAGGATCCACGGGTTGAGGAGGAGCTAAGTAAAAGAAAAAGAGTAAAGACACATACACGTAAGAAATGAAAAATAGAAAATAATATAGAATAGATAAGAAAGAAGATCTTACTCGATATAAGAAGAGTACATGCATGAAGAGGATTTCCATTGTATCCCGGCAAGCAATTACACGATGGTGCGTGATTTACAATTCTACATTCAGCATTCTGTCCACAAGTACCAGGACAAGGATCCACACATTTGTTATTAAAACAAGATCTGTCGGATGCGCAATCAGAATTCATAACGCATTCAGGACGACAGCCTTGATATGGATCTCCAAAAAAGTCTTGCTGACAGGTGCAAGAACCAGCTCCTTGTCTCTCCCGACAAATTGCATTAGGACCACAAGGTGATGGATTACAAGGGTGACGTGGCACATCTCTGGGAGCTGTAATATATAGTGACATGCAATAACAACTAAAGTGACCAAAGCAAACGTGCTTACGTGCATACCATGAACGTCAAAAGTTCACGTTTTCCAACCATACAAGCAAACTAAGTTAAGTTATACTTACTTTCTTCTCTGTTACAACCAGCAAATGGATCTCCAGAGTATCCTTCATCACAAGAACAGATGGGTTGATGATTTTGAACGACGCATCTGGCATTGAACCCACAGGATCCAACACATGGATTAAGGCATGTACCCGATACACAGGCTCGTGAAAGTGGACAATCCTGATTTATAACACACTGGGGACGGCACGAAGGTGGGGCACCTAATGTTCCCGGTTCACAGGCACACACCGCGCGTCCTGCTTCAACACGACAGCTGGCATGTGGACCGCATGGTGATGAAAAACATGGGTCTGGTACTTGCGGTATAAAACCTAAGAAAATAGTTTATTTTATGTAAACATATTGTTAAAAACACTTGCAGAAATTCAATACCTATATATGGCTTCATAATATAAGGAAAGACTTACTTCTTCTGGAACATTTAATAAATGGATCTCCATCAGGTAGGTTTTCTGGGCAAGTACATATAGGATTGTGATTCACAACGTGACAGCGAGCATCTAATCCACAACTATGAATGCATGGATCCACACATTTATGCTTGACGCATGCCTTGTCGAATGAGCAATCAGAGCTGATTGAACATTCAGGTCGACAAGCAGGTGGAGCACCCAAGAAACCAGGTTTGCAAGTACAAGCAGCGCGGTGATGAGTAACGTGGCATTCGCTATTCGCTCCACAAGGTGATGGGTCGCATAGATTACGTGGCGGCTCCGCTAAAATTGTTAAATTTTTCGAGTTTATAAATTTTATATAGGTTAAATAATAAGTACAAAAAGTTGTTTTAAAGTTCTCTAAATAAGTGAGTTTACTGACTGATAACTTTATCTAAACAATGAGTTCCTGTGATTTTCTAAAGAGTGAAAATAATTTAAATAATACTAGTAAAACTTAAAGGAACACATTCCACACGATTCAGGTGACTTCATGAAATACGATTTTGAAATTGCTGTCACTTATCTATTATCAAGTGTCTTATGTCTCTATACCTATTCTCTATACTCACATTCGTCACTTGCAGCTACTGTAATATACGTGACATATTTTTTATGATTTTTACATACGTTTGGCTAGTCCATTTTTGTTAAATATAACAAGCAAATAAAATTAGTTACCAGATTTAGTTTCCAATCGGCAGGATGAAAACGGATCTCCGACATATCCATTGAAGCATGTACATACGGGAACATGATTTGTTACAGTACATTCAGCATTAACTCCACATAGATCTTTGCACGGGTCTCTGCAGTGATTTGATAAACAAGACAAATGATTGGGACAGTCTGAGTTTAGAGAACATTCAGGTCTACAGCCACCAGCGTAAGGGTCTCCAATGTTAGGTGGGATGCAGGAGCAACGTGCACTGTTATAATTCACTGTACAAATAGTATTCTCGGCACATGGAGATGGGCTACATGGTGATACTGACACGTCCTTATCGACGACGACGCAACCAATAAAGGCATCTCCTCTAAAACCATCCAAGCAACTGCATAGGGGAGTATGGTTTACAACATTACATTTTGCGTTATTTCCACAGGCTCCGACGCAGGGATCTCTGCATTTCTCGTTTATACAAGCTTGACTAGATGGACACTCTTGACTTAGGACACACTCTGGTCGACAATACGGGGGCGTACCAGAGAAATTAGGGCGACATGAGCATACAGGACGTTTTGATTTAATTTCGCATATTGAGTTTGGACCACATGGTGAGGGAACACAGGGGTTTTTCTTATTGGGTGGCTCGATTGATTTAACACATCCAAGGAATGGATCGCCGGTCTCACCAGGTCTGCAACTACATATAGGATTATGGTTGATTACCAAGCATTCGGCTCCAACACCACAACTGCCCAGACATGGATTAACACACTTTTGGTTAACGCACGATTCCGTTTGTTGACAATCAGAACTGCTAACACATTCTGGTTGGCACATGGGTGCTACGCCTTTATAACCTGGCAAACAAGAGCATGTGGCAAAACCTCCAGGTGAAACCAAGCATCGACTGTAAGGACCACAGGGTGATGGGTCACAAGTAGAGAATGATGGAGCTGGGGTTGGTTTTAATTGACACCGCACATACGGATCTCCAACATGTCCGGGAGAGCAGTAGCAAACTGCATGATGGTTGATAGTTTCACACAATGCTCCTAAGCCACAAACGTCTTTGCAAGGGTTTTCGCATTTGTTATTCAAGCATGCAGCGTTTGGTGCACAGTCACTGTTGACGACACATTCTGGTTTGCATGAGAAATAAGGGTTGCCAAAGAAATTTGGTAAGCATTGGCATGTCAAAGCACCATTTATATCTTGGCATACTGCGTTTGCTCCACATTGTATATTGTCACAAGATTCATGGGCAATAGCTGAAAATTAAAGATATTTTTTTAGAAACAATCCATATGTACTTAATGATTTTCGACAATTAATAGTATTTAAAAAAACTTACGTTCGATTGCGATTCGACAATGTTCATATGGATTCCCTTCATAGCCAGATCTACATGTGCAAACTGGATCGTGATGATATACCATACAGTCAGCATTAACTCCGCATGAACCAGGGCAAGGATCAACACATCTGTTTCGAAGACATGCTTTGTTGAATCCACAGTCGGAGCTCAAGACACACTCTGGTCGACAAGAAGGATTCTTCCATGAGTCTGGTCCATTACATGGATCACAAATAGCAAATTGATCACCATAGGTATCACATGGGGCGTTTGGAGCACATGGATTTGGTAGACACGGCTGCACTGTGGTGTTTTCGTGTACAATTATTGCTACAAAATAAATTAATAATGAAAGATTTATTTTACAACTAATTAATAATTAAATAATTAATAATAAATCTTTTACTCACGCCTATAAATACATTGATATAACGGATCGCCTATATAGCCTTCTGGGCATAGACATGTAACGGTGTGCTCTGAACATAAGCAAACTGCATGCATGCCACAAACATTATCCAATGTACATGGGTCAATACATTTATTGTTTATACAAGTTTCATGTGAAGGACAATCGGAATTAACCAAACATTGTGGCTTACATTCAACTTTAGGATTGCCAATGAATGTTGGAGGACATGAACATAATGCTTTATCGCCAACGTCTTGACAAATAGCATTTATTCCACAAGGACTTTTACTGCAAGGCGTAATTGATTTTTGATCCTCCGGTGGCAAACAACAAATTAATGGATTTCCAATTAAACCAGGTTGGCAGGTACACACTGGACGATGAGTTTCGACATGACAATCGGCGTACAAACCGCATGCACCTGGACATGGATCTCTACAAGTGTAGCCTATGCAAGCTTTGTTAGGTGCACACTCATCGTCGACTTCACATTCTCTGGCGTGGCAGCCTCCTAAACCATATGGATCTCCAGTAGAACCTTCCGCGCAGCTGCATATAGGTTGATTATCATAATTGACTGTGCATACAGCTTGAGGACCACATGGGCTCGGAATACAGGGGCTCTTTTGTGGTTTGCAACCGAAATATGGATCTCCAGCAAATCCACTTTTACAGAAACACATTTCTTTATTGCTACTAACATAACAATCAGCATTAGCGCCACAAGGACCAGGCTGACAAAGAACGTCTGGTGGTAAATATGCTTGGTGGTTGCATGATTTGTATGGGTTACCGATTGTATTTTCAGGACAATAACATGCTGGTGATCTGTTAGGATCACATCGAGCTCCAATACCACAATTGTTAGGCTCACATGGGTTACGTGCTTCGACACAACCTCTCACTGTGTTTGGATTTTCAACATATCCTTGTAGACAAGTGCATTTAGCAAAGCCGTTTGATAATGTAGAACACTGCGTATTTGGTCCACAAGGAGATGGGTTGCATGGATTGTTGGGTAGTCTGCAAGGTTGTCTTGGAGGATGACCCTCAAAGTTGGGCAAACAGAAGCAGGCAGGTTTATTGTTAATGAGTCTACAGCCAGAATTCGGTCCACATGGATTTGGTTCACATTCATTTCCTTCAGGTACTGTAAAGATGTTAATATAATGTAATAATTTCTTTAATAAACTACGTACAACATTTTCTGGCAATAATACTTACTGCAGTTCTTAAATGGATTTCCGGTCAACCCCTTTGGGCAATAACAAATCGGATTTCCATGATCATTTTCACACAAAGCGTTAATGCCGCATGGGTTTGGAGAGCATGGATTCGCAGGCGGTTCACAACCCAATGTTGGATTTCCAGTATACCCTGGTAAACATTTACATGATGCGCGATGATTGAGTACATCACATATAGCATTTACTCCACATCGGCAAGGTGAATCGCATTTACCATTGATACAAGCTTCTGAGTTTGCGCATTCGACATCAGATCTGCATCCTTGCACTAAAAACATACATTGAATAGAAATCCTTATTACTTAAAATATAAGAAGTTTCGACTAATTATGCTAATGGTTATTTCTAATTAGGTCTATCGATCAAGGAAACTAACATACCTTGTGTGCAAGCTACAAAAGGATTTCCTGAAAATCCGGCGAAACATTTGCATTCAATTCCATGCTTAGCTGGAATGCATTCCGCGTTTTCGCCACAAGAATCTTCGCTGCAAGGGCTTATACATCTTCTGTTAAGGCGGTCACATAAGAACTCGGGTGGACAATCCTCATTATACTGACATATAGATTGAGAGTTCATTACTAAAAAATATTATATTAGTTAATTGTGAATATGCGATATCTTTATATATATATATATATATATATATATATATATATATATATATATATATATATATTGCTTGAAACGATATATAACTGCACGTCGCACATTTATGAGCAGAGGCTATTGATCCGCTTTAACAGACTAGCGATGCTTCTGTATATTCTTCGCGGGCTTTGCGCCATAACCATGGTGGTGTTCATCATGTCATCATCATCATCATGTTCAAACTTTGAAAATCCGTAATTCAAGAAATTATTGATTATAAATACATAGGAATTATTAATCGTAGATATTTACCTGGAACACATCCAACATAGCCATTTCCTTGGAATCCATCGATACAGCTGCAGTCGGATCCATGGTTTGTGTTTATACAGACAGCATTCGGTGCACATGGGTTGTGTATAGCACACGGATTTTGACATGCATTATTTATACAAGACTCGGTTATGTGACAGTCCTCGTTCCTTGTGCAACCAACTGAGTAAATGTAAATATTTATATTTACATGTTAACTTATATATACAATAATTAAGATAATAGTTTATATACACACATCTCATTAATTATTTAGAAAATTGTTACATTAGTAATTTATTATCAATTATTATTAGATTTATTTGAAATAATAATTTATAAAAATTAAATAGCCTACACCTTAATTTTATTTTACAAAGAAAGTATAAGAGGCTTATTTCAAATAAACAATTATAATAAGCATATTATACTCTGATTAAGTTTAGTTTATTAAAATCTTACATATTTTAGTAGCGCATTTTATTGCAGGATCTCCGTCATATCCAGCAGGACATGAACACATTGGCCTTTGCTTTTTTGGATGACAATTTGCTCCAATACCACAGACATTGTCAAATTCACACGGATTTTGACACAATCCCATAAAACAGGCTTCAGTTTCTATACAATCTCGGTCGGAATGACAGGGCTCAGGTGCTTTAGCTGTTCCAGGTGATTCTAGTTTGTTAAATGTTTCATTAGTTTGTTATACGAATATAAGTAGGTAAAGTTTTTATATACAGTTAACAAATCCTATCTTTGTCCGATAAAACTCCTAAACAAAAGTAATCTCTTGAACAAATTGAAGAAAATACGACATCCGGTTTCAAAATATATGAACTTATTGCAATAAAAATTATTTACAACTTTTATACATGAAAATGATATAATAAATGATATTAAATAAAGACAAAATAACTATTTAATGTAAAAATGTTAATATACCTCTTATGCAGTCTCCACCAGCAAGGTCGGGGCACACACAAATCGCTGAATGGTTAACGACCGTACAGGAAATTTGGCACCGACTCATCAAACACGGATTTTGACATGTACTATTAATACACGATCTGTCTATAGGACACTGTGTGTGCGTAGTACATGATTGGTTAGAAGTTAGGTCAAAAGGAGTTGTGGAATCTACTGGATTAGTAAAGTCTGTTGTTATAGTAGAGTCGGTCCAAGCAGATATGTCTACGTCTTTATTACGAGATGACATGTCTTCAAACGTGGTTCCATTTGTTTTTACAACATTTTCTACAGGTTTAGTTATTTCAAAATCCTTATTTGAAGTAGAGTCAGTAGATATATCTACTTCTGTCTTACCACCGACAAATATAGATGTGGTTTCTGTTAAATTTGTTTCTATTTCTAACTCGTTACTGGTGTTAGTAGTAGTATCACCAAGCGTTGTATTCAAATCTTCAACTATTGAGGTTGAAGTTGTAAAGTCCATTGTGGTATCTATGGGTTTGATTATAGGGTCAGTAGTATCATCCCTTTCAGTAGTACTATATGATTCAAGTGTAGTTACTCTAGATTCTTTTGTGGTGTCTTCATGCAAAATAGATTTGGTTGTTAATTTATCGTTCGTTTCCTTTGTTGTGTAATATTCTTGTTGAGTTGTTGAATCAATAATTATGTTTGTGTTTGCATTTATATACGTTTGAATTGTTACATCTGTAGTAGCTTTGTATAAATTAGATTGTGTTGATTTTACACTATCGTCTGCTTGAACTGTTATTGTGGTGGAACTTTCGGTATTTACTTGTATTGTCGGTTTATAGTCAGTGCTACTAATGTCCATAATATATTTTGGAGTAGAGATTATTGATATTTTGCCTACTTCAGTTTCGTTGATTAATTCGGTAGATTTTGTTGGTGTTGTATTATCAATTATCTCATTCGTTACAGTTGTAAAACCAAAATCGTCTACATTATTTTTTGGTTCTTTACTAGTTGTATATGTTGGATTTAACACACTAAAACCAGTAGTTTCGTTGGTAAAATCGTCAGATTCTGTTGATTTTATAACACTATGATCTGTTACAGTTGTATAACTTTCTGTAGGTAATTTATATATTGTGTCAGTATTATCATAAACTTTTGAATCCGTTGTCAATGTAGGATTTGTTAAGACAAAACTTGTTGTTAGTTTATTTTGATCTGATTGAGTCGACTTTGTATTATCGGTTGCTGTATCCATAAATGTTGTAAATCGTTCTACATTGACTTTTGTCACCATCTCAGTATTATCAGTGTTACTATATGTGGGAGCTGTAGAAACTAAAACATGTGTAGGACGTTCTGATTTATCAAAAAGATCAGCTGTAGCTGTGTCTGTTGTTACTTTACTGGTTGTTAATTTCGTAACATCGGTATTTTTAATGTGTTCTGATGAATACGCTAAATCGGAAGGAGCTGTAACTACTTCTGTGGTAACAGTCGTGTAATTATCCAAATTCACGTTGTATGTAGATTGAGTATCATATGTGTTTATGATAGTCATTTTATCTGTATTTTCCGTTGTGTATGTGAGATATGTTGTTACATCAGATTCTTTATTTTCTTTATTATATATATCCGTTATTGGTTTTTCTCCATTAGTTACAGTTGTGTATTTCTCCGTGATTATTTCATTTGTGAATCTACCATCAGTTTTACTGATAATACTTTCATCTATAGCTTCTTTTGGTGTATATGAAGTAAAAAGAGGATGTATTGTCAAATCTATACCAGTTCTTTGATTGTCTGTTACAGGTGTATAATTCTCAGTATTATTTTCATTTGCCATTTGTGTTTTATCCATGTTATTTAAAGAGACATTATCAATAATATATTCATTTATTTCTGTAGTGTAAGTTGTTGAATCATCGCCTTTAGTCAATTTATTAATTTTAGTTGTATACCTCTCTGTGTATACATCAGTTCCTAATTTATGCGTGGAGTGTGTGGGATTACTTAATACGTCGGCAAATATAGTCCTATCATTAGTTCCAGTATATTGTGTCGTCGTTTTTGTGTCATAAATTACCTTATCCGTTTCAGTGTTTGAATCCGCTGTTGTGATAATATCGAAATTATTGAATTCGGAAAATTGTGTTGTTGTTTGTGTGGTATGGGATACTTGTTTAGTGTCGTTGTCAGGTTCTATAGGATTTTTAGTATACACATTAGTCTCTGTTGTAGAATCCGTAACATAATTTAAAGTTAAATCTAAATTTTTAGTAACCTCTATTACAGTAGTAGTCGGCCTTTCTGTGGGTCTGGTTATATCTGTATAAACTGGACTATTTGTTTTTATTTCATTAGTATACAAAATAAACGTATCTTTTGTACTCGATTTACTATTATTATCTTCTTTATCTGAAGTGATATCTGAATATTGACGTGTTATTCCTATTTCAGTAGTTTGCTGATCTAATGTACTCATGGTTATTTCAATAGTAGGCTCATTAACCAAATTCACATCAGATCCTTCATTTGAATCACTTGATTTGACACTATTTTCTGAATAATCAGTAGATTCAAGATCATTTGTAGATACATAATTTTTTTCAGTTGTAAAATGTGTTGTATGGTATTTTACCTTCGTGGTAATAAAGTCAATTGGGTACTGTGTATCATGCTCTTGTACCGGTATAGTCGTTAAATAGGTTTCAGCGTTGGTAGAATCAGATTTTCCAGTTTTATCATTTTCTATTATGTCAGTTGTGGTATAAAGTGGTTTATAAGTCACGCCTAAAGCTGTTTGTGTAGTTTCTATTGTAGAAAAACTTGTACCTTTGATCGCCTTATTAGTTTGTTGTGTTACACTATCTGTAGTAACTGAAATAATTGAATCATTGTCTTTATTATTTAAATTATTTAGAACATCTGTAGTTGAAGTAGTATCTATGGTAAAAATAGTTGTAATAGGTTTATTTGTTACATCAAAGCCTTCATCGCTGGTAGAAGAATGATATATTGTAGTACCTTCTGTTGTTGACGTATCAGATGTATTAGTCATTTTAATTTCTTTTTCCTTTAAATACTTTGATGTTGTAGATATACTGCCTAAATAAGTAGTATCACTATCAATATCTTCTGTATGAATTGAGGCCGTGGTTGTTTCGATTTTGTCATTAGTCATGAATTCTCTCTCTAACGTTGTTAATTTGTTCAAGTCCTTGGGAAACACAGTTTCTGTTGTTATGTCTTCTGGTTTTGTCTGTAAAATAGTACTTGTATCTATAAGATAGTTGCCAGTGTTATCCATTGAGCTAGGTGTTTTAGCATATTTTGACAAATCATCGTAAGTGACTGGGTTTGTCGTTTGAGTGTCAGTTACTAAAGTGGTACTGGCATAAGAATTATCAGTTGTTTGCATTAATTTATCAGTTGTAATATCCAAAGTCCCATCTTCTTGTTTAATATTAGGTTCTGTAAAAAAAACTATCTTTTTTGTAGAACTCGCTTCCGATGTTATTATTGTATTATCCAAGTCTGTTTCTTTAGTAGTATCAAAAGTAGGGTATGCAGTAATAATACTGGATTCATCATAAGATTTCGTTATTGTACTTTGTGGACTATCTGTAGTAAAATGATTTAATTCCATAGTTACTCTGTTTGTGTAAACATTTGATGAAGTGGCATCTAAATTATTTTCGTCTTTATTATCTCTATCTATCTTCTCTACGGTCGTCACCTTTGACGTAGTTAAATCAGGGATTATTGTATCATTATTTGTTAAATCATGTTGTGTACTTCTGTTATCTTCGTTACCATACGGAACATTTTTTGCAATTGTTTTGTTGAGAGAGTCCCTGGATGTTTTATTAAGTTTATCAACGTTGGAACTACTACTAATTGTAGTAGTTTCCATAGTGTCAATGGCAGTTTCCTTTACTAAATCTTCTCCTACAAGAGATGTTGTTTTTAATTCTGGATTATCAGTTTCATCAAAAGCTAAAGTGGTATCAATATAAATTGTACTTGATTCTAATGGGTTTTCAGTTATTGTGTTATTACGAATAATCGTTAATGTAACGCTTGTTTCGCTTTCTTGGAAACTTATTGTTGGTTCCGTTTGTGTCATTTGTTCGAGAATTGAAGTGCTTGTGTCACTTGCAGTTTGTGTTGTTTCTTCGGAAATTATTTCAGTATTAGAATCACGAGTTGTAGACACAGTGTCGCCATTAATTGTCGTTTGAGTTGTTTCATCATAAATTGGTGTGATACTAGAATCGCGGTTTAAAGTGCCAGTGTTATTGTCAGTTGTCATTGGTATTTTTTGTTCAGGTATTAATTTAGTATAAGAATCTCGTATTGTAGTGCCAGTAGTAAAACTGTCAGTTTCATTTGGAATATTCTCTGTTGTGGTGCCAAATGTAGTGCTTATATCTTTTGTTTCGGTTAGTGGGGTATTTTCATCTGTTAATAGGAATATGAAAAATATGCATTAATATAAACTATCACAAAATCTATTATTACAATTTAATTAGTTATATGGTCTAAGTATATAAATATTTGCTTTTTTATTATACAATTAAAGTATTCCTAATATATTCTTAACACGAATATATATAAGCATGCGATGAAAAATATACTTACTTTACATAAGTTAAAAAGCAAGTTCAATTTTCTGACGTAAAGAAGACGATTAGAAGGACAATGAAGTAGATTGTGATGGATGTCACTAGGATATACGAGTATAGGCGTATGATTTATAATATATAAAAAGCTGTAAGTGAAGTATGTACAGTGATGTAATGCAAGAAAAATATGAAGCATGCACTAAAACTACACCTAAAACTAAAAATATGTAAAAAGATTCAATATCATACATTTTCAACCGGGTCTGCCGTAGAGAATGAGAACCAGCATTTTGTGGCGTTTTATCGGACAAATGATATCATCAAGATAGCAAAAACCAGTTCATCTGGAGTTAGTGTTGCTATTCGCATTTCATATCGTCGACTTGCAAGCTATACTATACAAGGCAACGATATTTCGATAGCATGTGAAAAGTGAAATGTATAAGACAGTATGACGGACAAAAACCTGTAACTATAGTAAACTCTATTAGCATCAATAGATTAGACATGATATTAGCAACGTTAAAGTTATTCGACATATTGTTATTTAACGTTACCGTTATTGACCACTTACTTTCCATGCACAGGCCGGAGAAAGGATCGCAGGGAACTCCTGGCCTACAGTGTGGACAATTTGTTGATACCTTTTCATCTCCTGTAATAAGCAAAATGATATTATATATACGATAGCAAAAGAATTTAAGTTATTAAATTTGGTCAAAAATTTTCGGTAGAATATAATATAGATATCAATGATATTGGTTGAAATACCGGTTTTTAATGAGAAATTGTCATTAAAAACATATTGTAAAATAAGATGTTTTTTGAATTGATAGGTATATATGATACGGCTGTTACTTTATAAATATGTTTGATTTTTATTTAATTTTACGTGTGTAAAGATTGTATACTTTACCTCTAACACAAGCGCATCCATCGCAGTAGGTGTTGGGGTATCGCGCACAATCCGAGTAAGTTTGACATTGGCATACTGAAAATTATAGTTTGGATTAGAAACTACAACTCTTTAGAAAATCCATTTATTAAATCAATGTATAATTAAAATTACATTGTTTTGTAATTTTACAATGTATAAAAAATATCCTTTTCATTTCAACGTTAGTAAAAAGTTTTTAATGCAATATTTGGGTGCGAACTAAGCCGGCATAGTGGATGTGATTATTAATTTTATTTATTGAACTAAAACAGTACAATCTAACTTAACAATAGGCAGGATATGCTGTGATATGTCAAACCGTTACCTTTAGAACAAACTGGTTGATGGTTGATAACTGCACAGTGTTGTCCAGGCTGGCAGGGTCCACCTTGTGCACAAGGATCGGCACATCGCCCACTCACGCACGCCAAAGCAGGCGCACAGTGCTCATGCGCACCGCATTCCAAAGCTACACAAAACAAATATGATTTAAACATAAAAATACACGTGTCATATAAATCTATATAAAAAAATATATGAATTTTATTACTCTCAATATTATTACATCTTTTTATTGAATTTATAATCTTGAACTAATATTCTATTGTAATTAATTTATACTTCTTTAAAAACATACTAAATAAAATAAAATCTTATAAAATAATTTATAAATACTTTTTCAGTCGTTTGTTAGTCCATACAAAAGCACTAATCTACACAAAAAGCACAAAAAACGATAAACACCAACAACAACATAGAGTCACTCTAATACCTTTACCTAAATAAACTAAATAAATAATTTTCTTACCTACAGAAATAAACCTTAAATAAAAAACATATACTTATAGTTTATAAACAATGTTTGAAGCATAAAGTTATATTTGCACATTATTAAATGATTGTTAGAGCCCACAACCAAATATTACGTAGATATTCGTATAAAGTACGTACTTATTTACACATAATACACACATGCTGTACAAGCTACCTGATACAAAAGGTGTTGCGAATTGTAGAGATGCACTATAGCTATAGAAATAAAGAAAAAAGAAGAATTAAAGGTCCGCATGAAGACATAAAGTATTATCAACAAATCCTGTAATTTGAAGACAAAGATTATTTAGATGATCATAAGAGGCACTACATACGGAATCGTTCATTTGTTAATCACTTTATCTTTACCTTTGATACAGCCATGTTTTTCATCGTGTGTGAATCCATTTGGACAAAACTTGCATACGGGATGGTGATCTTCCACTGAACAGGGAGCTCCGCCGCATGCGTCCTTGCATGGATCCTTGCATAGGAAATCTTTGCATGCCAGGTTGTTGGGACATCCGGTGTCTCTCAAACATATAGATACTGAGGGATTACAGTCTTCAAGACAAATGCACACGGCGCGATGTTCCACGACTTCGCACTGTTTACCCTTGGGACACAATGGATCTTTCGTAGCAAGGCACGGATTCACACACTTTGAATTTCGACAAGCGGCATTCGAAGGGCACTGTTCATCGCGAGTACATTCGGCGTGTTCCGGTGCACAAGCCAACTCCCCTTTGTCATTCAATGCAAATCCATTTCGGCAAACACACATAGGCTTGTGATTGCGCACCTCACATTTTTGATTTGGTCGGCATTCTTGATATTCCAAACAAGGGTTTCTGCATTCGTTGCTCGTCAAATCACATGTCAGTTTTGAAGGACAGGGCACAGTATCCGAGCACTTGAAGGTGATGTTAATGTTCGAGCTGGACTTGCAGAGCGGGTCGAGCCGGCATGCTACTCTAGGCTGTCCGACATAGCACTGCGGACAGGAGCACTGAGCGCGACGCATCACGGGCACACACAACGCGTCTTCTCCACAAACTCCGCGCACGGAGCATGGGTCCACACAATGCAAGCTCAGGCACGCTTTGTCAATAGGGCAATCCTTGTCGCTCGTGCATTCGATACCTAAGAAGATGTGAAAGAAGAAAGCAGATCGAAAAAGAGCGGGACCTTTAGCCGCGAAGAGGAAACTTTCTCACGAGATAGTGCATGCTTTTAAAACCGACAGTATGTCACCAAAGATGCAAATTCGAATATAATACAAGCAATATGTACATGAAGCTAAACAAACATCACTGATGGTTTAAGAAATAAAGCACGAACGGTGAGAATGCTTCCACTAAGTGTTGATTATAACATTGGGTACATATATGTGTACAATTTCAATTTAAAGAACACATTGGCACATATTTGTACGAAACTAAGAGAAGGAGTGTCATATTTAGTTATCTTGCGATTCCGAGGGAAATGTTAGTACAGCATTATAACCTGGTATTATGATATTTTATTGATTACAACATAGGAATGATAACCCTATAATATCAAAGACAAACAGTCAAAGTGTGAAAAATATATGGATGCTAGAACTGTAAATAATATAGAATTTATCCTTCGGAATCCTAAGAACATTGAATTTATACAAACGATGTTTCCATCTTAATAATTAAATACTATCTCACACCTAGATAACATCACAGTGTCTGGAAACAATCAAGTGTCTAATAAATATAGTGAGATAACTTCTCATCGTGCATTTTTACATGTGTTTGAAATTGATTGTACTAGTCTTATATTATACTTACTAGTCCGACATTCAACATCAGCCTGTCCCTCAGTACCAGGTATGCAACGACAAACAAATTCGGCACCCTCTCTTAAACATTCACCATTAATGCCACAACCTGTTGTTCTACAATCTACTACACTTCGCTCTTGGGCACCTAAAATTACAAATGAATTAAAATAAAATACAATCATATTTATAGCATAAATTCATATTATAGTTTCAACACTTACATTCAATGGTAGGATCACCGTTGGGATAATTACTTGGACAGTAACATTGTGGCTCTCCATTTTTACCAATTTTGCAGAGAGCATTTGTTCCACAAGTCTTATAAGCACAAGCTTCATTAGCTCCGCAAAAACATTGCCTATGTGGGTCACCGGCACAGAATGATGGGCACGTACACTCATATCTACCATCATCAAAGTCACGACAACGTGCACCGATGCCACATGGATTCTTTAAACAACTGCCTGCTGCGGGCTTTGAACATTTTATTTTAGGATTTCCAATATAGTCCAATGAACAGACACACTGAGGTACTCTATCCACAGAACGACATATAGCGTTTACTCCACATGCTCCGGCACAGACATTTTTGCATTTACCGCCATCGACACAAACCTCATCAGTGGCACACTCTTCATCGTGAGAACATTCGTATTCTTTGCATTCTTGAAGTGGATCACCTGAGAATCCACTGGGGCAACTGCAAGCTGCACGATGTCTTGTTGCAAGGCAGAGAGCATTCCTTCCACAAGACTTTTCCTGGCAAGCTGGTTCACATTTCTTTGCTGTGCATCGCTTGTCTTCGCCACAGTCTTTGTCCCTGTTACATCCAGGTGAACATACACCACGAATGCAAATTTGTCCCTCAGGGCACGCCGTTCGGGAGGAACAAGTAGATCTGCATTCATTTCTAAAGCATTTTTCTCCACAAGAACATTGACTATCTTTCTGGCATGATGTTATACAATAGCCACTATCATCACACTTGCAATTACCATCGCAGAATAATCGTGTTCTTTTACATTCTACTAAGGGGTTTCCAGTGTAATTTCCAGAACAACTACATTGAGCCCGATGATTGTTTACCTCACATGAGGAACAAATTCCACATAATCCCAATTCAGCGCAAGGATCTGAAGGTACACAATAGTACTTAATTCAAAATTCTTTAAATCAATATCAATAATGTAAATTATTATATGAAAATATATTACCTTTGCATTGTCCGTTGATACATGCTTCTTTGCTAGAACATGCATTATCATCTCTACATCCCAATTTACATATCCTGTTGTCGCAAATGTGACCATCAGAGCATACGTCATCATTATTACATACAACCCTACATATTCCACGTATACACTTTTCGTTTGATAAACATGCATTGTCGCTGAAATACAATAAAATTATTGAAATAAAAATACAAATATACAATACAAAAACAAAATAAATTAAAATTTTAATGGTACCTTCTACATGATGGTTGGCAAATATTCCCGTAGCAAGAATATCCGTAACGACACTCCTTATCTTTACTACAAGGTTCGGTTTCTCTAAGACAAGAAAGTTTTGGATTTCCAATTAAAGTCTCCGGGCAACTACACACAGGTCTATGTTGTTTACTGGAACATAACGCATTTGCTCCACAAACTGCTGGTTTAGTGCAAGGATTAGTACATTGTCCAGAAATACATGTCAATTCACTTGCGCAACCGCTATCAGATTTACATCCAGTCACGCATATGCGACCTTCACATACTTCGCCATCTGAGCATTGGTCATCAGACGTACACGCGTACCGACAAACACCAGTATCACAACGTTCACCGAGTAAACATTCTGTACCATCTGCAGCACATGCTGGTCTACATTTATCATCTTCGCATCTCCAGCCTTCTGAACAGTCAGAATGGACGTGACAACTTGGAGGTGGTGCTCGGACGCACCCAACATTTGCGGAAGGATTTGGTATTAAATTTTCTGGACAAGAACATAAAGCTCTTCTGTCTATGACAGTGCATAAGGCATTTGGACCACACGGATTAGTATCTGCAGCACATGGATTTTCACAATAATTGTTTTTACAAAATTCTCCTGCACCACAATCTTCGTCCTGTCTACAACCGAATTGGCAGTGATTTGCTAAACATATATGTCCAAGGAAGCAATCGTTGTCCAGTCTGCATGTAACTGTGAACAAGAAAGTACAGATTAAATAAGGAAAATCTATTTTTAGGCTGGACTATATGAATAATATTCTTTTTGATTTAATCGCACGTGAGATTGATTTAGACCAATAAATTGATAAATATTTAGTTAAAATATTCGTGAACTGATTAATTAATTTTGATATATAAAATGCATATTATGAACTAGGTCAATAAAAAGATTTTGAAAATAAAACTACTTACGTTTACAAGTTCCCTTCGTACATCGTTCATTCAGAGCACAATCATCATCTGCTTTACATTGTGGTAAACAAACGGAATCTTTGCATATAGCATTGCTTAAACATTCACCTGCTGATCCACATGATGACGGAACTGTAAATGGTTATATTTATGAATAGCAATAACGGATAAGCAACATCACTCTGTTCAGAACAATATGCAATTAGAGTTTCTGACAAAATCTATTATAATTAACAATAGTAAGTTAAATATATAGAAAACAATACTAAGTTTATAATTCATTTCTGTACAAAGCTACTAAAGCAAAGTATATATTAAGGATACATTAGGATCGGTAAGTGGTTTCGAACCAGGGGCTCCTAGTTTGCAAGTAAACAAAACAGACCACGGTCGCCTTTA
This sequence comes from Tinea trinotella, assembly GCA_905220615.1. Lineage (NCBI taxonomy): Eukaryota > Metazoa > Arthropoda > Insecta > Lepidoptera > Tineidae > Tinea > Tinea trinotella. The sequence continues at coordinate 7,423,293 of HG992308.1, read as the reverse complement.
CTCCAGTTGTTAATCATGTCTACCAAATTAAAAAAGGAATATTATGATAAGTTTTGCTTTATCTCGAACCAGTTCTTCTTCGAATAACAATAGGTTTAACTATGTGCAACTTACTTCGTACACATTCTACATCTTGGTTGCCAGTGAAACCTACAGGACAACTGCATTGTACAATATGGTTTTGAGTTTTGCATTCTGCGTTGAGACCACACGATGTTTTGAGTGAGCAAGGATCTACACACTGTCCACTAATACATTTGTTTGAAGGCTCGCATTCTTCATCCATTAGGCATAAATCTAAAAACACAAGACATATCGTTTAATTTTGTTATAATAGATAGTTTTAATTTTAACAGGATTTATTATATATAAGAATAGTTATACTTATATCGAACATTACATTATTTATTTATATTTCTTTAATCTCCAAACAAAGATTAAACTCAGTATAAACTCAGTGATCATTTACCATTTACGTTAACTGGTAAAAGATCTATATACTGCGTGGCGCAATAATAGCGGGATTAATTTAAGTCATGGGTAGTGCTAGTGGCCAGTATTATTACGTTAAAAAAAGTAGATACATAAAAAAATAAATTTATACTAAGGTAACTAAAATAATAATATTATCGCCATGAGCCGGGCATCAACTTTATATTGCCAGCACCCCGCTTCATGTTAAGCTGGAGTGTGGTCCATGAATGATTGTCACTGCTACTGCAATTCAATAACTGTATTGAATAAAAATTAAATAATATATAGTTAATAATATAAGGTAATAATTATAGAGATAATACTTGATAAAAAATTTGCGGGCACTAAAAAGCAGACTTTAAAGCTTTCGAAGTAATTGTGTTTTTTGTCAAATAGTCTATACATACTATATAATATACACTAGTAATTATTTACCTTTACACAATCCTCTATGGCAATACTTTTCGTTGGGACAATCAGCTTTCCGACCACATGATATTTCTTTTGGTACACAACCAATTTCACTTGTAGCGTTACCAATAAAACCAGCTTTACATTTACATTGGCCAAGATGCCGGGTTGCTACGCACTCTGTGTTTAATCCACACTTCGTGTTAAGACAGCTATCTGTATTAGGAGTAAATCGTATTAAATTAATGTAGTTTAGGTCATTATGAGTTGATTGTTATGAGTATTTTGTAAATTATGAAACTGTATCAATAAACTTATTACATAAAAAATGAGTACAATAATCGAGATGAATGATTTGTTGTAAAAAATCAAGTTAATGTTTTTTTTATACAGCACACAGTTGTATATAAGGTGGAAATAATATAGCGCCACTTTTCACAAATTCATATTCACCCCTATTTGTAAAAATATATATATTTACCTGTACATTTACGAACACTATTTACAAGTGTGCAACTAGCAATGGTGGGGCAATCTCTGTTTGATCTACATTCCTGTGCTCTCTGACAGCCTTCCTTGTAGGGATCGCCAACAGTTCCCGAGGGACACGTGCACTGAGCACGATTCCTAACATTCTTGCACAAAGCACCATTGCCACATGGGTTTTTAGAACAGTAATCCAACTTTACACATCCCGTTTGTGGATTTCCAGTATGGCCAGGCTGACATGAGCACACTCGTTTATGCTTTTCCGATGAACAAACTGTATTCTCACCGCATGGATTGCCAACTAAACAAGCTATTTTACACATATGCTTATCACAATATTTATCATCGTTGCAGTCGCTATCGGCTTCGCATTCTTTTCTGACACAACCTTTTCTTGCATCACCGAAATAGCCATCTCTACAACTGCATACTGGACGATGCGATATGCCTTTACATACAGTTTGTCTGCCACATGGGTGATCATCGCAGACCTTTTTGCATTGTGGTACATTTCTTGAATTAATTTCACATACTTCATCGTTTGCGCAATCGTCATTAGATGTACAGGCTAGTTCTTTAGTACAAATTCTGTTTAAACAAAATTGAAAATCTGGACAAGTATTGTTCGCATCACATTTTAAACGACACGTATTCTGAATACAAACTTGGTCATTAAAGCAGTCGCGGGAATTGGTGCACACACCTAGAAAATACAAAGGTGTTATTTAATATACTTGTAATATAAAGAATACCATGTAATTTAAGGGTTATTAAAAATTCTTATAGGATTCTCATTAAAATATTGAGTAATGATGATTAACGATTATAATCTGCCCAACTCACCTACGCACAAATTGGACACACATTTAGTACCAGTGGAGCATCTACTGTCGTCGGTACAATATTGTATAGGGACGCAACCCAGAAGAGGATCCCCAGTAAATCCTGGCGAGCACGAACAGTATCCAATATGTGATCTTGCTAAACAATCAGCATTTCTTCCACAAGCACGAGGAATGTTGCATGGGTTGTTACATTTATAGTTGACACATGCTTGGTTCGATTCGCAATCACTGTCCTTAAGACATTCAAATCGTACACATTCATTGTAAGGATCACCCTGACTGCCAGGTTGACATTCACACTCGGCTTGATGCTGTGTCACAACACAATCAGCGTTCAGACCACAAGAGGTAACCTCACATGGGTTTATACATCTATTATTGTAACATTTTCCATTCTCAGAACATTGTTCATCAGTCGCGCAATCACCTGGTGATCGACATGTGTTGCTGATCGCATCAGTTATGGTACCATTTACACAACTGCATTTAAATGAACCTTGTGTATTAATACATTGTGCATTCAAAGGACAAGGGTTAAGTGCACATTCGTTAATATCTTGACAATCATTGTTCTGCAATTCATAACCCAATGGACATAAACATGAAAATTTGTGATCGTCTATTTTACACTGTCCGCCATTACACACCGAGCTATCGCAAAGTTCTGAAACAAATTATTATATAATGCTTTAACATATCACATGCTAACCGTTAGGTATTTTGTCATTTTGAATTCATTTTCAAATGTGTTTTAAAAATAATTACTTACCAGAACATTTATTTGTCTTCAAATCGCAGTTTTTATTAGTTGGGCAATCATTGTCATCTACACATTCCACTTTGAAACATCCAATATTCTTGTCAAATGGATTTCCAATGTAACCTTTGTTGCAGGCGCAACTCACCCGATGTTTAATTACTGTACACGCTGTATTAATACCACACATACTTTCAGAACACGGATTCGAACATTTGCCTTTAATACATGTTAGTGAATCTATGCATTCAGTGTCACGGCGGCAATGGTTGGGTAGAAGGCAACCAGTTGTATATGGATCACCAATCGCTCCTACTGGGCATACACATTTGTAAGAACCTAAATTATCAATGCACTGCGAAGTGGGATGACATGGATTATTGCTGCATTCATTAACATTGATACATTCGTTATCTTTAAATATGAATCCGGGTGCGCAAGAACATCTTGAGTTGTCGCAAATTTGATTGTTGGCACAATCCGAATCAATTTTACATCCCGGAGTACACGTTCCAAAACTGCAGTGTTCACCATGAAGACAATTACTACTTGAGTGACATATCTTGAGACACATATTATCAGCACATTTCTCTCCAATCGCGCATGCAGAGTTTTCGCGACAAGGAACTTGACAAAGGCGGCCTATGCACATATGATCAGGAGGACATTCGACAGATCTATAACATGATCTAGCCTTACGAACACATCCATTTTGTGGTGTTGGGTTGCCTTCGAATCCAAGTGGGCACTCACATTTTATATTGTGGTTTTCTCTGGTGCAAATTGAATTTGGTCCACAAACTCTAGTTGTTGAACATGGGTTTATACATTTATTGCTCAAACAGGCTTCATCGTTGGAGCAGTCATTATTGCTTCTACAGCCAATTAAACAAATTCCGCTAGTACATGCTTGTCCTATGCCACATAGTGTATGTTTGTTGCATTGTGTTACACAATAATTTTTAATGCATTTGTCTCCTGGATCGCATTGGCTGGAATTTCTACAAGCAGTTGAACATTGCCCGTTTACACAAATATCTCCTTGACAATCGATATCATCTGCGCAAACCAATATTTTCTTTTTACATGCATTTCCTCCGGCTACACTTTCATATCCTTCAGGACATATGCATATAGGTTTCTTACTAACAACTTTGCACAATGAATTTATTCCACAAGCACCTTCACATGGATTTATACAACGTCCATTCACGCAAATTGCATCAGTTGGACAATCGTCGTCACTATTAGAACATTGGGTTAGTTTTTCACAACCGTCTTTACCATATGGATCGCCAATCAAACCAGAAGGGCATGTGCATGCGAAGGATGACTGTTTTGGTTCACATATAGCAGTAGAATGACAAGGATTTGGATTACATAGTTCAGTCTTTTTGCAGTTGATTTCTGGACGGGGGTTAGCTTTATAACCAATAGGGCATTGGCAATTAATTCTATGATTTTCAGCAATGCATACAGCGTTTTCGCCACAAGAGTCATCATTACAAACATCCATACACTTATGATTCATTCTGTTACATAACTGATGCGTTGGGCAATCTGCATTATAAACGCATGGTACCATCTGGCAGCCTTTTTCATTGTAAGGATCTCCAGTGAATGGACCAGGTGGGCACTGACATTTTGCCACATGGTTGTTAGTGACGCATATTGCATTGGATCCGCAGCTTAATTGTTGACATGCAGGTACACATTTCTTGCCACTACCAGAATGTTTGCAAGTTTCACTCTCTTTGCACTGAACGTCATCAGTACATTGATTTTTAGTAATAACAATACATCCATCTCGTTCGTTTGGATTACCGGTGAAGCCTTCTAAACATTCACATCGACTCTGATGATTTTGTGTCACACATTTTGAATTTTGAGGACAAGTAAACAACAAGCAATTATCACGACACTTCTTCACACCTAAAACATCCTTTTCGCATGTTTTAGTGTTCTCACAGTCACGGTCGTCCTTACAATTAGGCGTAGATGGTTGTTGACATTCAGAGGTTTCAGGATTCCATATAAATCCTTCTTTACACTCACAGTGAGTTATTCCATTCGTGACTCTGCAGTATTCATTCAAGCCACAAGCAACGGTCGAACACGCTTCGACACATTTACTTGCATATCGGTCAATAACAATACAAACATTTCCTTCTGAACAATCCCTGTCGTCTTTGCATTTTACGTCAACTATAGGAAGTCTTTGTTCTAGGACGCAACCTTCTTTAACATTGCCTGGTTTACCGACATATCCTTCTGCGCAAATACAATGAGCTTGATGATTTGCGCTGAGACATAATGAATTAGGCCCACATTGCAGTTTACTGCAAGAGTCGACACATTTGCGTGTATTTCTAGCAATCTGAAAGCATATTTCTGAGTCTTTGCAGTTATCATCTGACATACAATGATTATCAGGAACACAACCCATCTTCAAGTCATTAGGATTTCCAATGTGGCCAGGTAAACATGAGCAATTTCCTTCGTGGCATGTAGCATGAGGTCCACATGATAGTTTCCTGCATACATCAACACATCGTGATTTTTCGCAAATGAACCCATCAGGGCATGTAGCATTGTGACTGCACGTACATACATTACCATCAGTGCATTTTGAAATTGCGACAAGTGAACATAGTTCATAAGGATTTCCGACGTATTGACTCTTGCAGATACAACTGAAACATCCAGGTGTGTTAATACAAATTGCATTTTCGGCACATGGTTTTGCTTGGCACTCGTCAATATCAATACATTGTAGATTAGGATTTCCCAAGTAACCAAGGGGACATAAACATTCTACATGAGACTTTGTCTGCTGACATACAGCATTACGTCCGCATGAGGCCCGGGCACAAGTTAATTGGCGTCGAGGTAGACATTTTGAATACGGGTTCCCAGTAAATCCTTTGTTACACTTGCAAACATTATTAAGTCCATAAACACAATGTGCATTTTCAGCACATCCAGGTTCACATTGTGGAGGTAATATAGCTGAAAAGATAAAAATAAATTAGTATATTTATTTTAAAGAGAAATTTGTTATGCGGCAAGTATAACGAAGTAAAAACAATAGAAAAGAAATTTTACTTACGTGGCATACATAATAAGTCTGGGTTTCCAACAAAGAATGCATTGCAAACACATCGACCAGTATTTTTGTCACATGATGCTCCCACACCGCAGACGACACCGTCGCATCTTTGTCTACATCTTCCGGCTACACAAGTTAATGGCTCCTCACAGGGCAATCCAGCTCCGCAAACATCTCTAGTGCATAAGCCACCTGGGAACGGATTTCCAGCCATACCCTCGAGACAAACACACGTTGGGCCTTCCTTTGAAATAATACACTGAGCTCCAGTAGCACATGCAAAGCTATCACAACCTAAAACGATTAAATTATTTATAACAATTCGGTTTACTATTATTGTGTATAATAAGAAACGTAAATATATTCCTAACATGGTGACACAAAAGGCGAAACAGAAATCTCTTCCAAGCAACCATTGGGTTAAAAGAAAACCGATATAATAATAATAAGATGGGTTACTTTCAGTTTATTTAATTAAGTCGAAAGTTAAAATTATAAATGATAATTAGAATACGTTCATTATAATTAATATAAACGTTATTAAGTTTAACTGTAAATACCTGAAATGCATTTTCCACCTTCGGGTTTAGTATAACCAGGGCTACATCTACACCAAGCAGCGTGATTTTCGACTTCACAAAATGCGTTTGGACCACAAGATATTGTAGTACAAGGTGTCGTGCATGCACTATTAATACAAGCCAGAGAATTAGGGCATTCCTTGTTAGAGCTACATAGCTGCTTCTGTGATGGGCCGTCATCAGCATAACCTATAAAATCATTTTTAATAAATAATCAAGTACCTAAAATGAATAAACTTATATAGTAAACTGTATATTTGGATTTGAATATTACTTACATCCAGTTTTGTATGGGTCACCAACTAAACTAGGAGGACATTCGCATTGATAACCGCCATTCTTATCGTGACATATTGCTCCATATGCACAGGGTGCGCTATGACATTCATTTGTGTTCGTACATCCAGTGTAAGGATCTCCCTCAAATCCAGACGTACACATACATTTCGGAGGATTACTTGGTGTACATTTTGCATTTATGCCACAGGTAAATCTCTCGCAAGGACTTTTGCATTTTTGACCATCGGTTACATCTAGGTAGAAAGGAGGTGGGCAAGTACATTCACCGGGTTGAATACATTTTTCATTAGGGAAACAATCGGTATCGCTGATGCAACGCTTCTGGTTTAAGGTGCAGTGACCAGAAATCGTATCTTTTCCATATCCAGGAGGACATTTACATACATAAGAACCTGGCGTATTAATACACTCTGCCCCAAAACCACATAGAGATTGTCCCGAAATACATTCGTTCATGTCTTCACATGAACCTTCTGATGATTGTAAATAACCTACAGGGCATGCGCAATAACTAACTTCTTCTGATATTATTATACATTCCGCGCCTTTGCCACATGTATTTCCTTTTGTACATCCCGAGAGAACACAATTTCCATCAATTACTTTATAGGGAGGCTGACACTGACAATTAATATCGTTACAGACCTCGCACAATTTGTAAGGATTACCACTGTACTCTGAAGGACATTTACATTCATAACTTCCTGGCAAATTCTTACAGATTGCATTTACACCACATGGAGATTGGCCCTTTTGAGTGCATTCGTTAATATCTTCACAAGGTCCCGTTTCATCAGTGCGCGAAAATCCTTGTGAGCATATACAAACGTTTTCTCCGTTATTTAATATACATTGTTCTCCTTGTGGACATGGATTGCTGTCACTGCATTCGTTTTGTTGGAACACAGGAATGCAGCCAATCATGTATGGATCTCCAATAAATCTACTTGGACATTCGCACAAGAAATGTCCTGGCAAATTTTTACATACTGCACCAGCACCGCATGGATTACCATCACATTCATTTATATCTTGGCAACCAGTTGAAGATTGCGCTTGTCCAGTAAAACCACTGCGACATATGCACTGGGCACTTTGATCTATTATAAGACATTCAGAATTGCTACCACATTCAAGGCTTTCACATGGATCTGAAAAAGAAGTGAGAATTTTTATTCAATTCGAATAAAACCTAACTTTTTTACATAGAATTTTTTTTATATTATAGATACTTACGTCTACATTCATTACCGATATTTGGTTCAGGGCATAAACATCTTTTATCTGCATCACATCGCGCATTACCGGGGCATTCAGAATCCAAACGACAAGATAATATACTGGAGCAACGAATTGTTGGATCTGGGTCAGGCGCAGTGCCATCTGGACATACACATTTGTGTGATCCTTCTAGATTTAAACATTCGGCTCCTACACCACAAGCATCATTTTGAAGACATTCATCGACGTCTAAGCAATGCTTCTTTGGGTCTCCAGCAAATCCGTCTGGACAATTACATTCATAACCGCCCGGTAAGTTTAAACAGCGTGCGTTTGTACCGCAACTATGCGCACTACCAGATGAAACATCGCATTCGTTAACATCAATACATCCGGCTGCTATATCTGCAGGATCAAATGTCCATCCTTCATCGCAAACACAATAAGCTTCTGAGCCCTCCGGTTTACAATATGAATGTTTCCCACATTTAACGTCATCACAAGGAGCTCGGCAATTTACACGAGGTGGAGAACCAATGAATCCTGACATGCATTCACAACGATGGCCTCCTACTGTATTAACACATATGGCGTTTTCTCCGCATTTTCCATTGCGATCGACGCATTCATCAATATCCATACATATATTTCCTAGAGCTTTAAATCCATCTTTACAAAAACATTGTCCTTCCAAACATTCTGCATTATTTGTACAATCGAAATTTGATTTACATAACGTATTAACATCGACCTGAAAGAAATATTAATGCAATAAAATGTTCAACAAAAATCCTATCACAACAAATTTATATAATACCTGTTCACATGCAATCTGTGGATCTGGCTTTGCTCTGTATCCTTGTGGGCAAATGCAGTTGTAGCCGGGTGCAGCATTCTCGCAGAGCGCATGTGTACCACATGGTCTTTCGAGCACGGCGCACTCATCCAAATCCCGGCAGCCCGCCGGTGCCCGTGCATCTCCAGTGTATTCAGGACCACACGAACACACGAAGCTGCCAATAGTGTTGGTGCACACGGCGTGTTTCCCACAAGCTGTTCTATTCTTACACTCATCCACGTCTAGCATAAAAAATAATCCATTTCTGATTAACGGTGTCGCTAATCAAGATTGTGTGACATTCTCGCTGTACAGACGCTGACAGGCACTACGAAGAAAGAAGGCAGAAAACCTGGTCGGGCGCACAAAATTCTACATGCGACGATACTTGAAGTAGAAAATGAAGTCAGGAAAACGAAAAGAAGAATTCAACAACGCCATAGATAATGTAGAAACGCTGCGCCAGATACACGTTGACCGTTGATTTTGTAGAATAACCTTTTTAAATGTAGCTTTAAAAGATTTAAAAGAAGTTATAAGTTAGTAAAAAGCGTGAGCACCACATTATACGAAGTTTTACGGGTGCTCGTTTAGACTAAAATGGAAGTTAACCAGCGTTAGACCACAGATTAAAGATGTTAGAACAGCTTAGCGATATGTCACACGAGATGATATCCCTTTACACAACTCACCAACGCATTCGTGATCGGGATTCCCTTCATAACCGGGAGGGCACGAACAGCGAAAAGCCCCTGCGAGATTCTCGCATAAGGCGCCGCGTCCACAAGGATTGCGTGAGCATTCGTCGTGGTCGTGGCAGCCTACTCTTGGCTCGCCTTCGTATCCCGGTGGACAACTACATTCATATCCTCCTTCGAAGTTTTGGCAAATGGCTGAAGTACCACACGCGCCCGGCTGAGCACACTCGTCCACATCCAGACACTGTTATAGTAAACAAATATATAATAAATTTCCTTTTTTGAATAAGCAATTCACTCAATATATTCGTATTCTCACCCCATCAAATGGATTTCCAGTGAATCCGGCTTTGCATGCACACGTGTAATTTCCAGGATAATTGTGACAGATAGCATTGCTTCCACATGCGCCAGGACGTCTACATTCGTCGATATCTACAATATTTATATTCATGTGAAATGGAATTTGAAATCATTAGAGATAATTAAGCGGTATTTTTTTCTTTCTTATAATTGAAAAAACATTCTGACTTGCAATTTTTATATACTCATATATTGCTTTGTTTACTCATATCTCAGTGTTCAATACGCATCATGTTTGAATTTTAGATTTTGTGGGCCTTATTAACTACCACAACTACGTTTTCTATTATCATTTAAAGCCTTTCACTAAAACATTGCTAGCCATAAAGTAATAAATTAAAAGTATATAACAAAACCAACCCCTGCATTCTTCCTCGCCGTCCCCTTCAAAGCCACGATTGCATTTGCAGATGAAGTGAGCTGGTAAATTGCAACATTCGGCATTCGCTACGCATCGTGCCGCTATTGCTGGATCCTCACATTCATTTATATCTTTAAAAACATATAAAAATTAATTATTCAGAAAAAGAACTAAAAGAAAACGGGATGCTCATTATAAAAAAAACACAATTTTTTTTGTGGCTTCTAACAATTTGTTATTTATATATTATTAAATTGTTTCAACAAATTACATTTAAAATTTTAATCACTATATATATATATTTAACTGGAATAAATAAGAAATCGGTTAATGGTGTTTTATTTTCAGTGATTCAGCTTACCTCTGCTAACTAGTTTTAACTTCTAAAATTTTTAAGTAAGAAATGTTTTTTATCCATTTCCAATGCTCCACAATAGTGTCCAAGAGCAAATTATAATAATAATTATCTAGTAGATAGATGAAAGATAATCTGTGGATACTATATAATTTTATTATAATTAAATTAACATATTAACCTCTGCAAGAGAAACCATCGCCAATATAACCAGGGAAACAGGAACACTGGAAACTACCAACTGTATTCGTACAATGCGCAAATACGTCACATGGTCTTTCTTTACATTCATTTACATCTGCGAACAAATTACCATGGTAAAAAATAGGTAAGTATACAGTAATATATAATATTATGAGTATTAATCTTTCCATATTTATAGACCCTTCTTTCGGCCTAAATACGATGTTTGTGGTATATTTAGCTATCGAGGTCCTAATTTCTTCACATTCTGTTAAACAAATCATCAATCAAATCAAACTGTTGACGTGTCGTTTCTTTGTCAAATGATTTACCCGTCTATGTATTGTTCCCTCTATATAATTTTGGTTCCTTCAAGACAAAAAACACTTCTGGCCAGCATAGCAACCACGACATAGATAGCGGTATACAGAGTCAGTTCTATCAGTCGTTGCTTACCATCAGGCAATGTTAGATGTCTCGCTACAATAAAATAAAACTTAGGTAGCATAAGCGCTATTGATCTTATAGCGATTTTGGTAGTTTTTTTTTAATATATGTATTAAAATATATCTAACCTAATTCCTGGCAATTACAACCACCGTAACCATCGTTACAGTGGCATACGCCGTTTAGACAAGCACCGTTAACACATCGCGTGCCATCTTCTTTGGTACAATCATCTGAAATATAACATTTTATTAGTTTTCTTAGCTTTTACGCGTACGGGTTGCATTAGAGCCAGTTACTAGAGATTTTCTTATTGTAAAATATATAAATATATGTATTTTAGTCAACTATTACTCTTGCATATATTATGTACACATTGTGTTGTACTTATTAGCTCTGATATGCATAAACTCAATAATAAATTTGATTTTAACGAACCTATTTTTTACAAATAATACTTTAAAGAAATTGAAGAATAAAAGCAATTAACCTATACTTAATAATTTTATTATTAAATCGAAATAGGACACATATTTCTATTTCTTTAGACTAGCCAACTAAATATTTGGTGATATTAAATTATTTGGCGCCCAGATAGGTAAGGGTGATGATCATTCTGCGGAGAAGCCCCTTCCCATTCAACTTTTACGGTCTAGTTTATCACCTCATTACATCGGCAAGGGCCCTCACCAAATTTATTTAGAACATATCTTACCTGTGCATTTTAATTCAGTTCTAAGTTCATCGGATGCCTTATAACAATCAGGCACTCCGTCGCATAATTTAGATAATTCATATAATTGTAATATTTGTGTCGATTCGTTAACTTGACAGCCGAAATAGCCGTCTTCTAAATTTAGGAAAAAGACTTCTCGTTTTATACCTAGGCCTATCCCATGTTGGGACTGTGTCGCTACCTGAAATTAAAATTCAAATAAAAATAATACCTAGAAAAAAACAATTAATTAAAATGTACATTTATTAAAATAAATTTATGACAAATTAATTAGATATGAGAATAATTATAACGCACAAAAACTGCATAGCAATAGCAAAAAAATACCTGAAAATCAACAAAACAAAAAACAAGATAAGGTCTTTATAATATAAAAACATTAATTAAAATTGAAATATATCAGGATCTTCTTGTTCCTAGAGACATTACTTCTAGAATACATAGACTATATATTACTAGACAGCGCATAAATATCGAATATATTGAAAGGAAGCCGAAGGATTAGCAATTTCTTTTCCAGATAAAAGTTAAACCAAAGTCCAGCGGTTCAACAACGAAGTCCAGTGGTATATATTCTATGTCAGATTACGAAGCTATAATCTTTAATTTATTGTTAGATTCGTACCTAAGCCGGTAATAAAATTTGTTCCCGACATAGATTTAACATGGCCATGGCATTAAGGGACCTTTAGAAAGGTTATTATTACCCATTAGGCTTCGTATTTCTACTGATAATAAACATTAATAAAGATTAAATTTATTTTATGTTTAAGCAGATGACATACTAGGATATGTCTCATTGAAGTCAGATTTTTGATAAAGTATATAAATTCGAAGATTATTAATATGTTTAATGATTAAAGAAATCGCGGGCCAGGCTTTGGATTCTATAACACAATTTTGTAAACTTTATTTTGTTGTTGGAATGCTTTTACGACCAATTATTCAAACATTAAATATGACATTAGAAAATGCGTTTCATCTGAAATTGTTTAAAATGTCTATTATAATATTATCAAACCTAAAATAAACTAATGTAATAGGTAATATTAATGCGTAATGTAAAAATAACTTATCCAACTATAACTTACATTTGTGATAATTCCTAAAAGTGCCCAGACTACGAGCGGCAGTATGTCTATGTGCATCGTTTCTGTAATAAAACATAAATATCTATTAAAAATTATTTTTGAAATAATAATATTTAAAGTTATTTATAAATTAAAGGTAAGTGGTAGGTTAACATGACCAGAAGAATGGTCCACGGCCAAATCGGGGATATAAAGCAGGAAGCCCGCAGAACCCTAAAACATGTATAAGGCTTGTACAAGTATGAAGAGAGATCGTCGTATGTGTAAATTAATTTTATATGTTAACATACGTCTAATAGTGAGTATAATCATTCAAATGGATCGTGCAAAAGCGTTTGGCAGGCGTAGGGACGGCGACTAAACCATATTTTTTTCAGTTATCGGCACTCTATGCTTTCCTTGTTTACTATCAGACAAGTGGGCAATAATTAAAAAGTATAGCTTAATGAGTTAAAGAGTTTAGATTTATTCATTGAGATGCAACATTAAGCAAAGGGATGCCTGATGATAAGCAAGCGGTTACGGTTGCCTTAGTCGTCGTCACTATGCCAGCCAAAGGTGCTGTGTCACACTTGCTTATTCAGAATAGATTTGTGTACTTATAAAGAACAGGCATAAGTATAAGCAATGAACGAATAGAAAACTCCTACAATATTCAATTCATATCCTTTTTATCCATACAATAGTAATACTACGAATCCATATATGTTGATGATTCATGAATGAGTCTCGTTAACAGAATGAATCGATTGATTGAAAACTATTATGATACTTCTATCACAAGTATTAACTATTAGATTTACTCGTAAGTCACTTTAACGTTATTAATCAAATAAGAGTTCTCAAAGTATTGTTATAAGGTTTAAAATAAAAAACAGACATAGAACCAGTTTTATATAATTGGTAGACGTAAGTTGACAACTTTTTCTTACTAAAAGCTAAGACTAGCCAAGTTTTAATTTTAATCCTTAAAATGTATTAAAAACGTAAGTACATACAAAAATATTGTTAACCTGGCAGTAAATGTGAAGTACCGTTTTAAGGCCAGTTTAAAGAAAACACAACTCTAATACTTCCTTCACATTCACATTCCTATTCATACATTCAAAGAAAGATATAGGCACGGTGTACCCCTGCTTATTGATATCGATTTGATCTTTTGGGCCTCCATTATATCCTTTCATACACCTCTGATTTATAAAACTCTTTCGTCTATCTCCTTTCATACATTTAATTCTTTAAATACGTCTTTTTAAAAAATAACTAATAATGTTCGGAATAAATAAATATAGCGTCACGGGGTAACCTCCATCTTGTTGACCGTGAAATGGATTAAAAACTCAAGCCAACCGTTTACGAAACGGTACCACACATTGTATAATTCATACATACGCCGTTACACCTGTAAAATCGTCATTAATTCATTTTGTTAGCGCCCAGTGAACTCATGTACGTGGTATATAGACCATATAATACTAGACATTGCATTGGGAATACCAAATATTAGTTAATTTGAGCAAATAAATTATTAGTTAGTTATTATAGCAGTTTAGGTGTATTTCTTCTTCGTTCTGCCAACCTTATTCTAAATGCACAAATTTTCAAATTACAATAAAAAAATCATAAAAGACGGGTTTTAAGTACAAATAGATATTTTAAATAGTATGTGAAAATAACAATTTAAATGATGGAATATTTTTTTGCGATAAGTGCGATTTAAAATGTTGTATTTACTTATTCGTTTTCGAGCATTATCATAAGTGACCTTATTTATGAATAAATTGTCCTGTTTATGAATCCTAATAAAATAAAATCCATCTATTATTATGCTATTTCGAAGTCATGCGTTTACAACAATTTGGAATCCATTTGCGCCTACAGGACCTGTCAATAATATGCATCGTCTAGTGGTATATGTAATCTATGAAGCGGGCTATATTAAGATGTATTTTTTTTAATACAAAGACACCTACTTACAGTCGACTAGTCATACATAAAGAAAACGAAAGTGGATCTGTCGGTGACGCCTCCATCTACATGGTTCGTGACACAGTTTTACTTGAGAAAAAATAAACAATAATGTTCCTAATGAAAGTTATGTGAAGTAGAATGTCTAATTTACTTGCCGAATTGAATTGCAATTTTTTTTCTAAGTTATTAACATAAATATTATATATCGGTATATTACAAGAATTTTAAAACCTAATTGTTAAGCAACGCGTGGACTTTTCTAGCTTGTCCCTGCTGCAAATCTTTTTCAATATTTAAGTTACAGCATTATAGATCTTTTTCTAAGCTTTTCAGTGGATATTTTTAAGCAATCGTTTTCTTTTTCAAATTAAATTGCTAGGTAAGTTAATAAGCAAAGATAGGTTCAATAGATAGAGGTCGATATAATTAAATTGCAATTATATTGCGGACGCAAACGAATTCTATATCTGTGTAACTTCCACAGTTAAGATTAATATAATGACACCTCATACGTTAAAAGTCCGTTTAAGTGACCACATACATTAATATCGCAAAAATTTCGACCCAGACTTTCTAGGGTACTCGTATAACAAACTGAGCAACCGTACATTTAAAACTAAAATTGGTTTGTTTTTTGAGGGGAGTTGTGTCAGGATCGTGGCAAGTGGCGGGATTTGTCTCTGCAATATCCCTGTGGGACAAAGGCGTGACAATTTGACTGATTTGATTTAGAACATAATGCTGACTAAGGAGCCGTGGTGCCGGACACGGCAAGAAGATTATAATCATCATCACATACGCAAAACGAAAAATTTTCGGCAATCGGGAGAAATCTATAGCGATTTCTTGACAAGTTATAATTAAGTGAAAACTAATTAGTTCCACATTTGCATTTCCCTACTCTAATAACATCCGTTCTGAATTACATCGATTCAAAACGTATCCCTATTTAATATAATCTTGGGAAATATTACAATGTCCCATAGCTTCATTCTCTCATCATTGTACACTTTGTTGTACCCTACACTTAAATATCATTAAGTGCAATAAAAATATCTTGTCATCAACAATGATGGTACTGGAACTTTAGATATTCCGTATCCGGGATTCAAACCTTGGGTCTACAAATATTAGACAATCTAAAATATTGTATGCTTAAGAATGATTTTAGCGTTTGCATGTAAATTTCATGATCTCGAGATTGTAAGTTTAATATTCAACATTAACATGAATCTTTAATACGCATATAAATATATAACACACGTACTTAAATATGTAATAATAAAAACCCATTTTTTGGCATTTGTATTTAATCTAAAAGTATGTTGCATTGGTTTTGGAAACATTGAAAGGATAGACGATAGAGGTTTATAAATCAGAGGTGAATAGAATGATAAAACTAATACAGAAATATGTTTCTTTATCAAATCGTGGACAGTTAAAAAATCAGGTGTTTAAACAGTAGAACTTGCATACTTATGGAAATTGAGGCATGGCATTAATTTGATTAATATTATATTCAGAGTAATCAGACCCTAATTGAAGTCATTAAATTGGATAGAAGTACCTACGGTCTCCTTTTAGCGTAATTGATTTTTTAATGAAACTAGAGCACATAAGCCAATAGTTCAACTCTAGCCTCGAGCTAAAACGAATCGCCACTCATTTACTAGACAAAAAACTAATGTTAGCTTAAGCCGCAAAATGGTCGCTTTCACGCGCAGTGAATGTTCTTCTATAGATAGAAGTTGTAAAGAAATATTCCGGTTATTGTTAGCCTGAGTACTGGCAAGAAATGTGAAGGCTGCAATGGACGAGGTCATGTGATATACAACCATTTGCGTAATACTAAATCATTAAAACGGTATCATTTTATTAACAGTTAATTGTCTTAATTTTATCTCCGCTAACTTGAATAAATTTTCTCTTTAACATGCTCGTTTTTTTAAATAATTAGGTAAATTATTGAAATGTTTCCGTAACTAGATTTTAAGTTTAAGTATGTTTTAAATAATTTAGTTGAAACTTTTACGACTACACTACCTTAAGGATAGAGAATATATAAGAGATAATTGATAAGGCATTTGACACAATCTTGACACTATTTTTAATTCCTTTATATATTTTTTTAAATTTATTTATTTCTATACTAAGATTCTAAAGTGCTTGTATCATAGAAACAGGACAACCAAAGTATAACTAAGATACATTGGTACCGATGAGTGGTTATGAACCCGTGGCTCTTAGTTTCCGTAACCATTGCACTGCCACTACACTACGGTCGCCTTAAATTAGGTAACTAGGTAACTATTAGTTATATGAAGTAAATAATAAGGTTATATTTACATTTAGGTATTACTTTTATAAGCTATAAAATATGAATTACCATTTGAATTGTCTTATCAAGCGTAATGTAACAGTTGTGAAAGGACTTTCACTGATCAAAAGATATTTTACATAATAGTTAGAGCTTCGAGCTTTTATTGTGTTCAATAAATGATAGAGTTTGAGTCATAAGTAGATATACGGGTAGTAGATTGTAGTTCTAATTAAAATTGCCACTCAAGATTTAAAGAGATTTATCTGAAAATTATATTATATTATATTATTATTTTCTTTTTTTTTGCATATCTATACTAAGCTACTAATAAAAGCTATTGGTAATAAAAAAATAAAGATGTTTGGGTTTAAATGGTAGTAAACCCAAATATCCATATATGTATGGCCACACGCCATTTAACATCAGTCATGATGACAACAAAGTAATACCAGTTTAATAACTTAGAAGAGAACTTTTAATTAATGTTAAGTAATAATGGCTTCCGTTGAATTGACATAAGCTATGATAATTGCTAAAGAACTGTTATTTGCAATGAACAGTAATTTCGCAACGATCACAACTACAAAGAGAGCTTGCATGTGCATATTAACCCTGCAATATTCGACGTGGACGTTGGACCCGGTTGGCAGAATTGCACGATGAAAAGAGAAGTTTCGACGATCTCGCTTAGTGATGGCGGCGATCGCAACTTAAGTGACAAATGCCAAGTTTAATTTCTGGTCTAATTGCGCTGATGGGCACGTGTGAATTCATAATACAATTTTCATTAAAAAGATCAGTTATAATACTATCATAAAAAGACGTGAAAGGAACAAGGCAATTCTTTCATATGTCGTGCATACGACGGCATAGTGACGGCGACTGAGGCAACCATAAATTAAAACGGTTGTATCAGTTGTCGGCGCTCTTTGACATCCTCTTGCTTTACCATAAAGCAAGTCAATGTCAATTGTCGCATCTTCATAAATAAAAATATAAATAAATGTTCCATAGACAAATGAAAACAACTTCTCTCTTATATCATAATGTCATTCAACGTAAATAATATCAGTTAAGACCAATGGTTCAAGTAACAGGTTTGTGAATGGCAAAAAGGTTACAGCTGACTTATATTGATACAGTAAAATCGTTAAAAAAAACTCGTACCAACAAGGACACTCAGTATCCGAGATACGAGAAAGAATCTGTTTTTAATGCATTCGTAATCTTTATTTTGGTATTTCGAGTTTTTAATGCATTAAGATTGGATTTCAAACAGTAGCAGCATTTAATATTAATAAGATTATTTTATCTGAACGTAATATATTGAAAACTTCGCGCCTCATCGATGATAAGGCATAGACAATGAAACGGTACTCTCCAGGATCCTGACATAACCTTCTTGCTTTCTTTACATACACAATTCTCTTAATCTATAACTCAATGGTTATAGACACTGCGGATTTCTGATTTTTTCGGAATGCCCCCGAATTGAGCGAAGATGTGACCTTGTATGAATTAACCCAGAAGATCCACGTTTTATCCTTCAACTCCAATTTATCAAGCTCTTCTGTGAATTTCATTTCATCCATCCTTTCATTGTGTCCAAACTAACGCATACCTTTCTCAATCTTTGTCACTATATATTTTATCAAATCACACTTATTCCGTACAATTGTATTCTTGACTTAATCCACAATCGTTACATGTTACACACTCTTTAACGACCACATTTCTTCATCATGGTAGAATCCTCATCCACCGAAGTTTAAGAATTGAGCTTTGATTGTGCAGTAAACTTTATTTAGTTTTCTTGATTCTCTTGAAGAATATACAATGACTAAGATCAATATGATGTCTTTTCCATAATAATTATTAAAATAAAAACATAAATTATTAATAAAAAGGTCAACCTCATTTACAATCACGTTGATCTTCAAAAACCCATTTATTAGTTTTAAATACAATCAAGATTTTATACCCAATAAACAATATTATTAAAACATTTTATATTAACATATGAGTATCATATAAACACATCACTTAACCCATATTTATGTGGATTAATTAACCTATTTAGTACTTAAATAGATAAAGACGTTTCAAATTTACAACAATGACAGAGGCTTTGTTGTTTTTTTCGGCCGTTTTTTGTGTTTTATTCTTTGTTCAACGTTTAATTAACTAAAAATTGGTTTTCATTGTGCTGTGTTTTATAAATTCTATTGGAAACAAGTTTTAATAAGATAAGAAATTAAAGCCGCCCTTGGCTTTAAAAAGATTAATATATGAAATTAATTATTTTAACACTATAATTTAGAAAAGGGGGAGGTTCTTATTATTTTGAAAAAATCCTAGTACCAGTTTATGTAAATTACAAAACATAACAAACAACAGGCGACAGGCGTGGACGAACGGTTTAGCGACTGGTTTGTTGCGCGTAAAGTCCCGGGTTCGATCCCCGGTCGGAGCAAATATTTGTTTCATAGCTTTTATTTGTAAGATTTAATAGTATTAAATATTGCAAATATTTGTTAATAAAAAAAAAAGAGATGGATATTTGCTTCGGGTCTGGTTATCAAAGAGTGGTAGGCAGTGGCACCCAGTCTGCCGATCCGGGGTAGTACCACCACTTACAAGTATACAGACCGTGAAGTGATTTAGTCACGTTTCGGGATCAGCTTGTAAGTTGCCGGTTCCATCTAGGCCGGCATAGTGGATGTGATTGCTACTCACAGTTATTGAATTGTAGTAGCAGTCACATTCATTCATGGACCACACTTTGGCTTAACATCAAGCGGGGTGCTGTCATATGTCGAGTCACAATAAAAAAAAACAAAAAAAAAACAAAATGAATCTTGAAGAGCAATTTATACTGTTTTATACCAATATTATACATGGATTCATCTGAAGAGAATAATAAATGTGAGAGAACCGAGAGAGTTGTAAGGATCTTGGAATGTGGTGTTTAATAGCTTATCTTATATCCTGTTGGAATTGAGGAGGTACAATATTATTGGTTTATTTGATTGATTATAGGTACCCGTTAAATTTTATATCGACAGACGCTATGAAATAATGTAAGTCGCGGTCGTTGTCACAAGATGGCGCTCGTCAACAATCGCAACCCAAAGTATTGCAAACGTGGGATAACCACGATCCAGTCAGATGCCAGTAGTGGAACGTATACAGGCTGATGAGGATGATAAGATTTTTAAGTTTTGTTTATTATATAGTTCACAACTACTAAAACATATTTCAACATAGTTATACCTAATATTCAAATGAAACATGAAAGTTTTGCAAGGAATGTAGACATCGAAGTAATAAAAATAATTAGTGTTTGCAACAACAACCTGACCATTAAAAAGGTATTAATGTTCTATTATAAAATATTCTGCATAATTTTCGCG
Source organism: Tinea trinotella (assembly GCA_905220615.1). Lineage (NCBI taxonomy): Eukaryota > Metazoa > Arthropoda > Insecta > Lepidoptera > Tineidae > Tinea > Tinea trinotella. The sequence goes on along the minus strand of HG992308.1, from coordinate 7,402,330 downwards.
TTAAATAAAGCCAACATCTACTTTTTTTTACATAATACATATTTGAAAGACAGAAAGAAAAGTGGATGTAAAGGAAGCGAGGGAGTTGTGTCAGGATCGTGGCAAGTGGCGCTCCGTTGTGTTTGCCTATCCCCGTGGAAAAGAGGCGTGACAATCTGACTGACTGAGAAAGAAAGGTTAAACTGGTACCCAAACATCTACGTACATGTAACGTAGATGTGTCTCTAGATGTTTAACAAATTAGATGTATCCTCTTCAAATCCTACTATGCGATTATCTACAATTTATCATTCTAAGTTATAATCGATCATTTGTATCTTAATAACAGCCCCATCATAACAATGGAGTGAACACGGGTATCTTTTTATAGGAATCTAATTGACCTTATTTAGTTTTTACGACTTTATTCAGGTAGGGATAGGCGGATACAAAGGATAAATCAATTTTTATATCCAGCTTACCTTCTTGTTACTTTCAGCTTTGAGATGCTTACTAGAATTCGTAAGGTGAAAATGTGACCTCAACTTGCCTGATTAGCAAGTGGTGGTCGAAAAGCGCTGACAACTAAAAAAGCGACTTAATTTAAGACCTCAGTCATTATAAATTAAAACATTTAACATAATTTTTCACACTGGTAAAGAATAGTATTGATTAATCAGGTGTTCTCAGACAAAATCGGAGACATCCTCAAGAAAGATGGGTTGCCTAGTGCCCATAACCGTAGAGCTTGTATAAAGAGAATTGTGGATGTGAGGGAAGCGAGATAGTATTGTTGGGATAATGGAAATTAATGCTTTGTCCCTGTTGGAATGAAGATGAAATGCATAAGTAAGTATTCGGTAATCATTGGCGAATAAACTCTGATTATGGTCCCGCCTAATATAGGAATCTAATCACAGGAAAAAAACTCACAGATAGTATAAGAATAGTCTTAAATAACCTATTAACATTCTTATATCGTTTATAAGCGGTTGTCCAACAAAATACATAGTTGACAAATTGTGATATTTCATTATTTACTTTAATAATACTCGAACTAGTCGACCGTGAGCTTGACAAATACTTTATTAACATACGTATAATAAGTTATTCACGCAACTTTACATGCAGCGATTACATGCGTGCATAAAAATAGCAAAACATAATTACCTATTCCAGTCATTTAACTTAACTTAATCAGTATTAATATTATGATATTATTAACTCGTTAAATTGTTAAAATATAATCACACTTATGTATATCCAAGTAGGTTGGTACAGTTCCCGGCGGTACGTAAATTACATCCAGTTTTAGAAGGAACTATATATTTATCGTATCTTCTTCTTTTAATTAATGGCGTAACTGTTGTTTGTAGAGACATTATGTGTTAAATGTAGTCGGTCAAGCGTTAAATGTATAAGAGTGGTAGGCAGTGGTACCCAGTCTGCCTATCCGGGGTAGTACCACTACTTACAAGTATACAGAACGTGAAGTAATTCGGTCGCGTTTCGGGATCAGCTTGTAAGTTGCCGATTCCAACTAGGATGTGATTGCTACTCATAGTTATTGAATTGTACTAGCAGTGACACCCATTCATAGACCACACTCTAGCTTAACATCAAGCGGGGTGCTGTCATATGTCGAGTCACAATAAAAAAATAAAACTTTCAATTGATTCCCAACCTATTTTGTCAAGTCAAATCTATTCTACTGGGCTAGAATCTACGCTAGTTTCTTCTTATTGTGAAGTGACATCTGACTTGCCTGATAGAAGGCAAGGGGAAGTCCAAGAGCGCCGACAATACCAATTTGGTTTGCGGTTACCTTAGTCGTCGTCGCTATGCTTGATAAAAAGCTATATGTTTATTCAACTATTTGTATTAAATAGATATTCCCTATATAAACATACAATATAGGTAGGTAGTATGTATATCTTTATCTTTAATGGATAGTTTTCATAGACCAATGTCAATTTATTTTATGTTGATTCTTGTTAAACATGCTTTTTTATGCTAATGTTTCTGTTTTGACTGCATACAAGTTTTCAGAGTGGAATAATAAATAGAAGGAACTATAGATGTAGTTAGATACTTCGGCCTCGGATTTGCCACTTTGATTCTCATCATGTTCCACGGTCGTTGTCACATTTACAAGTTAATAAGGTTTTTTTACGATACGCAGGCACGATAACTTCTAAATGCAACAACCAATATGAAATTTAAATTTACATAATCATTTTGTCGTGCATTGGTCGTACACTGTATTTTAATTGCAGGCGATATCATGCCCCGAAAGGTTAATTAGATAACTCATTTGAATACGCAATGTTATATTTAAAATGGTCAAGGTGTATCAATTATATAATTGGAGAAGTGTCCTATTTTGCAAGTTCAAACTCAAGTAAAGAGACTCAGTTTTACTCTCACTCAAAACTCAAACCAAACTCAAAACTCAATTTTCTTAGATTTTGCGTGAACATTGATTAATAAATCACACCTATTTTATGCGGCTTACTACTCGTATCACGTTTATTTTTGGTTATTGATTTTACATTTTTTTATTATTCCGTCGTTTTGAGAGCTTTACAGCCATCGTGGTCGGGGAGAGACCAAAAATAAACGTGATAGTGAGCTGCATAAAATTTGTTTGATTCATGAAGTAAAATATTTTAATATCGATGTTTAACCTTTGTTTTTAAGGCAAAACTTTGTTTATTGACTCCTGCGATGCCCTCAGGAAGCATCCGCATCCCATAGGCCGAATTTACAGTCGAACCAAACCGGTGACGGCGACTATAAAGCAGTCTGTTTATTCAGTCATCGGTATTCTTGGACCTCCTCTTACTTACCTTTAGGCAAGATAAGGTCAAATGTCGCGTCTCGATAAAAATCTTTTACGAATCGTCAAGTAAGAATAGTTTCAAAAAAGTTACGACGGTCTTTCGTAAGCATTCAGCCAAAAAATCAATGTAAATACCTTTTTAAAATAAAAGATTTGTTATTCCTATGCGAAAAGTGACACGTCCAAATCCGGGAATTTTCTAACGATGTTTATTTAGAACATAAGAGTCATAACATTTAGAGATAACCAAGATTTATTTCTAAATAATGTGTTCCTATTTTACGATTTTTATTTGGATTTTTAATGATCATTAAAGTTTTATTATTGAATATTAATTTTAACTAAACTTATTTAAAAATAAGTACTTAAAAAAAGTATTTTTTTACTACACATTTCTGTACTAAGCTACTAAAGTACTTGTATCATAGAAACAGGACAACCAAAGTACATATATCAAAGATTCATTGGTACCGGTGAGTGGTTTCAAACCCGTGTACTCGCGCTTGCGTAACCATTGCACTGCCAGTACACCACGGTCGACTTAAATATTAATGTATATTTATTAATAGATATTAAGACGTAATTTCTAAACTTATCTTTTTCCTTTGACGTCGAACATCAGCTGAAAATCAGCTGTGTGACAAATATCACGCTAATTTTTTGTGACTTTTTTATTGTGACTCGACATATGACAGCACCCCGCTTGACGTTAAGCTGTCGTGTGGTCCATGAATAGATGTCACTACTACTACAATTCAATAACTGTAAGTAGCACATCCACTATACCACCCTAGTTGAAACCGGCAACTTACAAGCTGATCTCGAAATGCGACCAAATCACTTCACGGTTTGTTTACTGGTAAGTGGTGGTACTACCCCGGATCGGCAGACTGTGTACCGCTGCCTACTCTTTGATAACCAGACCCGAGGCAAATCCGCTTCCTTTGTTTAACAAAATTTTAAATATTTAATTTAATTATTAAATATTACAAATAAAAGCTATGAAACAAATATTTGCCCCGACCAGAAATCGAACCCGGGACTTTACGCGCAACAAACCAATCGCTAACCGTTTGGCCACGCCTGTCGTCAAAATTAAAACATATAAGTTTTATAATATACGATTGTTACTGGGTGTGGCAAATAAAGAGTTACTTTAATATTCATTCATGAAAGCATATTGACATACATTTATGCGACATAACTAGGATGAAAGTGGCGATGAGTAACCAGACGAAATCATTCGTAAACGGCATAAGAAAAACATGCAATGAATTGTATATTTTAGTTTAAAAAACATGATTGTTAACAAACACTATATTAAAGATATAATTTTCTCAAGAGAAACTGATAGCATTGTTTGCAACACACTTTCTGCAACTAAAAGACTCATTCTCGTTAATTTTCGTTTTCTAGCTAGTCGTAATAATTTAGCGCATACTTTTATTCCTTAGGAAACCTTGATCATGATTGATCTTAGTACTTGGCCATAGAATCCTACATAAAGATACACTATCTTATTTTCAGAAAAGGATGAATATTAAATTGAGTTTCTTATTAATCTCACTTGTTGAATACTTCCGAATACCGAAACACTTTCTTCTGAGTTTCACCTTTCCTTTCATTATCAATTTTATATGTTCAAGTCATTTATCAATCTGGCTTAAGAAGATTATCGGTTCGACAAAAATGGACTATTAAACTATATTTAATATGTCTAGAAAAGGTTGTAGGATTTGGAGAGTGAACGAGTTGTCTTCCGGTTGTGCTGACATGTAGGTGATTAGTGGATGATTTGTAAGATAGCTTATTCAATTAAGACGGATGATCTTTAGATATACCCACCAATTGTCCTACAGTCAGTCACCTAAGAGACGTATGCATGCAGTGTGAAAGTGAGTGGCACTCGGATGGTCGTATTTTCCGCCCGATTTGCGACCGCATTCGTGCACGCAAACACCATTGCCGACAAGTAAATACACCTATGTATGATGTAACAAGACACAATCATATTACCGGTCACACATTTTTACTTTTGTTTACATTTATTAATATTTGTCTAATGTGAGCTAATGTCTTATTTTAAGCAACTGTGAGTCACCTTTATTTTATGTTTCTATCTATACCTAAGATAAGGCTCTAATCACAGGAAATATATATTGATGAAATGTTTATTCAATGTGTCGTTTGTCTTTGTTGTGCCATCCGACCCTAAGTCTGAGATCATAGGTAATAAAAAGATATTTATAAAAAAATTCAGCATTTACATGGCGTTTTTATCTTTTATTATTGTGACTCAACATCTGACCTTGACTTGCTCGATGGTAAACAAGGGGAGGTCCAAGAGAAAATACTAAATTATTACCGTCAAATAATAAAGTACCACTCTAGTCGTCAATGTTATCTGGTCATCGTTTCTTTTTGATTTGAGAGTAAAATACAGATTCTGACATCCAGTAAATACAATGTAATAAATAATCAAATTCTGTTTACCTAAATACCGAGTTAAAAAGCATACAAGTATCTTGCCTGTCAAGAAAATATTATAACATTTCCGTTGCCTATAAGTAGGTCGAAATTGGCAACAAGTTTGTGTAAGCAACCCGCCATATTAGGATATTTAAAGAGCAATCACAACATAAGTTTATTACTTAAAAGTTTTTTTAATTGACCACTCATGTTAAAAGGCTAAGTAGAGATTAAGTAGAAAGATATATTGGTTCGTCTATGTATCGATTTTAACGGTGGGGAAGTAAGAAGTGACTTCATAAACCGCACTCTAGCTTAACATCAAGTGGGATGCTGTCATATGACGAGCACCAATAAAAAAGTGTAATTGGGGCTTAACTTAAGCCTATAATATAACTTTGACTAAGTGTGCCTTCATTATAACTTTTTGAACCTTCGAGCCGGTTTCGTACATATCCTTTCAAATATGTTCTTAGATATTAAAAATATATATTATATATTAGAAGCACCATGTAGAGTTAAGTTTTGTTAAAGATAACATACATTTTACACTCTTCAAGTGTCAAGGTTTATAAGTTTTTGGACCTTCGTATTGCAAATATGATTTAGCATTTATTTAGAAATATATGCTAATAAACCTAATATGTAAAGATTTCTTAGTTTTTAATTTCAATTAAGGCGACCGTTGTTTAGTGGTCTAGTGGCGCTTAGGTTCGGAGAAGCTTTTGCGTTCTATCGACCGAATATTGATTCAAAATACATTTATACGGTTGCCTTAGTCGCCATCATGCCAACCAAAAAATAAGTCAAATTAAAGTAAGCTTGAATCATCTGTCTTTTTTTATTCTGACATATTAAGGTTTACTGCTGTCGGACAGTATCCACTATGCTTGATGCGTTCAAAATTAGACAAATGCGTAAAATCTAGACAAAAATCTTTTTATGAACAATGTAAATTTGAAATACGTAAAAAACGACGTCGTTACGGTCTCGTTGTTCAAATTATAGTTATAATTCCCTGATATCTTGATTGAAGTAAACTGTGTAATTAATTTCCGCAATTCTAATTATTTTTATTCTATTTCATGAATAATGTACTAGGAAATGATGGTGCTTCCTTTTGTCTTTTGATTATATTAGGTTTAAAACTCTTAAAAGAATTCTGCAGAGTTCTTCTAACAGGGTAAAAGCTTATGCGAATCATTTATAATACTAAGGTAGAAAATGTCTAATGGAAATTTCTGCAATTAGTTCACCTCTTAACAAATCAAAAGAAATTGTGACGCCAATAATTCCCACGAGGATAGGGCTGAAATGACACTTTCCACGATTCTAACACTTCTCTACTCACTCGCTTCGTTCACACCCACAATTCTTTTTTTACGAGCACTGCAACTTTCTTTTACAACATATCCTAAAATTTATGAAAAAACTAATATCTATCTAAAGTCTTAATATTTTATGTATAATTTTAGATAGAAAGAATCTGTTTCTTAAATATAGAATATTATATTTATCGATTTACTAATCTATTAAACCAACTCATCTAAAGTTATTCTGAGAAAATTATGTAATGCCGTTAATTTTATACCTAGTAGGCCTAAATTGCCACCATATTAAAAGGACTTATTCGAAATGTGACATGAAAGATAGTTGTTTCATTAATTGACATGCCATCACGCAAAGTAGGGCGATATTATTAACTCCACGACACAAGAAACACCTTGATCTATGGACAATACTCTATAATTAACTAATTCTAGTAGCGTCCTTTCAAAGCTTAATTATACTGCAACAGTTAGGTGAAGCAAAAGTAAATTGCACCTAACTGCAAATACATTAAAGTTATTTTAAACTACATTTAACGGGATATTAATTATGATGGTTTTTATTACTGTGTGGGAAATGGAAAATTGCCTACGTAAAAAGTAAAATACGTTAAACATATACATTAGTTTTTAAATAACGTTCACTGTCATCCAGGAGTACTTAAATGAAATATGAATTATGGATGGAAGATGAACTATACAGAGTGCCTATCTTATGGGACCAAACAAAAAAAAATAACAAGCGAGTTTTTAATTTAACAAAAAAATTACCATATATACCTAATTGCAAACAAAGATTCAATTTTGGATTCGTGTTATATTATACGCTTTAAATATTTAAACGTCTAGTCCTTCATAAAAATTTAGTCTAAAGAGCTTTTTTAAAGAGTCTCAACGACGTTTCTTGATACTTCCCTGGGAGGTGCTCTGTAATATTATCTTAGATTTTTCGCGAACATTGATTATTAATTGAAAACAAATGTTATGCGGCTTACTAGTGCGTTTATTTTGGTTTTGATATTACAATTTTTATTTTATTATTCTGACGTTGCAAGAGCTTTGCACCCATCGTGGTCACGGAGAGACTGAGTTATTAGTCGTCCCATTGATTGATGCTGTTGATGTTGCTTCCAAAACTACCCTGTTTGATGTTTTGATTTTGAATTTCTGTTCCCGGTTAAATTCGTGTTCTTTGCTCGATATTCTAAAGTCATTGAAATATATAAAAGAAATAAAACTCAGAACAGCTTTACCTATATATAGCCAGCTTATTAAATGATCCTGCTACGTAAACGTAATAGCAATAACGAAATTGCGAAGACCAATAGAATGCCTATAGACAATAATTTTGGGAATTGGTTTTTCTGAGTAACCATGGGGGAAGTTCACGAGCGCTGAAGCAAATACAATTCAGTTTAGGGTTGCTTTGTTCGCAGTCACTATGCCGGGAGAAATAGAAACAATTTCTGATTCTCCTAATATGTTTATTTTTAAAAAACTATCTCTATTTATAAAGTACAAACAATATAATAAAAGTACAACCCAAAAAAGTGTTGCATCATTCACTTTATCAAGTAGCTGTATTTAATAATGTAAACATCATCTTTTGATAATTTTTTTCTAATGTGGGAGCGAGCGGCTGTCGCTTACAAAAAAAACGGGATCCTTTACCCGGACAAGTGTCTCCGGTACAATGTCAAGTAAAAAATCTATTGTGGAACTTATCAACAGGTCAGGTTCACGTGAGGGCGTAACAAAAAATTCGGTGAAGTGTATCACAGGGAAACTGTGACAAAACAATTTCTACGCTAAGGATTAACTCAGTCTAAATACTATCTACACTAATAACTACCTATCAACGACTGGTTGAATTCATTTATTTGTTGCTCCGAAAGAAAGATATGCCGTATGGAGAAAATTCTGCTGCCACCAAAATTTGGTAGAGACGCTTAGATATTATGTTAAGTTATTATTGAAAAGATAAGTTCTAAAGGAGTTATAAAAAATTATTAAATGAAAAATATATTCAATTGTGTTCTCAACATAACCTGAGCATTAAAGTTCTTCAAATTTTAACGAGATTCTAAATAAACTTTTGTAAGATTAAATTTCTAAGAATATCTAAACCTTAGGGCGCCCGTATATAATAATACAGACAGAAATCAATTTGAGGGCTATTAAATATTTTAGATTTGGCCGTTTAATTCTAAGTAGGTGTTCGGTGTCAATATCATGTGAAAGGCAATGAAGGCGGTTATGTGCGTGGTATACGTGAAGAATATGAATTAGTTGAGCATATGGTTGAAAAAAAACTAAAGAAGACACTCGGTTACTTAATTTAGGAAAACCCCAAAGGTTTTGTCGCTATAGTCATTACAATAACTTCTAGCGTTCCAGATATATTTATCTAATTTAACAATTAAACAAACGCAACGGTCAGTTTTGTCGGATTATTTAATATGTAATAATGTTAATGCAATGTTTTTTCCAATGTCTAGGTTGCCAGTACGTTATAATTTTTCCAATTCCTCAAGCGCAACGATTCAGGCTTCGCCATTTCCACTGTCATTATAAGAATTGCTTTACTGCAAAAAGTTGTACAAGTTCACATTGGAGTTGAATATTTACTACGAATCGCAAGAAGTTCTAATAAGAATTTTCTTATTCTCATGAGTGTGAAACAATGTGGTACGCTCCAACGATCAGGCAAGTACCATCCGCGGGGTCATGCCGTGATAGTTGCAACACGAAGAAAACTCGAACAAGATTCCAACCTTGAGATCATCGGTGAGTGTGAGACGGGTGGTGTACGGGGCTCATTCCTCCCGGTTGGTCGCCGATTCGCCTTCCCTCGCCGGCAAACGAAACGGCCGTTAGATAACTCCAAGAGGTCAACACAGCGGAGATACTTTATAGCGATACACTTTATTCTGTATTACTAAAAACACACCATCACTGAACACTACCCATACACTCCGAACACGGGGTTAAAGTTAACCGTTCGTTTAACGGACACACAACTATTGCAGTAGCGACTGGCCGTACATACACACGCGTTTGAACAGGGGTTCGGTCGGACAATGACTGAGGCTGTCAGGCGCAGTGGGGACGGAGCGAGTTCGCGAGGCTGCAGCGCCCGCGCAGGTTGCGCCGCTAAGTGCTTCGTCCCGCGCACCCCTCGCGCCTTCACCGCGTTTCCCTACGATCGGTAGTGCCCACAGACCCTGTCCAACTTTTTCCACAAAGCACCATTTGGTCGGGACCAAATGGTGCTTTTTTGACACCTGCTTTACTATATTTTTTTATTAATAGATAACATTTGATATTATTCTGTTATATTACTTCGTACAAAAATATACCAATATTCTTTACCTTTATACGCTTTTCGTCATAACCTTTATTAATATACAAAAAGCCTGCAGACAACAAAGTAAATTTGGTGCTTTTGAAACCTAAAAAGACACATCTGTCGCAATACAATTCTTACACGCGTTACGTTTCCGCATGACATAAAAAATGGCACCGCTATTATTGTGGTTACCAGCTCTGATATCCACCGGTACATAACGCTTGACGACTGTCCTTATTGCCATGCGTCATTCGCTACCGTACGAGTACTGCAGACCGTTATAATAAACGTGAGCGTAACGTTTAATATGCAGGATAGCAAAGGTATGCCTTACAGGACACCGTCATTTAAGGCTACCCATAAGTTACCAAACAATTTTATAAGCACTTTTGGGCATCAACTATTTTGCAGTGTCGTAATTTATTATGACTTTTAAAAGCTGGTTAAACAATTGACTGCATAATTAATTAGTGTAGGTGACTATAACAAGAGCGGATTTTTTTTAGATTTCACCTCGGGGTATCGTCTGCCCCGATAAACAAGAGATGTGGGGATTGTTTAAATTTCACCACTGCAATGTGTCCTTTAAACTATCCATTATTTATTGTATAAATAGATCAATCAATCAATCAAACTGTCGCGCCTTTTTTCCACAGGGATAGGCAGAGACAATGGTGCGCCACTTGCCAAGATCTTGACACAACTCCCGCGCTTCCTTCACATTCACAATTCTCTTCATACAAGCTCTATGGTTATGGGCACTAGGCAACCTAGCTTTAAATAGATATTATAGTAAAGTTTTCTTTATTGTCACCCGACATAAGACTGCACCGCGCCTGATGTTTAGAACTGTACAATTGACAGTGGTGGTAGTACCGCTGTTCGGTAGACAGGGCAAATGACCACTCCTAAAGTTTTCCAAATAGTAAATGAAGCTTTAGATTACATGCAGACATTTATCGATAATATCTTTTTAAATTATCTATAGCTACCTTGGCTGATTATGTTATAATAATCTTTGAATTCCATCAAAGTCTTCATAACAAGCCAAATCTTAGGAAGTACAGACAGACAGATAAAATGATTATTGCACAAAACAGAATACGAGAATGTATGTAGACTATAGAATGTATATGTATATAGAATAATTCTATGTATATAGAAAGACTAAAAAGCGATCTTTTCTAGGCAATCAACCTTAAGGGTGCAAAAAGTAGGTACTAAGGTTTTCAATAATACTCGAAACAATATACATAAATTCTTAATTTTATATATATATATAATATAAAATTAAAGTAATAAGGAAATGTAAAAGTTCTATTAGAAAATATTTAACTAGTTTCACTTTTGAGTGAATCGACTCGATGTTTGTTTGCAATGTTTTTTTACTCTTGAATCTTCAATTGAATCGAGCCGCTATAAGTGTTTATAAGTACTTATGTATAATATACTTTCATTGGATTACTCCGCACAAAACGGCACAACAACGACTGGATAACGGTCGGCGGAGGCATTTGAGCGTCGAGTAGCTACATCGTGCCACAGTAAAGCTCTAATCCAAGTACCTCAGTTGCGCAAACCAAAACACATAAAAACCGCTGTACAAACAAACGACTCATGACACATTACTGATAAATTGAATGTCTGATGGGAAGTGGCCGGTATAATGACGGCGACTGAGACATCCGTGGATTGAGTCGGTTTTTTCAGTCGTTGAAGCTCTTGTCTGATGTAAGCTCCTTGCTTTGCTTTGCCTTGCTTTTTTGATTTATTTTTTATTGTGACACGACACGACTGAAATAACCGAGTTAGTTCACGGCTGCCCCAGTCGCCGTCACTATGCCGGCCAAAAAATGCCGGCTATTTAGATAAAGATGTCTTCATTTTGGAAAGTATATAAACGACAGATGTTCTAAGTAAGGCATCGAAGATTTTAAATAACATACGCACGTATTTCTTCATTACATTATTTTTGCCGAACGATTTTTTGATCCCGTCGCTATTGGGCACGCTAGAGTGGTAGGCAGATGGTAGTTATTTACCCAGTCTGCCGATCCTGGGTTATAATAATAATGGTTCATAATGGTTCAAATATCTTTCAAGTGTACTTGCAGCGATATAAAAGTTGCCGGTTCCAACTATACGGTCGTGGTGGGTGCGGTTGCAGTTATTTAGCTGTACTAGCAAATGCCTCCACTCCATTCATAGACCGCACTCCAGGCCAACATCAGGCGAGTATGATGTCATATGTCCAGCAATAGAAAAAAGTTGTATTACTGTATTTTGAATTGGCGCGTCTACATAGACGTACTCTATCATAATAATTTTGTAACAAAGCATTGTGCGACAGAATTTACAAGTCATGTAATTCATTAGAAATAAAATTACACAATTTACAATTACAACGGGCGGCCAAAGCGATCGTGATAACGTTCAAATATACGAGTATTCTATCATTTTAAAGTTATTGTCGTCAGAGGCGACCTAAGGCCATTTTTAGTAAATTACTCGTATGATTTAAACAGACGATAACTCTAGAGCTTTTTTATTGTGACTCGACATATGACAGCACCCCGCTTGATGTTAAGCTAAAGTGTGGTCCAAGAATAGAGGTGACTGCTACTACAATTCAATAACTTTAGTATCAGTGGCATCCACTATGCCGGCCTGTTACGAGTACTAGCCCGGATCGGCAGATTGGGCACGATTGACTACTACTTTTAGAAAATATAAATAAGGATTCACATCGCTTTGCTACCTATAAATATTGATTTTATATTGATCTTTATTCTAAATAAACCGTAGATCTTAAAAAGTGGCTTTAGTTACTGACCTGAACTTGCCTGATGGTAAGTATGAAGATATCTAAAAGCTCCGACGCTGTCACGCTGTCACTTCGACGGTCAATTTCCATATTAGAGCGTAGAGAGTTTGTAGAGTTTGCACTTTCATATAAATTTACGAAACAGAATATCTGGAACAAGTTGGATTTAAACAGTTGTCTAAATAACAAAACCGCTTTCTATTAAGAATGCATTAACATGCCTAATTTATCAGTCTGTGTCTTTGCTAAGTTTTAAACATTTAAAAGAGCGTTAGAAATGATTCAACCAATGAAATCAAATTATCATGGCGACCACTCAATTCTCACAGGGATAGGCCAAGACACTTTTCATGATCCTGACACAACTCTCTCATTTCTTATACATCTACAATGTATTAAAGTTATTAAATTAAAGTTTTTCAAACAATATTTAGACAGTATCGTTAAAAGGAAGTTTTTTTATTATTATGACACATCTGACCTCGACCTGCCTGATGGTACAAGAGTTGCCTCAGTCGCAGCCACTATGCCACTTAATGAATGTAAAGATGAAAGAAATATGAGGTTATTGGAAGGATAAAAGAGGAATGATCCAGAAGGTCGTTGACTCGATCGAATCGTGAATATTCTTAAGAACAGTTTGCCGGAATGCCCATAACCTAGCTTGTCTGAGTGTGAAGGAAGCAAAGAGTTTTGTAAGGATCGTGAAAAGTAGTTCTTTATCTCTGAAGAAATTAGGCGTGACACTTTTATATGATTAATCGGTTTAATTATTTAATATAGTTCAGTAAGGATATCATATCACCTTCAAGTGGTTATGGTATTTTATAATATACGACGACCCTATGGCGAATTGGTCTGCTACGCGTTAGACTGTGAAGCGACTCAGTCGCATTTTGGGATCTTAAAAATTGCCGGTTTCAACTAGGTATAGTGGATGCGTCTGCTACTTGCAGCTATTTGAGGGTAGTAGCAGTCACTTTCATTCATAATTCAACGCAACTATGCCTTATGGAGCTGTAAGCGGTTGCTAAACGCATAAGATGGGTTTAGCAAGGTATCTATGGTCAAGAAGAAATTTTGAATGAGCATCGTGAGGATGGTGATGGCAGTAACCTAAAATGATGACCACGTTAGCTCTACAAACGACTGGACGAAAGATGAGAGGAAATTCCACGTGATTTGTCACCAATTCTCAGTATAATATTATTTTCCTTATAATATACAATTTATACAAATACAAAGGACATATCACAACTTTAATGATATATAAGCGTGAATTTTTGAACTATCCCTGACCATAAGACTTATATAATTTTGTTATTATAGTTCAATTATTTGGTTTTTTTTTATTCAAACGTGAGCGCCTACGACTCATGGACTAAAAAAACCGTTTCATCTCACAGTTGCCTCAGTGACCACCACTATAACGGCCCAAAGGTGCTACGCTTAAAGGATCCAAGTTTATGGAATAAGGAGAACACATGGGCTCGTCTCTGGTCCGGTTGTCGATTGTTCTACAAAATAGTATGGTAGTTTAATACGCTGGTGTTTTGTCCATTTGAGGATGACAATGATGATGGTTTCAGTATACCACCAGTATACCAAACTTTCATATTTTTCTTTAGAGAACTAAACATTTGGATTTATAAGAATTAAATGTATAAATATTACCTCGATTGCTTATACGCCCACTTCCTATTATGTCAGCTTTACCATGTTAAGAGATGACCAGTAAACTGGTTTCTCGGACACTACGGCAGCACTAAATCAAAACAGAGAAAGAAATGTGGATAAGACACATAATAACACATGCGGATAACCACGCCCATTTCTAACCATAGCATAGCTTAAAACATCGTATAAATTAATAAAATTGTAATAATAGTAATATAAATGATAGTTTATTTTACGCAACTGTTGGCTTATAAAAGTGGTTGTAAAAACAATAACTTCTTGGTACGATCTATTGTTAGTAATCCTCAAAATAAACAAAAACACGACTATTAATGGCATCGTGTGTCTTAACTAAAAATTACAATCAAAGCAGTTTATTGAAGAATAACTTATTATTATTTGGCAGCGGACATAAGTAGTCCCGTATATTTTATTATATAAGTAATAGTTTAAAATCTCTAGTGAAATAAAGTAAATAAATTGTTAAAATAATTTATGTAATTTTAGGGACAAACAGAAAATTTTAGTATAAGTAGTGGTAAAGATGTCAACGCGGTAACTGAATAGATATTTTTCTTGTAAGCCAAATTAGAATTTAAAATATTTCAATTTCAAATCCTTATTGTATTTTGATTTCAGACAGCAAGTATCGACAAATGTTGTAATGATTACCTTTGATCATAGACACATTTTTTTAAATATTGCTTATGCTCTGGTAACGCCTGGGGGTTCTTGTTATCGGGTTTTTATGTGTATATTAAAAGGTTCGTTGTACTTTTGTATAAAATTAGATTTGGAACAAGATAATTTAGACAAAATACCCATATACGTTCAAAGATATCAATTTAAAAGCTAAAACACGCTCTTTAATCTCTAGAATGTTGGAAAAGATATTGCAGACTGACAGAGACCGAAAATAATTCTAATAAAAATACATTTTTGTAAAAATTAAAATAATTTCTTTGAGAGCTTGAGCTTGTTCTAATACCACTACGTACTTAGATAATTTAACTGTCTAGATAGAGTGTCGCGATTCAATCGCAATGCAAACATAGGCCAACGTTGAACTGATTGTGTGCGTGTCACACACACAGATGCGTTCCATTACGATATCATTACAAGTGCGTCGGGCCACGCCTGTGTGTGTGAAATGATACCAGCTTATCGATATTACCCACTAAGTAGGGAAAAATATGCACTTTTGATATGCGTTTTATACATACATAAATTAATAATAATGTAGATTTGTTTACTATTTAATTTGTTATAGTATGTGTATATGTTACCAGAAATATATGAAACCTAGGAATTGAGAAAAACAATAGGGAGGTAGGCAATGGATGTAAAAACAGCAGCAAGTAGTGTTTGCAAAAACTCGATAGTTTTGTTATCGGTAGTAAACACCAAAACCATCTACTCAACCGATAGGGCTATAGACAGCGCAAACTATTAATAACAGTAATATTATTGATAGTACTGACCTGGTAAATTGATAGAACTATCGAAACCACTAATAGTGGTCTTTTCTTCAAAATTAACGAAATTGAAGAATTATCGGTTTTGTGCAAGAAATTGCACTCTACTTGTACAAAACCGTACTTTTATGTGAATAAGCATTACTAATGATAATAAATACCACATATACTTTATTTTAATAGTCCAGTGCACAATATTTGATAGGGGTAATAAAAAAAAGAATAAGAGTATATTTTTTTATTTATACAAATAAATAAAAAAGTTTTGATGCTGCATCACGATTGTTGTTATTAATTTTTATCTTGTAATAATATCGTAAATCTATAATAAATATTTTTCTACAACACTTTTAATCAAATTAGTTTGATGGAGGTGGCCACAAACATGCTCAGCTTTTACCTCACAGTAATTTGGGCCTCCAATAAATTGTTTCATTACAGTAGATACTATTTTTGCATATTTTTTGGGAGTCATAGTAAAATCCTGTTTTAAAAACTGTCGAATTATGTATTCAGCAGATCAGAAAATAAAATATACATCCTGAGAGGCATAGATGAGTCCCTTTATCTCTTAATTTAACCAATTAATGGTGCGGCAAATTTTCATTTGATGTCCAAACAATTAATACACTTATTTTTTTGTGCAAACATTTAACAACAAAGCCTGCTATGTAGCCGACGATTTGCTGTGTATATTCACATAATTCCGAATAGTAAATAATGCCGGCATCGTTGTAGAGAATTTCGTCGTCAACGTCATGTTCCTCTTCATCTTCTTCCCTTAACGAAGGAACAGTTTCATTTATACTTTTTATTGATGAAGAGCACGTTAGAACACTTATGTCTTCTAGTGTCACATAGTTTCCTACCTACCTAAAAACTGGATCTTTAGGTATTCTGTAACAACAGTTTATTTATTGCTGCCTTGTCTAAGCATGATACATTATTATTGTTTTTATGGCACGACATATGACAGCACCCCGCTTGATGTTTAGCCGAAGTGCAGTCATGAATGGTAAACAGTGCATCCACTTGTAAATAATATTGTAATTAATAAACATATTGTTGTACATACAGAACACACATTTAGGTGGGTAATGTAATATAAATGTTATAACATGTTATTATATATAATAACAGTGTTAAAGTGATACTTGTTTTTTTTATATACAACAAATCTACAGTCCTGTGAAAAAATATAGACTCAAATATATATTTATATTTTTTAATTTATTTTCTATACAAATGTCATTAATATATAAACAAATGAATAACGTAAAATAGGCGCAATTGATTTGTATACTTAGTTTTACTCTGTGTGGCCTTGACGCTGGGAAGTCCCTCATTTGTCTCGAGCAGGACGGGTTGAATTGTGAATATTTATAAACTCAATCATATGCAAGACCTTTTAAATGCTAGACGTATCATTATTTTTTGAAGCTAACATCAAGTCGTATTATTTAATATAATCCGTTTTACTGTCCAGATTTTTTTTTGCCTTTTAATATGCCGCGTGGCAAGACATTAAGTGAAATCGAAAAACAACGAATTCTTGACTTGAGAAACTGCGGAAAAACACAAAGAGCAATAGCAGACACTATCGGTAGATCTCAAAGTGTTGTAAAAAATTTTTTAAAGTTAGGAATTGAAAATTACGGTAAAAAAAAGCGTTCAGGACGTCCTCGTCGATTTTCCTCCACCGTAAAACGCGCAGTTTTAAGGGAGTTATCGGCTACCGGGACATCATCAACAGCTCTGGTGCGCAGATATAATCTAAATTGTGATCCAAGTTTAGTGAGAAAGTGGGCAGTTGCATCAAAACGTTTTAAATATCAAAAATGTCTTAGTAAACCAATCTTAAAAACACAGCATAAAGTGAATCGACTTAAGTTTGCCGAAAAATATGTAACAAAAGGTGACTTTTGGCAACATGTCATATTTAGTGATGAAAAGAAATTCAATCTTGATGGTCCTGATGGATGTAAGTATTATTGGCATGATTTGAGATTTGATAGAAAAATTATGTCTCGACGGGTTAAAGGAGGAGGTTCAGTCATGGTCTGGGCCGGTATGTGTGCATCCATGAAAACCGAATTGGTATGCATAGATGGACGTATTACTGCTGTTAGCTATCAAGGAATGTTAGATGATTACCTTTTACCTTTTATTACGTTCACTGAAGATAAAAACATAATATTTCAACAAGACAATGCACCCATCCATGTAGCTGCGACTACAAAACAGTGGTTTAATGACTTTGGTATACAATTATTAGAATGGCCAGCAGTCAGTCCAGACCTCAATCCGATGGAGAATGTCTGGGGGATATTAACCAGGAAATTGTATGACCAGGAAAAACCAATAATGAATAATGTTAATGAACTCAAACAAAGATTGCAATCAACGTGGGCAGAAATTTCAACTGAAACACTTAAGGAGTTAATTGATAGCATGCCTAAAAGACTAATAGAAGTTATAAAAAATAAGGGTAATTGGACAAAATATTGAGTCAGTAAGGTATAAATATGGGCACTGAGTTTATAATTTTTCACAGTGTAAATGCATACATGGTAGGCTATTTGAGTTTTTTACCAGTATTAAAGGAAAATAAAAAAATATAACTAATAGAATAACACTTTTATTTGCGTACACTATTTATCTACCTAAACTATTTTCAGAAATATCCAAATATTGGTTTTAAATGAAATCTTTATATATGTATGAGTCTATACTTTTTCACAGGTCTGTACTTCAATATAAAAACCAAAATATTCACGGGAATATTTTGATTCAAAACCTGGCAACACTCTTAACATCTCAGGTAAAAAATTTAACTATTTTTTAAATAATTATTTCCATTGTTTATAGTAATTTAAAATCTACTTAATGATGATAAGTGACAGCTTTGGTTGTTCTCAAGCGTCCTTTGTAAGTTCGGCACAATTTAATGGCGCAAACAGTCATTATTATCGAAAAAATCACAGAGAAATTTCGCGTGGCGTCCGAACGGTGTCTGTTACGCAACTGACAAACGCGAGAGAGTGTATCGGCCAACAGTTGGCCGGTATTTTTTTTAGCCCGTGCGCCATCATATGCTCTATCTAGACAGTTAAATTATCTAAGACTACGTATTAAGACAAGCTCTTTATCGGCAGTTGTGGATGTGAGGGAAGCGAGGGAGATGTGTCAGGACCGTGGTAAGTGGCGATCCATTGTCTCTGCCTATCCCTGTGGGAAAAAGGCGTGACAATTTGATTGATTGATTGGCTAAAAAAAGTTTATCTTTAATTATAATTTTGATATTAAGTACCGTTCGTTCTATATGGTTTATTATTCGCTGACGATTTTGAATATTTTTTTCACGCAACCTATTTCAGCTTGATTACCGGGTTAGTAACTGTGATAATTTATGAACTTATTGACTATAGTTCATATATAATAAAATATACTATAACATATAAATTTGTATAGTATCTCAGCAAATCGAGCATACTGGGGCCAATGGCACCATTATTGGACGCCTGCCGCATCATTTCACGTTTTATCTCTGAACAATTTAATCTCAATAAACAATTTAATAAAACTCCCATCGTCTACATAATTAAAAATTTAAATATCATTTTATGTATTTTCTAATTGTTTATTACAAAATGAGTGACAGCTATGTTGAAAGTAATTTGTTCACTCTTCATTCATTACTTGATATTACTTTCGTTTAGTATAACTCGTAAGCTTCATAGTATTTTTTTAGATTTCGCGCGAACATTGATTAATGAATTAAACAAATTTTATTCGGCTTACTATCTAGGGACCCCATAATACACAAACTCAAGTCTCAAGTCCAGCAAACTGCCAAACCAGATGAAACCGTCAGTTATTTTTGCAAAAAAAAACCGAGAACGGAAAAACAAAATAAATAAATAAAACGGGGTAGTTTTGGAAACAATAACAGCATCAACCAATAGGACGACCAACACCTCAGTCTCTCCGTGACCACGATGGCTGCAAAGCTCTCGAAACGTCGGAATCATAAAAAAATCGTAAGAGTCTCGTTGGTTCAATGGGTGATGCTACTTAATGATGATAACTTTTTATTAAGACCTGACATCTGACCTCGACTTGCTTAATGGGAAGCAAGAGAAGGCCCAAGAGCGCCGACGGCTGTAAAACCGTTTTAGTATACAGTTGCCTCAGTTGCCGTTAATAGTTTGGTTGAAGAATCCAACATGAAGGATTGTCGATTGTTTTACATGGATTTTATTAAGGCGACTGTAGTGTGGTGGCAGTGCAATGGTCACACAAACCGGAGAGCGCGAGTTCGAGACCACCCACCGGTACCAATGTATCTTTAATATATGTACTTTGGTTGTCTTGTTTCTATGATACAAGCACTTTAGTAGCTTAGTGTATAAATAAAAAAAATATAAATGATAGTCGCCTTAAAATACATCAAATCTAAATTGAATGGTTTTAAAAAATATATATTTTGGGATTATTGTTTGTTTCAATTTCGGTGTCTTTATTCATTGTAAAATTTAAAAATTTAAAAAGTTTCAACGCACAATCTAACAACTTTAGTTTAACATCATTATGATGAATGGTTTAATAAGTCGAGGCACAATAATAATAATAAATAAAAGCTATAGATCTAAAATGTGTAATGGGAATGTCATTTACAATTTCTACAAAAAAAATTCAGAAACTAATACTGTCGTAAATCTAATTGCGTTAACATATTATATCCGGCTCTAGTTAGTTCTAGTCTAATCTAGAAGGTAGAATGCACATAGGAAATAAAAATGTAGTAGCGTGGTGGTAGTAAAATTGTCACGCAAACCGAGAACTCTTGTTCAAAACCACTTAACGATATCAATGTATCTTTGATAGATGTCATCTAGTTTCCATAATACTGTTAGATATGTAAAAATAATGTTCTTAAGCATAACCTACTTGTAAATTAAATATTAATTCAATGGCTAAAGAAGTTGCTGTTCGTGAGAAAAATAATTATATTATTAGAAAAATGCTGTTAATTACTTATGTAAGGTTAACAATAGCTACTGCAACCGAACTTGAGTAGTGAAGTGACACTTGATGATGACATCAGCTAAGAATCGCCTAAACAAAAGGCCTCGAATACAACCTTGGCCTCATAGACGGAGATAATGTACATCGCAAAAAATTCAGAGGAAACAATAACCTTATGAATTTCAAAGTAATATAATCATAGAGATATGTCTATCCTTCCCACTCATCTCTAATAAATAACTATTAGCCCGCCGCCTTCGCGTCACTCTTGCTTGGCAATATTGTTTCATATAACTCAAAATTAGTCTTCGCTGTTCAAGGTAGTCATTTAATTTAACAATACTTCCTTCTTAACTTATAAAATTAGGTACTATGACTATGTCATTACTTTGGGTTTGAATCTTTAATTATTTTTTTAGGAATATTTTTCAATTATATTTTTATTGTGGTTCGATTTATATAAATAAATAAAGGGGACTGCTACAACAGTTAAATAACTGCAAAAAGTTGGTACCGGCTACTTTTAAGCAATTCCGACGCGACTAATTCACTTCAAGGTTTGTACACTTGACAGTGTTGGTGCTACACCGGATCGGCATACTGGGCAAATAACCGTCTGCCAACTACACCTGAAAATTAAATAAATATACGTATGTATAGTGTTTGGCCTACCATTGACATTTTTAGTTCATCGGACTAAATAAAATAATAACGACAGTTATTTTATTATTTTTCTTCCTTTATTATCCACAAAAGGACAAATACAATATTTTGTTGGTTTAGAAAACGTCAACCCGTACACCTAAATACTTACTATTTATCTATTCATTTCTACTAAAAACAAAAAACTAAAGAAAACTCATCTGAATTCCGAGCAGACAACATTATCTGAATATTCAAATAGTTTACAGCAACCGGCAAGTGTAGTAACAATGCGAATTATTAAGAGAGACGACATCAAACAACCGCCGCTCCAACCACGATTGCACGGAAGAATAACTTTAACAAAGCAAAATATACAACCATAAATAAACGGCATACAGTTACAAGTGAGAAACAACGGGAAAACAAAAGTTCTCACAATGCTTTCTATGCGATTGAATGCTCGGTTCTCACCTCAATTTAAGACTATTTTACAATTGTGATAATGAACAAAGTACGACCTTAGTAGCCGTCCCACAGTGGTCGGCTAATAAACCCAACTACGAGTTTACACACATGATTTATTCCGCTCACACTCAATTATACAGAAGTTAGACAGTTTTTCCGACAAGTTTATAGGTAATACAACTATGTCCAGAAAATACGCAGAAAGTTTCGTAAGAAATGTACCTGTTAACGCAATACCTGGCAAAGAAATACAGTTAGCATTTAATTGTGGTTGTTAAGGAAGCAACCGAGTTTTGTCAGGAGTGTAAAATTATCCCTGCAAATATTGAGGCAAGAGCAAGTGCAATCTTTTTGTAATCATGATCCGGTTTGTGATCTATGAAAACCCCTATCCCCCTCTATGGCTAGAAAGAAAATACTTGTAGGTAGAGCTACTGCCTTAGAAAATGAAGACTGTTAAAAGGGTTGAAAGGACTGAAAGGAGAAGTCTAGAAAGACATTGTTTTCAGATGAGACGATAATAATTAAATCATTGTCTTATTAAAGTCAGGAGTAGACTAACCCAAAATAGTGGAAATTGGAAAAAGATTGGTAAAGCATTTATTTATTAATCAATCAATCAAATTGTCACGCTTTTTTTCACAGGGATAAGCAGAGACAATGAAGCGCCACTTGCCACGTAACTCCCTTGCTTCCTTCACATCCACAATTCTCTTAATACAGGTTCTGTATTTATGGGCACTAGACAACCCAGATTTCTTGAGGATGTCTCCGATTATTTATTATAAGTATTTGTTTAGCAGTTTATAAAAGCAGTTTAGTAGAATAATGCTCTATATAAAAGGCGCCCTCTTGTTGGATATTTGTGAAAACTCGTAATAGAAGTAGTGAGGTACGGTTATCGTTATATCAGTGAATGTAACAGATTACTACTACGTCACACGGCCAGTACCGTAAACAAACCAACTCGAGCTTTACTACGTATCCAAGCTTGCTATTGTACTCTGTAATATGTCGAATATTCTTTCACAACAACTATACTATACTAAACAACAGCTGCCATTTATTTTTACTTGAATTACGTGATGTATTCGTTCATTTATTTTAATTGTAGCTAGACATATGACAGCACCAAGTATGTTGTTAAGCTTAAGTGTGGTTAATGAATGGAGGAGACTGCTACTACAGTTAAATATTTACAATTTATTTTTATTGTGACACGACATCTGACCTCGACCTGATGATAAGCAAGAGGAGGTCCAAAAGTGACGACAACTGAAAAAACCGAGTTTATTCACGGCTGCTTCAGTCGCCGTCACTATGCCGGCCAAAGGTGCTTCTTCGCGCATCGCTTGAAGGATCCAAGGTCATAAGATAGAGAGAACACATGGGCTGGCAAAGCATTCCACTTGTCGATTGTTCTACAAAGAAAAGACGCACCGAACTTATACGAGCAAGCATTATCGTATTATTGTCGTATCAAGCAACAATAAGGGAACGTCTTATCCTTCCACTTAACTCTGATTTAAATGTATAAATATAATCTGGATTGAATATAAAATATATATGTATATATTTCCCGCATAAATCAATGCCTGTAAGTAATAAAGAAAACTTATTGAAACAACGGTACCAGAGGCTATAAATATTCTATTAGACTATAACTAGAAAACTATAGAAATGCGCTGTAATCAATATTTAGCACCTTGGTTCGTTAAGGTTTACGGAGCATGAATAAAATAGTGGTTGTATGAGTACTGTAAAATATACCGTTCCTTTCGTCCATAAGAAAACTAAATGTATTTATTTTATTACCTACCTAATACTAAAAATCATTTCCACGGGCAAAGACAAAGGAACGCTACTTTTCACAATCGTCGCTTCATTAATGTGGGCCCAGCGAACCCCAGCCTTTTTAAGAATGCCCGAGAAATAAACTTTCGGGTAAATCAATACTTATATGGGGATATAATGTTTTACAAATAAATTTTAGGTGAATGTTTTTAAAAAAATGTACATATATATTAAACTAAATTAAAAAACTTGAATAGAAAACTTCAAATATTTGCCTCTAATTCACTTGTTTCTATTTGAATTCCCGTCTATATTATTTTAACACTAAGAAACTCTTCTTGTATATATTTGTATGAAATATTAAGTAGTATAGATAGTTAAGAATATCAATAGTTACTATATTTATAGTTGACTTTCACATGCCTTCAGTAAAGGTAGTAAACATGCATAAACAATGAGAGAAAACGCTTAATATTAATGAAACAACTATAGCGAGTAGAAGGAAAGTTTAAACTATTTTGAATTTATAGATAAATCAATTAAATCCATGAAATTGCCACGACTCAGTTCCCCCAACTATCTCAGAGGAAACGGAACGCCACCACGATATTCATAAGCGTAACCATAGGGTTATGGATATGGCTGACACATTTTTGTGTAATCTTCTTTTTATTATGACTTAACATCTGACCTCGACTTGCCTGATGGTAAGCAATGGGTGCCAACGAATATAAAACACTGTCTCAGTTCACGGCTGCCAAAGTCGCCGTCACTATGCCAGCCAAAGGGGCTTCTTCACTCATCTATTAAAGGATTCAAGGTTATAGGATCACCAATTATTTAATCTTTTAAATGTGCTTATGATACAATGGGTGACTTACTCGTGGGTGACTCAGAACCACTGCTAAACCGTTTCTATGTGGACAAACAAATACTGGTTCAAGATATGTATTTTGCAATGAACACACAACATTCAAGAAACAGAAACAGCATATGGTGTCCCAATTTAAAATACAGCCTTTTAGTTATGCTTTTACATAGAGAATACGAACAATAGACACCGCGAACCAATAGTAATTTACTACGAAAGCCAGAAAACGTTGTGTCGTACGGTTGAATTTAAATAATATAATTAAAGGCAGAATCTATAATTTAAGGTAACTGGATTATAGATTTTTATTAGTCCTATATGTAGATGTATTGTTTATCAAATAAACAATTTGACAAACAATTCAACAATAGTTAATAATACTTTTATCATTTATCCGGTAGCTGGTTAGTCACTTTCATGAAAAAATACATAGTAGCAATATTTTAATTTCATTATGATCAATAAATTATATTGTTGGCTTAAATGAAAATAAAAACTAGAACTATCTAATCGTTCCAACCACTTCTCTCCAATATTGACAATGATTCTACATACAAACTTGTATTATATTGTGGTCTATCGGCAGGTAGACTGTATTTTTATTTTATTTAAATAAATAAAGGCTATCGTTGCTTAATTACTCCAGATACTAATGTCTGCAACCTAATTTATTTAACAAAAGAATATATATAACTACCTTGTATTGATTATTATACGAGTATGTTCCGGGTCAATGTTTTTAAAGAGACTGATCAAACACAAGTCTTTGAATAAACAAGTTTAATAAACTGAAATTCTATGCAAATTGGTGAGTTTGTTTAACTATTTTATGAAGCAAATTTTCTCCAATAGCTTAGCATTCCTAATGGACAGTACTTCTAACAAGATCCTTGAATCCACAATGAACAGCATTGAAGTGGTGAAAATCGCCAATCAAAACCTGAAATGAAAACAATGCGAAAGAGCGAAAGTTTTGAAAAATCACCAAACTGGTTATCCGTGTGTTCCTTAAAAAGAAGTGAGTGGTATTATGCTTGCAAAGATTTGGCACGGCGGCGGCGGCGGTGGCTGTAGGCGTGGATTTCGCTCACACAACTTTCTCCCGTGTGTCGCAACCAGTCAGCCTGACTCAATTCGTAAACGTATGTCTTAGTACAGGCCCGTGTCACGACATTTACAATTGTAATGAGTAACCAAATATCAAGGTGACACGTAGGTAGCTTCTACAACATTCAATATACTAAATTATAATAAGATTATACAAATGTATAATAATAACAAAATTATTTTCGTGGGTCTATCTATATTTTCTTTTTCTTATGTAAATAAACATCGATGTGTAAAAAGTATTTGTTCCCCTTCCTCATTCCTGTGTTTTATGTGTTTTCCCTATTCTATAATCTTGAACCTTTTAAGCGAATCGTAGAAAAGTACTTCTCGCCGACCTAGTGACGGTGACGTAAATTAAGTCGGATTTTTTCAGTCTTCCGGGTTTTTGATGACTTACTATTACTTACCATTATAGGCAAGTCAAGGTCAGCTGTCGCGACATAGTAATCAAAATAGTTCATAATTATTATCAATTAAATTGTCACGCCTGATTTCCACAGGGGTAAGCAGACATTCCCCGATTCTAACCAACTGCCTCGCTTTCTACAGGTCCACAATTCAAATTATTCAAACAGACTTATAGCATTTAAAATATCATTCAATCAAATTGTCACGCCTTTTTCCCACAGGGATCCACGACTATCCTATATAACGAATAGTGTTATTAATTTGTCGTCATTATTATAAAAATATTACAACTTATTATTAGATATTAATAAAGCCTCTTTTTATGTAAAATAATACGTTAGACGCAGCTGTCGGTTAGTATTAAGAAGACATGACCATAATTTGCAAACAAAATTATAATAAGATGGGCAAGTCCTTAGGAGATTATCAGAGAAAAAAAAACATAATCTTAACCTGTTCAACTATCCAATTATAAAATGTATACATACATATTAATTTTTATTTATTTATTTAATAATACAATGTTGCGCATTTAATAAGGATATTTAAAGTTCTATGGTAAGTAGCAAAGTTATACATTTGCATCAATGATGTAAAATAACGTAGGTACCGTCTTTAACCTATGGGAGGTCTATTGGGCACATTAAAATAATGAAGCCTCTGTGAGATTGACAGAGCACTATTTGTTAGATAAGACAAAAAAGTAGATAAGCAAGATTCTGGATCTATTATTATTTCTTTACTATTAAAAATCTATGTAAGCAGGAACTAGGGGGCCCGATCGATCGCGGGGCCCTGGGCACGTGCCCAGAGTGCTCAATAAGTAAGATGGGCTGGTAGATACGTCATATACACCAGTTTTAGTGTTCGCAAATGGCAACGAGTTTGAACAGTCAACCACGACGAAATGAAGTTGGACGGAATGATAGTTATTGAGAGCTAAAAAGAGACAAATATATGTTGCTCTGCATCGCGACACTGAGTTCAGATTTGCTTATTAGCAAAGGTTTAACGTGCCACTATCGGAGCGCGTATGGCATATCTACGTCCTTTCTTATTAAAATATAATTAATTTACATACTAAACTATATAGCTAGCATGTTTTACATTGTGAAAAAATCAGTAAAATTCTACAGTACTGAAAACTTAATTAGGCGTATTTAGACTTAAAAATTAACAGAATAAAAGGGTTTCGCAGTCCTGAAAAACAGCGGCACCTGGTGGGACGAATTAAATATGTATCATATTTAATTTAGTAAAAAAACTTTTCTCCTTATATTTCTTCACCAATTCTTTATAATTGAACGCAGATAGACAGTGTAATAAATTTAATAGCTGTAATAGTTGTCGATTATAATCATCATCAATTGTCACGCCTCAATTCTCACCAAGATTGGCAAAAACAATAGGTTATTCAAATAATTATTAATCTCCTGACATCACAGCGTAACTAACATTTATTTTAAGTCTGACATACGATTCAATAATATCTTAACCGCATCATGTAATGAGGTAAGCAATAAAATTTTAAAATATGGTACAGACTTATATCATAAGAGCTAGTGTGCCGGAGTAGGATCGATAAAAACGAGTATGAACAGCTATAAGTATATTTTATAACAATCTACCAAATGTTTTATGTTATAGTCTGTCCAAGTCGAAATGACGCCCTCTCCACTGCATTTAAGCACACGTGCGAATATAAAATATAAATGCAACACACCGAAAATGCAATTGTAATTGTCATTCAGTTGCTGGTTAGACACAAAATGAGATGTGTCTAACCAGCAAATCTTTTATCTCAATTTTTTAAATTAATTATTATAAACACCCACGACAAACCCACTAAACTATTTTCCTTCCTTCCCATCCACAATTATTCGTATACAAACTCTATATTTTATATTATAGGAACTATTAACCAGATACTTAGCTGGGTAATGGTATCCTCTGTTATAATACACAATAATTAAGGCTTTTCCTGTTCTAGTAAACATATTTAGCTACTCGTATATTCAGCACAATTGTGTTAGGCTGTGTTTCTTATTACCTGTTAAGCTGTCTTATGGTTAATTATTTATTTTAATAAAACCGATAGAATTTCCTATGTGTTAGTTGTAAATACTAATCAATGTTAAGCTGTTGGGCATTAAATAATGAAATAAAAAAATAGTAACACAGACAACTGCTTACAAGTAACATAGATATGCGCACTCTATTTGCATCTCTACTCCGATGGTACACTCAAGAAAATAAGTCTACTCAAAAAATAATTGGCGGTTTAGAAGCAAAAAAACAGACAATGATTCGCTAATTATGTAAATAAAAAACATTGGATTAACAATAGGTAATAGTATCTTCGCAACATAAAAATATAACTCATCATAATAATATATTTTTTCATTATTATATTTAATTGCGATCACAACAGATATGATACGAGTACTAAGAAATGTTGTTTCTTCAATAAGGAAGTATGTTATAATAACCTAAGGTCAGTGATAGTTTGATTTGAAAATTATATAACATGTCTATAAACATATTTATAGACATCCTCAAGAAAGCTAGGTTGCCTGGTGCCGATAACCATAGAGCTTGTACAAAGAAAATTGTGAATGTGAAGGAAGCGAGGTAGTTGTGTCAGGATCGTGCCAAGTGGCGCTCCATTTTCTCTGCCTATTCCTGTGGGAGGAAGGCGTGAAAGTTTGATTGGTTGATTGATCTATAAAGCGCGTATAACATATCTACGTGTTTTCTTAAAACATCATTGTTATTCCATATTTTCCTGTTCCATCTTGTAAGTACTTAACGCATTTATATATCATAAAAATAATTGTTTTGAGTAATAGTTTATGAGAATGATTGTTATCGCTTTCATTTCTTAACAATTATATTTCTAACCACTGGCTATAAAATTCATATCTATATTTTTACTATAACCCTAATAATGGTAAAATAGGTAAGAAAATTATAAAAAGTGTCTATTTTATTAGTTTTTTTTTAATATGTAAAGTTTTATCTAGGTATATTTAAAAATTAAGTTAAAATCCTTTAAAACAATAAGATTAATATTAGGATATATTTTGTAAATCATGAACTTCGTATAGTGAATATTCACGCGAGCATATCAAGACGTCGCGTGTTAAGCGACAAACGCCTTCGGATTCGATTCCCGTGCACGATTGCTTTTTTCTATCCAATTTATAGCTAGCTACCATTAGAAATATTATAGGTAATATTATAGGTATTATAAAAAATATTATATAAAAACTAAGACAGTCTGCCGATGGAATCTATGCTACTCCCTAGTTCTCTTTCTCTTGGTCGCCTCCCCCTCTCTCACTCTCTCTACCCGCTGATATGTACAAACAAATGAAGTTATAGACGCTGTATGTCGTGGAGAAAAAAATATTTACATTTTTATTTGACGTCGATTTTTTGCAAGTAGAGCCAAAAGGCGCGCTAAAGTATCTTAAAAAATTAGTAATTTAATATATAATATTAATTCAACATAAAATTGAATGAGGAGTGGATACGTAATATGTCACGAAGAGTTAATGGCGTCGAGTTGCCATTTAAAGAAATTAAACGATCCACCTTTACTGAACAGGAAAATGACGGAAAAGTGAAAAGGAATCTTGCCATGTTTACTTGGTAATTTAGGTCGCTCATTTATAAGAATTAAATATTACGTATCTAATACCTATTTATATAGCAATATAGCTTAGCAGTGATTTGACTAAAAATATAACGCCCTAAATTTAGTTTCAAAAAGAAATGTCAGAAAGAGTTTATCGATGACTAATTTGGTCAAGGAATTTATTACAAAAAGGCTAACCTTGAACAAATATTATTTGAAAAAGCTTTTGTTCTTCTGTTGCTAAGTTTAGTATGGATGAGTACGTGTGTGCTTTCCGGTTCCCGGGGTCATCTGCCTGCCTACTCTAGACATTTTTACATCGTTATCATATCGATTTGATAACGGAATAATGATTGAGTGATAATAACAGTTATAAATTAGTAGTAAAAATTGAATAGGAAAAATTCTCGCGTTCACATCGGTTAACTGCAACCGCTCTGACCACTAAGCTATTGTGACCTCTAGCGCTCGCATCGAAATTCCTCTATCTCATCTTTTTTCGTACAGTTCTGCCAAATCGCATACTGCTATTCACAGTAATTTAATAACTTTTTTTTTTTTTTTTTTTTTTTTATTGTGACTCGACATATGACAGCACCCCGCTTGATGTTAAGCCAAAGTGTGGTCCATGAATGAATGTCACTGCTACTACAATTCAATAACTGTGAGTAGCAATCACATCCACTATGCCGGCCTAGATGGAACCGGCAACTTACAAGCTGATCCCGAAACGTGACCAAATCACTTCACGGTCTGTATACTTGTAAGTGGTGGTACTACCCCGGATCGGCAGACCGGGTACCACTGCCTACCACTCTTTGAAAACCAGACCCGAAGCAAATATCCATCTCTTTTTTTTTTATTAACAAATATTTGCAATATTTAATACTATTAAATATTACAAATAAAAGCTATGAAACAAATATTTGCTCCGACCGGGGATCGAACCCGGGACTTTACGCGCAACAAACCAGTCGCTAAACCGTTCGTCCACGCCTGTCGTCAATAAGTCATATAACTGAAGTGGCCGGCATAGTGGATGTGATTCCACTCACAGTTATTGAATCGTAGTAGGAGTGACATCGTAGGGGTGCTGTCATATGTCGAGTCACAATAAAAAAAAATAAGTAGCAGTCACCTCCGTTCCTGCAGCGCACTCCAGCTTAAAAACTGGTAGTGTTCTGTCATATGTCAAGTCACAATAAAAAAAAACAGTGTCTGCCTAACACACTTAAAATTGTGGTAAATAGAAACATTTTTAGTATCGAATTAGCTGTTCTACTGACTTAACATCAACTTCTTAAATGTTGTGGCAGTGCAATGGTTACGCTAACCGAGAGCACGGGTTCAAAACCACTTGCGGATACCAATGTATCTTTGATATATGTACTTTGGTCGTCCTGTTTTTATGATACAAGCACTTAGTAGCTTAGTATAGAAATATAAATAATAATAACTTATATTTATAAAGAAACTAAATTATTTTTAAAATTATACCCTACACACATTTAATAAAAAAACCCTCAAGAATAACTAACATATGTTGTTTTTCTCGTCACGCCATTGTTGATCTTTTAATTGTTAACAAGAATAATAATCTAAGCCTATTCCTTCACTACTCAATTATATTACGAGAAACACAGTCAAAGCTAAGAGTTTTTTTAAGAGCTATAGACAGAAGTGCCCTGTCTGTCGATCCGGGATCTGATGGCAGTTACAAGTATACAGACAGTAAAGTGACTCAGTCGCGTTACGGAATCAGCTCAAAAGTTGTCGGTTCCAACTAGCAGCTTAGTGGATGCTGCTATTATTATAATTATAGTAGCAGTCGCTACCATTCCAAGCCAAAATTAGGCAGAGTGCTGTTATATGTCAATTTACAATAAATAAAAATAAGAAAGACGAAACAATATTTAATATGTCCACCAATAACCCAAATCGTCAACGAGAACCCTAACAAGTAAACGGATAACTATCTTGTCTCATCAGTATACACTCGCATGTTGTTTGTCTACTATTAACTATTACAATGTTGCGTGAGGATAATCAAAAGTTATATTTTTCAACATAAGGAGTATTGTTAGATAAAAAATATATAGAAATAATTGTTAGTATTTGCCCTTCTACTTGTAGTAAGTTTATGTACTCTCTGCCTCTGTGGAAAAAAGGCATGACAATTTGATTGATTGATTGATTAATATTATTGAAGGATCTAAAGTTATAGGATGGAGAAAACACTGGATCTTCCAAGCGAAACGTGAAAACCACCTTTAGCAAGCATAGTGACGACAACTAATGCAATCGTAAACTGCATCGGTTTTATCAGTCGTCGGCGCTCTTGGACTTGCCGACGCAACTTAAGATCAGCCATCGCGACCAATAAAAAAATCATAATCAATATAGAAATGCGCGAGCACACTCAGTCAACTGCGATTCAATAAAAACTATTAGCTTGGAGATTTTTTGCATTTGTAGTAGTGCTCCTAAGAGCGCGTTTCCATTATGAACACACTTTACGGAAACACGTCATGTCTTTAGGTATTAATTGGAAGCAAACGGAAGATAACTGGAAAATTTTAATGGACAAGCACGAAATTCGGTACTTACAAATTAACTAGTTGATAAAAATTGCAGAATATTGTGCACAAAACCGACCACACACTCTACAAATGCAAAAACGTCTCTAAGCTATTTGACTGTAGTTATGTAAATATGAGTCATAATAGCTATTATTTATTAATGCAATTTCAACTGCCAAAAATAATTACATGACTGCACAAATCTAATATTTATTATCGTGACCTTTTTATAAACAGTGGGCGGATACTTCATCATAAACGTAAGTATCGACGGTTAAAATAGTAATTTACATAAGCGCCAAAATGTAAATATTACATTATACGTTTTACCACTAACTACGCTACGAGTTTGAGGACGAGAGAAAGAGGACTTTGGCTTGACTATTGGACTTCATTCATGCTTACGATTGGCATATTTGGTTGTTTAAATAAAGAGCTTCTTCAACAAATTAACCATTAATTGTATCATTAGGAACCCCGCGAAACGTCATAATACTTAATAATAACAAAAAATCTGCAATGGAAGAGTGACAATCAAAGAGCTAAATTAAAATCCAAATTAAAAAGAATAAAAACTAATTATAAGTTATACAGGTAATTGCAGGGAAATCTTGTTAATTTTATCATGCATTAAATGAAGGGCAACAATAAAATAAATGTTTTATTTTTAGTCGCCGGCGCTTTTCGATTTCCGTTTGCAATCATGATTTATCATGAGAAAATCATCGAGGTGAAATGAGTGAAATGTAATAAAAAAAATATTACATTTCTACACTAAGCTACTAAAAGTGCTTGTATCACAGAAACAGGACGACCAAAGATACATTTATTTTGATTTGCGTGACCGTTTCACTACTAATACACAACGGTACCTTTTTGGCTCAGTTAACTTTTCTGCAACGTTATTTGACATTTGCTTTAGTTAATTAAAAAATCCTGTTAGAAAATTTCCAAACACAAAACATGTAGTCAATTTTAACTCTCTTTAAAATTTAAACAGGTCTTTGTGCAATCGACTTATAGTGGCGCTTAAGATAAATAGAATTTGAACTGTAGTTTCTGTTGCAAAAGAATGAGGAAAACGTATATGGACGCGCAGCGAAGAGTCCGAAAAAAATGGCACATGAACTCCTACACATCACCATATATGTAATGAACTTTTGAAATGGCAACTTTGATGTATTATTAGAAAGCTAACAAAAAATATTCACAAAGGTTTTAGTAACATTTTGAATCAAAACTACTTTATAGTTTATTTATTTATAATAAAACTTTGCACTACTACTTGTTTCATTTTATATAAACAATCGATCAATAAAATTGTCACCCCTCAATTCCAACAGGTATAGGAAGAAGCAATAAAGGAACACTTTACTGATGAATCCTGACACAATAATATTTATAAAATGTAGATTTAAATATTAGAAAATGACAATGCCAGAAAACATTTTTTTGTTCCGATAAAAAGTAATCAATAACCAGTAATCGAACCCGGAACTTGCCGAGTATCGAACTGACCTGGTTACCACTACGCTCAGGTCGTCAAAACGATGCATTCATTTAATTAAGTGCGAATTAATTTCACGCAGAATTGTGAAAAAATCCAGGTTAATTATTCGACATTTTAAACTTTTCGGACATTTGAATAATTTAATGTGATAATTTTAACAGTTTTAACTAAGAAAATTAGGTATTTTTATTTAACTTGAAGAAAATGAAACAATGTATAAAAACCATAAATAAAACTTTTAATGATCTGTATTTAAACAGCTACCTACAGTTAAATTGCATACGTAGAAAAACTGTGTGGTAATTACTTAGGACTAATAAAAACTTAATATGTGCAAATGGACGTTGAAAATGTTTAAATGTATGATAAAAACTTTAAAATGACGTAATTTGAACGTATAGAACGTCCTCGCACCTACTACGACGAACCCCCGTTCCATACAAAAGACTTCAACGGGATGTAGGAAGTATTTTTTTTTTTCATAAACATAAACCACTAATTAGCAAACTTTGTACTTTAAGTGCTTACTTAGAGTTATAAAAACTGTTTTAATAATAAATTTTTATTACGATTGTTTTTTCAATGTAGGTTAGTAAAACAAGTAAGTATTATGAACTCTATTTCTAACAAAATCTTCATTGACAAATTGCAGGATCATGCTGACATTTCTCATCTCGAAATATCGATATCACCTTGCAAGGATGCCCACGCTTTATTGTGTAATGAATTCTGTGGGCAGCTCTCGCGGTCACCCGCTTCAATAGTGTAGGCCGCGCTCAGTGACAGGCGCCTCCCCACCGACACAGCGTAGTAGCGTGGGCGCAAGGAGACTGCCACTTTTGGACTCCCAACAGTGCCAAACGTTAGAAGGATTTCACTTCTCGTTACACAATAAAAACTTGCCAAATATACACGCTATTTGTTTTACTTATCATTAAGAACAAAGATTGACTTTAGCCAGAACGATCGTACACATAATTACAAAATGCTTGTAATGCCGACTGCACAGATGGCAAATTAAAAATCTGCAAAGTCGTCTGAGATTGCTGCAATTACCTCGTTCGCTATGCATGCCTGGACGCACACGAGCGACGTAAAGCACAAATCGCTCGGCAACGAC
The DNA here is from genome assembly GCA_905220615.1 of Tinea trinotella. Taxonomy (NCBI): domain Eukaryota; kingdom Metazoa; phylum Arthropoda; class Insecta; order Lepidoptera; family Tineidae; genus Tinea; species Tinea trinotella. The sequence continues at coordinate 7,367,217 of HG992308.1, read as the reverse complement.
GGTCAGGGCACGCGGGCGGTGACACAGCTCTAAAAATAGCGCAAGGAGTCAGGGCCGCCGCGCCGGGTTGGCGGCGCCTGAGTGTACGCTCCCGGCATCCCAGCCATGCATTCCACTACGCATCCTCTCGATACATTTAATAACAATACGGGAGCAATGCGTGTGGCCAATAAATTATCGAGAAATGATTCAAGCAAATGTCAGAATAGATCCTGTAGATATATGCGCCTCGCCTATCTGCTGGCAGGAACAAAGAACGCCGATTTATTTATGAGCTCTCTATAGGTATATACCGACATATTAAATACTAAATACAGCTTCTGTCAAGAATACAATTTTTTTAGTCCAATTAAACAAATTTTACATGATTTATGGCATCCTCTTTCTAGTACCGACTAGAATAAAAGATTATTTCATTATGGTGTCTAGGCATCTATGTCTAGGTATTATGGTGTGCAGTGAAACGTGAAAACCTATGTAAACTCGTATTTCGCAATAACCTTTTATGCAAGCATCTTCTATGTTTGTGAATTCGATCACGCGCCACCACTTAGAACATGGCTTGGAATAGAAATTGGTCTCGCATGTCGTCATCAAATGTCTCAGCGTTTGAGTTTAATGTGTGTTGGTGTTCACAAAGGACATATCCTCTCACTTATGCCACCGAACGGTGATGTCATCGCCTCCAACTGGTTTACCTCATTCAATATACAATATTAATTCCAATTGCATGACATTATATCATCGTCCTCTCGTCAATAACACTTTTATTCTCAACTCTTCTTTTTGTCTACAAAAGTATCAGGATAGAAAAAATCACGTTACGTTGTTTCTTTCTATTAAGACGTGATAAATTGATTACTTTATAACGTGATGGATACTGAAATATTGTGTAACTTTCAAATTTCAGTTTTATGCCCTTGAGTTAACTTTTATTCGTACGACCAAAATTTTTCAAAATAAACTACTATTTTTCCTAAATGTGTAAAACGAAAAAGTTTTGCAATTTAATTTTTTTCGATTCTGAGTTCAAGACAACTTTATATAAACTATATTAAGTTGATATTGAGCTAAAATGTGATATCATTATAGAAGGTGAAGGCGATATCTTCGCGATATCTTTTTTTATGATGCAATATTACATTATATTTATGTGCAATATCTACATATTTTTAATAGGGATACCATAAAAACTTACTATAGCCGCAACGCACGGTATCATAAACAGAGTCCATCTTATGTACCATTATAATTATGCTTATTACCATGTCGCCTACCACACTTAGAAATTACATTGTTGCACAAAATATAAATGCTGTTTTTACTCAAAAAGTGTGTCTCTCATAAGGGAAAGATTAAGGAGTAGGTAGTTATTAGAAATTATACAGATAGAAACATAAAAATATATATAAATACAATATAAATTATTTAATAATTTAAGCAAATGTTGGTTAGCTGGTAAAATTACATCCTGTGAAAATTTTATGACGTAAATAGATAATTTTAATTATTTGATATCATTATCTATTAGTTTAAAAATTCGTTAAAATTGTCAAAAATGATTTATATATCGTTGCATCTGACAGATCGTTTCACATATAAGAAGGGACGTTTTAAATTAAATAATATAACTTTTTTATTATTGTGTAATAGATATTATTTATAATAGATACTCCATTGTCTCTACCTATTCCCGCGGGAAAATGGTGTAACAATTTGATTGATTGTGTAATAATAGTGGATTTGTTATAAATTAAGTTAAAATAGTGCAGTCAAGCTTGGGCAAGTGATTAGAAATATTGTGAGCCGTGTTATTATTTTATTCAAGCTTTGCTTGAAGGATCCTGGGTTGTAGGATTAAGGAGTACACAAGAGCTGATAAAGCATTCCACTTGTCGATTGCACAACAAAGAAACGACCGACACGCCGAACTGGATTAGTCGACCAAACGCAGATTGTCCTGACCTGTGCAGGTTTATAAAGAACAAAGTTAGAGAGTTCTTTAGTAGTAAAAACAGGCGATAGGATCGTAGCATAGAAGCTAAAAGATATCGCTACAGTGTTTTGACATTAGTCAGCTGTACCGTTATCTATTAGTATCATCATTATAACTGTTACATTTAATACTTAGTAACTTATATATACTAAATTAACGTTATCATAAACCATTTTATACACCGTACCTATTTTCTGCAAACTAAACATCAGCCGAAGAATAAATTATAAAATCTGGTTATTTTTTGTTGCGTTAGGTAATTAGTTATTTTTGTCTACAGAAGTCACTTCTTCATGAAGAATATTAGAATTATATTATGAGAATTACTTAGATAACTGATTGGTCTCAGCTGGCGCTAGCGAAGGCTAATTAATAAATCTAAGGAGAATTATTACACTAATAGGAATATTTAAGAGTGATAGGTAGACAGTTTGGTGATGTCTTACCCTATCTGCCAATCCGAAGTAGTACCACCACTTTCAAGTACTGTAAACAGACTTAGTCGCGTTTGGGATCAAATTATAATCGCAAATATCCAACTGGGCCGGCATAGTGAATGCAATATTATTTTATTAACAAATAATAGGACGCGTCATCTACCGTCGACATGCCTAATAGCAACTATGTTTATAACTTACACCACTCAAACCACGATCTACCTTTATCTAAAAATAATTTATAAATTATAATCTACTTATTATTAAAGACTTTATTTAACAACAAACGTGCGTTATCTAATTTCAATTGATGCAATAATATTTGCAAAATACATATTAATTATATTTTAGACTAAATTAGAAAAATATGGAGCCTTCGTCGCGTATTATAATATTCTACAAAATGTCTCGGATGATCATAAATCATGTTTTATTCAAGGCTTTTGGCAGGTAATTCAATTCTAACTAAAACTTAAAAGATTAAATTCTATCTACCAAATTATTTATTTAATAAATTATTATTTTTATTATACATTTCTATACTAAGCTACTAAAGTGCTTGTATCATAGAAACAGGAAAACCAAAGTACATATATAATAGATACATTGGTACCGGTGAGTAGTTTTTGAACCCGTGCCACTCAGCTTACATAGCCATGCACTGCCACTACACCACGGTCGCCTTTTAAACTCTAAAGTTGAGCAATTTTTTTATGTAACTAACTATGTTAGGAGTAAAAAATAATTCTAATGGACCTTCACAGCAGCTTACCATCACATTCACATCTATCTCTTCATGGTCCACCCATGTCATTAATCAGATATAGCTCACCTAATGGTTCATAGTAAGAAACAATTTCAGTTAAAGCCTCATAGTTATATCTATTATAAATATATTAGGTATGCAAAATGATCAAACTATAATTATGACAGTTCAAAGCTATGCCGTGTCTCCGTGATTGACAGACGACACAAAAACCATATCTTATTTTTTAATACAGTTGCTCAAAAAGTGGCGTATTGCACGGACGTATAGCGTTCGGGATGTGGGCTATAACACACTCGTGCTTTTTTTTTTACCTTTCCCGAACTCGTGCGTTCTCTTTCCCAACTGTCAAAATAATGTCTATTAAAAACATTAAAAAGAAAAACCAACCATGAAGTTTTTACTAAAAAAAAGTTTTTTTTGACTATGCAAATACGTATATTTCTAAAAAGAAGCTACTAATTTGTTTCAAATTTAATGATTTGATTGAATGAGTTAGGTTAGGTTTCATTTCATTTCATCTCATTAAATTTCATTTTCATTTCATATTAAAAAAAAAACTACTGAAGACTTGGCTGTATGGGCATAGTTCCCTTTGCCTACCAGAATAGGTGAAGGAAAAAAATCTCTGCCTATCTAAATCTCTGCCTATCTAAATCTCTGCCTATCCAAACTTGTTCCGACTGTCAACCCTCGCCTTCGGCTGCGCCTCGGCTCAGGTAGACATTTGTCGGAACTCTTTGCAATGACAGCCTTTCCGCACTTGTAATGAAATATACTATTCCAAATAACTCAATTGCACAGCAATTAAAAGCAAAATTGTTATTAGTTTTATCAACACAAGTATCGAAACTACCATTTATATATTTTTGCATCATTGGATATTACAAAAGTAGTACAATGAATGATGTCCTTTATTATGTTCCCGTAAATTCAATTTAACATTAACTAACACATTATCAAACAACTTAATGCCACTTCAATTAACCCCCTGATTGTAAACAAGTGAAACTCCATAAGCAACGATAACTTAATATTTGCAGTTTGCAGTGTGGTGGTCTAAGTCGTCGTTGCTTTGTTTTGTTTTTACATTTCTATACTAAGCTACTAAGAGTGATTGTATCATATAGTGACGGCGACAAGTGCAGCCGGGAACTAACTTTTTTCAGTCGTCGTCACTCTTGGACCTCCTCTTTCTCATCATAAAGCGAGTCGAGGTCAGATGTTGTGTCACAATAAATATATATATATATATATATAAACAGGACGGCCAAAGTACATATTGTATATCAAACATACTATAGTACCGGCAAGTGTTTATGAAGAGATCTCGGTCTGCGTGCCAATTGCACTACCACTAAACAGTCACCACCCTGAGCGTGAAGCCACACATATAAGCGTAATGCATATAAAAACAATGATATGCCACACGGTCTAGGTCCCTCTAGGTCCCCGCTCCGAATACTACGGCGCCGCAACGGCGCCGCATACCACGTGTGTACAGTGATGCGGCAAGCGACGCAGCTTAGGCGCCGCGCCGCGACCGTGTGGTTTCACGCTGAGTTGCAATGCCACCTAAGTAGAATTTGGAAAAGCTGCCCTAAACCTAATCCCTCAATTACATTAATGTCGAAGAAACCGAAGAACGCTAGAAAATCATTAGATCATCAAAATTGATGACACAAGAGATGATTCAACTCGAAGAGTAAATAATGTAGGAAACCTTGGCCGGAGGTCCATTGTGTTAGCAAAAACAAATTGTGGTTGAATTCAATTAATTTTTAACCAAATACTTACGATAATGATGTACTTTTTTATACAGTTCCCGAAAATTACATCTGTTAAGTACTTAGGTAAAAAAAACTTTGTTTCACTAATAATATTGATTGAATGGCATAAGTGATGGAATTGGGATTGATTGACGGAATCAACTACAAAGTACAATTTACTGAATTGTAACGCCTCAATTTTCACAGGTATAGGCAGAGACAATGAATCGGCCATTTTCACGATTTAGACATAACTATGTCGCTTCCCCTAATATTTACTCTTCATGCGAACATCAATCATTTGGGTATGGGAGTCCGGTCTACATAAATACTCGTATAAGATTAGATTATAGGCATAAATAATTACTATACAGAGCTTACTGTGAATCATTATAATCATCTTCAACTTTTAAGACTCAACTCCCACAAAGATAAGCACAGCATGAAGAGCCACTTTTCACGATCCTGACACCACAACTCTCTCTTACTTCCTTCCGACCTAAAATTATTTAATATTTCCTAATTTTTAAAAAAGAACATCCATTGCCAATCTGCCAGTCAACCTTCGGGTATAGTAGCACAAGCAGTTACATATATGAAGAAAAGCGTAAATGATTCTCTTCATACTTACTATAAGTATCAAAAATAATCAAAACAAATGGCTATAATTATCCGCATAATCCTCCTAGCTTTTCATAAAATTTCATAAAATTACGTACGAGCAAAATATTAAAAATTTAATATAAAAAATAAAGAATGTTATAATTTTACAAAAAGTTATACTTTAATGCAGTTAATATTAGGCCTTAAAGTTAAATTGGTCGTCCCATTACGTGGCTATCGATGATCTCGTGAAGATTGTAATGGCCGTCATCTGCAACGACTTAAGACACGAAGGGCTCAACAAAAAGGTCAATAAACAGCCATCCATCCAAGATATAAATCACAGGCTACATATCTGTAGATGTCGCTTCATTTGAATTCGTATGAAAGTTAAATGTAAAAACTCCAATATTTAGTCATGCAGTGACAACCATAATTATTTATTCCTTCGTTAAAAGAAATATATTAAATCCGTGAGACTTTCTGTGCCAGTTAACTTTTGGGTTGTGCAAAGATCAAAAGTAGGTAGATAGAGAATATCGCAATATATAATATGTGCAAAATAAATAATATATATACATGATGTACACTACTATAATACTAAAGGAATTGTAAACAGAAAGAAAGTAAGAAGATTGTGACAGGATCGTGGTGCTCTATTGTGCTTGCCAATTACTATGGGGATAAAGGCGTGAAAATTTTATTGATTGATTGAAAGCTAGGCGCTTGCTATATGGGTCTTGATGATGGCAGTTAAAAAATTAAAAACTAGCTGAGATTATGTAAAATGTTTAAAAAGAAATTTTTTTTTACATTTTGCCGGCTGTGACCAATCTGCCTCCTATGACCTCTAGGGATTTAGGCTCTATGAATTAACCACAGTAAAGCTTGCTTATCCATCTGTATTGTCGCAACTTATTTTATCTTAAAGAAAAAAGAACAATAAAAAATGTAATAGTTTTTATACTTTGAGCCCTGCCACAGTTTCTTGAGTAATGCTTCAAAAGAAATTAAGATTATGAAATTTAAGTTTACGATCCTGACACAACATTGAGCAATAAAGAAGATAATATAAATAAAATATATTTTAATCATTTTATCCTGCTCACCAGTGTGAGAAAATGTTTAGTACATTAGTTAAAAAACAATAAATGTCACTGTTAATAAACTTTCTCAATTTTTGTAATAAATATTGACATTATAATGATTAAAAACTATTGTAATTGTATTTGATTATTAAATGAACTATTAAATTAAAAAATGCGGCTTACTATCGCGTTTATTTTGGTTTTGATTTAAAATTTTTTGGTCACGGAGAGACTGAGGTCGGAATAATAAAAAATTGTAACGTCGTAACGTATAAAAAAATATAAAATCAAAACCAAAATAAACGCGATAGTAAGCCGCATAAAATTTGTTTAATTTAATAATCAATGTTCGCGCATAATTTAAGAAAATACTAAATGAACTATTTAAAAAATTGCAAAATGGTGGATCATTCGGAACTACTCCGTATCTTTTATCCATTGTATTATTACCATGTATCCTATTTTATTTGAATATGCTTGAAATTATTAAAATGTCATGAATTTTTAATGTCAATGTATGTTTTAACTACTCTTTGTACCTACTAAGTTGGTAGTAACGGAACCTTGAAAATTAATACCTACATTTTTTAGGTTAAACCAACTTTTCTTATATTTGCAAATAAAAATTTACATACCTAAATCTAAAAAGTATTTGAACAACCCAGCTGCATAAAAATAAAGTACACTAGATACTTTACTGATACTGATATTTTTAAAATATGACAAGACTTTTTTATTGACAAAATTAAATCTTACATTATCTTTTAAAAGTCTTTATCAACATATTTGCGCGTAACTTTACATTCTAATAGAACGTTCTTCTGTGGCATAGATGAACGTAAAAACCTTACGTTAAAACCGTTTTGTTGGTTATAATATATGCATTGTTTTTACATTTCTTTTGTAAGCCACTAAACGTGCTTTTATCATAGAAACAGTACAACCAAAGTATATACATTGGTCCCGGCAAGTGGTATTAAACTACTTGATTACCTATTTTACTATCACTTTACCATTTGAAAAGACGCTTTTTTAGTTTGCTTGTAAAAACTTGCACAATTATAGTTCATGTTCATCGAGTCATTTAATTTTGTTGTATTTTGATTATATGCAGCCGTACTCAGACGTGAGATAGTTAGCACATACATGCAAATATATGCAAGTACATTTTAAAATATAAACAAATTTATTCCTCCATTACAAAACGAGCAATGAATGAGACGGTAAAATGTCTAATGTTATTTTGTTTTATTATTAGCCCTTCCGCCCGTAGAGATATATATGTTTATGTTATAGAGATATATATTATAGAGATATAAATCGATGCTTTCGCTACAAACTATTGAAGAAGTCTTTCTCATCTGGAGGGTTTATTATTATTATTGTGGTTCAACCAATGACAGTAACCCGCCTGGTGTTAAGCAGAAATGCGGTCCATTAGAAGCGACTGCTGCTACAATTTATGAACTGAAAGTAGCAGTCGCATAAACTATGGCAACTTAGTTGGAACTAGTAACTCTTAATCTGATTCCTACCTGAGACAGAGTAACATCACAATCTATGAACTACCCCGGATCGGCAACTGCTTGCCTACCAATCTACCTCCATGTCTTTTGCACATATTACAGCACCCCGTCTGATATTAAGCTAAAGTGCGTTCCATGAATACTTCCTACCGAGTAGTGACTTAGTCGCGTTTCGGAATCAACTTATAGGTTGCCGGTCCCAACTAGGCGGGCATAGTGGATGTGATTGCTAGTAACTGTAACTGTATTAGCAGTTAACAACAATCGAGGACCGCACTCCAGCTTTACATTAGACGAAGTGCTGTCACATATTAAGCCGCAATAAAAAAACTCACCTGTCTTAATACTTCTCTAATACTACTCTTAATACTTCAATCAATCAATCAAATTGTCACGCCTTTTTTCCACAGGGATAGGCAGAGACAATGGAGCGCTACTTGCCACAACTCCCTCGCTTCCTTCACGTTCACAATTCTCTTCATTCAAGCTAATACTTACCATACTTTATTATTTTAAATCATTATTGTTTTCCAAGTACAATACTTACTGTGTTAAAAGTTAGTTAAAAATCTAATTTAAACTCGAACATTCCGTTAAACGCACCAAATAAAAAGCACAAATAATTCCGAACAGACACTTCATTGTCTACATTATTACTTGGTTTCCTGTTGACCGAGACAACGGCGAGGTTGTGCAAGCGGCTATTTCGAAAGACCACGGATACGAGTAAGCTACAAAACGCTCGAGATCAAATAACAAAACTACTTTAGGTAAATATTTTACCAAAACATAAAAAATAAAAGCTTTTGTTTTCTCACCAACTGTCGCCCTGATTTTATTAAGAGAATTTTTATCATATTTTTTGTGACGCAACGCATGATTATGTTAAGCTGGTGTGCGGTCCATAAATGGGGTGACTTCGAGTACATTTCAAAAACTTCAAGTTGCAGTCACATCCACTATGCCAGCCTAGTTGGAACTAACAAGCTGATCCCGAAACGCGACTAAGTCATTTCACGGTCAGTATACTTCTAAGTGGTGGTACGACACCGGATCAGTAGACCACTGTCTACCAATCTTTGACAACCAGACGTGGAGCCTCTTTTTACAAATAAAAACTTTGAAACAAATATTTGCTCCGACCAGGAATCGAACCCGGGACTTTTCGCGTAACGGACTGGTGTATTAACCAATACGATACCGCGCCTATCGTCTAAAAGTCTAAAAAATATAATATTTACGAAATTACAGTAGATATGTTTACGGCACTGTTAATTTTAAGATAAAACATTAATTTTTTTTTTTTATTTTTTTATTTTTTATTTATTTAATAAGTAAGTCGGCAGTAATATGTAATATGTATAATGAACACGTAATATGTAACCAAAAAAACATTTTGGACATAGGTGTGGTTGTCCACATCACTTCTTAGTTCGTGCTTATAAACAGCCAGCGCCCTCGTGATACAATCACTAAATGTTTATGTAAATAGTACCTTAAGGCCCGCTGCTGCAAAGGTTACTTAGCTTTTACTAACTTAACTTTAACACTAAGGGTGCTTGTCTATAGTTCTTGAAGTCAGTTGTAAGAGATTCTATTTAATTTCAATATCGACAATCTAATGAATCATTTACATTGAGAACTGTCACGCAAAGCTCAGTTTACTAAATGTTAATGGGCTCTGATGAAAATTAATGCGAAGCCTTAGTTAATTATAGTTTAGTTCATTTTAATGTTAATTATAGAACTGAAAAATACGTCTAAAAATGAAATATTAAGACATTTAACTACATTTGAAATTATAATACAAGTCTTTATGCAAATTACTTTTTATTTCCTACAGCCTTAAGTAGAGAATTTTATTTCACATTTTATGTGAAATTCTATTCACTATATATCTAGTAGACAGGCCTCCGAAAACAATTAGTACTAAAAGTAGTACATTTATTTTTTTCTTAGATTCCTAAAAATAATTAAACTATTTTATAAATACTCGTATTTTTATTAGGTTTTAGCTTATTCCAATGCTAGTACTATTAAGTTTAAGGTATCCTCGAGTGTGTTGCAATACAGCGATATAGCTGGGACCACGGAATGAATCCAGTGTTCGTCGTTTAACGCACGACTGCTCTGACTACACACAGCACTTAACAAGTACGAGTATAAGCTCGCGTCGCGTCGCTCGGTCGCATCTAACCAATATGCATAACCGAATTTCTTTACCCATTACGTTTTCTTAGTAAATCAATAAGTGAGAGTTGTAATACTTAATGGTCGTAAGAACTTAAACAACAGAAAGGTTATCGCTTATCTTACACAAATAAAGTGCCTCGATCAAGCATACATATTGATTTTAACAATATTTTTTACATTCTTCAAAGAAACATTTTAGCAGTAAACTCGGTATTTTGTTTTTATACTTTGGTACTCTGACGTCTAGGCAATCACTAGTTTCTTTTAGGAGATTGTAGTGACTAATCTATTTAGTATTATCTATTATAATGTCTAATCTCCAATTGTCGCAAGAAAAAGTAACTTTAAATTATAAGTCTGTTTTTCAATTACATTGGTAAGTACATATGCCTATTTAACACTAGCCATTTATAATATACAATGTAGTATAAACACCTTAATTGGTATAACATATATTGTCTTGTTCGTACGCACTTGTTAATAATCATCTGTCGTTGTATTTTATTTAACGAAAGACGTTATAATTTAATGTTTACGATCACTCGCTACATGGCTAATATACTTCGAGAACGATATATCTTCAAACACATAAATAAAATTTTATTATCGTACCCTTAGCGCAGCGATAGCTCCAGCTTAATTGAGAAAAAGGAATGCACAGAAATAACTTGTGACTTCATCCTTAGCACTTTGGTCCTTTAAGAAATAATATAACCTTGAAAATGATTGAAATTCATCGAAGCAATGTTAACGACGTCTAACGCAGTTCATCTCTGTTTCACATACACACAGGCACATCATCTTGGGCAACATCTCGCGATCAAACAATGTAGGCATGCAATTAGCAAGGCAGGAGCGTTTATTTGTGCAAGTTAAGCAATGGTAGTTGATACCTATCTGCGTTATTTTCAATGAAACTGGATCCAAAAGATCTCTGATATGATGAAATGTTACCATTGTTATGTCAATCCAAAATCTGTAGATGCCGACAGCTAATGCATCGTATCCTATGTTACGAAACGTAAGATCATCGGTTACACTACATCCTAGTACATGTAACATCGCCTGCAAAACAGCGTGGCTATCTTAAGGTCCTAAATAGTTCGATTAGTTAATAGGATGCAAAACAAGTGCAGATTAAATTTCTATACGCGAAACTTTTTCAGACTTTTTGATGGTCAATCTCAACGGCTTAAACTTTCCAGTGACACTGATATTAATCTAGAAGTGGAAGGAATAAATGGTTCACTGACGGACCTTTATTCTCATGCTGCATTCGTATAATAATACTACTACGGAAAGAATTACAATTATTTTTACTTTTACTGTGAGATTATAGAAAATACGTGATTAGGCAGTTGACTTTGTTTCGTCATCAAGTGCTACCTAGATTATTCTTTACAGAGATTATTATTTCTGCACCAAACCATCAATTGTCCATAAGCACATGACAAGACAGTTCTTTGACACCCTAAATCCGTAAAAAAAATAATTTGATTGGAATAATGAGATCAATTGATGATTTTTCTTTCTTATATGAAGTTGACTATTTTTGTTTATATGTACTTTTTAACTACTTTTTGTTCCTTTATCCATTTTTTGTTTAAGTTTTTGTTAAGTATCTTAAACTAATATTAACTTCATCTTAATATTAGTTTAGGATATCTTGTTTATATTCTACTAACTGTAAGTCCACTATAAATTAATAAATAAACAGTTGGGGTCATTTGGCCAGTATGCCGAACCCACATACAATTGTACAGACCGTTAAATGTAAAATGACTCAGTTGCGTTTCGGGATCAGCTTGAATATTGCCAATTAGCCTGACATAGTGGATGCGACTGCTACTTGCAGTTATTTAACTATAGTAGCAGTAGTCTTCATTTATAAACGACACTCCAGCTAAAGATCAAGCGGGGTCTTAATAAGACGTCATAATGCACAATAAGGCGACCGTGGTGTAGTGGCAGTGCAATACGCAAACGGAAGAGTACGGGTTCAAAACCACTATACCAATATAGGTACCAGACACACCGGTACCAATGTATCTTTGATATATGTACTTTGGTTGTCCTGTTTCTATGATACAAGCACTTTAGTAGCTTAGTATAGAAATGTAAAAAATAATAATAATAACATTTTGAAGTTGCTTGCATCCTGCAAGAAACCTTTGTGACATGTTTTCTCTAATAAATAAATAAATTTTCTCCGGCTAGTTTTGCGAATCTCATATAGGTTACAGGCAACTATACTCAACCTTAACTACCTTAACTTGAAGAGTTAATTATATGGAACATTATGCGGGGGAACTCAGTAGCATCTAGGCAGACGATCGTAAGATATATAGTTTCTGTTCGAATAAATTTAAAACTAAACAATTTTTTTATAATTACTATAACTTACTGGCAAGAATGTTGTCTTACAAGTAAAAAAATAATAATAATGTAGAACTAAATTAAAATAGATAACCACCGATTAGGCGAGAATTTCATTTAACATATATTTGTACCTTGTATATATTTATTTAAAAACACATAAAATATGCATAAAATGTATGTTCATAAAATATTCTAGTTGCGTCAAGTCGATAATAATTACTTCTTGTACCCACCCAGGTGAGGCGGTCATAGACGATCAAAATACCTTCAATAGCTTTTTTGGTATATTTACATGACTTAAAATGTTTATTTCGACGTCTAAGAATTGTGATAATAGCTTTATAGCGTTTTGTTCAAATAAAACCTTAGATTTCAAGACTTATTCCCAATTTCAAGTTTATTCCCGTGATACACAGGTCAAGGAAAGCACCGCGTCTGTCAAACTAAAAGATTCAGCACGTTGAGTATTTGTAGAACAATTAACAAGTGGAATGCTTTACCAGCCCGTGTTCTCTCCATCCTATAATCATAGATGTACCCAGGGCCGTCTTTACCCGGGGGTTCAAGGGGTGCGGTGCACCCGGGCGCAGAGTCCTAGGGGGCGCATACCGACCGCCATAAACTTCGATAGGTACCTACTACACTGAGAACACGCGAGCAGAGCCTTGACTTTCGCACCCCGGCGCTGAATATGCTTAATGGCATAGTGGCGGCGACTGGGGCAACCATAAACTTAGAAGTTGTTCCAGACCAAGGAACATTGTACTCAAGAGAAGAAGCTCGACTGCCATAGACAACACGTGGCAATTAGAGACGCCACGACGGAATCTCACCCGAACTAAAAATGGTGGCAATTTTAAAATGGCCTGGTTGATATTGCGTATTTGTAAACATATTAGGTCCACTTTCACATCCTAAATACGTATAATAATACAACAATGAATATTAGACGTATTTAAGATGTCGGTGAAAGTGAACCTTACTTAGTAGGAAATAATCTAATTAGATCAATAAAACGACTTTTTATAAAACATTATCTTTTTTATTTAATTCCAACTTACTTTTCAAGACAATAGTTTCACTAAAAATATGTATGTTAATTACTAGTTAACATCATAATAAAATCACTATCGCAATAAAATAAAACATAATAAAGTCACTTCTTCAACACAATGGGTTTACATGGAATACAATAAAGTCACTATCCTAAGAACACTTTTTACACAATTAGGTATAACTTAATGCAAATAAAACAAAGTATTAATAATAAACTCAATGATTAGCGCAATAAAAACAACATGATTGGTAAAAATCAGGTGCAAAATCAAAGAACACACTCAACAGCTTTTACTAACGTCGCCATTTTGTTTACAATCGCAGCATTCCGACACGATCTAAAAGTGCTTATGGTCTGCGCTCCGAATTCTAAAACTGACAAATTATATTTAACATGCATAACAGGAGATATTTTTTTTAAATTTAATTCATACTTTTAATCTATTTTTTACTAGTTTCAAAATGTTTAACGACAGTATTATATTGATGACGTTTGCGATGCCTAAACATTTGGGGCGAAGATCAAACCGGAAGAAACGTGCTCATCGCCATGACCTTGAATGAGAGTCGAGACCCGATGTTCCAGACGCTCTTGAACCTTGAAGCTTACTGTCAAGCAAGTCAAGGTCAGATGTCGCGTCTCAATTAAAAAAGTTAAAACATTACACATTAGACGTGTCATTCGTAAAACTTTATAAAGTGATACGGGAATCCCGGTATGCTTCATTTAGAATTCAACATAGACATGGTTCAAACAAAAGGAGGATACTCGTTGACACTATGTTGAATGCAGACAACACACATTTAGACACAACTTTAGGAAAAACTAAAATAAAATGTGGAGATTCTATTGAGATTGTTACCACAGATATGTGCTTTTACATGTCATCTTGCAGCAGTCCCGAGACACTGACTTATACAGCGTTTTCTCCTCCTACCAACCTCTTTAAACTACTGCAGCGAATTCAGCAGAACGCAACAAATTCAGCATAACGTTGCAAAGAGATTTCTATACAATTATGTTAGCCAATATCTTAATTTACTTTATAGACTATGGTTATTAGCACTGCTTTTTTTTTGTTTTTTAGATTTCCTGATTTGATAAACACATGTATAATTCCCATGCGCATTATTGTTGCTATGCATATAGTAGAGTCGTCTAGTGGTATTTAGTCTGTGATATTAAAATTGAACGACCACATGATTCACGACACACTGCCAGGTTAAAATGGCGGCATTAATTATGAGTTAAAAGAAAATATTAGAAATAATTCGGATCATTGACTGACTTGAGTGTAATAGCCTAGCAACTACTGGATCAATTGAAGCTGGGAACCATGTGCAAATTAACTTTTTATAACGCTATTAAAATAATATTATATATCCAATCTCTGGCGGCATATGACTTGAGAAAAAAGTTATGCATATCTATGATTATTATTAAAAGATTATTAATGTGTCTTGCAAGTATAATTACACTTGAATGATAATTGAAACTTAATAGACAATTTTTTATTAATTAAATTGCTGAACTAATTTTGTTTAGAGATCTCAATTGACACTGGAAACCTTTAAAAATGTCATATAAGACTGCCAACACCTAAGTTTTCCTGCTACCACGATGGGTGTTTATCCTTTGAAACGTCGGATTATATTTTCATCATCAATTTTACGCCCGAATTCCCATAGGGATAGGCAGAGTAAGTATGTATTATTTTTTATAAACAGTGTTCATGCAAAACCTCAATAAAATGCTTATTTATTTAGTAATAACCTATATATTTAGTAATATAATAACAAAATAATGTATGTGAAATAAAGGAGCTACAGTTAATTAGAGGTATAGATTCAAAACGCACACACAAAAAGAAACCAAAGTGCATTAATCACAAAGTTGTCATTCCATTAACACCAACATTCATTGTCAAACAATTAGTGATGCTTACATCTTAATAATAAATCTTTACGCAGGAGCATCCGTGGTTCCGCTCTTGTCCAAGCGAGATCGGTTTATGCCATTTTGATCATATGAAAAAGACCCAAGAAGATTGACTGAAGAGATTTATAAATCAGAGGTAAATAGAAGGATAAAAAGGGAATGACCTACAAGATTGTCCCTTGATCAAATTGGAATCATTCTTATAAAGCAGAGCTCTGCAAAAATCTTAGGCGTAGGACACATGTGTATGGGCACATGGAAAGGACGAGTAAAAGTAGATTGACAAAAACAATTATAAATTATATATTATAAATCTGATGTGGATAGATGCGTTAAACGAAGCAGACCCAGGAGGGTGTTCTCCGACCAAATCGGGGACATCTACAAAAAAAAACTATGGCCTAGTGCCCATAACCATAAAGCATGTATGAAGAGGATTGAAGCGAGGGAGTTGTGTCAGGATCGTAGCAAGTGACGCTCCATTGTCTCTGCCTATCCCTTTTTTTTTATTGTGACACTACATCTGACCTTGTCCCGCCTGATGATAAGCAAGAGGAGGTCTAAGAGTGACGACGACTGAGAAAGCCGAGTTTGTTCTCGGCTGCCTCAGCCGCCGTCACTATGTGGGAAAAAAGTGACAATTTGATTGAATGATGTATGTTTTATTTTGATTTACTAAATTTTAATTTACCAATTTACCTAATAAATATCCATTAACTTATAATCTGTAAGTTACTTTTTGACAGATTTTCCTGCGTTTATATATTTTTTAATGCGATACGTTTGAGTTGTCGTTCAATAAACTGTTATTCGTATAAAATCTTAATTGGCAATTTAATAATAGATTTCAAATTTGCACGAGACAGCAAAAATATATACTCGTATATTATTTCATTAGTGTTTGCGACAACCTTTAGAAAAAATACACATTGTACTTAAATTACAAATAAAATATATACGTGCTCAGATGGAGTAAAAAAGAACCTAATTCAAAAAATGGGTCAGAACAGAAATTAAATCATAAAAGGACCCCTGATGGATCTCTTCATTGGTCTCAATTGGAATAAACGATATTTTTTACCATAATCAATCTTATGCCTCGTCATGCTTCGTGGTCTGTGGATAACATCCCTGGGTGCAAGGTCTTCTTTGTATTTTTATCTTAAAATCATAGTTCACGCTTGCTTTATCACGATTGGGATGTTGGTGGATACCACATGTCACTACTTCACATTCCATTTGTTACTTCTGCCCCTTCGAGAATAAGACGTCAATGATTATCATTTTTTTATCCATTTTAAGTTAGTAGATTTAAGTGAATTTTAAATCTTCATTTCAATATTTTACGCAAGACATTTAGAAGTTTATTATATTGTTATAAATATTTAATTATTCAATCAAATTATTACGCCTTTTCCCCCACAGGGTTTGGCAGGGACGATGGGGCACCACTTGCTACGATCCTGATATAACTTCCCGCTACCCCCACATTCACAATTCTCTACATACAAGCTACATGTTGCCTAGTTATGGGCACTAGGCAACCCAGCTATCTTAAGCTTTTTTAATATGTTATATAATTGTAACTTAAGTTACTTATAACAATTTATATTTATAACTCAAGTTACCCAAAAGGACATCATTCATTTTGAATAGGGACTTCGGCTTAAGTGTATTAACAGTTGCATATACATTTTAAAATAGTTTGATAATGAAGATTACAATGTAATTGGAAATATATCCTTTATTTTGCATAGTTTAGGTGTGCAAAATGATCAAACTATAATTATGACAGTTCAAAGCAGAACTTTTAATATGGCGTGTGTTTGTGATTGACAGATAATACAAAATCCATATCTTATTTTCCAAATAACTCAATTGCACAGCAATTAAAAGCAAAATTGTTATTAGTTTTATCAACACAAGTATCTAAACTACCATTTATCTATTTTTTCATGATTGGTCATTTCAAAAGTAGTACATAAATGGCCAAAATGAATGATGTCCTTTATTTTAACTAATTAGGTACTAAAAAAGTAATAACAGTACGAAGGGTATTGTGGTAGTGAAGGAAGCTCGAGAGTTGTGTAAGGTTTACGAAAAGTGGCGCTCTCTTATCTATCCCTATCTGTGTAATAAATAAATAAATTATAAAGCATTAATATAAAAAATATGTTATTTAATTCTTAACAAAGTTGCAAAATACATCTTCTTAGAAACGAGTTTAATTAAATGTAACATAAAAACCAACAAGTATAATATGTATAAAAGTATAAAGATTAAATCTAAACTTGGAAATATGATATTCATGACCATATAAGGTTTAACCCAAATAATAAAGTTACTGAATTACTGAAGGATTATCTTAAAAGTCTCGCACAGACAGTTGGTGGTCATTGGCCCAGTCTGCCAATCCGAGATAATACCACCACTTTGAAGTTTAACTTAGCCTTGTTTCAGGATCAGCTGGATAGTTGCCAGTTTCAATTAAGCCGGCATAGAAGACGCGACTGCAATTTGGAGATATCTAACTGTAGTAGCTGTCGAAAAATATTTCCAGCATCTCTTTAACCTTGTTCCTAGTTTTTTTACAGATCGAGGAAAGAATCCGCATTTTCTCGATCAAATTGACAGATGAACTAAACAATTCGACATCTGAATTTCGTCGGACAATTGACAATTGGAATGCTTTACCCGCCGAAGTGAGTATCCACCCAAGATCTTGGATCCTTCAAGAGAATCGTGCAAAAGCATCAATGGCCATTTTATTGACGACGACGAAGACAACCGTAAAATGTATAAGAGCGCCGACGACTGAAAAATCCTACTCAGTTTACGGTTGCATCAAGTTGTCGCTACTAAGACCATTTAGCAACTTAGTATACAGAAGTGTAATTTATTACTTGCTATTACATTATAAACAGGTTGATAGTAGTATAAAGGAAATATTCTATAAATCCTCGTTGGATGAAATTACTTTAGCATGAATACAGGATATCCGCTGGACTCATGGATTGAAGCCATTAGACTTTACAAACGAGTCTTGATTGCATGTACTAAACTAAACATAGATACGAGTATAATACACCAACCAGTTCAATAAACTTCTCAATATTAACGACACAGAACATGGAATGCGATATCTTGGTAAAGTGATGTGCTAGGAAATGGCTATGTAAATTGTGAAGAGGACAAAAAGTAATAGATCTATCTTTCATTAGTACTCGTATATCAATTATTAAGCTTTTTCTTTTTTTGTGGATAGACATGTGGTAGAACCCTGCCCGATGATGTTATTTAGCTAAATAACATCACATCTTACAAAGTATAATATAAATAATAATTATACTTGCTGGTAGCATAATATATAAGCAAGTAGCAGTGCATCTGCTATACTGGCCTAGTTGGAACCTGCAACTTTCAAGCTGATGAAACGGGACTAATATACTTCACGATCTGTACGATTTGTATATCTTTAATGAAATTGTTTTACCTAATCAATTAAATTGATAATCTTCTATAATTAAAATTATAAAAGATTGTTCTATAATCAAATCATGAAGATTGTTTAAAAAATGGGTCCACACAGCCCATTACCTTGTAAGACGAAAATTATGGATGTGAGGTAAGCAAAATACTTGTGTCAGGATGGGGAGAACAGATGAGCTGGTAAAGCATTATATTTATTCTACTGCCGATTCTATCGCTAAAATGCGGATGCTTCCCCCGACCTGTGTGGGTATCACAAGAGTAAAAAGACCGTTTATACCTGGAACAAGGTTGAAGAGCTCCTTGTAACATTCTCCCTGAAATAGGCGATAAAGTATATAGAACCTTGTGTGCGAAGTTGCTCCACTCTGCGCTCCATCTGCCTACTACACTTGTTCCGATAAACAAGTTAGAATAAAATAATAATTACATAATATATAATAAAATTAATAAACCCTATATAAATAACTAATCTCAAATACATGACATTGTAAAATAATTAATCGCTACCTCGCGTGGGCGGTCTTTAATGTTGTACTTTTTTCACCTCCCGTCGATACTTTCGATTGATTTACTTTCACTCACATACATGCTTAACAATGGCTTCAAGATCAAGTTTTCATAGCTCAAACACACAATAGAATAACAAATCATCTACCGGCTTTATGTGCCAACAAAAAACAACTATAATGTGACCACGGAATGTATGAAATAATAATGAACTACGAAAATACAAACAAAAACTCAACACTAATACAATAAAGACATTATTAAATTGTAATACGTTATTTTTGGTAGCGTCTGGTTTTGTCTACACGTGTTTTATAACTTTAATTGCTATAAGTTATTATATAGTTAATAAATATGTTATAAAACAATTATGTTTTTTTTTTTATTTATTCTTAATACCTTGGGTTTATAATGTTACGAATTTGTTTTACACAAATTTCACCTACCATATCACGCCTTAATTTCCACAAAGGTAACCAATAGAGTGCCACTTTTGAACTCTATTATCAATCAATTAATCAAATTGACACGTTTTTTTCCCACGGGGACATGCAGAGACAATGGAGCGCCACTTACCACGATCCTTACACAACTCCCTTGCTTCCTCCACATCCACAATTCTCTTTAAACAGGCTCTGTGGTTATGGGCACTAGGCAACTTAGCTTTCTTGAGGATGTCTCCGAAACTTACTTACTTTACTTCCCTCAAATCAAAAACACAATCAAAGAATGCAATGCAGACCCTTTCTTTTTTGATTATGACACCAACTTGGAACGACCCATGAGAGGGATAATCTTCTGAGTCGTTTAAAACCAGTGCAAAACTTAAGAAATTGTAAGTAGTTCTATGTAAAATCAATAATGAAAAGCGATTTAAGTAAATACAAAGAATCGCAAATACTAAGTAAAAACTATTCTAAGCCCTACACTAGAATTAAAACAACCTATGATCCACGGTTCATAGAGATTAAAATGCTAAAATATGCAATTAAAACAGGGTAACAGCCAGAAGGGAAATGAATCGCGCTACATTCCCGAGGTCTTTGCTAAGGTTTCCGAGCTACATAATGCATGAGTTAGGGAGCAACGGCCGCGAACGTAATTACACCACAGTTGTGCTGGGATGCCACGAGATGCTCTCACCCTCTACCGCTACACGACACATGCGGAACAGATAGAGAGCAATTTACTCTACTAACTGTTACGCACTCGACACTTGTAATAAAATCCAAATTGCCAATGTAACCGCTACAGGTGTGTCCGTAATGACAATTTGCACTATTTTGTAGCCAAGAAATTTGTAGAAGAATAATCGAAAATAAACGCCATCAAAAGGCCTTAAAATTAAGAAAGAAAGCACTTAAGTGCGATCTGAAATAATAATATAATGATCTGTGAATATTAGGAAATATTTATTATTAGGTAATAAAGTATTTTTAAGTCGTTATGAGAATCTGTTTATATTTATTTCTAAGGTTTTATATCTTTTTAGCTGAATATTACATTTGTTTTGATAATTTTATTGCAACGTTTAAAAGGATTTGCAGTCAGATTGCAGTTAGATAGTTTATAAATGTTATTTACGATTGTATAGAATGTATTTTTATAAGGTTCACAACAGTATTTTCTTAGATTTTGCGCGAACATTGATTAATGAATTAAACAAATTTTATGCGGCTTACTATTAAAATTGTAAAATCTAAACCAAAATAAACGCGATAGTAAGCCGCATAAAATTTGTTTAATTCAGGTTTACAACACTTATGCAATAAATTTAGTATTAACATTTTACTCATATTTTTAAAGTTTTAAAGTTAAAGTTAAAGGTTTAAAGTTAAAGTATTTTTAAAGTTAAAGGTTTCAGAGGGTTCGTTTTATAAATATTTGTCCAGTGTTTATACGGCGAATACGGGTACGCGACCCCGGACACCTCGAGCTACCATTTACTATATCCTTTTCCTTCTATAGTAATGGTATCCTAAACCTACCCAATCCCCAAATTCCTATCTATCCCTTTTCGCTTCCGCTAATTCCTTTTCCTCCCTTCCCCTTCCGCTAATTCCGTGGTCTACCGCGCCCAAGGATGAATGGCTAGGGGTGGCCTAGTCGCGAGCGTGCCAGTCCCGATGGTTGGCGCCCATCGGGTACTAATTTATGGCCCCACTCCGGCATGCGGGGCTCTGTCGGAGTTGGCACTTTTTTCCCTTGCTACTCGTGGGTATAAAATGGGAATTAAAAATAATAATAAAATATATTCGAATGGCGGCGACATTACTCGCAATAAGTCACGCCTCAAGTTCCCACGGGGCGAAAAGCGGGTAGCGGAGAGCCGTTTTGCCACGTTGAATGTTTGTGGAGGAATGAAGACTAAGTTAGATGAAGTATGTAAGATGATGGATGATAAGAAAATAGATATTTTGTGTGTGAATGAGACGAAGCGGAAGGGCTCAGATGTCACCCACCATGGTCCCTACACAGCAGTCTGGTCAGGGGTCGACTCGACGGCCAGAGCGTGTCAGGGTGTGGGAATGTTGATGTCTGAGAGAATGGCAGAGTGTATGACTGAGTATGAGTGTATGTCGCCCAGACTCTTATGGGTCAGGCTTAGAGTGGGGCTGCACAGACTATTTGTCGTTGGTGTGTATGCCCCCGATATATCTAAGCCACAGACCGAAAGGGAAGAGTTTTGGGAGAGCCTGCGTGATGTTTTGAATGTTGCGAGATCGAATGAAAGGGTTGTAATGTTAGGTGATTTTAATGCATGGGTTGGTGTGCAAAGAGTGAATGTAGACCATGTGTTGGGAAGGTTTGGAGATGAGCGTGTGAATGAGAATGGAGTGAGTCTGGTGAATGTTTGTTTGGAGAAGAATCTCATTGTGACAAACACGAAGTTTTGTCACAAGGAGATTCACATGTATACATGGGAGAGGAATAAAGAGAGAAGTATGATAGATTTTGTGATTGTGGATGAAAGGTTGAAAGTCAATGTTGTCGATACGAGGGTTTATCGCGGGGTCAACATTGGAACAGACCATTTTCTTGTAATGTCAAGAATAAATGGTCTGTTCAAGGGTTGGAGAAACCGCAGTCGTAAGTCGACAACACAGTTGACAAGAATAAAAGGAGAAAAGTTGCAAGATGCAGAAGTGAAAGAGGAGTATGTAAGTAAGTTACGTGAGAAAATAGGAGATGCCTGTAATCATGAGAATGATAGTGTGGAGGAAGTATGGATGAAATTGAGGAATGGTATGACAGAAGCTGCAGAAGAAGCGTGTGGAGTGAGCAAGAGGAAGAATGTAAGGCCCAACATGTGGTGGGATAAGGAAACGGAAGTATTAGTATGCGAGAAGAAGAAAAAATGGCAGGATCTACTAGCAGTTAAAGCTAGTAGACGAACAAACCCGGGTAAGAAAGATGAGGATGTATGTAAGGTAATGAATGAATATAAGGAAATAAAAATTAAAGTGAAAGAATGTATAGAACGAAAGAAGAAAGAGGTGAAAGAGGATATCGAGAGGAAATTCTCCAGAAATTTCCGGGATAATATCAAACTGTTCTGGAAACAGGTTAAGATAGCCCGGGGAGGACTGGAGAAGTCTAAAGTGAATGTGGTTAGGGATTCGAATGGCGATTTAGTGACTGAAGAGAAGAAAGTGTTAGGACGATGGAAGGAGTATTTTGAAAGTTTATTTGTGGAGGATGATAATACAGCACCAGAGTGTGTCGATATGTCCTCCACGCTGAATGAAAGTGAATCTGAATGTGATATAGATGTGAAAGAGATTGTGAATGCATTGAAAAGAATGAAAGTTGGAAAAGCGGCTGGGTGTGACAGAATAACTGTCGAGATGCTGAAGGGCGGTGGTCAGCTGGTGGCTTCCTGGTTGTGTCTCCTTTTCGGTAAGTGCTGGGTGAACGGTCTTGTACCAGGGGACTGGCGCAAGGCTGTCATTGTACCACTATACAAGGGGAGGGGGTCGCAACAGGAACCCAAAAATTACCGCGGCATCAGCCTTCTCAGTATTGTTGGCAAGTTGTATGCGAAAGTATTGATTGAAAGGGTGATGCATGAAACAGATGATAAAGTTTGGGATGCGCAAGCGGGATTTAGGAAAGGGATGGGATGTATGGATCAGATCTTCTCTCTAAGATGCGTCAGCGAAAAAGTGTTGGCAAAACACCAGAAGGTGTTTTGGGCTTTTGTTGACCTTGAGAAGGCCTATGATCGAGTGAACAGGAGTGAATTGTGGCAGCAGCTGTCCGGGTTTGGGTTGGGGGAGCGTTTGGTCCGTGCACTGAAATCTCTCTATGAGGATTCCAGTGCATGTGTTCGAATTAACGGGGCGCTATCTGACTGGTTTGGCATCTCTAAAGGTGTCAGACAGGGATGTGTAGCGTCACCATGGCTCTTCAATCTATTCATGGACAGTTGTCTGAAAGAGTTGCGTGAAAGGAAGTATGGTTTAAGAATGAATGACTTGGTGATCAAATGTCTCTTGTACGCCGACGATCAAGTTATCCTTGCATCTTCGGCGTATGAGTTACAGGAAATGGTCACTATAATGAATGCGGAATTAGAAAAGAAAGGTATGAAAGTGAATGTAAGTAAAACTAAGGTAATGGTTTTGGAGAGAGAGGATGAAATGACAGAATGTGAGATAATGATAGACGGAAAGAAAGTGGAACAAGTCAAACAATTTGTTTACTTGGGAAGTATGTTTACTAGGGATGGAAAGTGTGATGAAGATATTGAGAGAAGAGTGCAAAAGGGTAACGTAGTGAACGGTGCCATCCATAGTATAATGAGCAGCCAAATAATGTCCCAAAAGTCACGGATGGCTGTTCATAATGCGGTGCTTGTTCCTACATTAATGTATGGAAGTGAAGGGTGGGTATGGCAGAAGAAGCATGAGAGTAGAATTAACGCTGTAGAAATGCGGTCGTTAAGGAGTGTATGTGGAGTGACGATAGCTGATAGAATAAGGAATAGCACACTGCGTGATAGATGTGGTTTAAAAGAAGATGTAGTGACAAGGATTGACAAAGGAATGCTTCGATGGTTTGGGTACATGGAAAGGATGAGTGAAAGTAGATTGACGAAAGGAATTTATAAATCTGATGTGGATGGATGCGTTAAACAAGGCAGGCCTAGGAGAGTGTTTTCCGACCAAATCGGAGACATCCTTAAGAAAGCTAGGTTGCCTAGTGCCCATAACCATAGGGCCTGTATGAGGAGAATTGTGGATGTGAAGGAAGCAAGGGAGTTGTGTAAGGATCGTGGTAAGTGGCGCTCCATTGTCTCTGCCTATCCCTGTGGGAAAAAGGCGTGACAATTTGATTGATTGATTGATTTAAAGTTACTTATCTAAAACTTATTGTCATTTATGTTTATTAATCTTTATTGCCCTTTCCCAGCTAACTCAACATGCACAATAATACGGAAGGTGTTACTGTTTTATTTAGTACAATAAATCAAATTGTCACGCCTTTTCCCCACAGGGATAGGCAGAGACAATGCAGCGCCACTTGCCACAATCCCGACACAACTCCCTCGCTTCCTTCACATCCACAATTCTCTTTATACAAGCTCTATGGTTATGGGCACTAGGCAACCGAGCTTTCGTTTCAGCTTTTTTTATTGTACAATTAAGTATTAAATAAATAAATAATTTCCAAAAAGGTCCTAAATTAATTGATCTTATTACGAAAAATCAACAAAATATATAGATTGTTTTATATAATGGATAATTAGATCTAATATAAAATATAATCATAATAAAATAAAAAGCTATAATAATACATTATTATTAACTTGTAAGTAACTAACAACTCGTTAGGAAAATAAACATTAAACATTAGTTAAACAACTCATCCAAAAAAAAACGTTTCATTTCTAATAGATTTATATGTCATACTTAAAATTGCAGGTTAATAATAATTAATAAATAATAATTAAATTGTATTAAGTTTTATCCTCTAATCTAGAATCACCTTGTATTATAGTACTAATGCTATGTGTAGTAGAAAGATGTAAAAAAGATAAACTAAATACAATGGCTAATAATAAGATTTTGAATACATTGCAACATAATATTCCCACTATAACAATAGAATACAACGTGGAAAATCGCTAATAACAATTACTTTATAAATATTTACATTTATTAATTGAGACTGTTCCTCAAATAGCATTATTATTATTATTGTGTTTCTTGTTTAGTTACAAACACAGTTTTATTTAACTGCAACTTAAAATCCAAATAATATGCTTTTAAATTTTCCATGTGGTATCATATTTAATGAAACGTGACGATCGCAAGCAAGGGAAGGTCTAAGAGCGCCAACTTAATAAAAACAATTCAGTGGCAACCGTACACTATGCCGGCAAAAAAATAACAATTATTTTTATTTTCATTTCTATTTATATCCTCTTCTTCACACTATTCTTTTATATCCTAATTTATCTTTATTATTGTAGTTCATTAATTTTGGGTTACAATCTAGTTATTCTTCTTTATCAAACATTATTTTGAACTTTTTCTGACTGTGCCTTTAAGGATAAGGAAAAGAAAATGAAAAATATCTGAAATCAATCCATGTTACTAAAAATACTAGTATATATATTATAATATGTATCAAGAAATGTATGTAGGTTATTTAGTAGAGACGTACGATCAACTGCAGGGCATTCATTTCCTCATACAGAACAAAGTTATAAAATCAAAGAAACGTGAGAAGGGTTGAGATAAAATTTATATAATGTTATTGCTAAAACGATACCTTCGAGTGTGACACTGGCAATGCAGCGGTACAAAACTAAGCAAAACAGGCACAGCTTGAACATGGCGAGTTTCCATCAAACGAGGAATTCCAAGCCGGAGTTCAATGCTCGGGTGTTTGAGCAGATGCCGCCCGCGTCCCAGACTGCCGTGCCTGCTTAACCGTGTCACCGCTGTCTTTTTCAAAAGATGTACAAATACATTATATTCATATAAAAACAAAGAATCGATACTAAAATTTAATGAGTAATCGATTCGTATATTTAAAACATATAAATCAATTTGTGCTGGATAATAACTATAGGTAGTTACAGTTCGTGGGCCTCTTTACCTAGTTATACAATGGAGCACAAAGACATAATGGAGTTGAAGTAGCATGACCTCTCCAAAATAGATATTTTTATTAAAAGTGTATCCGAGTGGGTTCTACGATGGAATCACGTCGCCCAAGTGTACGGGGCCAAAGACACCAACATAGACCGGTACCCGGTGCGGCACATCGCGACGTATTCCACCTCGGCCGCACGCCTCACGTCGCATATAAATTGCGTTCGTCCATATTTTATGGTGCCTCTACCATCTACCCATATCTTGTTTATGATGCTTCACCTTTTATTAAGTACGTTGACTTCACAGTCTTCATTTCATTTCCATGTAGAATATCCAAAAGCTTAATAACATCCAGAAAAACAAGTTTTATTGTCAAATAAATTAATGTGTAAATCGATAAAGTAAATATTCGTTTTAATTCCGTGACTAATGCTTAATGTAGGTAGATTTCATATGGTAGGCATTATCTAAAGAACATTTTAGGAAATTGTAATATACTTCTTCCATATACATCTTGCGGTATTCCTTAATCTATCTCGCAGGCAAATTAAAAGCCATAAATATTTCGAATGATTCACGAGTAATTTTGACATAGGTGATAAAATCCGGTTGGAGAAACGTGGGCGCTGGCTCATGTAAACAACGACCGTGGCAAATGACCACCAATGTGTTGAGCAATATTACCTAGGCACACACAAAAAGTCACACTTCAGAACAACAAAGATAACAATCGGTTAGCTCGACTGGCTCTACCTATATATAGGTACGTAAATAACAATAATAAGTGCAGTAAGAATTATCTCTTATCTAGATACGACCATGGCTACAATTTGTATGAAAACTATGATTCCCAGTAGGCAATTTTATACTAGAGTAGTTATTATGTCAGTCTAACATAAGTATTACTTGAAGTAAGAAAAGCATATTCTCCCTTCCGCATTTTAATACACACGCACACTTTGAATTAATATTTAGTCGGAATGTGAAGTATTCGATTTATGATTTTTTTTATATATGCTAAGCTACTTAAGGAGCTTGTATCATAGAAACAAAATGACCAAAGTACATAAATGGAAGATTGGTACCGGCAAGTGGTATCGAACCAGAAAACTCGGTTAACGTGACCCTTTCACTAGCACTAGACCACGATCGCCTTAAGCTCATATTCATATTAAAATTATTCAATACATAAAATACAATACAAAGTTCTATTGAATAATTGTATATTTCCTCAATAAAGGTAAATAAATAAATATTTTGACCACTACTGTTGTTGAATACCTAAAGAAAACAAACGCTTACCTAAACCGGATAAAATCAGGAAAAACATTTTATATATAAAAATACAAACTCGTCCATAAAGAGACATATAAATAATATTACTGATTTAATAACTTTAAAAACTCGAAGTTAAATTTAAAATATATATTTTTTAAACCTATAATTTGATTACCACCCAACCTCAATGCTCATGGCTGACAGGATAAATAATATTTAATATCCTATTCAACGATACCCGATCGTTTTTTATTCCCACCCTTTTCAACTTGCCTGCATAAATCCACGTTCCACTGTTTTTTAAACCGAGGGATAACATCGTAACAAATTGTAAATTATACCCAACACCAATTGCGGTTTAGAGTTTTTTTTACATCTCATGCGTGATCTGTGGTAGGCAGACAGAAGATGGTCATTTAGTCATTTACCCAGTCTGCTGATCCTAAGAGCTACCACCAGTCACCACTTTTAAATGTACTGCCGTAAAGTTATTCAGTCGCGTTTAGGAATCAGCTTAAGGGTCGAACTAGGCCAGCATAGTGGATGCACTAACACTTATAGTTATTTAACTGTAACAGCAGTCTCCTCTCTTTTTTTACTGTGACTTAGCATATGGCAGCACCCCGTGGCTTAACCCGTGTTAAGCTGGAGTGCGGTCCATAAATGGATGTCACTGCTACTACAAATCAATAACTGTAAAAAATGTTCATAGACCGAACTTTATGCGCACTTAACTATTCTATTTTGTGTATGCGTGTTTTTTGTGAGTATTTAATTTTGATATTAATTACTAAAATAATTATATCAACAACAGAAAGCAGCAAAAACTAAGAAAAAAAAGTGTAAGGTAACAAATTCTAATTCCACGAAACGTGTTACAAGCTTATCTCATTAAAAAACAATCTCGAATCCTGGGAACGAAATTAAATATCAATACAATCAAACATCTCAGTTCCACTAATAGGGTTCCTGCCCCATCAAAAGACGCCGACAAATTGCTAATTGCTTAGTAAATAGTGCAAAACCTGTCACTGATTGTGAATATCCTCCCTTCTCAAGATAAATTTGAAGAGAGGTTCTCACGTTTAAAACTGTATAACTTAAGATCTTCTATTTATATAGATTTCAATGAGGCTCGACATATGACAGCACCTGCCT
Organism: Tinea trinotella; assembly: GCA_905220615.1. NCBI lineage: Eukaryota > Metazoa > Arthropoda > Insecta > Lepidoptera > Tineidae > Tinea > Tinea trinotella. Next base: position 7,337,921 of record HG992308.1, on the reverse strand, counting down.
GATGTCAAGCTAAGGTGCGGTCTATAAATGGAGGCGAATGCTACTACAGTTAAATAACTGCATGTAGCAGTTGCAACCACTATGCCAGCATGGCTGAAACCAGTAACCTACAAGCTGATTCTGAAACGTACGTAAGTACACGGTCTTTACACTTTTAGGTGGTATTTACCCCAGATAAGCATACTAAGCACTGCTGCTTCTTAGAAAAAACAAAATAGTAGATAGATACTTCTAAAAAAATCTTTCAGTTCAAAATCTGATCAATATATTTTTTTTTTATTGGGACTCGACTTGACCACATCCTGCCTAATGCTTAACAAGGGGAAGTCTAAGTTTGAGCGCCATCAACTGAATAAAACCGATTCAGATTGCGGTTTCTTTATTAAGCACCATTATGTATGTCAAAGGTGCTTATTCACGCTTCGCATGGTGAATTCGAAGTTATCGTATAAGGAGAATACATGAGTTGGTAAAGCATTCCCCCAACAATGAAACGAGAATTGAAACGAAAAAGACACAATGACTTCTTTTTATGGATTTCCATCACAGCCTTTTTTTGTGACACGACATCTGTCCTCGACCCTTCTGATGATAAGCAAGAGGAAGTCTAAGAGTGATGACGACTGAAAAAAAACGCGTTAGTTTACAACTTCCCCACTCGCCGTCGCTATGCCGGCCAAAGGTGCTTCTTTACCCATCGCTTGAAGGATCCAAGGTCATAGAAAGGAGAGAACACATGAGCTGGCAAAGCATTCCACCCAATCGGATCTTGTCTCCACCAAGCCTTTCTATATCAGACTGTTTCATTGATCACTGTTTTGGTTTGACGTAAAAACAAATGCAACAGCATCTAAACGTGGTCTCTGATCTGCCGTCAACCCTCCCGTTGCCATAAATCTCTTTCCAGTGCTTAAAAATATATCTTTGGTACCTATATTAAGTGGATTAATCCACACGTTATCTAAAAGGATACCGACAAAGGAAGATGATTCGAGATTAATGGATGATTTATGTGAATGCCTAAACAAGTGAGAATATTCAATATAAAAATACGTCTGAGCATAGTTAGACATAAACTAAATAAAGCAGGTAGGTAGTCTAGCCGGCACAAGGACGGACGTTGCCATATGGGCAAAGAAACCACACGTAGGCAATTAAACTTATCTTTAATGTATCTCTTGACATCTACGTTTAGGTAAAAAAAAGTCATTCCCTCACAATAAACGGACAAGAATCCGGGACATCAACAAGTCATCATAATTTTTGTTCCTTTTTGAGATCTTGTAATTATGCCGGGTGTGTATTGGAAGCTAATAAAAAAGTTAATACATGACTGTTGCTATTAGCTCTATTGTGAGATTGAATTTAATAAACGCTTACTTATTTTCCTTTTATTTGATCTAATCATGGGATGGTATACAAATTGTTTTTTTATCAGAATTTCGAGGCACGGATGCGGCTTCACTACGACAATGGAGAGGTCGCTACGAACAATGAAAAATAAATATTGGTATTTCGAGTATCAAAGCACGAAGAGCCTACAGGAGCGTCGTGACCGCGAGAGCATGGTCGTGAATAGCACGGCATAGCACCTCGGCCCCGGGGTTCAATACCCGTCGGATCACGAGCTTGCACAATGGGGTGGGCAATCATCTTGCTCACTGCATTTTTTTATTTTATTAATACAAACGTCTATTGTTAGCGTTATAAAACTTGCATTTTTATAGTGTATCATAAAATTTAAATTAATTGCGATATCCTTTATTATCTAGTGGCTAAATAGCCTGTAGAATTTTATGATCGCTGATGACTAGGAATCCTCTGTATAGATAGTTCTAGGTTCCAGTATTCAACACCAGGTCGGCCTACAGAATTGACTGTTATTGGACAGACAGATATCATTATCAGCTAATACTTTTTGCATAAAATTATGCCTTAAAGGACATCCCGGAACTTGTTTTCTTACCTACTAATTTACGCATGTGTATAAAATTTATATATATAGGTTGGCGGACTTGTTTTTTTATTATTGTGAATCGACATATGACAGCACCTCGCTTGGTGTTAGGCTGGAGTGTGGTCCATAAATGGATGTCACTGCTACTACTATTAAATAACTGTGAGTAACAATCACATCCACTATGCCGGCCTAGTTGGAACCGGCAACTTACAAGCTGATCCCGAAACGCGACCAAATCACTTAACGGTCTGTATACTTGTAAGTGATGGTACTACCCCGGATCGGCAGACTGGGTACCACTGCCTATCACTGCTTTTACCGCAGTCGTCCTCTTTTAATCTGCTGATCCTTATACTGCGGAGTATAACCATTACAGAGTTATAATATAACCATTTTATCTGCTCATTCTCAATGTTTTTTTAATAAAGTGTACTCGTTTATTCAAGATATACCTACTATATGTAATGAAGTACATCATTTATGTAGCAAAGGCTCTTTGGGGTCTTGCTCATTGTCTGATCGTACCATGATTACGAAAAGACAATTGGAGAGAAGAAATCACAAGAAACTCGTCGTAAACAATTGTAAATAGCAAAAATTCACGTGTCATACGAAATCTTTTGTTGCAATGTTCGCGTGCAAAACCTTAGAGCTAAGACATAAGACAAAGGTATGTAGCTATAGGCTTAACGCACTAACAAACACGAAGGGTCACTGCGCCAACCTATTCCAGTTCACATTTTTTGTTGCATATATAATAAATACATGACGTAAACAGTGTAAAATGTGCTAGTATAGCTTGTCTAACTATAAATGACGCGCCCCTCCACTTTATTAGATTATTAAAACGTGTAAATGCAAATATTTCTAACTATACTATTATACTTTATCAGCGTGGTCGTCTTTTTGTGTCTAACCAGCAACTGAATAACCAATAACAATTGCATCTTCGGTGTGTTGCATTCATATTTTATGTTTTCTCGTGTGCGCAAATGCGGTAGAGGGGCGCGTCATTTCGGCTTAGATTAGACAGACTATACAATGATAATTATCAGAAAAATAAAAACATATTAATGGCCATGGTGTAGTGGTTGTGGAATAGACTCGCAAACCAAGAGCCTCTAATTTACAACCACTTGCCGGTACCAACGTATTGATATATGTGTATGCACCTTGGTCGTTCTGTTTCAATGATACAAGCACATTTAGTTGCTTAGTATAGAAATGTGAAAATAGTGACGGCGACTAAGGCAGCCATGAACTGACGCGGTTTTTTCAGTCGTCGTCACTTGGACCTCCTCTTGCTTTATCATTAGACGGGTCGAGGTCAGATGACGTGTCACAATAAAATAACAAATTCGCAATGCAAATTGAACAGAATAATTGTGACGTGATAATTTGATTGATTGATCATTGATTGAAATTTAAACAATTAACATACTATACCTATGATTAAAATTATGTATAATCGTTATGTACATATTATATTATGATGATAGCGAGAAACTTGTGTCAATATCATATAAAGTGGCGCTCTGTTGTATCCTTTTTTGGGGTTCCGTAGCAAAAAACGGAATCCTTATAGATTCATCATGTCTGTCTGTCCGTTTGTAAAGAGACACTTCCAAATGTGTGTGTGTGTGTGTGTGTGTGTGTCCTGTAACTTCTAAAATAAGAGAATGATAAAACTAAAAAATATATGATGTACATTACCATGCAAACTTTCACCAAAATTTGGTTTGAACGAGATCTAGTAAGTAGTTTTTTTAATACGTAAACCGCAATTTACCTTTCATTCAATCAACTCAAATATAAAAATCGATCAAAGTTATTATACAACGAACTACAAGAACTTTTATATTATGTTACTTTTTGAGTCCGACTCGCACTTGGCCGCTTTTTATTTTATTGCACTTAGTCAATCATCGTACAAAAGCTGGTAGATAAAGCCTAAGCCCAAGAACAAGGACTTAAGAAACAGCTTTAGTCTTTATTTTTAAGTTTGATTTCAGGTTATTAAATATTTAAATAAATAAATAATGATTCCTAAAATGCGCGCAAAACCTTAGACAATAATAAAATTTGATTTCCAAATATGGTAATGAAATGCAAATTGGCGGGTTTTTATGCAAAAACAAAACATACGGGTTTTAAGTGTACTTGGAATTTACATGAGGATCTTTGACGGTAATTACTAATGTAACTAATGTACGGTAGGTACGAATGTCATGATGTAGATTAAGGAAGAGTCATTCGATTCCTACTAACTTGTTTTTGTGGTGTCTTAGACTTTGTATAAACTCAAAGGAAGTAGGTATATAATTTATACATTACCTATCAACTACTAGGCTACTAAACGCGTCTAAAGTCAAACAATGGAGCGCCACTTTCCACGATCCCGGCACTATGCGGCGTATACAGACGTGGCGTATTGGTAAGCCAGTTCGATTCCCGGTCGGAGCAATATTTATTTCATAGCTTTTATTTATAACATTCAAAAACTTAATTAAATATTACAAATTAAATGAAATTTATTTTTAATCAAGTCAAATAAGAGGCGGGTAAGATAAAAAAAAAATGTTTAAGAGGCAGATGTCAATAAAATAGGTAGTGCTAAGGTAGATGTCAATACAAACACTTCTTCTTTCATACATCATACAAACACCAAATCATCATAAATTTCACGCATTAATTTCCAGTGATAGGCAGAAACAACGGAGCGCGGAGAAAACTTTTTCAGATCCTGACAAAACTCTTTACTTCCTTAAAATATACTTAGAAAGGATTAAATAACTGGCCCTTAAATGTATGAAGAAGTAATGTTGAATGTCGTTTTTTATAGCGACGGAAATGAAGTCACAGCGGACGTTTGGTGCCCAGACAGGGACGGTAGCCCCTATAACAATATCAGTGACGGTGTACAACGCAACAGGAATACTAAATTAAGAATCCTTTCTTACTAACTTTCAAACGATAATTTAAAACGTTTATTTAAATTATTATGCTTAAGGTTAATAACTTTTACAGCCGGTGGTACCAAAATAGTTTAAATTTACGAATTTAGTTTTGCTTTATACTTATTCTATTACGTTTACTATTACGAAAACGTGAATTGGATTGTTAATAATTTTATATCGAAACTACCATTTATATATGTTTTTATCATTAGAAATAACAAAAGTAGTACATAGAAACCCAAAATGAATGATGTTCTTTAGCTCTGTATAAAATATCCGTTAAACGTAAATGTAAAATGTGAAGTTAAAGCAACCCATTTTTCTTTTTTTCTTTTACTTATACGATACTTTTTACAAATTCGTAAATTATAATTTTTGGTACAACCGGCTGCTAAACTTCTCCGAAATCGATTCCATGTATTTTTTCATGTTGTTTTATTGCAAAAGTTTTGTACTTGTGAGATCATGGGGGGAGATAAAATTTTAAACGCCTGATTTAAATTATTAATAAAAGAATTTGCGCACCTTTGGCCGGTATTGTTACTGAGTCGTTTTATCAGTCTTCGGTACTCCTGGACCTCCCTTTTTTACCGGATGTTAGATGTCGAGGTCAAATGTCAAATCACAATATCCTGAATTATTGAATCTGTCACTTTTTAACTCTTACATATGACAGCACACCGCCTGATGTTAAGCTGGAGTGCGGTCCGCCCATGAATTACTACAGTTAAATAACTGCAAGTAGCAGTCACATCCACTATGCCGGCCTAATTGGAACAGACAACTTTCAAACTGATCCGGAAACGCGACTGAGTCTCTTCTCGGTCTGTATACTGGGTAAATGACCACCAAATGTCTGCCTACCACTCCTAAACGACCATACCTGGAGCAAATATCTGTTTCATTCTAACACCTATAAATGTCAATCAATCAATCAAATTGTCACGGCTTCTTTCCACAGGGATAGGCAGAGACAATGGAGCGCCACTCACCACGATCCTTACAGAACTCCGCTGCTTCCTATCAATGTATATAAATATATATATTTTTATCAGAAAATCGACGACAGGCGTGGCCGAACGGTTGGCGATTGGTTTGTTGCGCGAAAAGTCCCGGTTTCGATTCAGTCAGAGCAAATATATGTTTCATAGCTTTTATTTTTTAATATTTAAGTAATAATTATATTAAATATTGAAAATAAAGTTATTATAAAAAAGGAGACTGATATGCTTCGGGTCTGGTTATCAAAGAGTGGTAGGCAGTGGTACCTAGTCTACCGATCCGGGGTAGTACCACCACTTATATAGACCGTGAAGTGATTTGGTCGCGTTTCGGGATTAGCTTGTAAGTTGCAGGTTCCAACTAGGCCGGCGTAGTGGATGTGCTTGCTACTTACAGTTCTTGAATTGTAGTAGCAGTGACATCCATTCATGGACCACACTCCAGCATAACATCAAGCAGGGTGCTGTCAAATGTCGAGTAACCATAAAAAAAATAAAGATTAACTTAGGGTGTGTGAAAATTGTATTTGTGTAGGTAGACGGGAAATGGCAAATCCTGTGGGTTGCGTCTTTAGCATTAGCCTTGCACCCACACAGACCTTATAAGCAATGCTGTGTGCTAAACATTTTGATTTCTATTCAGTGCGACAAAGTTCTTATGTAAGCGAAATTGCCAATCAATTATAAACTCTATCACCATTGCCTTAAATAACAATTTCCTAATATAGTAGAAGTTACATTAGTTGTAACTCTATAACGTATTAGCAACATTCACCTTTACCTAATAAGGATAGCGGATTTTAGAGTGGCTTGAGTGGGCGATAATCGCGGTTGGTGTAAAAATTATAAATTTTCAAGTTTCCTAAAAACAGGCATTCTGATTAATCATAAAGGTCAACAGTCCGGCAGACACTTTGAAGGAACGAGTTTTTACAAAAAAAATAACTTACCTATAACATGTCTGCGTTGAAAGCTTTACGTAGATAGCATTTTGCTTTTATTACGCCTATAAAGTTAGGTGCTATTTTTCTGGCGCATTGACTCCCTTATTTTATTTTTTATCTTACACGAGCGAATCAAGATTCTGCACGAACATCTACATGCATGCATACGCGTTACTGTACCAATTAATTTGAATGTAGTAAATAAAAATAAACTCAGTAGGTACAGGAGCCTTTTTATTATCAGATGCATTCTAATATAGCTTTTATTTTAATTAAGAAGTTCTTATTTTGTTGTTTAGTACGTCTAACAAAGCGATAACACTCGCCATCTACCTTCATTGTTTGTAATAGCTAGAGCCGGCTGTACTATAGGGCGAGTGGACCTAAACTAAATAGACTACTAATCTTTTCGGGATCTTTCAAGACCCATCTAATATTGATTTACATTTTTATACTACTAAAGTGCTTGTATCTTAGAAACAGGACAACCTAAGTACATATATCATAGATACATTGGTACCGGTAAGTGGTCTTGAACCCGTGCTCTTGGTTTGCGTAACCATTGCACTACTTCACCTTCGCCTAACGCCTTATAAGTAAAGCGAAAAGAGACGCCTTTTTTGTTTTGGTACCATAATTTAATATCGCGACTATTGAATATAGAAATTGAACTTATTTCTGTAAACGTAAAAAGCATCACAAACCATAGACTATAATTATATACATTTTTAAAATAAAGAGCAAATTTTAACGCTGGTATACGTCACTCTTTAGTCTATGGTTAAGATGGCGGACGATGAAAGTGACAGGTCAGTATTGTAAATATCGGTGAATTATTTTTATTTTAAATTAAAGAAAGTATTACGTATTTTTTAATTTACTGTAAACATGTAATACATAAATTCCTTTATATCTAATGTTTTAATTTGCAAAGCAAACCTACGAGCGCAATCGATCATTTTAACATGTTTGTTATGTCACTCCAATTTTCGTAAACATTTTGTTTCAGCCAGCTTAAACCATCGGGCGTTGCGATTATTAGGGAAGTCTATGATAGTGAAAATGCCAATATTAAATTTGAGATGGAATTGGAAAGAGCCCTGGAGGCTGGTGTGAGCATTATAGTTATTGAACCAGAAACACTTGGTGAAGAAACCGTACGCTGGATTTTTGTGGGTAACGTCCTACATGAAGTTGCCGTATATAGTGGATTATGTAGCATTGCATCAGGTAAGTCTTAAATAGTACAGAAGTCATAACCAAACAAAAGATGGACATTGACAAAGAAACATCTTTCTTTCAAGTTCTAAATTTTATTTGATCCAATTGACCTCAACCTTGCCTGATGGTAAGCTAGGATATAGGTGCCACCTACCAAAAAACTGTCTTAGCTTACACTTTTCCACTTTAGTTTAGCTGTTGATGCAAATGCTTTTGCCCTGTGCCAGCATCATGACGTTGTCAATGGTTTAGGCAATAAAGGTCACAATTGTAGGCAGAATTGTGTTATGTCCTGTAAATTTAGCCTTTATGTAGGTATGAATATAATAAATATACCCTTTAATAAACTACTTATAATATGAATGTTGTTGCAGGTTTGATATGGAGTCCCCCTGTGTGTGCACCATTTGGCTTAGTATCTATTTTATGTGCCGGTTGTTATACACTGTCATGGCAATGGGATCCTTGTTGTAAATATCAAGAGGAGAAAGATCGGAGACACCTAGCAACATTACCAATGTTAAGTGAATTGAATTCTACTACGCCTGTTGTACTCATAAGAAAAGACAATAAAAAGAAAATTATATTACATAGTACTGTGTCATTACTTGCAGCAAGTATTTGTTTATGGAGAATTTATAAAACATTCAAATGAACTTCCGTAGTATGTATTCAAGATTAGCCCATAAGCATCACAATGTGTTAAGTAGTCCCTTTTAATTAATTGTCATGTTGGTGATGTTCCAACTATTAGAACTTCCAACAAAGAGAGTAGGAAGCAAAATAACATGCCAATACAGGAATATATTTTTATAATTTCGTCATAAAATATAGATCAAAGATATATTAGGTATAATTAGAAAAGAGATGTATAATTTTTGGTAAATAGTTGTTAATTGATGAGAAATGTAGGTCGACTTTTGTTGCAATAAAAAATATGTTTAAAAACTTTCTTTCTAATTTTATTTCATAAAAACTCAACAACTTACATTACTACAATTTTAAACCCACAAATGCATGCAAAATACTCATTACAATCATAATGTTAGAAAAGGAATGATAAAGTACGTAATCTTTATACAAGTAGTGATTAAATGGCATATAAACATTTGCCAATAACCAAACTAACAACCCTGATTATAAAATACACCTTTGGCCGGCATAGTGACGGCGACTGGGGCAGCCATGAAGATTTAGTTTTTACAGTCAACCTCTCCTTGCTTGCCATAAGGCATGTTGAGTCACAATAAAAAAAATCCAGCATCTTACACAACCCATTCACTATTGTAAAATAAGCAAAACACAACTACAATAAAGCTTGGAGCCAAATAATAAATTCAGTTTGGTACAATTATTGTAAACAATACAATTCTGAAAATATCAAGCTAGGATTACATTTTTCTTTATCTAAGGCCATCTAGCTAATCATTATGCCTGTACATTAGCATAGAGTCTCGTCATGAGTTTGTCTGTCAACAATCTTCATTCTAAATCTGATTTTCTATGGCAAATCATTTCTTCAAACACCTCTTCCCATACTAATAAACCCAAATACACTAACTACAACCACCGTTTGCTACCTTCACTTTTCAGTCCTTGCTCTCTTGGCCATGATCCAGAAAAATAAATCTGGTAATAAATATCTGATTCCTATTGCCACTTTGGGCCCTATGGTACTGAGTGTTAATTCCTTTGTTTCTCTGGTCACCATATTTAAAATCTGTTTAGCTACATATTCTGCTGTGTAGCCTTGAGCTGTGGTAGTGTCCATAACTGAAAAAAAATAATTACAGTTAACAGTTAAACAAGTGATGTCGCGTTTCGGAATCAGCTGGAGCAGTCACCTCCATTCATGGACTGAACGTACCACCACTTACAAGTCTAAAGACCATGAAATAACTTGGTAGTCACAATTTCTGGATCAGCTTGTAAGTTGCCAGCATAGTGGATGTAATTACAAATACAATATATCAAACATGAATCAAAATTACCAATAAATGCAATAAGATTACCTCCATATTTACCACCAGATCCAGTTAGAGCATTCAATGATAGTGCAGTCTGTATGTAACCAGCACTAATCACTGATATTTTAATATTGCTTTTGTGAACTTCAGCTCTCAATGTGTCTGCAAAAGCTTGTAACGCATGTTTTGAAGCAGCATAAGATGATCGGAAAGGTATAGCTATCTTTCCTTGTATAGAACTGACAAAGACTATGTGACCAGATTTTTTCTTCGCCATTCTTGGGAGAACACCTACAAATAGAAAAGTAGCTTCATTAACCAGTATTCAAAAGGTAGCTTTGTTATAACGAATTGTGGATGTGTACCGAACACAACTTCTTTCTGACTTAAAAAGCCTACTATTGATAAGCTGAAGTTCAGTATGCAATGGAGAAGACTGCTACTACAATTACAATATAATAATTATAATACAGTTGGGTGACCATGGTGTAGTGGCAGTGCAATGGTTACGCAAGCCGAGTGCATAGGTTCGAAACCACTTACCGGAACCAATGTATCTTTGATATATGTACTTTGGTTGGCCTGTTTTTGTGATACTTTAGTAGCTTAGTATAGAAATGTATAATAATAAAAACTGCACATGCACCCACTATTTATATTGCTGTAGTTAAATAAAAAAGTAACCTTTTGTCAATGCAACAGGTCCAAAATAGTTCACAGCCATAACTTGCTTATCAACCTCAATATTGGTTTGTAAAACATCAGCTCTTGTACTTATACCACCATTATTTATTAATATATCTATATCACCACATTCATCATAAATTCTTTGCACTTTCTCATCTAACTCATGTATTGCTGCTAGATCTAACGGTAACACAATAGGTGGAAATGTTGATGTAGTCTGTGAACATAATTACAGATTATGTATTTTTTAATGTGTATGTTTCTTTCAATGTAGAATAACTTCTTGCAACACTCCACCTGATGTTAAGCTGGAGTGCAGTCTATGAATGGAGCCAACTGCTACTAAAGTTAAGTAACTGCAATAGCTGTCGCATCCACTATACGGGCCAAGAATTGTTATTTGCATTATTATATTCCTTTTATAATTACATTTTGAAGTAATTCATGATTTAATATCTATCTATTTTATATAGCCACAAAAAAACATGTTTTTTGTCATTACTTTTCTTAGCTACCAATTTGAATAATGCAATAATTAACATATTTTATTAGTTCACAAACCAATTTCTTAGCGAGAAGATCCCCTTTGACTCTTAATAATTCCTCTTCTCTTCGAGCAGCCAGTACTACTCTACATCCTTGAGCATAGAATACATGCGCCAGTGCCTCTCCCAAACCAGAACTAGCTCCTGTGATGACTGCCGTCTATAATACATATTTGTATCGTAAGTTCTATGACTTATTCACTTCTCAATTCCTACAAAGTGGGGGAAACAAATATCCCTCATCCAATAACACACAACTTAACTTAACTTAGAGTTTAAATTAAGTACAAAGCCTTACCTTTCCATGCAAGGAAATTTTCGGTCTCTTGTAATTATCAAAGAACTTGTATAAAATAATGGGTATACTGATTGGCAAGCAAATATTGCGAACTAGCCATATTAGGGTTTTCAGGTAAGAGTATTCTAGTAAATCAGACATGTTATCACATGAAGCAGAGTTTATCCTAATTTATTAATTAATTAAATACTAATGCAAAATCAAGAGACCGTCGCCACAACTCAAAATAAATCGTATTGTCAATCACAGATAACTATTGTCAATGTCAGTCATATTTCGGTAAAAAACTCAATACAAAACGCGTTCCAGAAGAGAAGCGGTAAATGCGCGCGAACTGGAAAAAATTAATCCATTTTTTGCCCCCTTTTTATTAGGGTTCCGTAGTAAATATCGGAACCCTTATAGATTCGTCATGTCTGTCCGTATGTCACAGCCACTTTATATCGAAACTATAAGAGCTATACTGTTGAAACTTGGCAAATAGTTGTATTCTGTGAACCGCATTATGATTTTCATACAAAAATATATAAAAAACAATAATTTTTTTTATACTAAGAACTCAAAAAAAGTCGGTTGTCTGTAAAGTCGGTTTACTGACGATAGTTAAACGTGACAACGTCATAAGAAAATACTGATGGAACGGTTGCATTTTTCAAAAGAAAATTTTAATTTTATTTGTTTGATAGATATTTTGTATGGATATAGAGAAGGAGGTAAATGGAAATCACAATTGAATTGATCAAGTTACATTTATTTGTACGCATAAATACAATTATGTCCATTTTTTTTATTGTATATTAAAATATTAAATAATAATATTATTAGTATTAATATTGATATTATTAATAGAACGCATCGCTCACTCAAGTAGAAGAGTGTGTAGAAAGTGTGCCTCTTTGTCGCTCGTTCCGCGCTCTCGCTTGCACTTCAAGCCTTAAATAGAACGCCTCAGAGCGAGGTAACGCCGCATGAGTCATGTTTTTTCGTGCGTGTAGCCGGCTTCATCGAATTATAAGACATTGTCACGTCAAAATTTTCATCAGACGTGTGTGGTATCTATAGATAGGTCTTCAAAAATCATATTGAGGTTTCTAATATCAAGTTTTTCTAAACTGCATAGTTTGCGCGAGAGACACTTCTAAAGTCGTAAAATGTGTGTCCCCCTCCCCTGTAACTTCTAAAATAAGAGACTGATAAAACTAAAAAAAAATATATGTATATTACTATGCAATCTTCCACCGAAAATTGTTTTGAACGTGATCTAGTAAGTAGTTTTTTTAATACGTCATAAATCGTAAACCGTATTTTTCCTTTCATTCAATCAACTCAAATATAAAAATCAATCAACGAACTACAAGAACTTTTATATTATGTTACTTGCTGCTACGAAATTCTTCATGAGCGAGTCCGACTCGCACTTGGCCGCTTTTTATCTGTAGTGTTAACTTCGCAGCCACAATTCGGGCGATTTTCGTTCGCTTCGCAAAAATCGGAGGCATTTCAAACGCTCACTGGAAATGACCAGTCACTGGTAGCCTGCAGTCTGGTAGAAAAAAGAAACACGGTTTTGGCCATCATGAACATTTTTTGGGGGCCTTGGCCGAAATTTTTGTTGGTCTGTTGCTTAAATGGAGCTATTATATATATGGTATAACTCCTAGGTCCATTGTTGCGAGAGTGAACCGTATGATAAATTTGGTACAGAGTACAGACGATGTTAGAGCGTCTTATGCATTTAAGCAATTTAAGTATTAGTACGAAATTCTAGCGAAGTTACAATACGGAACGCACACATTGAGTATGACATCTGATTGTCAGTCACGCGTTTACGGTTATCAGTCGGTACGTTCTTTAGGATTTTATGTTTTGTAAACAGATAAGTAATTGTAGTGTATAAAAATATTTTTAGAATACGATGAAGAGAAATCGCAAAATGAAAGTAAGTAAATTTAAGTCCAACACGTGTTTAGAAGAAAAATTGGGTATGGTTAATTTGAAAATACATTTTCAGAGAATTGGAGATCATATATACTCAAAGGAACCAACATTTAAAGTTGTATGTGATTATTGCAAAAAAGAATTCAAAAAATTACGTAAGTATTCCTATTAACAATGTGTAATTTGTAATGTGTATTTGTTTTTTTTTTAAATGCTCAATAGGAACGTTTTCTGGCGTTTGACTAGTCTGTGTTGGGTTTAATGTTTGATTATTTCAGCTGCAACTGTAGAGATGTTGTAGTACTTGTGCATTTTATTAGCTTTTACAAACCATGGTGCATTTAAGACATTTATTGCATTTAAAGCCTGGCAATATTTGAGTTGCTGGCATTACCCTATAGTATGAATGCCATTGCTTATTTATAAAAACATATTGCTTATTCCTTGCGTTACAAAAAATCAGAGGGCCAGTACGTTGACCTGCCCATAATAGGACTAGGAGATCTAATGTATCAAGGCAAGATTTTAATTGACTACCTTGGGTCACTGTAATGTGTGAACCCCAGAACCCGTTTTCCAGCATTTAACTGCTGAAGCATCCAAATGAATAAAAGCATGTTATTATTATTACATAGACCAGTAGCTTTCGCTGATACAACTACTAATAACGCTTATGGTTTACTTAGAAGTTATATTTTTGTCAAGTGACCCAATGACATCAGCTGGCAAACAGTTCTAAAAATCCACAACACGGTTGCATTATGAAATAGTATAGACATGCTTAGATTTCGCACAAGTTTAACATCATGACTCGAAGTCTGGTGTCAAATTTTATTTTCTAGAAATAGTTCAGTTGAGGTGTATCTTTAACCTTGTTCCTGCCTCCTCCTCCCACACCCGTAATACCCGCACAGGTCGGAGAAAGCATCCACAGTCGAACTAAAAAGTTCAGTGCATCTTTTCATTGTAGAACAATTGACAAGTGGAATGCTTTGCCAGCCCATGTGTTCTCTCCATCCTATGACCATGGATCCTTCAAGCAATGCGTGAAGAAGCACCTTAGGCCGGCATAGTGGCGGCGGCTGGGGCAGCCGGGTACTGACTCGGTTATTCCAGTCGTCGTCACTCTTGGACCTCCTCTTGCTCATCATCAGGGGAGTCAATGTCAGATGCCGTGTCACAATAAAATAAAAAATAGTGACCATTAATTTATTTATAGGTTTTAATGAGATCTCCACACTGTCTTCTCTATTGTAGGGTTTTCTTCATATGATTTCATATTATGATTTATTTGTATTTGTAATTTTCAGCAAGTTTGATCACTCATATACAGAAAGTACATGAAAACACAAATGTGAGTATTTTTCAAATATACTTTTAATATATAATATGATGCATTCATACTAAATGTTAGAGACCACTGACCCCATTTCAAACCCAGGAAAATTATAATGTAGAACTTTTAAGAGTGGAAGGTTTCAAAGGCAACTTACAAGCCGATCCTGAAACATGACTTATTAATCTAATCTAATTATTACAAATATAAGCTATGAAACAAATATTTGATCTGACTGGAAATTGAACCTGGTACTTTATGCGTAATGAACTGGTATGCTACCCAATGCGCCTAACTTGACGTCAAAATATTCATTTTTTTTAACATGCATTTGAATAACTAAGTTAGAAAGTTGTATCAGGTTCAGGATCAAGGGAAGTGGCGCCTATCCACGGGGCATGACAACTTTTTATTGTGACATGACATCTGACCTCGATCCGCCTGATGATAAGCAAACCAAATTAATGATGATAAATTATTTAAATCTATTCTTTTTTTACAGAAAATAAAAATTAGAAAGGGTTACACATGCAAATATTGCCATTATGTGTTTTACAAAAAAGGTAATTATTTCACTAATAAATCATAATGACTCACAAATAATAACCTACGTCACTACTATAAATTAATAGTATTTTAGATGCATGTTAAGTTGAAACTTGGCCGGCATTTAAGGAGTCGCATTTATTTATTAGTGACTTTAACAGCATGCAAAGTATAGTCATGCTGGACTAATGTGGCCAGAACAAAAAATATATTTTCAACTATTACTATACTACAGGAAAGGAACATTCAGGAGGAGAATGTGAAAAACATAAATAGAACATAATAGAAGAAAACAATAAAATAAATTATCATATGTAATGGTTTTCTAGACACCCACTAACAATAATAATAACAATCTCTGTTATTATATTGGTCTGTGTGTTGAAGAGTGGTAGCCATATCAGACAGGGTGCTGTCATATTTTTTGGCCGGCATAGCGACGGCTACTGAGGCAGCCGTGGACTGACTCGGTTTATTCAGTCATGACTCTTGGACCTGCTCTTGCTTATCATCAGGCAGATCAAGGTCAGATGTCGTGTCACAATAAAATATATATATATATATATAATGTCAAGTCAAAATAGTAATAATGTATACATTTCAGCACATCATGATACACACGTAAAAAAACAACATGAAATAAGTGATGAGCTAAAAGAAATATATGTCAAATGTACATTCTGTTGTACATATTATAAATCTGAAAAATGGTTGAGTAGACATGTTAAAGATAGTCATGTAAGTAATAATAATTTTAATATAATTGTGTATTATGTGTAGGTTGGCTGGTAGGGAATTAACTAGCATTATGTCTGATTGTGTACATGCTTGTACCGCAAGTTATAAATAAATATAACCTTGGGTCCTTCAAGCGATGCAGCAAAGTGACGGTGACTAAAGCAGCCGTAAACTGAAGCGGTTTTTAGTCACTGGCACTCTTGGACCTCTCCTTGCTTGCCATCAGGCAAGTCAATGTCAAGTGTCGATTCACAATAAAATATATTATTCTTTAAAATTAAATGAAAAGTTGTAATTGTGGTAATTAAAAAGTGAATTGTCTCTTTGATATATGTACTTTGATTGTCCAAAGTACAATAGTACTGTCAAATGGTTTTGAACCTTCAGTTTGCGTGACCATTTCACCGCCACTACACTAAGGTCGCCTTGACATTATCGACATATGACATCACATCACCCCGCCTGGTGTTAAGCTGGAGTGCTGTCCAAGAAGAAGAAGAAGTCACATCCCTTATGACATGTTTTGTTACAATAATTGGATGGTGTTTTTTGTTTTTGTGACGACAGCACCACTAGATGTTAAGCTGGAGTGTGGTCCATGAATGGATGTCACTGCTACTACAATTTAATAACTGTAAGTAGCAATCACATCCACTATGGCGGCCTGGTTGGAACCAGCAACTTACAAGCTGATTCCGAAACGCGACCAAATCACTTCAGAAGGTGTATACTTGTAAGTGATGGTACTACCTCGGATCGGCAGACTGGGTACTACTGCCTACCATTCTTAAAAACATTGCAGTAATAAATATTTGTTTTTAGATAAAAACTAAGGATGCAGTTGAGAATAAGGTACAAAATGAATACAGTGATCTTCTTCGTAATTTGAAAGCTTTGAATTCGCAATCGCAGCCTGACATTTTAGCTCAAGCTATAGGAGATACTAAACTCGATTTTGTTCCTGTAAGTATAGTCTATATTATTATTAATTTATTTCTATTTAATATTTTAATACTATTTATTTATTGCAACAAAATAAACTTAAGAATAGGTACATAGGCGAGTTAAATGCCCATTAGACATTTTCTAACTGTACGGTGTGTTTGGTTGCCGTACAGCAGTTGCACGATATTGGTTTATGCGATGTAGAAGAATAGGAATAATGTAACGAAATTACTTCAGTTAATGTCTATTTAATATGTAAACTTAATTGGTAAAATGGTAAATGTTAGAAATTGTGGTTTGTATGAGATGTATGACGACAGGCGTGGACGAACGGTTTAGCGACTGGTTTGTTGCGCGTAAAGTCCCGGGTTCGATCCCCGGTCGGAGCAAATATTTGTTTCATAGCTTTTATTTGTAATATTTAATAGTATTAAATATTGCAAATATTTGTTAATAAAAAAAAAAAGAGATGGATATTTGCTTCGGGTCTGGTTATCAAAGAGTGGTAGGCAGTGGTACCCAGTCTGCCGATCCGGGGTAGTACCACCACTTACAAGTATACAGACCGTGAAGTGATTTGGTCACGTTTCGGGATCAGCTTGTAAGTTGCCGGTTCCATCTAGGCCGGCATAGTGGATGTGATTGCTACTCATAGTTATTGAATTGTAGTAGCGGTGACATTCATTCATGGACCACACTTTGGCTTAACATCAAGCGGGGTGCTGTCATATGTCGAGTCAAAATAAAAAATGGTAAAGCGCGGTACCTGCACCTTTGGTATGTGCTACTAAATGCGCTCTCAAACATGTACTGAATAATTTAGTGTAAAACATTATTTTATATTAATTAGCGATGACGTAGCAGCCAGCGACCTCACTCCCTACATATAATTATTGTACATCGTACACTAACAACTAACCTTTGGGATGATGAGAAATTATGAGCAGGGTGCAAATATACTACAATCTATAATTACATAAACTACATACAAATATCACAAGTATATCTAAACATATATGCTGGTACAAATAAACATACACAATTATATTTTGTGCCAAATTATTTAATATAAACTAGAAACCGTGAGCTCCTGTTTATCAAGAAACAAGTTGGTGATTAATCGTTTAAAGATGACGGTGCTCGTCTAATATTCAGTGGTAGCTTGTTCCACTGGAGGGCTGCAGACATAGTAAAAGAATCTATTAATGACATATTTTAAACGACACGCATAGCGCATTTGGTAGATGGACGTCCTACGCTGCGTTTACTTCTATGGTCACTATGTTATAAACAATAATTGTTTTTTCTTTTCTTTTAGAATATAGATTTACGTAAATTAAATGTTGTTGAGAAGAATAATGTGGATTTGTTGAATTGTGATATATGTTCATATAAAACGTCAAGAATATCATTTCTAAAGCGACATATGATTTCTCATAGCGACGCTAAACCTTATGAGGTATTTATTTTAAACAAATAATTAAATTGAATATTTATTAAACGTAGTGGAATTGACTGCTATATTATTAAGGCGACCGTGGTGTAGTGGCAGTGCAATGGTCACGTAAACCGAAAGCACAGGTTCGAAACCACTTACCAGTACCAATGTATCTTTGATATATGTATTTTGGTCGTCCTATTTCTATGATACAAGCACTTTGGTAGCTTATTTTAGAAATGAATAATATTATATATAAATAAAAATTTAGAGCACTCTATATTATTATAGCACCTCGCGGCTTAAGGAGGCATATTTTAATATAACTATTATATTTTTAGTGTACCACGTGCCACAGAAAGTTTGGTTATATCAGTAATCTTAAGGCTCATATGAAAAATTTTAGTAATAATAGGTAAATATAATTATTTTGCGTAATAATTGTTTCTTTAAATCAAAATACTATTTATAAAAACTTAAAACGTTCTTGAGGTTATTATCGTTTAAATGTCTTACATATACGTTTATGTTATATGATAAATACAGACAAACACATTTTATCTAAAATACTTTTCAATAACTTTCTAAGTTTTTATGAATAAGGCCCTAATTGTACTGATGCACTTTAATTCTTAAACCAAAAAAAAACATTTTCTTACATATAGTTATTTGTCAATTAGATTTTTTTTATTAATCTTATAGCTTTATTTCAGATGTCTACAAACATATAAACATTCAAAAAGAAAAAAGGCCAATTGTAATAATAAATGGCCAAATGAATTAACAGAAAACAACAAAGATTCCAACATTCTTAATTTGTCGAATATGGATATGTCTGTAGACGTAGACGATTCTTTGCTAAACAATATAATAAATAATATGCCTGATACCCCGCCGCCTAATTTAAGTGATATAGATTTAATTTTAAATGATAAAAAAGAGAAAAGTGACAATGGAAATCAAGAAGTGACTGAATCGTTTAATCATTTAGTTAAAATTAATGTCGATCCTAGAACTTTCGTTAGTCAAGATGGTGTTACTTGTGATGTAGTCGCAACAGATAATGAAGCTAATTTAAATCCGAAGACTGATCTAGATGTAAAAATTACTAATAATAAGAATGAGAAAAATAATAAAGTAAAAATTGACATAATAAGTGATATAACTATAAAAAATAATCAAGTTTTTACTAAAACTGACCTTAATTTGAATGTGGTTGGTGCTAAAGATATAAGTTCAGAAGTGCTTGATAATGAACATAATATATGTTTCCCTTTAAATGAAAAAGTGCTTTGTTCCAATAGAAATATAGAGGAAGATGAAGCTAATAGTTTTGGAATTATTAAAAATGGTGCGGTTTCAAATAATGCAAATGAAATGGAAACTGAACCCGAAATACAATATAATATAGACGAATTACTGGTTAATCCCAGTAATAATTTAAATGTAGAAAACAATGATAATTATTTTAATACTTTTGAAGAATTTCATTCTACACCTAAACATGATTCAGTGGATAGTTTTGATACAAGCATGTTTTCTCCTTTATATTCATATGATAGTAATCCTAACACTCAAGTTATGGCAAATGTGAATGAAAGTGATACTGTAGATGACTTATTACTTTTTTCTCCTAACAATATAAAAAGTACGACTGTTAATTTGAATGGTAAGTTTCCCATATTTTGTAATATTCTACTATCTAATTATTCAAATTTAACTTTTCTATATTTTGCGTGAACATTGATTAATAGTAAATTAAACAAATTGTATGTGGCTTACTATCTCTCCGTGACCACGATGGCTGCAAAGCTCTCAAAACTTCGGAATAATAAATTGTACCATCATTAACTAAAAACACCGCGATAGTAAGCAGCATTTGTTTAATTTAATAAATATTATTAAAAAAACCTTTGCTCCGACCGAGAGTCGAACCCGGACTTTGCTAATCAATGCCCACGCGTGTGCTAAACATATTGATTTTTTATACACCATTTACAGATTTGCCCACGACAAGTGTGGCGATGCACGCATCAGATTTGCCGCCGGATATATCACAAGTGAAATATGATAAATATGAGAATGATATGACAAATTGTGTGAATATTAATAATGTCATTGATATAAATTATTTAGAAGGAAAGCAGGAAAATAATTTTATTCATGATTTAATTATTGAAAGTACTGTGGAAAATTGGTAACTATTTTTTATTTATTGTGACTCGATATCTGACCTCGACCCGTCTGATGGCAAGCAAGAGTGCCGACGATTGAAAAAACCGAGTCAGTTCACGGCTGCCCCAGTCGCCGTCACTATGTATAATATTTTTCATAGATAGAAGCATTCCACAGTCTCTGCATATCCCTGTTGGGAAAATAACATAGAATTGAACATACATTTTTTTTAGGCTCGACGTATATCAGCAGCCCGCCTTGTTAAGCTGAGTGCGTTCCATGACTACTACACAGGTATAGCTTGTCTAACCATAAATGACGCGCCCCTATACTTTATTAGTTTATTTAAATATGTGGATGCAAATATTTATAACTATACTTCATCTGTGTGCGTGCATCGAACGTTCCCTCAACGAAGATTTGTGTGCAAACAAATCCGAAAACGCTTACTGTATGGAGCAGCGCTAGCGCATCGTATGGAAACAATACCGCTCTCTCGCGCGACTTGATTAATTATAGTTAGTTGGACAACAAATCCAGGACCAGCCCCTTTTTAGCAAGGACGGTCTTCAAAGAAATTTGAATAAAAGATTTTTTTTGTTAATTATCTTGTGTATTTTGTGGATTTTCACGAATTTATCTCTTGCTTTCATTTTATATTTATTATTATTATTGTAGTGAAACAAATGAAGCCAGTAATAGTACGGAAGAGGAGTTGAAAGAGAAAATAAATAAAGAGAATAAAGAAACTGAAAAGTTATTTTTGGTATGATATTTTCTTAGTTTAATTTTTATTTTGAATCGACATATGACAGCACTTTGCCTGATGTTAAGCAGCAGTATGGTTCATGAATGTCACATCCACTATGCCGGCTAAAATAGGTTTTTCTTAATAATAGCTGCTATTTGATTGGGCCATAGAAAATCAAATTTTTTATCATGGATGCGATAAGGATACAAAAGGAATGCTCCAGAAATTTGTTGGGGTTCGAAATATGACAGCACCCCGCCTCATGGCCTCCGTTTGTGCACTTGCACTGAGTAGTTTTTTTC
The DNA here is from genome assembly GCA_905220615.1 of Tinea trinotella. NCBI lineage: Eukaryota > Metazoa > Arthropoda > Insecta > Lepidoptera > Tineidae > Tinea > Tinea trinotella. The sequence continues at coordinate 7,316,172 of HG992308.1, read as the reverse complement.
AACCTGGAGTCAGTTGCACTGAGTTGTGAACTTTGCCCATTATGCATCAAAAAACCGGCAGAGATGACCTGCGCCGACAACTGTTAAAACTGATTCAGTTTACGGTTGCCTCAGTCGTCACTATGTCGGCCAAGGCCACTATGTTGCAGCAGCCGCTATATATTCAGATTTCTATCTTACAACAAGATGGAAATCTGAATTTACTATAAGGCAAGCCCAGGAGGGTGTTTTCCGACCAAATCGGAGACATCCTCAAGAAAGCTAGGTTGCCTAGTGCCCATAACCACAGAGCCTGTATAAAGAGAATTGTGGATGTGAGGGAAGCGAAGGAGTTGTGTCAGGATCGTGGCAAGTGGCGCTTCATTGTCTCTGCCAATCCCTGTGGGAAAAAGCCGTGACAATTTGATTGATCGATGTAATATTTGTAGGAATTACTATCAGAGACGACAATAAAGACATTCAATAAAGTAAAACAATCTAATAATCATGTATGTGGCGTTTGTAAGAAACGGTTTCAATCAAAATCTAATTTGGATGAGCACATAGATATTGTACATAACAATTCACAATATGTATGCGATAAATGTGGGAAGATATTCAAGTCTAGGAAAAGTATTTCTAATCATTTAAAATTGCATTTGAAACCATGGTCAGTTAAATGTCAGGTAAGATAATTAATTTTTATTATACTATTATTAACATACAACATGGACAGAAGAAATATAATCTTTATAGGGTTATTATATTATCTTCTTTTTAATTTAGAAGAGCCAAATGTTTAATGCTTTTTCTGCCAGTATCATAAGGGAAATTGTGAAATTTTATTTCAAACGGTCATATTTTTATTTATAGTCCTTTTAAAACTGTAAATTTTTAATTTAAAAAAAAATAATTTGTCTTCTTGTTTGCGAAATGCGTACTTAGAATTTTTTTTTATAACTTATCGACAATCTACACAGTTTTAAACCTTTGTTTTCTTTTTTGACGTCGATTTCTGAGTATAATTGAAAATAGTCTTGGAAGTCTTGCCTAGTGCCCATAACCATAGAGCTTGTATGAATAGAATTATGACTGTAAAGGAAGCGAGGGAGTTGTGTCAGGACCGAGGCAAGTGGCACTCCATTGTCTGCCTATTCCTGTGGGAAAAAGGCGTGACAAATTTGATTTAATTTGAATTCCGAAATTGCCATTCTGAAACTAAAATAGCAAAACCTCAAATATCAAATATAGATCTTACGGTCACCATAGGAACGCGACCACGGTTCTTATGGTGCAATGGCCATGCTATTGAGTTAGTTCACGGCTGCCTCAGTCGCCGTCACTATGGTCTCGATGTTTCTATGACACAAGCATATTCTGTGGCCTAGTGTGGAAATGTATAAAAATGACTAAGCCAGTAGATGTTTTTAGTAAACGAATAATTTTATATTGTAGATATGCGAAAAATCCGTCGCCCGCCCAAGTTTGAGACAGCACATGCGTATACATAATAATGACACACCGTTTATTTGTTTGTTGTGTGGCAAAAGATTCAAATCACATTCCTCTAAACAATGTCATATTATTAATCATCATTTGAAAGTTGACGACAGTAAGTATATCATATCCAGTATACTGTTAGATAGATAGATAGATAAATTCTTTATTGCACAGTAAATAAAACACATTTAACATGTACGGTATTTGGGCGGAAAACTGCAAGTGCCAGGTTGTGCGATTTTTAATTATTTGTAAAGCTTGTGTTTCTTGAATATTAATGTGTAATAATCTTAATCCAGTAATCATTTATAAGTTTATCGAGTAATTTAAAGCTGTGTAACGTGTCTCTTCTTGTTCCCCTTGAAGACTCCGTCGGTAGAGTTTTACTAAAACCATCATCTTCATCCACATGTAATTATACACTGAAGTGTTTTATCTTCATACACTAAAGACATTATAACTATATTGCGGAAGACTAGGCTGCATGGACAAAGTTTCCTTTGCCTTTCCAGAACGGGAGAATTGAACTGAAGAATAATTTAACATGTACATCAGCTTAATGTCTAGTGACATTTGGGATAGTTAGCAGGGATTTTTGGGTACTTAATCACGTTTCGGAATATGCTTAAAAGTTGCCGGTTTTAACTAGGCCGGCATAGTGAATACAACTGCTACTTGCATTTATAACTGTAGTAGATTCCCCATTCATAGAAAACTCTTCAGCTTACATTAGGCTTGTTGTCATGTGTCAAGTATTATTATTTTTTAAAATTCGGTTGTCAAAATTTATTTTTACAGTATCTTTAATTGTTTGTATAGTTTTTATTACAACAAATAAATGGTCATTAGGTAATTAAGATGTTTTAGTAATTAATTATACCGTAATATTATTCGTAGTATTAAAAATAATAAATAAATAAAAAAGACCTTCATATTTCTATAACATAAGATTATTTTGTTTTCATAATTACAACTTTTTTTACAGATAAACCAAAGGAACCAAACTTAATAGATTTGATCAACGAAATTGATGTAAGTTTGTTTTACTCGTTAACAATTCTGTACCTCAGAAGCAACTTATGTTAAGTCACATTCTGCAAATTATGCAGGACGGCCATTTTAATGATTTTGTTGTAGTTATTATTTTTTTACTGTTAATGTTTAGTCTTAGTCAATACGTCCATAGCTTGTTTATGGTTCATTTAAGCATCTTTATTCTGTAAAATATTGTTACAGCTTGTACTATGCACCCTTTTCAGGGAGGTGGACTTAACACATTTGTCTTCAAATAAGGATGGCTTGTTCCAACTAAATTTCTCTATTAAGTCCAAATGGTATGAAATATTAACAAGGCGTATTATTTTGTAAAAACTGTCACGCCACCAATCGTGCCACCAAGTCTTGCAGAAAGGTCTTTAAAAAGACGAAGGCGCGTTTCCAGGATTGGCGAGAGTCTATTAGCGCACCCAACGGGGGTAGTCGCAGCTTTTGGATTCTCGCCAAGACTGTAGAATCTAACTTCTGTCGTTCTGTACTGCCACCGCTGAGACAGCCTGATGGCTCACTGGCGCATACGGCGAAGGCGAGGGCCGATCTACTAGCCGAAGTCTTTGCCACAAATTCGCGTATTGACGATCGTGGTGCAGAGCCACCCACCCTGCGCCATGCGGACATACGATACGACGTCCGCAAGGAGCTACGATCGCTTGATATCCGGAAGTCCAGTGGTCCCAATGGTGTCCCAGCGCTTGTGTTTAAAGCTTGTGCAGCGGAATTGACTCCCGTCTTGACGAGGCTATACCGGCTCTCGTACGCATCGGGCTGCGTGCCTCGGGCTTGGAAGGGGGCCACTGTGCAACAGGTTCCAAAGAAAGGCGACCGCTCGGACCCGGCAAACTACCGTCCAATAGCTGTATCCTCAGTACTGTGCAAGGTCATGGAGCGAATAATTAATATTCGCTTCATGCCCTACCTGGAGGGTCACCAGCTGATCAATGACCGTCAATATGGCTTCAGACCGAAACGGTCAACTGGTGATCTTCTGGCGTACACCACGCACGTCTAGGGTGAAACGTTGGATGGTAATGGAGAAGCCCTTGCCGTTGGCTTGGACATCTCCAAAGCGTTTGACAGGGTCTGGCACAGGGGCCTTTTATACAAGCTCGAGGCATACGGCTTACCTGACCGTCTGCGGGGTTGGATAGCTGACTTCCTATCCTGCATGGCCAAATCGGCTCCATACGCGTCGTTGTGGATGTAAGCGCGTCGCGCAGGATGTCGGTGAACGCCGGCGTCCCTCAGGGCTCCGTGCTATCGCCGACTTTGTTCCTTCTGCATATCAATGACATGCTGGACCTTGGATCCGGCATTCATTGCTATGCAGACAACAGCACGGTGCATGGACGCTACACTGCCCGCCCCGCAGCCGGCAAACAGGAGATAGCCGATATGAGATACAACAGACTCTCTGTTGTATCGGGACTGAACCGGGTTCTTGATCGTATTACCCACTGGGGCGACAAGAACCTGGTTCAGTTCAACGCAGACAAGACCCTGAGCGCGTTATCGACGAAAAAATCCCCGTTTACTCCCCTTCCCTCTCTTTGTAACATCTCCCTCAGTGCTTCGGACAGACTGGACATTCTTGGAATGTCCCTTCGCTGCGACCTGAATCACGGGGACCACATCGAGCGGGCCATTAAGACCACCTCCCTTGGCACCCTCACTCCAAACTTGGCATCCTGAACAGGGTACGGAGGTTCTTCGCGCCAGAGCTTCGCCTGCTACTTTACAAGGCTCAGATTCGCTCTTGCGCGGAGTACTGTTCGCACCTCTGGGACGGCTCTGCCAAGTATCTTCTTAATGCCCTAGCTCCATTGCAGCGCCGAGCTGTCCGAATCATAGGTGATGCAGAGGTCACGCGAACTCTGGAGCCCCTGCAACTACGCAGAGACATGGCGGCTCTGTGCGTCCTCTATCGCTCATACCACGGAGAATGTTCCGAGGAGCTCTTTATCCTTGTTTCTACCTCGTCTTTTCACTCCCGTAATACCTGCTCAGGTCGGGGTAAGCATCCGAATTTTATCGACCAAATCGGCAGTCGAGCTAAAAAGTTCGGTGCGTCTTTTCTTTGTAGATCAATCGACAAGTGGAATGCTTTGCCTGCCCATGTGTTCTCTCCATCCTTTGACCTTGGATCCTTCAAGAAGAAGCCCTTTTGGCCGAAATAGTGACGGCGACTGAGGCAGTGGTGAACAAACTCGGTTTTCTCAGTCGTCGTCACTCTTGGACCTTTTCTTGCTTATCATCAGGCGGGACGAGGTCAGATGTCGTGTCACAATAAAAAAAAGTACTTGGTTTTTATTACAATCTATTAAATATAGTTCGTACATTTTGCTTATATTAAGCTCGTTACCAAGATATTTCCTTACAGACCGTTCTCTACTGTAATGGCTGTCAATAACAGGAAATTATTGTATATGATGTCTAACATTCTGCCTTATCACATCATCCAGTTTATTTGCAGGAACATATTTGACCCTAGCATCACCAGAAACTGTACCACCATCCCTATTTTTATTAAGAGCTACATCAACAAAACTTTGAGAAATACACAATGTATTTAAAAACAACTTCTTACATATTGGTATGACTTCATCATTTACAGTAAAAGTATATTTTAATGTAAATAATCTTTTATTTTCTCTAGTACCAGTACGTGATCGTCCTCTTTCTACTTTTGATTTTATAATCCTATTGGCTACATATAGCCACTTCTTGTTATTATCAAAATCTTCAAGGTAAAAATTGTCGAAAATTTCATGTCGTTTATCCTGTTCGTTATCGTTTATAGGTAGAGGTTGTACTTGGAATTTGTTATGTGTTGTGTGAGACTTAAAAAATGTGTTATGTCTGTTTATTCTGGACATAAATCATTAAAAAAAGTTATCCTAAAATTTTGGACTTAACACAAGTTACCTCTGAGGTACAGAATTAATTAGTTTTGTTAAAAAGGTATCCTGCAAAATTACGTGTTAGTCTCTTGTTAATTGTTTAAATTTATTTTAGGGTACCGAACAACCTGAAATACCTCCATTATTACTAACTTCTATTAATCAAGTTAAGAAGCAATACAAAATTATCGAGAAGAAAACGAAAAGTGTTATTGTAAGTAATATTTTGAATATTAAATATATATGAGTACAATCATAAATATATATATATGTCTATAAAATATATTTTTTTGGCTGGCATGCATAGTGACGGTGACTGAAGGAACTGTAAACTGAGCAAGGGGGTGAACTCGTTGACACTCCTAGACCTTACTTACCCAAATCCCCTTACTTACCATCAGGCAAGTCAAGGTCAGATGTCGAGTCGCAATTAAAAAACTTTTATAAGTTCCGTGATATATCATGAGAAAACACTTTTTTCTTGACCAGTGTAAAATCCATTTTGATTTTTTAAATTATTATTATTTAATTTACATTTATATACTATGCTACTAAAGTGCTTGTCATAGAAACAGGACAACCAGAGTACATATATTTAAAAGATACATTGGTACCTGCAAGTGATATTGAACACGTGTTCTCGGTTCGCGTAACTATTGCTGTTTCAGCTGTTTGGATTTTTTCTATATTTATTTCCGTCTGTCATTTTTATATGAGTTATAAATACAAAAAAGGGATATACAGTCGAATTGAGGAATCTCCTCCTTTTTTATGACTGTTACAAACCTAATTTTACGCGGGTGAAACACAGCTAATCAACATTATCTCATCTACATCATTGAATCAACATACTAAAAGTATAACTGGTAAAGGCAAATTCGCCTTTGTAAAATTATAAAATAAGATTTTAAATAAAATAAAATTTTATTGTCACTTCTAACCTGTATATATAATATAACTTTTTTTATTATGAAGCAGAGGGATGTCCCAAGAGTGTTAACGACTGAAAAACTCGGCTCAGTCCACGTTGCCTCAGTCGCCGTCATGTATATAACATGTAAATAACCTTTTTCATTATAGGTTTAGACAAATATTTTAATATTATTGTTTTGTTTCAGAATTGTACAATTTGTGATAAGACATTTAAATCTCCGTATCTGTTAAAAAGACATCTCAAGTCCCATCAGAAAATCGAGTGTGGTTGTGGTAAAACATTCGATGGATATAATGCGTATCGATCACATAAAATAAGATATCATAATCCTAAAAAATATCCAACCGATAAAAACTGAGTATGAGTCTTTTAGAGCACAGGCAGCTGGACTCTAGTATGACCGAAATTCGAAAGGCCTTAACGTATGTTTCTTTTAAGAAAACATCGTTTATCTGCCATTCCAAATACAAAGTCATTTTTGACAGATTGCTCATTAATGAATTAGACAAACGCGATAGTAAGCCGCATAAGGCTTACTATCGCGTTTTGTTTTTACAATTTTTTACTATTCATTCTTTTTCATTCCTGCTCACTTCCTCTCTGTACTTTTAATTTAGTATACATTAGTATAGTGGAAAAAAACATACAATCTTTTCATCCACTAGTAAATTGAAATTAAATGAAAATAATTTATTAGTATGGGTATTAGCATCATTGAGTATAAGTATGTATAAGGCGACCATAGTGTAGTGATAGTGGAATGGTTACCACATGCCGATACCAATGATATATGCACTTTGGTCGTCCTGTTTCTATGATACAATCACTTGTTTGTCGATTGTTAAATTTTACTGATTTATTGGTTTTGTTTGTTTTTATAAACAATGGCTAACCTATGGTAAGACTACTGATAGAAATGTATTGCATAGTCAAGCGCGAGATTTGTGGTATTTGAGTTTGAAGCTAAGAACAGTGTTCCACCCTTGCCAGTTAGTAAACCAAGACTGAAAATTTATGTACTATATGCATTGTTTAACAAAATACAATTGAGTAAATCTTGTTTACTCAATTATATTTTGTTCATAATGATAATATCGGTTATAATCGATATCATGTCCATGCTTCATGTCCCCTCACTAGTTCAGTGTAACTGACAACTGTCAAAATTGACTTATTTGGAATGGAAAAAGGGCGGGTAAGGTTGAATTAGGCGGACGCGTTTTTTGGCTTTTCTTGATTATATTACATATAAAGGATTGGTTTTGTATTATATATGTAAAATATTTTAATTAATAGTTAGTTATTAGTACAATCCGACGCTTTTAAAAAGAACTCCGAGCGCCTGGTGTAAGGGATATCTTTGCACATGGATAGTCGCACACAAAACCACTTGGCTATTTTATATTGTTAAATTGTTTCAATATTTTTATTACTATTGTAAAATAACATTAGTTAATAAGTTTTTCTAACAGGTTAGAAATAACAAATATGTATATTATATGCTATAATATTCCTTTCAGTGTAAGTATTCCTTTACCTACTTCATTTTACTTTTATACATTTTGTTACATTACACAATAAATTCATTCATAAAATATTAAGATAAAATTAGCAGAATATAATCGTACTATAAAAAACGGGCCAAGTCGTAAATAATTTTTCTGTCCCTTCTATTTAATTACGATCGTTGCGAAGAATTTTGTGCGCGACTGTATTTTTTAGAGCGTTGACGTATTTCCCCCATCGCGTCGCACCTGATGCCACCGATTTGATCCGTAAATTGTTTACTGCGCAGGTAGGTCGATCGGAGCTCTTTTTATATCAATCAAGTAATAGTTTATTGTTAATTTTGGTAAGTTACTCATTCTATTTGTATTGTAAATAATAGAAATGGGGGTTGATCCGCCAGACTCTGGTAAGGGCTTTATTACTGCAAAAAATGTCGACTCCAGTATGGATACCGATGGGCCATACCAGCGGGGCCAAGGAAAAGAAGTAGACTTTTTAAAATTTGCAAAAAATGCAACAAACGTGTTAGGAAAGAAAAGAATAATGAAAAGGGAGGATGTGGTTGTGATGTGATGGAGGTAGTAGCAAATTCGGTAATTTTTCTTTGTAGTCGGTAAGTTTTCTTTCAGCAAGTCGATGTACTCCATGAGCAAAGCACGTAACATGAATCAAATTGGGATAAAATACTTGAAGGGCCTTGGCTGCCTTGATCATATAGAGAGCAGCATCTGACAGAAATATCAATACTCTTCTACAGCTGATTCAGGATATATTTTTTAATACCCTCATTTACAAATCTGGCTATCGTAGAATGATTTGTCTTTTCCAATTCTTTACAGGAAGAAGGAAGAAGACGGCTCCAGTTGTAATGTACCGACAATTAAATTCGCTATATAATGGCCACAACTGTCTGTAGTTACGTCAGCTGAAATTCAAATAAAGTTGTCTGAGTTCATTTCGTATTTTTTCCGTAATATGGACAAATTGTTGGTATATAATTTTTACGCAAAGTAGATTCGTCCGGTACATTTTGATTTAAGCAATACTTTTAAGAAATTTTAAAACTTTGATTTAGGAAATTGTTTGAGGGTAGGATTGTTTGTTATTTTTATGCAGAGGAATATTACTTGCAAGCAATTCTTCACATAAATCCATGCTAAATTGGTTGTTTTGTTTGCATTTAGAGCTAGATGTAGACACGGTTATAAGTTGTTGTCGTGGACCTTTCTTTTGCAATCCTGCGATGTGAAGACTTGTTTTGATAGGTTGGTCTATTTGATTTTTTTTTGTGCATGAAATATTTTTCTCGTAAATACGACAGTATAAAACATTTCCGTCGTATGTAAATGTTCCAGGAAAGTCAGTTAGTTATCCACGAAGACACACTTTTTTTCCGGAGGCATGGTACGCACCAAAATTTACACAAATTAATAAAAAAACTAAACTGCAGATCAATGAACACGCACGTCAAGTATGAACAAGTAACAATTTATATACGTAATGGGTGGAACGACTTTGTAGTAGGCGAGCGCGACGTTCTTTTGTCTCTTTCCATTTATTATCGTAACTGTCAAAATAAAAGACGCGCGCGGCTACTGACTGCGTTCCGAAATGAAGTAAAAAGTCACAATTATTACTTAATAGCCCTTATATTTTATATTTGTGATTTATATTTTGTGACGGTTATTATATTAAATTTGGCCGTATTTCGGAACGCAGGATGAGTAAAAATTTTGTAAATGTACCGTTTATATGCATCATAACTAGATCTTAGGTAAAATATGCTATTACCGCTGAGAATGGCTAAAATATGCAAATGCATATAATCCGGTCTCTAATAATAAATAACGAAAATAATAAGTCACATAACAATATGGACAGTGCTCCATATTTGGTTCATATATCCAAGGTTTCAGTGGTTCCTAATGATGGAACTTCTTGGCATCCAGTTATCTTTGGGTAATTTCTGAAACAAAATAAATTTAATAACATAATTAATGGTAGCCTCAAGAGAGACGGTAGAAATACAGTGTCCTTGTCCTTTTTCAAGCATAATGATGCTAATAATTTTCTTTTAAACAAATCGTTGATGGATTGCAATCTGAAAGCATTTATCCCAACTTATAACATCACACGTATGAGTTTGGTAAGAGGTGTTCCTGCAGAGTGGTCACTGGATGATGTCAAAAATAGCATCAGTGTATCGTTAGGTTGTGGAGACAAAGTCAGACAACTAGATTTCAAAGTTATTGTAAAGGGTTCCCCAGTGTGGAAGCCATCTCAAACAGTGGTTTGTTAGGCAAGTTTTACCCAAACGTGTTTTCATGTGTTACAATTCATTACTTGTAGAATTGTATACATACCCGACAATACAGTGTTATAATTGCTGCAGATATGGACATACTAAAGTACAATGTAGGTCAATGCCACGCTGTTTTAAATGTGGTCAGAAACATTCTGTCAACTGGCGGTATGAACTGCAACAATTTAAGAAGATCTTTCTTCTTTTTTCAGCGATGGTTGGTTTTTCCAGTGCATCTAGGTGTGCTGTGGTCAACGTTTTTTTTTTACACTGACTTCATTAAAGAGGACTTTTTTATTATTAGAATACTTGTAGAAAAAATAAAATTGATGAAGTTTATGGAATTTCAACCACTGAATTTTCAACCTTGTTATTATCAAACGAAATTTTTCGGTTTGTTGTATTTTTTTTTCCAGAGATTTAGAGGAAAAAATTCCCTACCTGTCATTCTTATTATTTTAATGGTTGTTTTTTGCGAGCCGTTTTAATTACTTCGAAGCAGTTCTCTGGAATGTAAATTTATTTGAAAAAAAAACCTCTATTAGGCTCTTGGTCGCATGGTAAGTATGAATGCCCACTGACCCAAAATTTTCGATCTATTTCTTCAATAGTAAAGTCAGGATGAGATGCCACATACTGACAGAACAACGATAACTTTATTCTATTCTGTCCTCAGCATTGGTCAGAATACATTATTACTTTTTTTCTAGTCATAGAATTTTTAAAAAAGTACAGCAATCAAGATCCAATTTCTTGGGGTCCTCTTGAGGCATATATAGTATTTTTCGTACATATTTTCTTAATATGTTTTCTACATTAGGGCGTTCTTCGGTTTCCCCATATAGTGCCGCCGCGTACCCTCCGCCTCTCGCGAGTGCAACGAGAGACGGCACCACCGTGGCCACCGTGCCTGTTACGTCCCCCAGCCAGTTATCGGCAGAAGAGACATAGTAGGGTTCGGTGGCCACAGCGACGTCAATCAACGGAGGCTTACTGGCCATTTTGGACAGTTGCCATAGCTCTTTAGGCACCAAGGCCTCAGGCTTCCTCTTTTTTAAGTGGGCGCACTTCTTTGCGCCCACCCTGTGCCCCGCCGGTTTGCCCTCCGCTGCGCATAGCACGCAGTGAAACGCAGTGGCGGAGCACATTGCCGATTTGAGGCCCTGTTGACTGCAGCGCATACACTCGATGCTGCGGTGCACCTTGCACCTACATGGCCAACCTCCATGCACTTTGTGCACCGCAGGGGCGGACTCTCCAACACGATTACTCGTGTGGAAGCCCAGCCCACCAGCAGTTTGCCCTCTTTTGCGTGCCGCCACCACAGGGCACTTGGCCCAGATGGTGCCAGTTCCGGAGGGGTCAAACCGGACAACACCGGTGACAGGGCCATGACCTTGCCCCTGTCATGGCCTGGCGGAACCGCACGCCCTCCAGGCCGACACTTTCCGGGGTCATTTTTGACCTGGCCTCCTTTATTATATCACCGTAGGTGACTCCGTCCTCAATTACAGCCTGCTGCAGCATAAGGACTACAGCAGTGGAGCGAGGGGGACGGATCTTCCTCTTTCTTCCGCCTCTCTTCTTTTTCTTCTTCTCCTTGGTAGGAGGAGAAGGAGGCAGCGGTGCTGCCTTCGGCTTGGCCTTGGCCTTTTTTCCACGCTTTACCACCGTGGTCCACGCGGCTTCCATAGAAGCCGGTGCTGGTGGGAGCGGACGAGGCGTACTCTTTTGCGGCTCTTTGCCCTTTGCCGTCTTAGCAGTCTGCTTTTTTTGCGGGGAGCGGGCCGCGGTGCAGCACCTTCTTTCGCTTCTCCGGCTGAAGCCGGAGGAGCTGGTGCCACTTGCCTCTTCGTGCAAGCCAATGGGGGACGGGGGCTGTTCAGGCAGAAGTCTACCTTTTAGCCCATCCAGTTTGGCGTCCATCATCTTGCCCACAGCAAGCATGATGGAGCGCTCAAACTCCTCCATCGGGTTGGCCACTGTTGATGCCCTCCTAAATGGAGCGGAGGCAGCCGCGGGCTTACCCTGACGCGGCGGCGACGGTGGCAATGAAGGGAAGTCCTCCATTGCCTCTTCCACTGCTTGCGGTGCGGGACCCGGTGCGCCCTTAAGGCGCCCAAGCTCCGCCCTCATCGCCGCCACGTCTTTGCGCAGCGACACCATTTCAGACTGCAGGCGGTTATTTTCCGCCTACAGTGCTTCCACTTCCGTGGAGGTGGAGCGTCCGCTTAGGGACTGGACAATACTCCCAAGGGAAGATGCCGCTTCCTTAAGGGCCTTTACATAGGTACCCTTAAGGTTCCCTGAGTTGACGGCGATCTCACGGATCGCCTCCACCTCCTTCTGTGGAGACTTCTTCATAGCATCCACGGTTGCGCCCTCTCCATCGGACGCAACCGCTGATGCTGCCGCACATTTTGCCCTTATTTTACGGGCGTCTGCCACTACTTTTTGGAGCTCCTCCTCCTGACGGAGTTTGAGCTCCTCTCTTTTCTGTTGGTTAGCCTCCGCCTTAGCTTTGGCATAACCAACATACTCGTAGGTAGTGGGCGGACTACCTTTTTTAGCGCTGGCATTCCTGCAGTGCTTCCACTTCTATTTCGGACAATGATCGCCTCATCTGAGGACGAACCAGAGTCCGACCGTCCAGCAATTAGGTGCTGCGCGTTTTACCGCGCGCAAAGCTCGGCTACGCGACACTCCTACTTTTTGCTACACTGACACCGCGGTGTCAGCGTCCTCCTCTCCCGATGATTTTGATTTTAATTTTATCATTTGGATCCCACGAGTATGGGGGAAATAATAGTCCATCAGAGCAGAACCCCCTATACCCTGATAACCCTTATACACCCAGGGGGCGGGAAGTCCCTGGGGTTGGCCGCTAATGACTGATGTACCCTCCAGCCGCTCTAGAACGAGAACGAATTAGGGATTTTTATAGAGGTTGTCTCCTCGCAGTCCGGCCGGTTAAGGCAGGACCCTCGGTCCCTGGTGGTTGTGAGACGTGACCACGACACCACACAGGGATTACGAGCTAGCGAAGTGTGAGGGAGGGAATGATCCCACTGACCCACCCGCTCTTGCTCTTCCTCCAGTTCTCTCTGAGAGCAGAGGGATACGTGGAGCAGCGAAACATGTCAGACATTTGGCCATTAGCCAACAAGAACCCCGTTAAGGGAAGTTATTGACTGATGCCCAGGATGCACCGGCCCGTCCACTTTCCGCATTACCGAAGTAATTCGGCAAGCAGACAGGAGGTAGTCTGACATCGCATCCCTTTAGAGCGAACCTTTTTTTTATTAACGTGGGAGGAAGCTCTACCAGCCGAAGTGCCGGGCTCTCACCGGCTAAAACCTCCCACGCCGTTTCCTCTAACCGTCATCGGCGGGGCACGACTAATCGCGTTTTTTACGAACGGTTTAGCGATTGGTTTGTTGCGCGTAAAGTCCCGGGTTCGATCCCCGGTCGGAGCAAATATTTGTTTCATAGCTTTTATTTGCAATATTTAAAAATATTAAATATTGCATACATTTGTTAATAAAAAAAAAGAGATGGATATTTGCTTCGGGTCTGGTTATCACAGAGTGGTAGGCAGTGGTAACCAGTCTGCCGATCCGGGGTAGTACCACCACTTACAAGTATACAGACCGTAAAGTGATTTGGTCACGTTTCGGGATTAGCTTGTAAGTTGCCGGTTCCATCTAGGCCGGCATATTGGATGTGATTGCTACTCACAGTTATTGAATTGTAGTAGCAGTGACATTCATTCATGGACCACATTTCGGCTTAACATCAAGCGGGGTGCTGTCATATGTCGAGACACAATAAAAAAAAATTTTGCAAGAATCACTAATGGGTGCTACATGCATCTTAAATTGAAACTTTCATTAAAAATTTTGCTGAACATAAATAATGAATTTGGTTCAAGTGTATTATCTTTATAAAGAAAATACATTCGTCCAAGGCTCAGGTCCGGTGAAAGAAATCTCCTATGCTCACTTTTGTGTCTGGTATAATAAGACTCATAAACTGGAAACTGGCCATAAATTGTTTTACCTCTGCGATCTTATTGTTTGTTTTGTTTACAGACCTTTGTCGACCTCTCTGATCAATGGGTGAAACATGTTGCATACTTTTATGCTTCTGCACCCTAGGTACACGTCCATCAGAAATTTAAAAAGTTCATAGGAAGAATTTCTTACACACCTGAAATTTAACACCATCTTCACCCAATAAATGATAAAAGTGTGTTTTTGCCTTTTTGATTCCTCTCTTCCTGTATAACTTCTGCATTTGTTTGTCACTCTAACTAATGAGAACAGTAATGCATTCTGGGTGTCAAAGTTTGCCAATGAGTAAAAGCTTCTGAATATTTCCAGCTGTCGTTCCTCATTAATTTTCAGATGATATTTTTTGGGACATGGACATTCACCTGTTTTAGGTGTCTTCGCAGGAACAACGGTCTTTTTGTGGTTTTCATATTGTTCGCCTTTTGCTCGTTTTAATTTAAGGATATTTCGCCGCCAAGTCTCTGGCCTTTTCACACGCTTTCTACTTTTGAGTATAGGAGTTTCGTCTGTAGTGTCAGCTGCTGATGTTATTGAACTAGACGTGCTTGGTAGTGGCAGTTGTAAAGTTGTGACTGAACTGGTTCTGCTTTGTTGGACTTCTTCAAAGTCATCATTGCATAATGAGGGCGCAGGAGCTCTAAAAGTACAAACCATATCATTTAGCAAGACTTAGTATTTTTGACAGCGACAGGTGTGAGTGCGGAACGGATGTGGGCGATTCGAACCACATCTTTTTCGCATGCCTTCTGTATAATAGAACAAATTTTATAACTAACCTTACCTCACTTAATATTCCATTTCCCACACACATTCTTTCACTTCTTTTATATAGTAAAAATAGTAAATTTATTTATGTATGTATTTATAACTTTCTGACCCTTAAATAATATTCATTAAACGAAAATTCAATAAACGAATCCTTATTACAAAATTCCATCTATGGTATATCGATATATAAATAATTTCCTTTAAATAAATACTTTCCCTGGCTTTTACTTTGATACTGGCAAGTTAAAAACTAAGCCATAGAAAAAAAATGGAATGGAATATAGGTCAATATTCAATTATTAAATCATTGTGTATATTTTAAATTATGTATTCATAGTATTGGTATTATATAGCTACTATTCATATACTCGTATTTTCCACGTTATATGTTATACTGTGGGCTTTACTCCATTTACCTACTTTACGCCCTCTGCACAACCCAAAGCTTCAGGCAGAGTTTCCTTTTGTACATGTTAAAAATAAAGCAATATGTAAACAGAAAAGTGTTTCATTTACTACATCTTGTCTTGTCCACTAACCTATATAATAATAACTTTTCGCAATTTCATTCCGACAGCTGAAAAAAGAGAAAGGACTGAGAAATCTCTTGAAATAATATTGCTTTTTACGATAAGTATTTTATCATTTTAGAGGATACTAAAAGGATAAAAGGCTTCTTTGTTTCTGCCTATTCCTGTGGGGAAAAAGGCATGACAATTTGATTGATTGAGTATTACGCAATGCTTTGTTTTATTGTGATTCGACATCTAACCTCGAGTTGCCTGATGGTAAGCGAAGGGAGGTTCAAGAGCGTCAACGACTAAAAAGCCCGAATCAGTTCACGGTAGCCGCAGTTGCCGTCACTATGCCGGCCAGTTGTGCTTCTCCACGCATCTCTTTTATGATTACGACTCTGTCACAAAATATCATTAGGACAATAATTAATGTGAAATAAAAACGTAATAGGTAGTTAAAAACTTTTTTTTATTGTGACTCGACTTATGACAGCACCCCGCTTGATGTTAAGCCGAAGTGTGGTCCATGAATAAATATCACTGCTACTACAATTCAATAACTGTGAGTAGCAGTCACATCCACTATGCCGGCCTAGATGGAACCGGCAACTTACAAGCTGATCCCGAAACATGACTAAATCACTTCACGGTCTGTATACTTGTAAGTGGTGGTACTACCCCCGATCGGCAGACTGGGTACCACTATTTGGTAGTTAGGTTCGTTTATATTTCCTTGGGCCGATATAGTGACGGCCTAAGGAAATATAAACTATTTGCATAAAACCAGCATTGTCCTTTAACCTAAAAACTAAAGAATGAGATAAAAAAAAAGTCGTATGTACAGCGCAAAACGTTAACTCCTATCCCGTTAGACCGCTTCTAGACGTCTGTTTTACCACCGGACAACGGATATCTGTGTATACTTCTACGAGTGCCATTTCTCTGCATCAGTTTTGAATTGGTTGTGAAGGTGTAATGATATCTGAGAGTGAGGAAGATAACTTAAACTGGCCTAAATAGGGATAAAGCTCCAAAAAATATGAATGATAGTTCATTCGATTCGGATGATGTCTAGAAAATTGTCCTAGTATGATTTTTCAGCACGCAAAAAAATCATTACAATTGATATTTTGTAAAATGTATGGAGATTGTATAATCATTCAAATTATCACGCCCTTTTCCCACAGGGATAGGCCTCTGTCTTTACAATGGAGCACCATTTGCCACAGAAGCGAGGGACACAACGACCTCGCTTCTGTCACATCCACAATACTCTTCATACAAGCTCTACGGTTATGGAGACTAGATTTGTTAATCGCAAAAAGATTCGTAAACTAGATTGCGTTCTTTAGTCGTCGGCGTTATTCAACCTCCCCTTGCTCACGAACAAGCAAGTCGAGGTCACATGTCATAACAATAATAAAAAACACTGTTTGAGATCAGGTGTAATTTAACCACAAATATTACTATCCTATATACACTTTTCGGGATCAGTTTGAAAGTTGCCAGAATACAGCGAGCCTAAACCTGCGACTGCTGCATTTATGGTAGGAGCAGCGCCGTCTTTACCCGGGGGTTCAAGGGGTGCAGTGCACCCGGGCGCAGAGTCCTAGGTGGCGCATGCCGACCGCCGTAAATTTCGATAGGTACCTACTACAGTGAGACCACGCTAGCGGAGCCTTGACTTTCACACCCCGAATATGCTTAAGACGGCCTTGGGTAGGACTTATCTCTGCTCAGAGATCGCATCAGCTCATCTAGTGGCGTAAGTATACCGTTTGAGGCCCGTCTCTAATTTATTGGATATCCCTCAATGCCCACCCTCAACCAATATTATAGTTTATATATATTTAAATCACTAAGCGAAGTACGTGCAAACGCTATTACAATGACGATGATAGATAACTGGCAAACGTCGTCTCGCTAGTGGTTTCTAGTATTGAACTGAAATCACAATTTTAATTTAGGACTTTCTTTTACGAAAGCATTTAATTCTTGATACAAGTAATTGGCGTGCTACAGGTGGGCAATACAGCAATACTTATGCAAAATACAAGATAATGAAAACTTCGTCTGTTTTTGTAAGTAGGAAACCCGTTTAAGTAACCAAATCCCTTATATCATTAAAAACTTTATAAAGTAAGTAACGTGGATACAAACCAAAAATAGTATTTTAAAATAACAGCCATAAAAATTGAACGCAATGCGGTTCGTCACGGTGTTACAGGTGTCCGTTTTGTCGCCCACATAATTGGTCAGCGGTTGCTGCAAATGGGCCAATTTGCGCATAAGAGTGACCCTAGGAGCTCAGCAGTCGGGTGTCGGATGTAGCAAGCGGACATTGTCCCCTCAGACACGCTTCACTGATGCTCGCTCACTGTTGCACCGATCTTTCACCTTCGCAATATTAACGCCTATAAAACCTTGTCAATTTTATAATTTATCGTTACTTTCATCTCAACCAAAGAACGAAATACTCCGGCATATCGAGTTGTTTACTATAATATTGTAGTTTGGGTTAACACCCATCACATAAAAATGTCTACTATACACTTTTGGGTACGAGATTTAAATAATTAATTTAAATATTTACAAGAAAATAATGTATAGTTTTAAAATCTATGATTTTCTTACAGGTATTATTTGTTTTGGTGATATGCGATGGAATACATGGTGATGAAAATGCAGAAGAAGCAAACGATGACGGTTTTGTGAAATCGTTAGATTTCTCTGAAGTGTACAAAACACCCGGTCAGTATAGTGAAAAACTTTTAATATAGCTCCAAAATTTAATAAACAATTAATAATCTTTATTAGTTTATACTATATCTAGTAGTCACTATTATTTAATATTTATTATATGTATTTTCAGGCCTGTCTTCTTTGGCTTCAAGTCCCATATCATCAGCAGTATTAAGTGTGGATAAAAGTCAATACCCACAGCTCTTTGATACTATAGTCAGTAGTTCAATTGATTCGTTGCAGACGCAAATCGCACCCAAAAAGAGTATATTTTCAGCTGAAAGTTTTGGGTTCAATCCTATCGCAAGTCAAAGTTTCTTCCCAACATACAGATCAGCACAATTAGTTGCAAAACCTCAACAAGCTGGCAAACCTGCTGCCATTAAACAAAAGCCATTACAATATGATATACGAACTATACATGATCCCAACTATAAAATATATAAACCCGAGGAGCCAACCCAAGGCGAAGATATATTAGCAGCTTTAAAACAAAACCCTTCCGTCGCAGCATATTTTAAGCCTCCTACAACTCATGTTGAAATATCGCATCCCCTAGATTATACTAAAGAAGAATTGATAGAAAAACTGCCCGACAAGAACTACAAGATCAATGCTTATCTTCCAGGGACTAGCCGTATCCGACGTTACACTGACGGTAGGCGACGACGACATAACGGAAAGAAACGAAGGGACCATGACGACGACGATCATTACGGCTATAAATCCGACTACACCTCACGACCAAAAGAATTTGACTCCGACGTTTACAGCAGTGCTTATAAAGAAGAAAAGGACCCCAACAAGGACTACGAATACCCTTATGCATACGACTCAGGATATGATCACAAAGAGTATGATAGAATAAAAGATCTGTCTGAAAAACAAGCAGCGGAAATCAAGCAAAATCCCGGAAATTGCCAAGAAGTTAAAAAAGACGGCATGACCTGTCAAGTTTGTAAAGATCCTAAGACTAAGGGAAATTATGAATCTTGCTCATATGTAACAGAACCAAAGAACAATAAGTACGCTTATTCGAAGGAACGTAAATTTGATAGCAACGACGAACCCGATGAGCCGAGTAAATCGCATGATGAAAGTGAAAGTTCTAGAGCACCAGCTAAATACATAGACTCTAGCGACGAACAACAAGACAAATCGGAATCACTAAGATCCTCTCCTGAGAGCGATGGTCCTGATAGTTATAAAGGATACTATGTTCACTCATCTAAACCAAAGGTAAGCGCAGAGTTAAGATCTTCTTCTGATGAAAAGGACTCCTCAGAAGAAAAAGACTCTAATAAACAATACGACTATCAAAAGGCACTTCCTGGCTTCTATAGTAATAACGAACAAAAGAAAGACGTAGAACATGTTTTAGCTGAATTCAAAAAGAAGGACAGGTCATCTTGTAAAAAAGTACAGAAGAATGGTATGACCTGTTATCAGTGTATAGATAAAAGTGGATTAAAACATGAAGAATGCATGTTTGTATCTGAATCTGCACCTAAAAGAAGCCACTTAGCTTACCAAGAATTGAAGGAATTTACTTCTAAGCCTCCAACATTGGAAGGAGTCGCCGATACAGCTGAAAGTAAAATTGTGGTAACATCAGCCACACCCATTCAAAGGTCAGCTGCTATTGTTGCCGCACCCAATGCCTATGGTAGAAAACTCAAGCGTAAGAAGGTGTCCAAAGATAACATAACACCTGCAGCAGCAAGCACTGTTGCTAAGACTGCTTTACCCGATCTAACAGCACCCACTGTACAAAGGCCAATAAGGTCTCGAATCACCAAACGCAGTGAAAACTCAGAAGTTGCTGAAACTACTTCTGATAAATCGAGCTTAGCACCGCCAGAGGAGTTTGCTGGTGCTTCGAAGGCTGCGTTTTGGGCTGAGACAATGCCAAGATATAGTAGAACATTAGGTGTCACCCTCCCGGAGTTTATGTTGTCAAGGTCAGAACACGAAATGTCCTTTGATGAAGCTGTCGCTGGCGTGTAAATTGTTAATTATAAGCAAGTAGGCAAGTAACGCAACGTAAATAGAGCGTGTCCGTTACACAACAGTTTTAGATAAATCCCGAAAGAAAGGTGATTTATATTGCGTAAAGAGATTTCGTAAGTAGACGTGACTTCTGCTTATTGTAGTAACTTTACCATGTGATTTTAGGTTTTGTACTTTTTTAAATATATAATAAAATTTAGGCAGTATGGTGCTCAAAAAAAGATTAATGTGGCTAATGTACGAGAATATACTCTGCATTTGAAATTTTCTTATTAGTAATTAATTAGAATTGGCCGCCGTCGATTGTTTATTGTTAACTAGTTCTAAATAAATTTTGTATAAAAATTTGACTATGTATTTTTATTAACAACCTCAAATAGCTCAATATAGAATAATGGACACTATTTGATGTTAACAATAGAGTCCATGATCACTATATAATAGACGTAATGAGATTGTTGGCATCAATATTGCTCTGCGTCCTACATGTAAATACTGATTCTACAGTTGTATTTTATTTTACTTGGTGATTGTCCAAAACAACGTCACGAACAAATCGCCGCCCACGAATCATTTCATGTGGACGTACCGGAGGTGAAAGTAATTAATTGTTTTTATTTTTTGTTTTAAAAGTAAGGTTATTCTGTGCCAGTGTGTCTCCAAGCTAACCCAACAATAGAAGTGCCAAATATTTGGGAGATCAAAAATATTTATTTCTAATTAAAAGTTCAAGTTCAATGTGATTGGTTCTTTGTGATTTTTTATTTTGGTGAGTTTTGCAAGAATATGTGCAGGAATAATCCACTAAAGTATATAATAATGTTTTTATCAATTCAACAAATATGCCGAGTCATAAATTCATACAGTAGAACTAGTGTCCTTAATAACTGTTAAGATGTGCGCGTATATTCGCAAAATTAAGATATAGGCCTCTCCAGGCAATCTTTACATTATACATCACATACATAAAGAACTCATAAAGAAAACAATCCGGTGACCGCAATACCTACTCGTATATCTGTATGAGAAGAGAATTGAGGGAGGCAAGAGTTCTGTCAGTATCCTGTAAAAAAAATTCAAAACCTAAGTCGAATTACGGTGTTACACGTTGATTGATTAACAAAAAATAATAAAACTGCATTGATTAAAAAGTAATAGTTTAGAGAGAGTACATTATCAATTATTTTGAAATAAAATAAAACTTTTAAAATACTTCCGGCGCACTCTTAATCGAAAATAAACCTGAGAAGTTGTCTCATAAACTGGATTTATATTTTCGGCCTCATATTTAGAGCTTTTTCCAAACAAAAAAATAAACACGATTAAACCAGCAACATTTGTTTAAACACAGAACTTAGGTAGCCTAAATAAAGTCCTATTTTGATCAACAATAACTGTATTCTTATTTTGTGTGTTGAAAACGTGGTCTTGTTTACACTGTATTATTCTGTAGCGATCGATTGAAATAACTTTTCAAGTGTTTTTTGCCTTGTTACGTGCGTAAGCGGAAAGACAGAACTGTTAGGACGCGAACACACATTCATGTTTTATTAGTTTCTGGCGAAAGTGTTGTCATTTTTTGATGAAAGAATTTAGGAATGTTTATCACAATTTGAGAATTACATATTTAATTAAAGAGTATTTATACTTAGGTAGAAAGGGAATTGTGTAAGGATCGTGGCAAGTGGCGCTCCATTGTCTCTGCCTAACCCTGTGGCATAAAGGCGTGACAATTTGATTGATTGATTTATAACATCGATGGATTTATACTTATTATTATAATTTTGGTCTCTAAGAAACTGGCAAAAAATGTCAAATAAATTAAATCGGCAAAAAATTAAGTAAATAAAAATAAAATATTTGATAATAAACGAGTTGCCAAAACTTTTTTTTGTGCAAATATTACCAATCTACTTAATTGTTCTATTTTTTTAACAATAATTTATTATTCTATCTGATTTCGTATTCTGATAATAATATTAAAAGAATGTGGAAGTCTTGAAAACTTCCAGAAACGACCTGACCTGACCGGTTTAAAAACTCAACAATAATAAAAGTAATTAAAATTATATATTTTATTTATTAAATGGAAAATGCTTTATGAAACAATGTTCATAGGAATAGTTTGTTATAGTTGTAGTCTACATAATCATTAAAATTAGTTCACTATTCTTTCTTTACAAACCTATTTAAAAAAGTTTTATAATAATTATGAACCAGGTTAAAATAAATGCTAATTACAAGTGTTATTCGCGATGTAAAAAAAATATGCTAATACCTGAAACATTTTTATTTGTAGAAAATAAAGCCCAAAGATGTTGAAAGAAATCCAAGATTATGACGAGGCCGATTATGTTGATGTCAACACGTTACCATTGAAACCACCACAGCCTCAAGTGCCGGCAGAGAAAGCTCAGCGACGACCATGGCACCCAGTGATGTGGGACAATGGACCTCCACCATCGACAGTTCATGAAGAAGAGGTACATCATATTTAAAGTCAATGCATCTTAAAATGTGTCCAAGATTTTTTATGGTCACGATTGTTTAACGAAACACTGTGAGATGTTAAGCTACAGGCTACAATCCAACAAGACAATTTCGCCATTTGCCGTCGTTCAATGATGTTAAGCTGGAGTGCGGTCTATGAATGGAAGGGACTGCTACTACAGTTACACAACCGCAGATAACAGTCGCACCAACTACGCCGGCCTAGTTGGAACTGACAACTTACAAGCTGATCCCGAAACGCGCGACCAAGTCACAACACAGTCTGTAACACTTGTAATTTCTGGTACTTCCCTAGATCAGCTTCTAACTGGCAGACCACTGACTGCATACCATTCTTGAAACTTAGTTTTAACCAGAAGAGTAGCGTGCCATGGCAGGGCCCCGTTTAAAAAATCTACCGTAGATTTCTCACAAAAGAAAAAAAATGTTTGAATAAAATTAAAAGAAATGTTTATTCATCATAACTATCTATCTGTCACTTTTTCCGAAATTTGTACAAACAAATCAAATTAAATATACACTCTCTTTGCCTTTTTTTGGCAAACGGATTTATTAAATCATTTATAGCTGATGATGACTTTAGTTTTTCTAAAGTTTCTTTTTGGGAAGTTTGCATTAATATTTGCTTAAGCACGTTGGGGGCCCCGTATAATTGATACGGCAGTAGCTACGCCCCTGGTTTTAACGATAACCTGTTTGCCATTGTAGCAGTTTCATTCCACAATGTCAACCTGTGAACTTTAACTAAGCTTTGCATTTGTGTGATCAGAAATGAGAAAGCAGTATAAACCGGTTTAAACCAAGCAAAGGATGCGTCCGCTCTAGGGCGACGTCACACCTACACTATCTATGTACACTCACACTAATGCAAAATTTAGCTCAGGTCTCGCGGACTGTACCTTTCTGTTCACTTACGCACAAATTATTTTAAAAAAACACCAATGGACCCACCAATTATATTTTATTCGACCTGCACTTATAGTTAATTCTAGACGCTGGCTAAATCACTATTCATACATTTCTATATTAAGCTACTAAAAGTGCTTGTATCATAGAAACTGGACGACCTATGTACATTAAGCATATACGTATACCGGCAAGTGGTTTTAAACCAGGGATTCTCGACTTGCGTGAGTCGACTTGCTTCATTGCCACGATCTCGCCTTCATACATATAAAATAGTCGTATAGTGAAAGCTACGTCTAAGTCGTTTGTGTATTCTGCAACCGCACATTTAAAACTAAATTTGACGGTGACTGAGGCATTATTGGATTATACTTCGCTCTTGGGTGGTAAATCAGGCAAGTTGAGGTCAGATGTCGATGTCTAGTAGCACCAATTACAAGTATACAGACCGTGAAGCATCCCAGTGTCCATTTAAACTAACATCAGGCGAGGTCCATTTAACTAACAAAATACAACACAATCCGTGTCACCACAAAATTATTAAATGCGCTTTAAACGGGAATTAAATATGTTTTAAGTAAATATAGTACCACAAAATGGCGTTTGACAGTATACAAATTTTTAAACACTGTTTAAATATATTTTGTAGTAGTGTCCCCATAAAATCTAAATATTAAAACAGTTGCATCCGTTTAGATTGATATGTGCCTATAAAACATGCGTTCTAAGAATAGATAATATTCAATCTTTATCGATCCATTTGCCAAGTTCGACATTATTATGTATCATTATTTTAGTGCCAATAATGTTAGGTATATGTATATTTACTATCGACACAACTGACACTTAATCAATAAATATTTAAAATGTCCGCGCTCTCCCTGTTATCTACTTAAGCGCTTTTTGGGCCCCCAATAAAACCTGTTTTGAAGTAAAGAAAAATATTTATTAATGTATAAAATTTAAAAAATCTATTATAAAAATCTAAATAAAGCTAAGATTAGCACCCATTTTAAATAATTAAAATGTAAATGTTTTAATGTCCTGTTTTAACCTACGTCACTATTTATAGAAAACAGTTTTAGTAGGCCTCTGAGTTGTATTAGTCTACGCCCCCACGAATTCATGATCCGCCCCTGCCTGTGATAGATTTCATGCAGATGAGTGAAAGGCAGTAAAGTAAGTGGCCCAGTCTGCCAATCCGACGTAGTAGTATACCACCACGATGTACAAACCGTGAAGCGCCTCAGTCGCGTTTCGGAATCCGCTTAAAATTGAATGTATTTTTATTGTGACACGACATTTGACCACTGCCTGCCTAGAGATGAAGAGGTCCAAGAGTGACGACGACTGAAATAACCGAGTTAGTTCACGGCTGCCCCAGTCGCCGCCACTATGCTGGCCAAAGGTGCTTTTTCACGCATCGATTGAAGGATCCAAGGTTATAGGATGGGGAGAACACATGGACTGGCAAAGCATTACACTTGTTGATTGTTCTACAAAGAAAAGTCGTACCGAACTTTTTAGTTTGACTGCCGATTCGGCCGACAAAATGCGGATGCTTCCCCCGCTAATTGCAAACTACAGCTTAACATCAGGGGTGCCGTCATATGTCGCCTCGATGATAAAACAAAGGACGAATACAGCTGCCATGTCTGTGCTATGACTTTTCATGACGCCAGGCATCACTTTTATTTATTGATTCATTATTACTTATTAATATGTCAATTGACTAAAAGTACTTACTTATATTTACCCGTTACTTATTAATTTACAGAACGACACAGAGACCGAAGAAAAGGAATATCCACACAAACAACGTATTCGTAATTTGCGGCGTTTGATCGCTGATGGAAAAGTGAAGCCCACATCGGAGACGCTCATTTTCTTCCTATGTAATAAGTTCGCGGTGTCAGAAGAGAGGCAGGATAAAATATCTAAATTTAGTAATTAAAACTATGTAAATGAAATCATAAAAGTAGTTTTTATAAATACTAAATATCCATAAGCAATCAAAGAAAAACCTATGACGAGACATTTAGTAACAAACCAGTCGGTTACGCGCAAAGTTCCGGGTCGGAGCAGATTTTTTCATCTTTATATAGTAAGTATTTGTGATGTATTGTATATTACAAATATTTATTCATAAAGAAAAAAGGCAGATATTTGGTTCGGGTCTAGTAGGTTAGGAGTGGTAGGCAAACTGGGCAAATGACCACTTTTCCCAAGTAAATGACTTAGTTGCGTTTCGAAATCAATTCGAAAATTGCCGGTTCCAACTAGGCCGGCACAGTGGATGCGACTTGTAGTTTTTTAACTGTAGTAGCAGTCACCTCCATTCATAAACCACACTCCAGCTTAACATCAGACTGCGAATTATGTCGAGCCATAGTAAAGACCCCGAACAGAAAAAGTATACGAACATTTTCTGCAAAATGGTTTGTATGTCGTCTCCCACAAAAAAATATAATTCTATACCAGCAGTATTTTTTTTATGTTTTCATCATCTGACCTTGGCTTGGCTGATGGTAAGCGAGGGAAAGTCCAAGAGCGCCGAAAACTGAAATCGTAACTCAGTTTACGGTTGCCTCAGTCGCCGTCACTATGCCGGCCATAACGCTCTATGAATATGGATAAATAAAACAAACATATTTTTATTTTACGCTTTATATTTTACACTTTCTGCAGATATAAATTAATATTATGTCTGTTATTAATTACTTTGTGTAATTATATTAAAATAAAAACATCTGTCAGTCGTATAATCTCTGTTTCCAATACATTTGTACAAACACGGCACGTAGTCCACATACGTGCGCAGATCTCTATAATTAAATTCGCATATATCTCTTATATTCTATATCTTTTATCATATAAACTATTTATACAGCGAGAGTATGAACCGAATCCGTGCTTTCGAATAGCGCGCCGTGTTTGTAGATATCGCACGCGGACAAAAACAGAGAGTATGCACGAGCGCAGATGCCGACATCGAGGTCGAATAGACAAAATACAATTTCTATAAAAAATTAAAACTCTGTCGCGCAGACACCGAGGCGAGGGATAATCTGTCGCGTTACCGTCCTTCGGCGTATTTGAACTATAAGTTAATCATCCGTCCCCTGCGTGTCCGTTTGCGGGCGGTCCATACTCCACGAATGAGATACTATGTCGCTACGTGGCGGGTGGGGGCTCCGCGGGTGTGGGCTCGCCTTCGGGTTTCGTGTTCGCAGGGACAGAGCCCGCAGCCCCCGCCGCTTCGGTCTCGTCTTCCTCTTCAGGATCAAACTTCAACATTAGCTGTTTGAACTGCAATATTACACAAGATTATTTTACTACGACTAATCCTGGCTTTTTATAAATTCTTATTAATGAGATTTAATTGTCCACCATTTCTATACACATGGAGGACCTCAACTAAAACATAATTGAAAGTTCCGAAGCCAATGGCAAATCCCATACATATATTTTATTGTGACTTGACATATGACAGCACCCGCCTAATGTTAAGCTGGAGTGCGGTCCAAGACCTAAGGTGACTGCTACTTGCAGTTCAATAACTGTAATAGCAGTCTCATCCGGTATGCCTAGTTGGATGTATCATCATCACTAATTGTCACTCTTACAGGGATAGGCAGATTTAACAGGGCGCCACTATAAGATCCTGATAAACCGGCATTGGCCGTGACGGCGACTGGGGCAGCCGTGAACAAACCCGGTTTTCTCAGTCGTCGTCACTCTTGGACATCCTCTTGCTTATCATCAGGCGGGACGAGGTCAGATAAAAAAATGTCACAATAAAAAAATAAAAAAAACTCTCTCGGTTCCTTCATATCCACAATTTTCTTTGAACATCCTACTAATATTATTGTTTGTTACGTTTTCACGCAACAACTACTTAACCGATCATCATAAAACTTTTTACTAGTTTCCTAATTGACTATAGTTTCAGCCGTTTGGAATTTTTCCATATTTATTTTTATTTCCGTCTGTCATTTTTATATGAGTTATCGAGTTATAAACACAAAAAAAAGGATATACTGTCGAATTGAGAACCTCCTCCTTTTTTATGACTGTGTTATAAACCTAATTTTACGCGGGTGAAACCGCGGGCATTGCCAGTACTCTATAAATGA
Organism: Tinea trinotella; assembly: GCA_905220615.1. Classification (NCBI taxonomy): domain Eukaryota; kingdom Metazoa; phylum Arthropoda; class Insecta; order Lepidoptera; family Tineidae; genus Tinea; species Tinea trinotella. The sequence continues at coordinate 7,288,334 of HG992308.1, read as the reverse complement.
GCGTTGCAGACCTCTGGTTTTTAAGATTATCCTCAATATAAAAAAAGTTAAATTCCTGCCATCAGACATTCGTTTATAGCAGCGGTCACCTCGCTCATGGATCGCACACCAGCATACAAAATATTTACCTCTAAGTAATCATCGACGAGTTTCTTCCTTCCCTTTTCGTCGAGCTCTTCATCGTCTTCGTGTTGTTGCAATTGACTTACGGTGGCCTTGGGCTCAAATATTGGTGCAAGCTTTCTAGTCACTGCCTTCTCATATACTTTCACATTCTCAGATGGTGAATATTGACCTATTTTCCTGTTAAACAAAACAAAATAAATGCTACGAGTTGGAAAAACAATCAATCAAATTGTCACGACTTTTTCCCACAGGAATAGGTAGAGACAATGGAACGCCAATTGCCACGATCCTGACACAAGTCCCTCGCTTACATCAACAAATCTCTTCATACAAGCTCTACGGTTATGAGCACTAGTTAACCCAGCTTTCTTGAGGATGTCTCCAACTTGGTCTGAAAACACCCTCCTGGGCCTGCCTTGTTTAATTCCATTCACATGAGATTTATAAATTATTTTTGTCATAGTCTCTGCCTATCCCTGTGGGAAAAAAGCGTGACAAATTGACGATGAATATTGGAAATTATATTACAAACTAAAGGATCTTATATTTATTAAAATACCATTTTTATTTTACTTTGTACAAGCACACTAAGAGTGCTTGTATCATAGAAACAGGACGACCAAAGTATATATATCAAAGATACATTGGTACTGGTGAGTGTTTTTTTTAACCCATGCTGCCATGTGGTGATGTCACCACGGTCACCTTAGAGTTGAAAATAATAATCAATAACTAACGCATCAGTGAGTCCATATGCTTGTTTGAGATGTTGCTTAAGTACAAGCAGTAATAGACAACCCCGTGCTTGTTTCATTGCGTCCCTGAGTGGTGTTGTGGTCTCTGGTACTCTTGCTAGTAAGGCCTCCGCGTCCTCTTCATCTTCCTCCTCAGCTTCATCAGGCTCATTACTTGACTCATTATTTCTAATTAAACCCTATAAAAAGAGTAAACGTATAAATTATAATTATAATAAAGTTTAAGTTAAACTAATGTATCATGAATTAAACAAAATTGTATGCGGCTTACTATCGCGTACCACGATGGCAGCAAAGCTCTCGAATCGTCGGAATAGTAAAATAAAATTAAAAAAGCATAAGCAAAATAAACGCGATAGTAAGCTGCATAAAATTCGTTAAATTCGTTAATCAATGTTCGCGCCAAATCTAAGAAAATATTAATGTATCACATTACCTCGCGGAAAGCTTGAAGTAAATTAGACCCTGACGTTGATATGATGATGTCAATGTGGTGAATTATAAATAGAGGTTCATCTTGAACTTGATATGGAAAGTAAGCTAAATTGTCCGCTAGGTACAACATCTGATCTAATGGCGCAGTCTGAAAATAACAAATCAACAATTAGAACTCAAACGCAACGTCCGCCGTGGACTCCTCGAGGGGTTTTTACGCATGCCTGACAATCGGCAGTCAATGAGCGGTACACTATATTACAAGGTTTTTTTTTTTAATTGTGGCCCGACATATGTTAGGCGCCCGCCTGATGTTAGGCGATCCATAAATGGAGGTGACTGCTACTACAATAAGCAAATTACCCAACTACAATTACGGTTCATTTTCCTTCATTACGGGTTGCATATTAGATGTAAATAAAGCTTATATGTAAGTACGAGCTGGGCATAACTTTAACATCAGAAAAAGCTAAAAAGAACAAACAAAATAATAATAACTTTATAACATACCGAGACATCATCGAATTGCTTCAATAAAGACAATACTAATGCCCTCCTTTGTGGCCTTGTATTTCTTAATAAAGAATATAAAAAACCATTTAACGCAGAAGGTAATTCGTCCTGGTCTTTTTTCCTAAAACATAAATACTTATTAGTGGCTTGACACAACTCTGCCTGCCCCCCATATCACGGCAATTCAAGAAGTAAGATAAAGACCTGCAAAAAACATCATTGCAACTCATTTTAAATAACTCACCAGAACAGTGCAACAAAATGTCCAACAAATGTTTAAAGGTTCAGTAAAACTTCACACAAAACATCGTAGAAAATTTTAAATATATTTTTTGTTAAAGATTTTGATGTACCAGCCTATTAAGTTATTTAAAATAAGTTACAATAATATTCCTTGCAGGTCTTTATCTTGCTTCTTGTATGTATGTGAACATTAACAAATGCATGAAATTAACATAATTAATACCTAAATCCCCGTATGACAGAATCGCCAGTTTGTGATTGTAATATTTTTTGTAACTGGTATGATAATTTAATTCCTGATTGTGACTTCATATGAATAAATCCAGGATATTTCTTATCTATTTCTTGTAAATTCTTATCAGCCGTATGAGACACCATCGTTTCAGTATCGGTACTCATGCATATCAGGTACGGTACAATCTGTTAAAAAAAAAGTATTATTTTAAAACACATTTAAAATAATTGACGACAGGCGTGGCACATTGGTTAGCACACTATTCGTTATAAGTAGATTCCCGGTCGGAGCAGATATTTGTCTTTCTCGTAGATAACCAATAACGAATAACAAATTAATAGGTAACTACTGGATACCTACAACAATGCCAAATATCAGTGCAAGTTCGTTGCCAAGTAATTAAGCTGTCGTGTATTAAGAGAACAGAGGCCCAGGACTCTAATGACATTATGTAAAAGGATTAAAACGTGCAATAATTCAAAACGTCACTAATGGAACAGTGAAAATTTAACACAAGATAAAAGGGTAGCTTAGTCGTTGTCCCATCGGCTAACAAATTTTTGCACAAACATATTTCTTATATTTATTGCACAAAATAACTACAAACTCGTTTTTAAAATGCTTATAAATTATAAAACTTTAGTACAAATAAAAAAAAAATATAAGTACATTAAGCATAAATGTATAAAAATCGACCAAAAAATACCTCATAAACCCTACAGAAATAAAATACACACCTGGACGGGATGCACAAGACCCTGCGCTAAGACGAGTTGTACAACCTTCATAGCGCTGGATCTAACCACAGGGCTGTTGTGTAAGAAGGCTGTCAGCACCTCCTTCAGGTACAGCTGTATCACAGTCGAAGCCATGCCCGAAGACACATCACCCATCTCCTTTAAGTTCTCGTGCTTAGAGCGTTTCGACCCTGAGTTAATGAAGAATTTATATTTAATTATTTATTTATTTATTAAGCAAGTCCACAACATGTTTACATTAAATTTTGTACATGTAATAAACAATGTAGCATGTTAAATAAGGCGTGGTGTAGTGGCAGTGCAATGGTTACACAAACTGAGACCACAAGTTCGAGACCACCCACCGTTACCTTTGATATATGTATAGTAAGGGAACGAGCTAAAGAAACGCGCTCGGAATGCAGTTGTGACATAATGGTCACGTGTCTATTATGAATAGTGAAGTAACATGCAAAATGTCGATAACAATAAACACACACTTTCCTTAAAAGGCAAATAGATTTAGTCATTAAAAATTATAAATGTGTATTAAATTAAAGTATAAACATTAGACAGCAACAATTTTTAATGAATTATATATTAATTTAATTTTGAGAATAGTGAATGCATGTTGTTTTTTTTTTTCTTTTTCACACATTTTATTCACGTTTCTAATAATGATTCTAGCCTGACTCGGATGACGGCTCTCTTTTATTCAAATAACTCACTAATTTTTCAATAATTAAACAAAGAAAATATGGACACGTTTTTATCGATATTAAATGACATCGCCAAGCTATGAGCGTCACTAAAAGCGGCCACTAAGATACGGGTGTGGTTGTTTCACGCCCCATCGCACCTCAGCCCCCGAATTCATTTAACTCGTTTCCCAACTACACTTTGGTTGTCCTGTTTCTATGATACAAGCACTTAGTATAGAAACGTATAGTAAACAAAAAAGAATGTATTGCAAACATGCCACTTAGAGACTGACACTGCATTTAAGAAATAACAATTTAAAGAAGAAAAATACACTAAATATAATACAATGTGTATGTGAACTGAACAATTATAAATTAAAAAACACATGTATTATTTTATTGTTACTGATGTTTAGTGATGCGGTCAATGCAACTACAGTTAAAAACTGCAAGTTACAGTTACATTCATTATGCCAGTCTAGATAGAGCTAACCACTTACAATATGATCCCAAAACGCGACTGAGTCACATCACGGTCTGAAACTTGTAAGTGGTGGTACTACCACGGATCGGCAGACTGGGCGAATTATCTGTGACAACTTGTAAATTAGCCGTAAGTTGTCCAATACATTTAAATAAATAAATGAATGAAACAAAATGAAGAGTTTTTTTGTGGTTAAGACGTTTGGTATTATTTGTGTGAAAAGTACTTACATTCTTTATCTTGTCTTATCATACGCTGCTCTTCCTCTTGCAAGTACATTTCAATATTATGTAGTACATCCGCTTTCATCTCTATCGGCGCATGATCTGACATCAAAAGTTGGTGATAGAACTCCTTCAGTTCGGGCCTTAACATAAACTCATAATGCCTAACACAAACTGAACCGAGACTCTTTAAAGTGTGCGTAACAAAATCCTCATCGTCCAAGTTCACAAAGAACATTAAAGTTGTATACACCTGCTCTTTTATATCAATCTGGAAATTGAAAAAAAATGTAAGTAAATGGAGTAAAAGAGTCCAAAGATTCTTAACCAAAAAGTCGAATAAATTAAAAGCTTTATTGTAAAATTAAATAATATTTTGTCAAAATATGTTTATAACCAGTCGTTAACGTCATAAAAACGTTATTTATTGACGTTATTGATTATAATAATACCATTAGTACACATGAAATTTAAATTAAATGTCGACTGAAATAATCGATTTATTTCAGTCGACGGCACTCTTAGACCTCCACAATGAAACATCAACATGCAAGCCCTACAAATCAACAAGCTTATTCAAGACTCTTATATACCAGTAGTAAGCAGTCAGTTGGCCAGTCTGTCAATTCAGGGTAGTGTACAGACTGTGAAGGGACTTTGATTGAAAATTGCCAGTTTCAACTAGGCCTACTTACTGCATGCAACTACTACTAGGCTATTTATAAACTGCAGCTTAACTTTAAGCAGGTCAATAAAACTATTTTAAATTGGGTAAAGCTAGCATAAACTCACAGGTAAGCCCTCAATGACTTTACTTTCAGTAAAATCAAAATGCCTCAATAGAAGCCCAACAGTGAACAGCGACCTCCTGAACTGCGGCCGTTTCTGATATTGTGACCTTGTTAATTCTGGATTTGACTGCCAACTTCTTTTCCATTGGAGGAGCACGCCTGAAATAAATTACAATTTTAAATATAACTAGATTAAGTATATGATTTTTATCTTTGCACCTACGTAAATATAAAATTTTCTTCTTAGCAAAGGTATTAATGTATTTTATAAACTTTATTACTTTTTTTTTACATTTCTATACCAAGCTACTAAAGCACTTGTATCAAAGAAACAGGACAACCAAAGTACATATATCAAATATACATTGATGCTGGCAACTGGTTTTAAACCCTTGCTCACGGCTTGCGTAACCATTGCACTGCCACCACATCACAGTCGCCGACTGTGATGTGGTGGCAGTGGGACGGCCTTGCAAACAACTTGAAGTATACTTTGGTCGTCCTAATACCAGCACATCTAGAAGCTTAGAATAGAAATATTAAAAATATAACTTTCAAATTAGTATATATTTTATAAACATTCGTAAACCTACAAGTGAACTGAATGTGAGAAATGGTTACAGTATTGCAACATAAGGTCTACAGTAGACACTATGTACAGAGCTAAACATTTCAGTCCGCTATTGGTACAGTAGACGCCATGTTCGCAGTCTGCGTCCGGGTAGTCGATTGTATTCATTCACGCTCGGTTTTAGTCGCTTCTTCTGGGTCGTCTCCATTTTCATCATCATCAGCTGGAAGACGTCAACTGCTGAACATCGCTCCCCTGCCCTTCGAACGCCATTTTATTTACAATGAGGGGGGAGGGGAGGGGGGTTACCATAATCCCCAGGCGGCTTGGGGACCGCAGTATACTCACTCACCGCACGTTAAGAGGACGCTGCTGACATCCTGAACGTCTCCATCTTCGTTAAAACTCTCTTTGTTACTTAATATAAATTAAATTAAAAAAGTTATATATTACAAAAACTACTCACCATGATATTTATTAAATACATCCCTAATGAGTTTATAATTATTTGTTAGCGTGTTAACAATTGCAGCCAGGCACGCTATACACGCGGCTATCACGAGTTGGCCATGTTGCAATATCAATTTGACAGCGTCCTCTTCCAACTGGGCTAGAAACACTTCACTCGGATGCTCCATTAGTGGCACAACTAATTCTAACGTAGAAGCCACAGTGGATATTATTTGCTGTTCGTATATATTCTGGAAAATATATGAACCACTTATGATATTTGTTGTAGCAGTGTTTAATTTTTAAAATAGGTATATGACAATAGATAGAGAGAAGTTTCTGATTCAACGAATTTTCAACCCAGTGTAAATTGAGCAACCTGTATCTAATAATTTTAGGTGAGCTTACAATTTGATCATTTGTTCGAAATTTTTATTGTGACTCGACATCTAACTTCGTCCCGCCAAGAGGTCCAAGAGTGACGACAACTGAGAAAACAGAGTTTGTTTTTAGTCGCCGTCACTATGCCGGCCAAAGAGATATATAATAACTACATACACTATGGTTGTTGCCATCTATAGTACGATATAGGCGGCAACGACCTCGCGTAGTGCTTGCGGTCATTGAACTTACAAATAGAAAACGAGCGCGACTTTTCGTGGGTTTACTTGAAAAAAATTCACGAATATGCAATAACGTTCTAATTGGGCTATGAATCTATTTACACCTAGCAAAAGAAAGCGAAAAAGAGGTGTAATAGAAAATAGAAAACGGTGTTAGACTTACCTGACATTTTAAACTAAGATAAGGTTGTAATGTCATACAATGGTTAACTAATAATTGTGGCCTAATCTTAGCAAATAAATGCAATGTTGAAAGACAAGCTAATATACGTTGTGACGATCCCGTACCTGGAGGAGGAAATGAGAACAAATAAGTGTTTTTATATTTGTGAGAGAGATTGCTTTATAAACGTTCGTAAACGTCCAAGTGAGCTAAATAAATTATGGATAAAAAGGGACAAAAAGTGATGTTGATATTTTCTGAGTACATTGGCAATTTCAGTGTAGTTGGTCAATATATTATTTGTTAGATGCCCGCGATCGAAGTTTATTTAACCTATTTTCATTAGTAATTTATAAGTACATACGGAAGGAATAGACTATAAATATATATTAGCAAAAATAAAATATCATTTTATCATTTAAATTCATAAGTTTGAGTATAGGAGGTAAACTTACTTGTAAAGCCCGGTTGTAAAAGTTACAAATAGTCAAATTTGACCAACCATCAAGAAACCGGCCCTTAATAAAATATATTTTTATGTACAAAAATAAGAATATTTCAGCAGTTTAAATTTAAATATTGTGGCCTTTTTGTTTTTTTTTAATATTATTGTGACTCGACCACTGACCTCGACCTGCCTGATGGAAAGCAAAGATCGCCGACGACTAACAAAACCGAGTCAGTTCACGGTTGCCTTAGTCGCCGTCACTATGCCGGCCAAAAAATTAATATATATTTATTTTATACAGCACGTTATTTTATTTTTTCAACTTAAGGACCAAGATAAACTTGGTAAGTTGAGCTAAACCACTAAATTAAGAAAACATCAACCATTTAAATATAAAATATAATTTTAATTATTTTTACCTTCAACACTACTTTCTTCTAATTGTAATAAATTTTCTACAAGGCAATCAACAATTTGTTGACAGGCTAGGAGTAGAGCCTTGGGTGGGCTTGTTATTATTTTTGTTGAATCATCTTTATCTTCTTTCGGTTTGAATAACTAAAATTTTACAATCAATTTATACAAAAATTAAAACATTTTTAAGTTTAATTAAATTTAAGAAAAATATTCGTAATTTATTTGTAGGTCATATAAAACTTGTCCTATACTTAGAAATAGAATTCGAGATCAAAAAGGTAACAAAGGTGCTGTCAAACTAAAACAATAACTTAATTGGTGTAGTGTCGAAAATTTCTAAAATATTGTGTTGAATTATCATGCATAGTTTTTTATTTTAAAGTGTTATAAAAATACAATCCAGAAATAAAATACATCTGTTTGAAACAAGTGCAATTTTTTTTATGATACTAGCAAAATCTTTAAACATTTGGCTCTCCTAAACCAGAAAAACGAAAGTCTTCATTAAAAATCGTAAACATCACATTAGAACCAACTCAGTTCGAGTGTTTCTAGAGGCCGTTCTGTTTCTGGTCTGACGGAAAATAATAACATCACATCACCTTGACAATGTCATTTCTTTGTTTACATTTGATCTCAAATTCCAGATTTTCCACAAAAATTTAACCAATTACATGACGTAATAATAATATTATATAGGTTATTTCAACATTTAATTAAAATTTGGTTATAATAAAAGGCAAATTGATGCACAAATACCAGAGATATTTTGGCCGGCATAGTGACGGCGACAGAGGCAATTGTAGAACAAAATGTTTTTTTTTATCGTCGGCAATCTTAGAACCTTCCGTACTTAACATTAGGCAAGTCGAGGTTAGACGTCGCGTCTCAATGTAAAAAAAAAAATATTTATAGTTATTAAATATACTTACACTTTGCAGTAACTGCTGAAACCACTCAAGGCCCATATCCCTGGATGATATAACTACATCTGTTATGTTAAGCACCTTCCTTGACAATGGGTCAGCCGTGGCAGCTGTCAGATCCAGCACAGCATGCCTTGGCACAGCTTCGCACGGACTAAACCACATATTTTGAAATACTTCCATAACAAGTTTCCTAATACCCTCCTCGTCGTTCACCCTTCGTATCATTTTAACACAAATTTCGGGTATTTTAGGAAACTCTGGACACTCTATACATATATCCTTTAATATTTTAATCACTCTTTTTCGCACTGATACACCAGTGTCCTGCAAATTATTTTATTATTATAAAAAATATTATTTTACTATAAAAACGTGGTGGTAGGCAGTGGTGCCGGGTAGTACCACCACTTACAAGTTTACATTTCGTAAGTCTGTAAAATTGTAAGCGGTGACTACTACTTACAGTTATTTAACTGTAAGTAGCAACCCTTACCTAACATCAGGCAGGGTGCCACTTTCTAGTTCCATACAGTTAGCTCTAAGCTATTTTAGAGATTTTAATTATATGCATAATCAATTCACATAAGATGTTAGGCTTAGGTAAAATATTAACTTTGACATAGTAGTTTAACTAGGATTTTTTTTTATTCTATTTTTTTAGGACTTTAGTCATTGTTGACTATGCCAGGGACTAACAACTAAACTAGAACAGTTATATGATTAGGTTTGACTATGTAACTTAATCACAGAACCTCTCACAAATCAATACAACTCAAATGCTTCCACTGAAGTCGGAAATGCCAATTTTGGTATAAACATACCCACGTCCAACCTATTGATGTTACATAATATAGCATTTAAATTATTTCATTCGGCATCGTTCCGGTCACATTCCTTCAATAAATTATGAGTCCTCTAATTTTCCACACCAATTACAATTCAGACCATCACTGTTCTTCATCAAATTATAATATTATTAAATTAGGATGAAAGGGAGAAAATTGGATTTTGTTTTTTACATATGACAGCACCCTGCTTGATGAAAACCTGAGTGCAGTCCATAAATAGGGGCGACTGCTACCACAGTTAAATAAACGCAAGTAGCAGTCATAATTACTACGCCAGCCTAGTTGGAACTGGCAACTTTCAAACTAATCTGACTGAGTCACGTCACAGTCTACCCCCCGGATCGGCAGACTGGGTAAACGACCAACTGTTTTGCCAACCAAACTAGAGCAATGGGATATGCTCAATTTTTTGGTTAACAAATATTTGTAACAAAATAAAACGGTGTAATTAAGAAATATTACAAATAAATACTATGAAACAAATTATTGCTCCGAACGGGAATCGAACCTGGAACTTTACGAGTAGCGGACTGGTGTGTTGTCTTATCCAATGCGCCACGAATGTCGTCAAAAATTGTAAAGATTAAAATTTTTAAATTTATACTGGCAACACTTTTATTTAAAAATATGTTAAGAAAAAAGTAATAAAAACATGTACTCACCAATATTCTCATGGAGAGCATTCCATAATATTTGTCTATTAGCTCAGGTCGACTGAGCACGAATTTGCCAACCAAGTCGACGGCAGCTTCTCGCACCGCAGTCGATTGGTCCAAGAAGGATCTATTTACACCAATTTGCATATCTGCCCGCGCTAACACAGAAGGATCAGCTTCCACTATCATAGCTAGGCATTTCATTGCTTTTGTCCTTATAGCTATAGTATTTTCAGATAAAATTACCAATATCTGAAATTAAATCAAGATTTATTACTAGAGATACATTTTATGAACTAGCCACTTTTTTATTGTGACTCAATTTGCCTGATAGTAAGCAAAAGGAGTTCCAAGAGCGCCGAAGACAGAAAAAATGAGATCACGGTTGCCTCAGTTGCCTTCTCTATGCGGCTTTCGCTTGAAAGATCCAAGGTTATAGAGTGGGGAGAACACATCTCACACAAACCTGTGCGTGCACATAAATAATTAAAGTACGGTAACATATTAATTAACGCACAAACTATGGTTTCAACTATCAGAATGGCGGTTACCATACTTTTGGCGATAACTACGATTTAAAAGAAGTACATTCCATTCTATTCCATTCCATTCTAGGTCCAATCATGGTACATTGCTCTCATACATACTGCATACATATTCGTTACAATACACACGCAATCACACAAACGACAGACTATTCTTTAATTGAAGTACAATAAATAAGGTGTTACATACCTTTCTTAAATAATTATCAAAACTCTGTGAGAAAGATCGTTTTGATGCTAAGTACTGAGAAATTAGTTCAGCCCCACTATAATCTATATATGACTGCATCACTTGTACTTGAGCACCACCTTGATACCTAAATGGTCGGATCCTTTCCAAGAAGAAAGCCTTCCGCCTCTCCATTAGTTTCAATTTATCCGCTGACAAACTACTTTTGTCTGGTTTCTTTAAAACTTTATCCATCTCCTCGTCTGAAGTATCATCATCGCTCGTTTCCTCTTTGTGTCTCTTTTTACTTGATTTGTGTTTTGTCTTTTTCTTGGGCGAAGGTGTTTTAAGTTGTACCATCATGTCGCGATACCACTGCGTTATGTAGAAATGCCTCGCGCAGTTCCACGCTTGATCCTTTTGTCCATTTACAGCTAAATAATCCAACAGTACTCTTTGTAGGAACTCTGTTCGCTCCTCGTCTTCATCTAAGCCTGAGGTCAGTTCCTATAAAATAAGATAATACATATACTAGGATTAGATCTAATGTAATAAGATTTAGGAGTAGTTTAAGAGTAGACAGAGTTCATTTGCAGCCTCTGGGATAGTATCACCACTTTCAAGTGGAAGGACCGTAGCAGTCGCGTTTTGGGTCTCAGTCAGCTCAGCTCCACCAAGACCTGGGAGACGCAACCGGCATTGTAAACATGTTATTATAGGGCTGGCATAATAACTTATTGTAAAAATAAAGATTTTAAAAACTTACATCTAGAGTATTGCCATCCTTTTCCTCTTCCGCCCTTATGTCTCTAACAACGCCATCCATGGAACCTAGTTTCGCACGCGAGGTCACAGCATCCCTGCGTAACCTCGCAGCAACAAGGCCGAGGTACTCTAATGAGGCCACACGCACTGACATCTCCATTGATTTATCTGACATGTACTTTACCTAGAATAGAGAATTATTTGTTCAGATTCCATCAAAAGTTTATTGGAGGCATACAGCCCAGTCTTTGTTTAATTATTTATCATGTATTTAGTGAATATCATGAAGATGAAACAAGCTAGTGTTTCATCCATTACATAAGGGCAGTGATAATGTAAAACTACAGAAAACGTCTTAAAAGGAATACAAAATGACATGTTTCACAGCATTTTAATCACTTGGCTACATTTTTAAAACATACATAAAGTAGACAAAATATAAATTATCAATCAAAATATAAAACAGTCAGGCCTTCCTCCCACAGGGACAGGCAAAGACCACTTGCCACGATCCTGAAAGAAATATAATAATATGTACAGTCCTACTAATATAAAAATTTGCTAGCTTTTAAAAATAAACGTTCATTGCAATTTTACAACACTTCCCATTAAATATTGTGTAAAAATTAAGAAATATTTATGTTTAAATTGTTTGCTAGCATTAAATAAATAGAATAATTATACTAACCAACATAGTGCCAAGTAAACTGAGCAGCAATTCAGTTGCCGGCCACTCGGGTTTATTAACAGTTGTAAGAAGATCATGAACAAAATTCTCAAACAATGGCCTGAAGTCCACATCCTCATTCTTAATTCGACATTTGTTTAAAAAAGACGTAAGAAATGTCCCACCCACACTCAAAGCAGCTTCATATTTTGATATAATTAACAAGTCTTTATCTACACTCTGGAACAATAGAAAGGCACTAAGTAACAATGATAAAATGCATTATAATACTGTCACACTATAGAAACTTCTAGAGTGGAGACCACGAACCGGAAGACGCAGCGTAGGTATACCTCCCACTATGTGGGCTGACGACATAGTGAAAGTCACGAATAACCGGTGGATGCAACAGGCATCCTGTCGTTTGAAATGACTTTCCGAGGGGTAGGCCTATGTTCTGCAGTGGACGTCTTCTTGCCGATGATGATAAAAACTATTGCATAATTTTTTATGTGTTAAACTGGAGTGCCGTCTATGAATGGAGGTGACTGCTACTACGGTTAAATAAGTTAAGTAACTGCAAGTAGCAGTCGCATCCAATATATCCAATATCCTGTAACGCAACTGATCCCGGTTCCAACTAGGCCGGCATAGCGGATGTGACTACTACTTACAATTATTTAACTGTAGTAGCAGTTACCATTCATGGACCGCACTCCAGCTTAACATTGGGCGGGGTGCTGTCATATGTCGAGTCACAAAAGCTGGAATCAATTAACAAAGTAAACTGACCTTTTTACTGCCCTCAGGCAATCCATCTTCGATTCTTTCCCTTTCGCTTATTTTACAAATATCATTAGGCAATAACACAACACACTGAACTAATTGTAGGACGAGTGCTGTCAACATTTGTATATGTTGATCTGAGCTCAATTGATATGAACGCAAATTGTGCTTCGAACTAGGTATACGTGCTATTGATGCTAAAATGTCCTCCAGTAGAAGCCGCCTATGCTGTTCGTACTTAGTGAAAATCTGCGAATGGGAAATTATGTTGATAAAGTGGTGAAATATTAGATTACAATATGTATGTATTCCTAAATAGTATCAAATCAATCAATTAAATTGTCACGTTTTTTTCCTACAGTGGTGCCCAGTCTGCCGATCCGGCGTAGTACCACCACTTACAAGTATTCAGACGTTGAAGTGACTTTGTCGCATTTTGGGATTAGCTTGTAAGTTGCCGGTTCCAACTAGCCCGGCATAGTGGAAGTGACTGTTATTTACTCTTATTAGTAAATTAAATTTTAACTGCTTAATTCTAACCTTTAATAAACTGGATGATACTCCATTTACTATTGTTAAGAGTAAACCGAATACTTACCGTAGTAACAAGTTTCAGAGCTGACAATTGAAGCTCGCTGACATTTTCTACAAAGAATGGCGACACTCCCACTGTGCTTGCATGCAAAACTGTTGTGTCTGTCAGGTGGTGATTAGCAAATAGTTCTGCTAATAAAGAAACACACTCGTGAGCATGTGAGTACAATTCTCTAACTGCTTTTGTACTTCCTGTACTGCTACCCGTACTCCTTCTTCCTATGCCTTGGTGCATGCCACCACGGCGTTTTCGGCCATCCACTACAATAAAAATACATAATTTATATTATAGTCATTTATCCTATTTAATTTTATTTTAACACTATTGTTTATACAATAAAAATTCTCTGCCAAGAGTACTCTTTTAAGAGAATAAAATAAGAGTCAAAACATATAAAAAATAAAGTTAAATATGATGGCATATAATATGCACTCTTATTTATATACTACTGGTTAATAAATACATCTTAGGTTAATTGAACTAAATTTTGTTCTAAAATGGAATTTGAGTTAAGAAAATGTAAACAAAAAAGTTGACAATTCCAATAAATCACGTAAAATAGAATATTGAGGTTTTCACCTTTAATATGAGGTAAAATACGATACAAAAATGAAATAAATGTGAAATAAATGTGAAATAAAATCTTGCAATTTATTTTTTGATACCAGCAGAAGCTTTAAACCGAGCCTTTACTAAACCAGTAAAACCATAAAATAAGTTGTTCATGAACATTTAAATAACAATAAATTATTATGTTATACAAAATCAATTAAATATTGTTACATTAGCATTGATTCAGGTTGACCATCCCTAGGTACATTCGGTTTCCAACAGTTTTTGGGAAAAAGCCTATGTACCCCTGATACACACTCGAATTCCATTTCATAGTATAAGAGAGATTATTTCTTGGGTACAGCATACAGAACTACATACCCTTTTTCTTTGAAGTTGTCTGTATACTATACACAGGGTCGTAAACACAAAATATTGTATTATTTAATTGGAACTTAAGAAACATGACAATACGATCGATCACATCCTCCAGGAACACTCGCTTAGGCATATTTGGTGACGTCATTATGTACAAACATGTTAGACATGCAACGGAAGCACACATCACTCGCTCTAGTGCCGAGTCGAGCCACATTTGTTTCATCTCTTCTGTGTCATCCTAAAAATATACAAAGTAAATAAGGTATTTTCTAAAGAAGGTTTATGAAACAATTTTTTATGCGACTTACTATGGCGTTTATTTTTGGTTATTAATTTTACAATTTTTTATTTTTCTGGAGAGACCACAATGGTCGAATAAAAAATTGTAAAATCAATAACCAAAAATCAACGAAATAGTAAGCTGCATAAAAAAAAGTTTAATTCATTAATCAGTGTGTTGCGCAATATCTAAGAAAATATAAAGGTTATAGTATTTTTTGGCATAGAATAGTTTCAGACCCTATAAGTGGCACTGTTGTCCTTACACCCTGACATTTCCACACATGTAAAATATTTACTTGTATTTGATCTTTTCGTCAACCGCATCTGGCCGGCATAGAGATGACCTCTGAGGTAACCGTAAAACTAAATCTTTTTATTTCTTCAGTCGATGGCGTTCTAGGACTTCCTTTTGTTTACCAGATGTCTGGTCTCAACATGAATAAAATATAAATGACTTACAGGATCTGCCGTAAGCGACATCCTTTCTGCAGCCCTAATATTCTTCTCCAATATACTGAGTAGACGAACGAGTCTATCACAAGGTATTGATTCCATAGCTGTTAAATTTTTTAGTTTTGTTGCTTCTGTACACAGCTCTTGCAGTTGATATCTTGGTAACAATATTTCCTCAGGAATATCTGCTGCCTCTGGAATAATAAATATTTTATATTATTAGAATTTATAAATCTCATGTAAATGGATATGTTAAACAAGGCAAGAGGGTGTTCGCCGACCAAATCAGAGACATCCTCAAGAAAGCTAGGTTGCCTAGTGCCCATAACTATAGAGCTTGTATGAAGAGAATTGTTAATGTGAAGGAAGCGAGGGAGTTGTGTAAGGGATTGGCGCTCTATTGTCTCTGCCTATCCCTGTTGGAGAAAGGTGTGATAATTTGATTGATTGATTGGGGAGAACACATAGGCTGTTAAAGCATTCCAGTTGTTTGAATGCCGATTCTATCAAAAGAAACGGATACTTTCCCCAATCTGTATGGGTATCATACAGATTGGGGTAGATAGGAACAAGGTTTGATAAATAAATATATAATTAACTTACCCATATCGTCAGTTATAATAATGTCATCATTAACTGTATCAAATATATTTTCCACTAATTTATTAAATTTCGAGAATGTATTTGTATCCATTAACTGGTCAAGTGATAACATTTCTATAACAGGAATCAACCGCCTCTCCACCTTCTTTAACTTAGGTTTTACTGAAAAAAAAAACAATTTGTTTCATTTGCTTGTATTTGTAACATTACTTATTAGATTGAATATTACAAATACAAGTGTTTAATTTATTTTCTTTACGTTATTTGTTTTCTTTTTGTTTTGTAATTTTTATTTTTACTATCCTTATAGACTATGGTCTGACTGATATAAAAATTCATTATTATTATTATTGTGTATGAAGAGAATTGTGAATGTAAAGGAAGCGAGGGAGTTGTGTCAGGATCGTGGCAAGTGGCGCTCTATTGTCTCTGCCTATCCCTGTGGGAAAAAGGAGTGACAATTTGATTGATTGATTATTGTGTATATATTACTGTGTATAATGTATTTATCAATGAGTCTTGCAACTGTAGATGTAATGTAATGTAAATGGTTATTGTTATTGTAATCTATACTGTATATTTTAACAGGACTTTGTGCAAATAACAATGAATGTAATATATTAGTGCTATACCATAAAGAAAGATAAGCACATCTGCTGACAAAATGGGTATCAGGTTTATCTCTGGTTATGCACAACCATTGTTCATGAAATCGCATTTACTTTGATTTTTATAAAATCGTATTTTTTGCGGCGGCGTGACATCTGAACTTAACTTACCTGATGCTAAGCATGGGGCATTTACGACTGACAAAAAATCGCCACCTACCAAATTTTTCACTAGGTTGGTCATTACTGTTTGGTCGGCATAATGACGGCGATTGTAGCAGCCGTAGACTGGCTCGTTTTTTAGAAATAGTTTTTTTACTCTTGGAACTCCTTTTGCTTATAATCAGGCAGTTTGAGGGCAGATGTCGAGTCACAATAAAAATAAAAAGTATGCTAAGGGCCGTAACTATGCTAATAAAGATTTTTTTCAAATTCTAGTTAAGAAGATTATTTATTCAAATTTTTTAGCCACCACACTGATCAAACACCGGAAGTCTACCGGAACATAAAGGGTTTCCTGGCCTTCCTAGAGGACATGTCAGCCTTTGCCGCTCATTTTCGGAACCCGATCCCACGGTGTCTACCTACTACCACAGGCCACAATGAAAAAAATACCTATTGCAGTTTCAGACTCTTCTCTCCTATTAGCTTCCTCGTGCTTCCGTTTAACAGCTTGCCAATTCTTTTCACGAGCCAAATCAATTGATTCCTGTTCCTTATCTATAAGTTCATTCATTGAGGACTGTGACGGTCTTGGTTTATGAGCTAATTCAGATTGCCGGGGACTATCCTTTACATTGTCTTTTAAAGCACTTTTAAGCATACCATCCTAAAAAATTAAATTAACGAAATTAGTTAAGTACTTAAAGTTTGCATTATTCAAAGTAATATTATGAGTTATTTTGAGGCAAAGAGGCAATTCCTGAACTCCAATTGCCTGGTAAGCAAGAGGACTGATAAGAGCGCCGAGTTTTTACAGCTGCCTCAGTCGTCGTCATGAGGAGTAGTAAATCTTTCACTCCTGCCATTAATTTCATACAAATTATTTTGCAATTTACAGAAATTGGATTTTACATGTGAAAAGAATGAACCTAAATATTCAACCATAGGTGTAGTGGCAGTGCAATGGTTGCACAAACCAAAAGCATGAGTTCGAAGCCACCCACCAGTACCAATGTATCATTGATATATGTACTTTAGTTGTCTTGTTTCTATGAAACAAGCACTTTAGAATTAGTATGTAAATAAATAAAAAAGTAGCAGTCACCTCTAATCATGAGCCACACTTCAGCATAACATCAGGTGGTGTGCTGTAGTGACCACAATAAATAATAATAAACAATATCAAACTCACAGGTAGACGTCCAAGCCGCACAATCGGAAACAAATTACTATTCTTTGTTTCCTCTGTTTTATTCTCAGGTGTTACATATGGAGTACTGATTGATGGTGTTGAAGGGTCCGGCCTTAAAGGTGATGGTGTCATTCCATGAGCTAAGAAATTAAACAACAAATTATTATTACTCTCCAATTGTGAATCAAATTGCAGTTAAATATGTAGTAAATATTATTTTCTTAGATTTTGCACAATGTATTAAACAAATTTTATGCGGCTTAGTATCGCGTTTATTTTGGTTTTGATTTTACAATTTTTGCTAGCAGAATGAAGCAGTTAAATATACTTGCAGTTAATCTCCTTAACTAGTCTATTTATTTTACTCCCATGATAAGTACTATGTTGTTCACATTCACATTTTGTTGAGTCACAACTAAAATGAAACTAGGCACATCCTTTCTTTGTAGATTGAAAGACAAGTGGAATGGTTTAACCCATCCCAGTGTTCATCTTGGATCTTTAAAACAAATTGCTAAAATGTACTTCAAGCCAGCTGGGCTAAGCGTAAACTGAGTTTTTTAGTCGCCAGCGCTAAAGGTCTACCTCTTGCATCGGCAAGCCAAGGTAAAAATACTATTCCATAGAAAATTGATGTTCATACATTTCGTTTGTGTGACCATTTTACTAACCCCATACCATTGTTGCCTGAATCTGGTTGACTCAAGATTGGTTTCATTAAACATCAGTATATTCTTAATATTCTTGCCAATTTAGCCTCATAAAACTCAGTCTGTGGGTGTTACAGTACTAATATGTGTTGGAATAAGCAAATTAATAATAATAAATTACCTTGTTGGTTCAAAACAGATGTTTCAGTTTGATTCTGAGGTGGGGTCATAGATAAAGGGTCCATCTCCTGATTGGTAGCATCAAAATTATTATTATCAGCAGTCAGACTGTTATAGAAACCTCCATTTTGTGAGTTTGGATACAATGGCTTTTCAACAGCTGCTGTATAGGAAGCATTAGAGGAATAGCTAGGAATATTTGAAGAATTTGCATTCCATTGAGGTGATACATTGTTTTGAGTTAGAGCCTGACTACCAGGTCTGGTTTGAGATGGGGGTGATGCCATATGAACATTTGGGGACGATTGGGAGGGCATCCCCAAGGACTGCATAGAAGCAGCATTAGTTGATGCATAATTGTATGTTGGTGAAATGCCATTAAATCTAGCTTGGTGTTCATTGTTCCAATGGTTTCCCTGTCGGTTACCCTGGTCAAAGATATTAGGGTTTGCACTCAGTATTGCCCTCAACAGTTCTGGTGTACTTTGCTGCGGTGCCGGACTTATGGCATTTGGTATACTGTCTTCCTTTAGGTCACTACAAAGATTTATTAAATTATAAACATTTTAGGATTAGATGGTAGGCAGATAGTTGGTGGTCATTTGCTTAGTCTGCCGATCAAGTGTACAGACCATGATGTGACAATCAAGTTTCGCGATCAGCTTGAAAGTTGACAGTTCCAGAAACTTTTTTTATTATCATATCTGACCATGACCTGACTGATGGTAAACATATTGAATGCAACTGCTGCTTGCAGATTTTTACCTGTAATAGCAGTTATGAAGGCAATCAATCAATCAATCAAAATGTCACGCCTTTTTCCCACAGGGATAGGCAGAGACAATGGAGCGCCACTTACCACGATCCTTACACAACTCCCTTGCTTCCTTCACATCCACAATTCTCTTCATACAAGCTCTGTGGTTATGGGCACTAGGCAACCTGGCTTTCTTGAGGATGTCTCCGATTTGGTCGGAAAACACTCTCCTGGGCCTGCCTTGTTTAACGCACCCATCCACATCAGATTTATAAATTCCTTTCGTCAATCTACTTTCACTCATCCTTTCAATGTGCCCAAACCATCGAAGCATTCCTTTGTCAATCCTTGTCACTACATCTTCTTTCAAACCACATCTATCACGCAGTGTGCTATTCCTTATTCTATCCGCTATCGTCACTCCACATACACTCCTTAACGACCGCATTTCTACAGCGTTAATTCTACTCTCATGCCTCTTCTGCCATACCCAACCTTCACTTCCATACATTAATGTAGGAACAAGCACCGCATTATGAACAGCCATCCGTGACTTTTGGGACATTATTTGGCTGTTCATTATACTATGAATGGCACCGTTCACTACATTACCCTTTTGCACTCTTCTCTCAATATCTTTATCACACTTTCCATCCCTAGTAAACATACTTCCCAAGTAAACAAATTGTTTGACTTGTTTGACTATGAAGGCAACAATCCAGCTTAACATCAACATAACATTTCTTACTTGAAAATGTGCTCAATGTTATTTGGTCAAACAAGAAACTTTTTTTTCTAGATGTCTTAGAAAGTGATATTGTTTTAGGAAGAGCCCAAATATAGTTATAGTGATTTGGTTGCTATTCATCACTTGATAATGTTCCGAAGAACTCTTTTATCTTATTCTATGAAATACCTTAAGTTCCAGGACAGGAGAAGAATCACTATTCTGTTGACCAATGACAAACTAAATATGTTCTCCTCATTCTATAATTTTAGATCTTTCAAGTGAAGCATAAAAAAGAATAAATAGTATGGTAATGACTAAAGCAACAGTAACCTGCTTCCTCAGTTGTCAGAGATCTCGGTCATTCTTTTGCATACCACCATACTAGGGGGAACATCAATTTTTTTTAATTTTTTTTATTGTGACTACATATGACAGCACCCTGCTTGATGTTAAGCTAAAGTGTGGTCCATGAATAAATGTCACTGCTATTACAATTCAATAACTGTGAGTAGCAATCACATCCACTATGCCGGCCTAGATGGAATAATAATAATAAAATAATAATGTGTAGGTGCTATGATTCAAAACTGAATTTTAAACTTACATATGGTTAACAGAAGTTTGCATCAATGACTGTAGTAGAAGTGAAACCAGATTGTCATCTCTGGTTGCTAGTAATATTGCTGCTTCCTCTGCTACTAATGGATGAAACAACTGAGACTTATTTAAAGTGGATGGTAGTGGTGTTGGCAGGGGTAACACTGGTAGCACTGAAATACATTTATTATAATTAACAAAATGGTTTTTAGAAGAAATTAAAAAAAAACTAAAGTTTTAAAGACTTCTAACCATCCTAAAAAATTGCCGACTGAGGTAATGGAATACTGATTTTTTTTCGGTTATTAGTACTCTTGGACTTCCCCTTGGTTACCATCAGGCAAGTAGAGACAACCATCACATGTTGTGTCACAATTCTTTTTTAGGATGAACTAGTTTTAATAAGAAATGAATAAAAGTTTTAGGATGAATTAAACTTTAGGATGATTTAAAATAAAGAAAAAAGCAGCATTTTACTACTATCCTAATGCTTTAAATGCTTATCCTGTACAAAATTTTAGAACATAAATAGGTTCCCAATATAGAAAAGACTTCCTAATGAATTCCGTAACTACCTAAGTATGATAAATCACAATCAAATAGTTTAGAATATAGAATTACATAAATATAAAATTGCACAGTAAAAGTAAATATGCACATAAAAATTGCATAGATATACATAATATAGAGTTAAAGAATATATAATAGGTACAATGTTTCTAATTTCATATGCCATAATAACCTTAATTCTAAACTAGCGTAATGCATCCTATTTAGAAATAGGTTATGAACATTTTAGCATTATAATTTTCTGTTGTGCAGTTTCAAACAATTTAAGATGAACCTATGCCTAAATAAACATCAAATAATATTAAATAACATTAATAATAATAATAAATAACATTATACACAATTCAACATACGAAAACATTTCTTATTAGAAAATTGTAAATGTTCTTAGTCTCAACTTACAAATATTATTATTGTAAAAATCCATGTATAATAAAGTAACTTGTAGAAATAAGTAAGATTGTAGAAATTCTATCTCTTTAAAAAAGCAATTCAACAATTGAGATATTATCGCAAGTTGATATATTTATCGGTATTTTATGTTTTAATCTAAAATAATTCAAAAGTAAATCATTATCTTCATAAAAGCTACTAAAACATTACATCACCATAAAACATATTAAAAAGTCTACTTACGATCTGTTAAACTGGCTACACCCGCCAGAGTTGTTATAGGTACACTTGGAATTTCCTTATCGTTCATTTTCGTGTAGTTATTATCACTTTATTCCCAAAGTGTTGAAGGGCCTAAAACTGTAATAATGTGTTTGAGGCACAGTAATAATATCTGGGTGAAAGTTACATGTTTACGTAAACAGCTCTCGTATAAACTGCCTCTAATTTATATCACTTATTAAAGCGTCGTTGGCACTAAATGGTAGAATTTGCGATATAGTTTACTGTGTAAAAATAACATAGGAAATATTAAATGTTGTGAAAATAGGACAAACGTCAAATTGATGCTTTGTTGTGCATCAAACCGAAGGTCAGCGCAGAATCTCGCAGCAAATATGAACGAAAGTATATTTTCCTCATAGAAATCATAATTAACACTCTTTATAGAATCACATATATGTACTCACTGAAACATTGTGTAAAATATAAATATAGACTTTACATGAAATAAAACGTAAACGCAACATTTATCAACGAACCACAAATGCAAGATGGCGCATTTTTCCATCAAGGTCATTGATCCCCAAACTTACCATGGACAAGAACATCATGTTTTCTCTTTCTAGTTTCGTTCCGATTTAACATTTTCAGATTAGCTAGTAGCTACGGTTTCTTTGTTTATTAACAAAATACATAACTTTTGAGGAAAATATCATAAGATCATTCATAAGCGGTATAGTAAAGTAATAAAGCAAAAATTAGGTGACACAAGTTTCCTCTTTTTGTGAAGATTAAAATTAAATATTTTTTTATACAAGTGGTAACTCAAATATTCTCAAACATTGTAGTCGGAACACATGAAAGTATTTTCCTTTAAAATGGACTTGGATTATAAAATAATATGCGTATAAAAATTCGCGCTTATTATTATTTATTTTGGAAAATAAACAATTTTAAAATTATATATAACATTTATGTGCTTTTACGAAATTTATATATAACACAAAGTAGAATTATAAAGTTTGGAAATTTAAATCCAATTTTGTATATCCTATTTGTGTCTGCGTTTAATTAATTTACGCAAATCGTAAATCGTTTACCAAGTATGTCAGAATCAAAATTTCATTATTTGTTTTGGTCAAATTGAGGGAGCGGGGGGTGGTATTGTTATTGAAAAATTGAAAATATTGAATAAAATCAAAATAGAACAGAAATTCACCGCTCTTATAACCCGTAAATAATTATTAACCATCAAAGCCCGCAAACTACAAATATTGGATGTTTTTGGTTTTTAGATTCAGATAAATAAGAAAAATATACATTGTAAAAATGCCTGCATATGAATGGTATGCATATTACTCTATTAGTATAGCTTATTTCAAATGATATTACGATTTACTATCATATATTTTTTAGGAAATGTTTAAAGAAACAGGACTCATGGAAGTCTTCTATAAAAGTACCACCTAGTTTTGAAGTATCTATTCATCCTCTTAAACCGAATACTGTTAAGGTAAGATTTGTTTAGCATTTATCTTCTGGAGAAGCGATTTAATAGATATTTGATTCTCAGTTGGTAAACATACATCAAATAGATGCAATTATAAATATATTCACAAATGGACTAGTTTTAGAGTTGGGTTAAATAATAAGTTCTCCCCATTGGATTTAGGTCACCGTGTAATGAAACGGTCATCTTAATCAATGACACTTTTGGTTTACTCCAAATGTTTAGTCTCTCAAATGTTCAAAGTACACAGCAACTTTGTTAATATTCAAGTAATAAATGTTTTGAATAGATTTCAGGTAATAAGAATGATATATTAGAAAAGTTAAATGCAGCTTTTGATAGTGATGACCCATTACTTAAATTTGCTCAAGAAAATATGGATAATGATAAGGTAATTACATTATATTGAGAGAAAATTTTAACACAATTCCCTAGCTTCTTTCACACTCACAATCTCTTTTCTATAGTGGTCATTTGGTCAGTCTGATGACCACTTTTGAGTGTTCTGATCAGTTTGAAAGTTGCCTGTTTTAACTAGGCTGGCATAGTCAATGTGACTGCTACTTTGTTATTTAACAGTAGTAGCAGTCACCTCCATTTATTATCTAGTCCATTTGCACTTCAGCTTTATCTAAGACATACAATATAATTATATTTAAAATACTGTATTTTTAGGATGATCTATTTGAGGAGACAACCAAAGGTGTTGATTTTGTCAAAATATGGAATAAAAGAAAGAATTATATTCTACATAAATACACAACTGTTGAAAAACTATCTATTGTTAGTAGTTTTTTGCCACAGGACGATAAATGTAAGTAAGTTAAAAAGCCAAATAATGAACTCCCCATTTGATAACAAATTTCTCAT
This sequence comes from Tinea trinotella, assembly GCA_905220615.1. Taxonomy (NCBI): domain Eukaryota; kingdom Metazoa; phylum Arthropoda; class Insecta; order Lepidoptera; family Tineidae; genus Tinea; species Tinea trinotella. Next base: position 7,263,746 of record HG992308.1, on the reverse strand, counting down.
TTTAATTTTTTTTGCATTTCATATTATATCATTGGGGCCCTAAAACATGTTTTATGAGACAATGTGATCTCAATGGACGCATAAGACTATGGACAGCACTCCACCTGTTTGTAGTTAAGCTGGAGTGTTGTCCTTGAATTGAAGTGACTGCCACTACCATTAATAAGTCGCATTCTAGTTGAAACAAGCCATTCCTGAAATGTGACTAGATCACTTGACTAGATCGTGAAGAAGCACCTTAGGCCGTAATAGTGGCGGCGGCTGGAGCAGCCGGGAACTGACTCGGTTTTTCCAGTCGTCGTCACTCTTGGACCTCCTCTTGCTTATCATCAGGCGAGTCGAGGTGAGATGTCGTGTCACAAAAAAAAACTTCCTGTTCTGTTTATTTTGAAAAGGCAGTACTGAGTCACACAGATCGGCAGACTAGGCAAGTAAGTAAGAAAACAGCAAGGTGGTAGTGTAATGGTCATACAAACCACTTGCTGGTATTAATGTAGCCTTGATTGTCTAGTTTCTATTATTAGTAGCTTAGTATAGTAATTAGTATTGAAAGCTAGGTTGCCTAGTGCCCATAATCATAGAGCTTCTATAAAGGGAATTGTGAATGTGAGGGAGTTGTGTCAGGTTCGTGGCAAGTGCTGTCATATGTCGAGTCACAATAAAAAAAATGTGGCGCTCCATTGTCTCTGCTTATCCCTGTGGGAAAAAGGCGTGATAATTTGATTGATTGATTGAGTATGTAATGAAAAACAACAGCCCATTTAAGTTAAATATACAATTTTGTTTTCTACTCTAGTTGCAATATCTCAAGTATCAAATTTAAATGAACAAGTTAAACATAGATTAGAACAATTGGACTATTTTGAAGAGAGCTCTGTGAAGAGGACCATTGGACTGACTCAGCAAGACTTTATGACTAAAATAAATGTGTTAAGTGATGAATTGAAAAAGGTAAGGCAATGATGTAAACAGTTACGACTTCTTCAGTTTCTTTTTTTGGACTCTATATATGACGGCACCACGCCTGTTGTTAAGCTGGAGTGCGGTCCATGAATGTGGGTTACTGCTACTACAATTCAATAACTGTAAGTAGCATTCACATCCACTATGCCGGCCTAGTTGAAATCGGTAACTTACAAGCTAATCCCTTAACGCACCTGATTCACTTCACGGTCTGTATATGTGTAAGGGGTGATACCCTGGATTGATAAACTGGGCAGTGGCCTAATTAGCAAATACATATACGCTTCTTTTTTTATTAACAAATAATTGTAATTTTAATATAATTATTAAATATTGCAAATTTAGGTTATGGAGCAAATATTTGCTCCCGAGACTCGTAACAAACTGGTGTGCTAGTCAATTCGCCACGCCTGTTGGCATTCTTGTTTGGGCTTGTTTACGCACTTGTACTGGCGGCTTGTACTGTGCTCTTTTAATCTAACTCCTAGCTAGCGTATTCCCGATCGATATTTGTCTTTTTATTAGATCCCCTAGTGCCTGCATTATTTTTAAAATATTAATCATCACTGTAAACAAAACATGAATGCTCATGTTTACAAAGTGTACAATGCTGCAATTTACATACAATAATCGAAAAAGAACCTTTAGTTGGCATAGTAACGACGACTGAGGCAAGTGCAAAACTGAATCCTTTTTAAGTTGTCAGCGCTCTTGTTTCCTACCATGCAAGTCGATATTGGATGTAGAGTCTTTGTGAATAATAACAACATAAAATTTCAGGCGTGGAATGAAGAACAAAGGGTGAAAGCATTCAAAATAGCAATTCAGTGTTCAAAGCTACTGTCAGACACTGGTGTTATACAATTTTATCCAAGCAAGTTTGTTTTAATATGCGATATGCTCGATATGTTTGGTGATCTGGTTTATAATCGACTCAGGGAAAAATGTTATGAGTGAGTTGTTATTTTTAATAAATCTTGCACAGAGACAATAAAGTGCCACTTACCACGATCCTGACACAACTCTCTCGCCTCTCTCACATCCACAATACTCTTGATACAAGCTCTTTGTTTATGGCTTTTCCTACAAGCTATAATTTAAGAATCCTTTTCCAAATATGTTTTTGTATTCTAATCGATTGAGATCATTAAAAGTCGCGCTCCGTTATCTCTGCCTATCTCTATGCCTATCTGCTTATTTCTTTTATAACTTAATGCGAAACAAAGGCGAACTTAATGCCGCTAGACACTCTCTGCTAATTTCTCTGCTAGGAACCAACAGAAAGAGTAAAATGATGAATTAATTGAGATGTATTTAATTAAAATTTTATGCGGCTTACTATCGCGTTTATTTTTGGTTAATTATTTTGCTTATTATTCCGAGACATTTTGAGATCTTTGCAGCCATCGCGGTCAAGCCGCATAAAATTTGTTTAATTCGTTCTTGCAAAACCTAAAAAAAAGCTCTTTTATACTATTTTTACTACTTTTATAAATACCATTTATGTATTTATTATAGAAATCAAAAACCAAACGCAAATCAAGAAATAGACCCAGACTTAGTTCCTGAACCAGCCAAGGAAACTTGCCAGAATTGGCTTTACAAAATGGCGTCGATAAGAGAGCTATTGCCTCGGCTGTACATCGAAATGTCCCTACTGAGATGTTACACATTTTTGTCTAAAAACGAATGTAATAATGTGATAGCAAGATTGACAACTATGATTAGGGGAATTGGGAATCCCCTTGTGGCTATTTATTTAAGAGTATACCTATGCAGGGTCGCAATGAAACTGCAAGTTAAAAATATGACCTGTTTCTATGAAAACATTAAAGAGTTTTTGCAAGTTTATAAACAGGTAATTTACAATTACTAATAGACTTATGAGTAGATTCACCACTGGCCGGGATAGTGAGGGCGCCTAAGGCAACCCTAAACCGAGTCAGCGTTTTTCAGTAGCATCTTGTTTGTCGGCCCCAACTAGTTCCGTTTATTTTGAATCGCCAGTCGAACTATACGGTTCGGCGCATCGTTTCTTTGTAGAACAATCGATTAATGGAATGCTTTGGAAAGCAGCCCATGTGTTCCCCTTTCCTACAACCTTCTGAAAACCTTCCTACCGGCACATAGTAACGGCGACTGAGGCAACCGTAAGCTTTTCAGTTGTTGAGACTCTTCGACCTGCCTTTTCTTACCATCAGCCAAGTCAAGGTCAGATGTCGACAATGCAACTGGCATTTTGTCGTTCGGAATGGCGTTCTAAGGGGAAGGCCTATGTTCAACAGGTGATGATGATGATGATTAGCAGGTATTTTCGTTTCTGGGACGCACTTCATCTAACATTATGAGGGGTTATATGTCCAGCCACAATAATATAATTAACTTTATTATGTATAATTTTAGATTTACCAAAATCCATGGAAAAAAGAATACCTATGCCAAGGTGTAAGCTCAGATGTGTATCTTGAACTATACATTCCAGCATTGGATTGGCTTTTATTTGGCGCATTAAAGTCGGATAAATCACAACTAAGATTACTCGAGGAATTCATGAGCTGGTGTCATGATACTCCAAATAAGTAGGTCAAATAATACATATTTTATATATTATCAGTTAAAATTGATTAAGTGACTAAATTCTCTATTTTTGCTTCTATTTAGATCATATTTATTTATTTAATTAAAACTTTATTAAAAGGCGGTCTTAATGCCTCATAGTATGCTTTATACGGAATTTGTGTTTTAGATTTTTTATTATTATTATACATTTCTATACTAAGTTACTAAAGTGATTGTATCATAGAAACAGAACAACCAAAGTACACATATCAAAGATATATTGGTACCGGTGAGTGGTTTCGAACCCGTGCCACTCGGCTTACGTAGCCATTGCACTGCCAATACACCACGGTCGCCTTAAATGGCTAAGTACAAATAATTAAAATCACTTCGCCTTTATAACTCATTAAATTAATAAGTTACAAAGCGCAAAATGGCACTTAATGATTTTTACCTTTTAACTGACTATATATTATTATATATTTCTTCTGTATATGTGTTTGTAACTAAATTTCTCCTAAGTCATAAAAGACTGGACTGATGTCAATGGAAATGGTTTTAGTGGGTCTGTAAATGGTTTGTATTTACAATAGAATTCACGGTAGGTAGCGCTGAAATTGTATTTTATACTTTCGGGCAGGACAATGTTTCTATAAAAGATAATAATAACAAAACTCTTATTGTTTTAGTGAACTAATGTTGTGCAGCATTATCTCATCATTCGACTCAATGACCATCGCAGATAAAACTTTAAATATTTTGGATATGGTACAGGCTAATGAAGATAATATGAGTAAGTACGATCGCATTTATTATTTTTATTTACATTTCTATACTAAGCTTAACGACAGGCGTGGACGAACGGTTTAGCGACTGGTTTGTTGCGCGTAAAGTCCCGGGTTCGATCCCCAGTCGGAGCAAATATTTGTTTCATAGCTTTTATTTGTAATATTTAATAATATTAAACATTGCAATTGTTAATAAAAAAAGAGATGGATATTTGCTTTGGGTCTGGTTATCAAAGAGTGGTAGGCAGTGGTACCCAGTGTGCCGATCCGGGGTAGTACCACCACTTACAAGTATACAGACCGTGAAGTGATTTGGTTACGTTTCGGGATCAGCTTGTAAGTTGCCGGTTCCATCTAGTCCGGCATAGTGGATGTGATTGCTACTCACAGTTATTGAATTGTAGTAGCAGTGACATTCATTCATTCATCCATCAATTTGGCTTAACATCAAGCGGGGTGCTGTCATATGTCGAGTCACAATGAAAATAAAAGCTACTAAAGTGCTTGTATCGTAGAAACAGGACAACCAAAGTACATATATCAAAGATACATTGGTACCGGTAAGTGGTCTTGAACTCGTGCTCTTCGGTTTGCGTAACGATTGCACTGTCACTACACCACGGTCGCCTTATCACGAAGTTCACACAAAAGTTATTCTCAAACTGTTCCTAGAAACCCGAGCTTCTTTTTCTCTGATTGTGCAAGTAAGGTTGGTTAGATTAGGATGTCTGTAAACTGTAAAGATGTTATATAATAAATGATATTTTCTGCGCGGAATTATATGTACAGGCTATAATTAACGAGTTCTTCTTCTCGTCATACGCCTTTCCGAAGCCATGGTAAAATCAGACGATGAGCAAATACATGCTAATTTTTAAAAAAATATTATTTTCATAGAAGAATAATTTAAAAAGCAATCGTGCATAGAGATGTCACCCATATTTGTTTCTATGTAATATATAAACAAGTAATCCCTAGTTGTGTTCGATTGCAGGAAGTGTTAAAGCAACCGTTTTTCTGGTCCGATTGCCTACAGTGCTTAGTCACTTTGACGTCATCATATAGTGTGGTGACACCATCCAATTGGCAAGTTCTCTGAGAACCCAACCACACCTCATTGTGTGCGTTGAAGTCCCCTAAGACCACAACCTCCGCGGTCGGGAACCGCTCCAGCACTTCGTCTGTCGCCCGGCTCAGAGAATCGAAGGGTTGTGTCTCCGAATCCCCTGTGGTGGGAACGATAAAACCCGTAGATCCTGGCTTGGGAACTAAGGTCTACGTGTACCCAGAGGATGGACAGGGAAGGATCCTCCAAGCAAAGCAAACGAATTGTCACTATAAAGAACAACAATGGCCATAATAGCGTGCTGCTGGTATAGTTTATATTAGACCAGTTGCAGACTAATCTTAGTTGTACATTTTCAGCTTTAACTCATGAAATATTGGTGTCGCTTGGAGAGCACTTATGCAAAGTGGACAAGTGTAGGCAATTGTCATCTGAGGCTTTGATCCAAATATGGTGGAAAATGGCAACTAATATTAAATCAATGCAACATTTCTTAAAAGTTTTAGAACCATGGTTGCAATTTGCTTGTACTCATCTAACGGTAGGTGGCCCCTTTTTCTTTAAATTTATGTTTCGCGGTCTTTGACCTTGAGGCGATGGTTAGCAAAAGGAACTCCTAGAGCGCCAACGGAAAATACTGTTAACGGTTTCCTCCAACGTTGTCACTATGCCGGCCATGGATGCTTTCATACGCTTTGTCGCTAAAGCTCACGAAGCGCCATGCCATTTAGTTCGACTGGTGATCCGGTCGACAGTACCTGTTTTCTGGAACCGAACGACGCTTCCTCCAACCTGTGCAGGCTACCAACTAATATTTAAAACTGTGTAACATTTATGGATTTAAGGGAAGCCATGTGGCGAGGGAGACAATTTTCTTAACTTCCACGAATTCTGTGTGCTTGTGCCGGGTCCATCGCGTGGTAGGCGGGAGAGTAGAGGCAGTGTTCCGGACTTATAATCAAAATATCACCTTCACTGCCACTTTCCCCTCTACCAAACAATTTTTTTTTTATTGTGACTTGAGATATGACAGCACCTCGCTTGATGTTAAGCTAGAGTGTGGTCCATGAAGTGATGTCACTGCTACTACAATTCAATAACTGTAAGTAGCAATTACATCCACTATGCCGGCCTAGTTGGAACCGGCAACTTACAAGCTGATCCCGAAACGCGACCTAATCACTTCACGGTGTGTACGTGGTGGTACTACCCCGGATCAGCAGACAGGGTAGTACCACCACTCTTTAAAATTTTAAGACATTTGCCGCACATTGCTTAAGAATGTCTCCGACTTGGTCGGACAACATCGTCCAAAAACTAAAAAAATTAATTTAACAAATAAAACCATATTTTTAGACAAAACACGTAAATTTCATATTGCGAGGAACAATCAAGCACATTGTTAAGCTTTCCAGTTCTGTTGATGCACATTCGAATTTATTTCTGGCAGCTGTCAAAAGGATGTTAAAATCTGTGCCATATGTTGAAGAGATATTTCTCATGGTATGCTTTTATACATTACTGTTTTTTGTTATTGCGGCTCGTCTTTGTTCACAGCAACTCACCTGATGTTACGCTGGCTGGACTCAATCAATCAAATTGTCACGCCTTTTCCCCACAGGGATAGGCAGAGACAATGGAGCGCCACTTGCCACGATCCTGAAACAACTCCCTCGCTTCCTTCATATTTACAATTCTCATATTTAAGCTCTATGGTTATGGACACTAGGCAACCTTTTGGTCCGCTAACATCCTCCTGGGCCTGCATCCTTCACATAAATTCACTTTATAAATTCTTTACGTCAATCTTTGTAGTGACAAGGATTGATAAAGGAATGCTTCGATGAAAAGCTGGAGTGCCATCCATGAATGGAGGTAACTGCTACTACAGTTAAATAACTGCAAGTGGAAACCGGCAACTTACAAGCTAATCTCGAAACGCGAATAAGTCACCTCACTGTCTGTACACTAGAAAGCTGTCTTACTACTCCGGGTCGGCAGACTGGGCAAAGAGACGTGCTAATGTGTAAACTTGTCAGTTTCTATGATACGAGCCATCAAAGTCGGTTTCGAATTTTTAACGGTCTCTTGGACTGTGACACCGTTTCATTTCATCTAGGCCGGCATAGTGGATGTGATTGCTACTTACAGTTATTGAATTGAAGTAGCAGTGACATTCATTCATAGACCACACTTCGGCTTAACATCAAGCGGGGTGCTGTCATATGTCGAGTCACAATAAAAAAGGCTTTTTATTATTTTGTGTTTCGCAAGCTTTCTATCTTCTTCTTACAATATTGTTTTTCCTTTAACAGGATGCATTCATGCCTTTAGTTGAACTGATACAAACCCAAAGTTCACGCACTACAATGGCGAAGACAATCCTGACAGTATTCTTTGACAGATTTAAAACTGGAAATATGATTATGGACCACATTGTTATATCTGGACTAATGAGACTATGTTGTGTTATACATGATTCTATAACGTAAGTATCTCTTCGACATTGTATTTTCATCAATCAATCAATCAAATTGTCACGCTTTTCCCCACAGGTATAGGCAGAGACAATGGAGCGCCACTTGTGATGATCCTGACACAACTACTCTAATAATTAAATATAACAAATAGCTTTTATTTGTATAAAGGAAACAATTATTGGATTTTTCTTTAATTACACGCGTAGCTCATTGGTTAGAATACCAGTCCGGGGTAGTACCTCCACTTACAAGTGTACAGACTGTGAAGTGACTTGGTCGCGTTTCGAGATCAAATTATAAGTTGTCGGTTTTAACGAGGCCGGCATAGTGGGTGTGACTGTAGTAGCGGTTTTCTCTTTTTATGGAACGCACTCTACCTTAACATATGTTGAGCCTCAATAAAAAAATATTTGCCGTTTTTCCTTCATAGGGCATTAACAGTGGAAGATGAATTGAAAATTAATGCAGATTTAATAAGTAAGTTTGTACAAAGTGTACAATTCGAGGATGATTTGGATGAACAACTGAATTTCTATGTGGAGTGCAGATCTGCATTCATTAAATTGGATGGTGTTTTATCTACTTTGGTTTATGTAAGTTTGTAGTCATTTTATACTGTTTAATAACATTTTCGTCAATTAAATTTTTAATATACAAAACTTTAGAGATAATAGATACCATACATTTCTTAGATAGGTCCCTGCGTCATTATTCACTTACACTAATATAAACTGTGTAAGTAAAGTTTACCACGTTATTTTATAATTTGTTATAACCACGTACATCATTTTGGAGCTAAGTACTTCATTTGGGCTTTGGTTAACAAGTCGACGCCCCGCCCATTTGTATGGCACATAGTTAGTAATTAAAGAAGTGGAGACGCTGTTTTGTGTTGCCTTATGTATGTGTATGTATATTATTCATAACAATTATTTGTTTATAATATTGAATTGTTTAATAAGTAGTTTGCACCCAGCCAATCACAGCACAACACAACAAGGCATCTTTTTGCACATCTTTTGTGCAATAAAGAGTTTATAAACAAAAAATATATGAATACTTATCGGATATATATAATCGAAGGTAATAACTAGTGCTTGTAAAAGAAAATTATATATCAGGATTGTGTAAAGTAGCATCATATGTATAATTACATGTTATATGTAATCAATTAAACAAATTTTATGCGGCGCGGCTATGGCGTTTATTTTTGGTTTTTTATTTTACATTTTTTTTATTATTCCGACCTTTCGAGGTCAAGCTCGTCGGAATTTTATTATTATATAGTTTAATTCTAAACTAATTTTAGAATTAGAATAACGGAACCCTTCGTGGGCGAGTCCCACTCGCACTTGGCCGCTTTTTTTTTAATTGTCATATCTGTCATATCTCAAAATAAGACAGCACCCCGCCGCCTAGTTCTAAACTGTGCGATTTAAGAATACAGGCGACTGCTACTATAGTTACTTAAATGCAAGTAACAGACACATACATAGTTCCTTTTTTGCGCAAAATCTAAGAAAATACTATGTTATATGTATTTTAAATTCATATTTCCTTTCCATGAACAGGCCGTTAACAGACTGGCGATACACACATCGCCCAGTGCCTGTGCAGCATATTGCTTCGTCACAATACCATCGTTGCATTGTCCCATCGCAAAGGAACAACTTTATTTGCTATCAGGACAAGTTGCACTGCTCAATAATTGCATTGGCCAAGGTATGATTTGAATATTTAAGAGTTGAACTAGTCATCGCCTGATGTTAAGATTATCACGACGGTGTTCTCACGAGGCCGTATTAGCAGGCGTTTAGTTGATCAACTGCAAAATCGTTCGCAATTTAAACCGTCTGAACAGACTTCCAATCAAGTTGAAGCAATAAATATTGGTTCAACAAAAGTTAAGACCTTTCAACTTTCATTGATTCAATTAATAGTTGACAGTGGTTGACAGAGAATCGACTCGTCGGAACTTGTTCGTTCAACTCACATTTAATTATCAGTCCAATCAGTCAGTCAATCAGAGCGATTGAGTATGTATTGTATTCATGTGTCACCAGTTTTTTTGTTTGTTTGTAAAAGAAAATGTAAATTATGGCGTCCGCATCCACGAGAAAATTGCTAAAATGGACAGATAGTGTAATGACACGTGTAATATGGGGTGAATTATTATTAGACTGTGAGAACGCTTCAGTCAATATTTGCATTCAATTTTTTGTTAAACGAAAAATATTGAACAATTAAATTTGCCTCGTAAGAACGCCGTATAAGCAGACATAACTTTTGCCACAAAAATCTGCAATCGCGTCCACTGCAAACCTGAAACGAGACTGGCTCATTTAGTCACTGTCTATACGCTACGTGGTAATCAATGGTCACTACCACCACCTTTGATTAATAAAAGGCTACAAGTAGTAAGGATAAGATTCAATCATCGTCACTATGCCGACCAACGAAATGATATTTGTAAAAAAAAAACAAAGAGTGGTAGGCAGTGGTTCTCTTCATATAAGCTCTATGGTTATGGGCACTAGGCAACCTAGCTTTCTTGAGGATGTCTCCGATTTGGTCGGCAAACACCCTCCTGGGCCTGGGTTTAATGTATCCATTCACATGAGATTTATAAATTTCTTTCGTCCATCTACTTTCCATCATCCTTTCCATGTGCCCAAACCATCGAAGCATTTCTTTGTCAATCCTTGTCAATTTCTATTAATCTTGCATAATCCTATTAGTGGAGTTTAATCTTATTGTTGTTTTTGGTATTAACTACTTTTGTAAATGCTGTCAGATTATCTGATCTGAATAAAGTTTTGTTTACTTTTTTTGGAATAAACATTCGTCGTCATTATGCCAGCCAAAGAAAAGTATTTGTGTAATATAAGTTTTGTTTACTTTTCCTGTTAAATATTTACCATTTGTTTTAGCTGAAGCATTTTTCAAAGTGTTTGTGAGTATGATACCAAATATACCACCAAAAGTAATAGAAGATGGCCAAGTGAAGTGTACACAAATTAGGGTAACTGCAATGTTCACTGACTTCTTGTCAACATTATTGATTTTGCCCGTAAGTACCTTTATTATGTTCATATCTTTTCATATCAAAAGTAAACGGTAACCTAAGTTCGGCGAGTAGAATGTAATCAAATAGTTTTTGTGGAAAAACAATTTTAAGGATGGTCACACCGACCGTTGATGTGACCATGCGAAACTAATTTTAATGGAACAATCTTTTCCATTTTTTTTTTAAATTTTTTCTACAGTTCAATTTAATTCTTACACGTAGAGTTAAATTATTAATATTTCATTATTTACTTTAGTTTTGTATTTGATCCGCAGGACAATGTCGACGGTAACTGCAAAGCGTATGTATTAAATGGTTTCCTTAAATCACTAGAAGTGCTCCCATGGGCGAAAACCGAATCTATTTATTACACAACACTATTATGTGCACTCGATCTATTAGCTCACATGAAACAGGATAATTATATTTATCATATCGATTCAGGTAATCAATTTATAACTATTTATAGCTTTCTCAAGTCCTCAAAAAGTGACTGACCGGCATAGTGACGGCTACTGAGGCAGCCGTGAACCAACTCGGTTGTTTCAGTCGTCGTCACTTTTGGATCTTTTCTTGCTTATCGGCAGGCGGGTCGAGTTGAAATGTCGTGTCACAATAAAAAATAAAAAAAGTGTCGGGACTGAACAACCGTAAACTAAAACGGTTTTTTCAGTCGTCTTGGAGCTCCCCTTCCTTACCATCATGCAAAGGAGATCAGATGTTGCGTCTCAGTTAAATACTTATTGGGTTATAATTTTAAAAAATCGAACCTAGATTCATAAAAAGTGAATAACAATAATCTTACGAACTGTTAGTGAAAAGATCCTCGTACTATTTGTGTAAAGGTGACAGATGACAGCGCCCAGACATAACATCAGTTAGGCTGGAGTGCGATTCATTCATGGATGTGACTGCTACTAGTTATTTAACTCTAGTAGCAGTCACGTCCACTATGCCGGCCCAGTTGAAACCGGCAACTTACAAGCTGATCCTGAAACGCGACCAAATCACTTCACAGTCTGTATACTTGTAAGTGGTGGTTCTACCCCGGGTCAGAAGACTGTGCAAATGAAAGCTATGAAACAAATATTTTTCCGACCGGGAATCGAACCCGGGACTTTACGCGTAAAGAACTGGTGTGCTAACCAATGCGCCACGTCTGTGGTCAATGTTTATTTTGCAAATAAACTATAGCCACAAACATAGAGGTATACGATGTTTCTACCGCCAACGAAATTCCAACAAAATTCTTACAAGTGCATGTATGTATGAATTATTACGAGTATCACGTGCAATTTGAAATATAGCTATTATTATTATTATAAGAATGCGGGAGTTTATGTCTTGCCAACTCTGTTTTACTTCCCAGATTGTGCAAATATAACACTTATTTTGTATGTTTGTGTCATCAAATCAAAATGCCGCGCAACAAATCCCGTTTCCCTCACATCTACAATTCTCTTCATACAAGCTCTACGGTCATGGGCACCTCATACATTATATCTATTATCGTGGAGCATTATCATCCATCATCTGACATAATTCATTCTTCTCAAACATTCAACCAGGCAAAACGGCTCTCTGCTGCCTGCATTTCGCCCCGTGGGAAATATTAGCATAAAATATCGCCCCCTTTAAAAAAATTTAAATACTGTACTAGCCCGATTTTCGTTTTTTACAGTATCTGACTTGTTCAGGTCATCTGACCAGCGTATTATGGGGCGCCCTATACCATTATTTACCTAGCATTAAAAAACGCGACTGCGATTTTTTTTGTGACTCGGCGTCTGACCTCGACTCGCCTGATTACCAAGAGGAGGTCCAAAAGTGCCGACGACTGAAAAAACGAGTCTTTACGGTTGCCCCAGTCTCCGTCACTATGCCGGCCGATAATTACATTTCGATTTCTCTTGCAGTACTATCCAACGACATGTTATACGGCTCTGATGTGGAATTCACGAGCGCAATTGACACATACGCAACAACAGTTTGCGAGGAACTACTAATTGTATTGAAGGAACTCGGTGACGCGAACATTATTCAGAAACAATCCAGCGTGACGTTGGAGTTGTTTTGGCGCGTGATCAAACGTGGTGACTTGCATACGTCATCGATGGCGAGATTGGCGGCTAAACTTTGGACGCTGTCGCAAAAGTTGAAGACTCAAAATACTAAACTGAGAGTGAGTCATATTCGTTTCTGTACTAATTCATTACATTGTTATTAAACATAATTTTCGCATAAATATGTTAATTCTATCTTTTCAGACAAATATATTATCTGCTCTTACTGAAGAGGACCAGTCCAATATAAGACAGTTATTGAAAAATGGTGACAAAGCTATGTAATAACATACATAATTAATATTTAAGTTATATTATTCCAAATACATATTATGTAAGTTAATTTATCGTTAGTTAAGTTTTATATAATTCCATATTTAAATAAAGTTTTTTTTTAAATAATACGCTGTAGTTTTAATTTGCAATAACAAAGGCGAGAAGAAAATACAAATTGTCACGCCTCAATTTCCATAGGGATAGGCAGAACGAATGGAACGCCACTATTCACAATCCTGACATAACTCGCTCGCTTCCCTCACATCCAAAAATCTCTACACACGACCTTCACATGGTTTAACACACGACCACTATGCCGGTCCATGATTTAAGTTAAAGAAAAAGGGCGCGAAAAATACCAATTAAATAATCATGAATGATTTTTATTATCAGCTTATTATTCTATACTAGATGGCTGGATTAAGTTGTAATCGGAAAATTACACGTGTGTTAGTTGATGCGATAAACAAGTTAAACTTGATAAGTTGTTACATATTATATTTGATAACCTAATCTGTCTGCATTGTTACTAAGCGAGATATAGTTTATTGATTAAAAATATTTAATATGTAGGCTGCTGTGGTCTAGTGATAGATAAATTGTCTTGTAAACCAAGAGCTCCCTGTTTAAAACGACTTGACGGTACAAATGTGTCTATGATAGTCCTGTTTTATAATACAATCACTTTTAGTAGCTTATGTTAAAAATGTAGGTGTTATATCTATATATGCTTTATTATGTCTTCAAATTTTATATCAATTTTTATTTCTAACAATAATAGGTACTGGTATTGGAATATTAATAAATTAGTCAAGGTAGATATTTGTGTATGTATATATACTTTTATTCTAGTGTGTGTATATTTATATGTTTGTTAATGTTAATCTGTTGTCTCTTTTCTCTGGCTCTCATTTTGGACTTGCTTCCATTTTCCCAAAGGTTGGCTGGTAGAAAATACTAACTAGCATTAAGTCGGCCTGCGTGCACCTTATAATACAGCAAGTTATAATAAAATAATATTTCAAGGATTAAAAAAAATATTATTCGTAGTTTATATATATTTAAAATCATGTCCATAAATTAGTATAGTACAAACAACGTAACGATATAACTAAATGCCGCGCAGTCTTGTCTCGTCGACCTTGGTATTGTTCATTACTATGTAGTATATTTTAGGTACCTACGTAGTGCCAGCATCTCTTAATAAAATAATATAGTGCTTGTCAACTGACGTCACGCTTCACATACACGTCAGGTTCATGGGCGTTTTAAAATAATATAGATACTTCCGTATATTGTACGTGAAATGCGAGGTCTATATTTTGTTGTAGGACCCGCAATCCGCCCAATGTAACGCTGGACTGCGGTCCATGGACTGCTATAACAGGTAAACAACAGCTAGTATCAGTCGCATCCACCTCGAAATATCAGTCTAAGGCAAGGTTCAAGTTCTGCGCGCCGTTTAACCTCCAGAGGCTCAGCCAAATTTGATATCAACGCCCTAGATTCATGGCAGAGCCGAGCTGTCCTAGTAATAGAAAATGCTGGGGGCACAAGAACTCTAGAGCGCCGGACACAGACAAGGCGATGCGTTTTTTATCGCCTACACCTCGGTAAATATTCTAAGGAGCTCCGCTTACAGACGTGTCCTGTCTTTATAAACTCATATTTTGTAATCATTTGCGTCAAACTGTTTCCATTATGTGGCACTGTTTTTAATTAGAAATGCATTAGCATGAGAGAATTGAATATGTTTAGTATATTTACTTATCTCTACTTCTTTCATTTTAGGACTAAAAAAATGTATTACCTACGAATTGTTTATTATAATTAATTTTTGATTCTGGCACAATTTTACCTAATATATTTAGACTGTTAATTCAGACAGGAATAACTATAAAAACCAGAAGAGTTTGTCGCTAGAACATTGTGCGCAAATATGGCAGTGATCTTTGTACTGATCTTAAATAGATCGGGCGTCTTAGACATAGCGGCAATTGAACTAGTTTATGTTGAGCCATGACTTTTAAAAATAAAATAAACCGTTACATACTTTTTCAATTTCGCAGCAGGAAAACTAGAAAATTTCTTTTACCGGCAACAGTTATATAGAATATTTTATTTAGTATCAGCGCTCTCCGACCTACTTTCCCTTGGCCAGTCGAGGTTAGATGACACGCCTTAAATAAAATAAAAATGTACGCCAGATTCACGTACATTATAGCTCTATAAAGTTTTTGGGATAAATAAAACCAAAGGTGTTTAATAAAATTTGTACAATAAATTATATTAGAATACTGATTAAAAAATCTTCTATTACACCTAAAATTAAATTAACATCACGTTATATGTAAATTCGGTCTTACAATTATTAGTTTCGTTGGATTAGTTTTTAGATCTGCAGAATCTTTTTCTAGGTGTTTCATATACGCTAAGAAACTGGTCCATACTAAACTGCATACGCTAATAAAAGGTACCCTATTTTTTGGTGATATTAGACAGAAGTTTATCATAGCTACTGTCGGCCACACGGACGCACCAACCTGTCAAATAATAAACTACATTAATACAATATACACTTTTAGAGGAATGGAGCCATTAATTAAATTACCTATATTTAATATAATTTTGGATCTTTAACTTTTGTAAGAATGCGATGTATATCATTCTGTGGTATAATCATGAAACGGTCTTGCAAACCAATAGTTTTTTTAGTCGTCGGCTTACCATTGCTTGCCATCAGGCGACAAAGTCAGATGTCGTGTAACAATAAAAAAAAGTATTAAGTGTAGTCTGTTAACATGTATAAAAATATCTAAATTCAGAACTAGCTGTGCCCGCGATGTCACCCGCGTAAAATTAGGTTTATAACACAGTCATATCCTTTGTTTGTATTTATAACTCGATAACTCATATAAAAATGATGAATGAAAAATAAATATCGAAAAATTCCAAACAGCTGAAACATCTTTATAGTTTCCAAAAAAAATAGGAAACTATAATATTTTTTTTATTTATTAAAAGTATCCTATGTTACTTGTAGTACCTCCAAAAATATGTGTACAAAGTTTCATGATGATCGGTTAAGTAGTTGTGTGAAAACGTACAAAAAAACTCACATTCACATTTATAATAATAGTAGGATAATTGCTCTTAAAGGGACTGATAATGCATGTATAAGGAACTTAAATATAACATTAAATATTATGGGTTCCAACTCAAGCAATTTTCCTTTCATGCTTTAACAACCTATGTATTCTACCCATCCTATTATCTTAGATCTGTGAAAGCGTGAAAAAGAACATTTGACCGACACAGTGGCGGCGACTGAGTTTACTTTACAGTATATTGAAACGTTTTTTTACCTCCCTTTGCTTACTATCAGGCAAGTAGAGGTCTAGATATAAAAAAATCCCAATCCAGTGAAATAGTAGAAATTATCTTACCTTATAAGTAGGCATAAACTTTGCCTCAACTTCAGCTAAAGATTCATGGAACGGTTTCATTTCTAAGAGACTCATAATAAAATAAAAACTGCACATAGCAAATGGTGTGTAACTTATTGTCTCAACAGCTGTCTGCAACAATAATAAATATATATTACAAAAAGGTAAAGATACACAAGATAAAAAAAAACTATAGAATTGAATTGTACGAAGTGAGTAAGTGAATTGTGAAAGCAGAATAACTATCATCATGTTAGCTTTGTGAAAAGTGGCGCTCCACTGTCTCTGCATATCCCTTTGGCCGGCAGCCGTGAACTAACTCGTTTTTTTCAGTCGTCGTCACTCTTATACCTCCACTTGCTCATCATCAGGCAAGTCGAGGTCAAATGTCGTGTCACAATAAAATATAAAAAAAAGTGTTTTTATAATGAGTATGGTAAATATATTGGCAAAAAAAACATTGTAATGAGTTTATATTAACAACATTGTATTGGAATTGTGTAATGAAAATCTTAAAAAAATAATATTTGCTAGCCATTACATTAATTATATTATTTTTTGTATGTTGGAAATATTTATTCAAGATTGGTAATAATTTGATAGCTAAAATATTAAATTTTATTCAAAATCAAAATATTTTATTTTATAGTGGTTCTACATATGACAGCAATCTGCCTGATGTTAAGCTACACTTAAATAATTGCAAGTAGCAGTCACACCCACTTCTCCGGATTACTTGGAACTGACAACTTTTAAGTGGTTCATCAAATTTAAGGGTTTTTTCAATAATTAAAGAATGTTAGGCAGTGGTACCTAGTCTGCTGATCTGGGGTAGTAACAACACTTACAAATATACAGACCGAGATTTGTTCCTGTTTCGGAATCAGCTTGTAAGTTACCAGTTCTAACTATGCCAGCATAGTGGATGTGATGTACTACTGTATGTAGTACAGTAGTAGCAGTGACATGGAACACGCTCCAGCTTAACAACAAGCGGGGTGCTGTTATGTGTGCCACTCTATATAAAGTTAGTAGACATGTTTACCTTAATTATTCCAGCTCGTATAGTACTCCCAGGCCACATCACATTGGCAACAGTCAACCAGGCGTATAGAGTTGGTGCAACATAACATGAGCCATAGATACCATATCGTGCACATCTCCACCAATCATAGCTTTCTAAAATACATTTGCAGTATTATTTTTTAAATTTATTTCATTGCATTAATTTTCTAGGTTGCCTAGTGCCCATAACCATAGAGCTTGTATGAGGAGAATTGTGGATGTAAAGGAAGCGAGGGAGTTGTGTCAGGATTGTGGCAAGTGGCGCTCCATTGTCTCTACCTATCCCTGTGAGAAAAAGGTGTGACAATTTGATTTGATTGCATTTAATAATAAATACAAATTACATTAATAATTTTTTTCTTATGTAATTTTCTGTTATGTATATTTTATTCAATAATAATTAGGTTGAATAAAAATTTATTCAGAGAGTGAAAGGCAGTGGTGCTCAGTCTGCCGATCCAGGGTAGCACCACCACATACAAATATACAGACCGTAAAGTGACTTAGTCAAGACTAAGTTGCTGGTTTCAACTAGGCCAGCATAGTGGATGTGACTGCTACTTGCAATACTGTTAATTGACTGTAGTAGCAGTTACCTCCATTCATGGACCGCACTCCAGCTTAACATCAGTCACAATAGTAATAAAAAAGATGTCATTTTTATTAATTTTATACACATATTTGCAATTTTAAGTGCAAAAATTATTTAGATTATGTAACTTATATAAAACGTTTTTTTTTGTATGGTAATTATTATAATTATTTTTTAGTATGAAAAAAATACACAATAAATTAAATTAAATTAAAATGAATAATAAATAAAGTATCTAAATGTTATAATGATTTTTTGAGGTGAATTTTAAATTATGACAATGCAAATAAAATTTAGATTTGATACAAAATATTTGAATTATTACTCATGCAGATATTTTACTGCATGAGTAATAATTTTGTATCCATTAATGAAATATTATTATCAAAGATGATGCAAGATTAAATACTGATATAAATTTTAGGAAATATTTTTGTTAGTGAATAAAAGGAATTATTTCATAACAATTTTTAAATATTACATTGATATAACATCAATTTTAAATGAATGTAAGAGAAGGCTTCCTATAGCAGACATTGTGTTAGTAACAGGCTAAGTTAAAAAAAATAGTATGTACTGATGAATGTGAAGGCATGGCAGGTGAAAACATGTATTGTGCTGTACTTAAAAACCATTTCCACAGTCCTTCACTTACCAAAATCCTTTCCTTCAAAAGTTTGTTGTATTAAACTAGAGCTAGGCCAAATAATACTGTACGATACCATACCTCTAAAGAGAGGATATTTCTTAAATAATTTTACAAATTTACTATAGACACCCATACCTTTAATGGTAAAAAATACTTCCGGAATAGAATATTGTTTCACTTATATAAGAATATGACATGTATTTGAATTTCGACCTTAAGTATTTCTTTAATCACCAACAGTAGGAAACTTTATTTTGGTACTAAGCCAAAATCGTAATTATTTTGTACAATTTCATGGCCAAACGCGATACAACCCATCCTTACGCTGCTAAAATTTAAACTGTAATTTGACAGTCGGAAACACTGGAGGAACGCGCTTGGCATTGAATTTCAAGGCCAATTCAACTAATAGATTTTAAAGAAGTCAAGGTTATTAGGGAATAAGTTAATTATTAAAATTAAAACAATTAGGATATTTTAAAACATATTTGATAAAGCCTATTATACCTAAGAATAAAATATTATATAAAATTTTGCAAGCCATGCTACATAATAAAACAGAGCATTTTTGGCTGTATGGGCTCGATCCCTTTGCCTTGAAATGAAACAACAACAAAGAGCATTAGGGAGTTCTGGCGGGAAACTGCATATGACAGGTCGAGCAATTTTTAATTATTTGTGAAGCTTGTGTTTCTTGAATATTAATATGTAATAATGGTGGAATTGTTATACAGTAATTATTTTAAGTTGATCGAGTATAGACAAGTGATTTTAAGCTGTTTAACGTGTCTCGTCATGTTCCCTTCAAGACTCCGTCGTTAGAGTTTTAGTAAAGCTTTTCCACCGCTTTACTAAAACCATCATTATTATCTTCACTCTCATGTAATGGATTAAACACTGAAGTTTTTCATCTTCATTCACTGAAGACATTATAGAATAACTATTTTACAGAAGATTATAGGCTGACTATGGACTATGTTTCCTTTGCCTTCTCATAAGGGGGAAGACCATTAGTTGTGTTCAGACCGGTTTCTTAACTGATCTTTACTGGTCTGGACATAACCTCTAGTCACTGTCAGCTGTCAGTCAGTTTGATTTTTCTGTAAATTTCGATCGGCTGATCATGAATTTTTCTGCATAAAGTGTTTGATTTCTTCCTAAAATATTTGCCTATATAGTTTACTTTATGAATATTCATTAAATCATTCATAATACATTGTGATTTTAATTTAAAGAACACTACATTATAATATAAGTGTATAATTTGCTCACCGAGCCCTTTTTAAAATAACATTGCATTTTAAATACGATGAAAAATGTTTAACAGTTCTTTATTATTTTCTATTAATAATGAAGGAAAAGTGTATGCATTGCCCACGACTGGGTCATGTTGGAAGGAGTTTATGTATCTTGGAATAGAGTTTAAAACCCTCTCAGCTGTACCCCATTTTTTGTGGGCAGTTGGCGGCGACCGACAGATTTATTTACATGTTCATGGTTTAGAAATACCTATACGTGTTAAAGAAGAATCTTATGAGAACGAGCGATGGTTGCCATTAGAAGGATTTAGTGGCAGATTGCTTCCCACAGATAGATATCACTTCTCTACTCAAGATGGTTCTAAAGACAGGTCTATTGATAAAATTAGGTTACCTTCTATGGCCTGGCAGTGGGAAGGGGATTGGCAACTAGAACTAACATTAGATGGCCAACCTTTAGATCATGATGGATGGAGTTATGCAGTTGATTTCCCAGCTCAATTTGGCCCTGCTAAAAATTGGAAATCATGTGTTAGAAGAAGAAAGTGGATCAGACATAGAAAGTTCAGTGCAATGAACTCATGGTGTGCAATAGCACCATTGCACAAGGATCCTACACAGGAGCCATTTGTTGACATATCCATAGGTGGCAACCAAATGCCTAATGCAACTGCAGGCAGTTTGACTGTCTGGGCGGTCACTGTGCACGGTCGGGTTATGTTTAGATCTGGTGTGAGCACTACTTCACCTGAAGGTTTAAAGTGGATCAATGTTAGTGTTCCATCTAACTGTGATATCAAACAAATATCAGTAGGTCCAACTGGTCTTGTATGGGCATTGCTTGGAAGTGGAAGGGTCCTTATAAGAAAGGGTGTGACCAAGGACTGTTTGTTAGGTGAAACATGGTTAGAAGTAAAATCTCCTGAAGAATCAATATTAACTCACATTTCTGTTGGCACTAATGTTGTTTGGGCAACATCTAAAGATACAAGAATATGGTTCAGAAAGGGCATAGATGGAGAATCAGCCGGAACATCTGAAAATGCTGCATTGGGATCAGGCTGGCTTGAAGTGAGTGGTAACATGTCACATATATCTGTAGCAATCAATGATCAGGTGTTTGCTATTGGGGAAACTGACAAATGCATCTACTGGAGGAGTGGTGTTACCCCTATAGAACTAACAGGCAAGAGGTGGAGACTGGTGCAAGGCAATATGCAAATTAGTAGGACCTCTAGTGTTGCCAGTGTGCCCTCATCAACATCATCTCAAACAAAACAACATCAGAGTCTCACTGCATTGCATAAGGCACCAAAAGATCTAAAGACAAATTTGAATCTCCGTCATTCTTGGGAAGAATCTCATTCAGCCCCAATAGAACACACCTTGCCAATAAAGCCACCCATAGTTGCTACATCCATGGCTACAAAGACAAATATTAGTATGGAAAAGATTGATTTGTCTGGTAAGAGTTATGAGACAACTTTAAAGAATCCGCGTGCCTGGAGCCCTGTCAGAAGTGTTGGTTCTGTAGTAGGCATGGAGGCTCATCCTGAATGTGATAGTAGTGCTTTTGATATAGATTCAAACTTATTTTATGATGATGAAGTAACTCAAGCTGCTTGGGCTGCCTGTGACACCATGTGGACATATGTGGAGGCTGGAGCTTGTACAATTGATTCATTGCAAATACCTAATTGGTTTTCTGATTCAAATAGTGTTCATCAGGCAGATCTTCAGTCAAATTGGCGACTACAAATATTAGACAATTTAAGGATGAGAAATAATATTGAAATTGATAAATCTCTTTATGGAGTAACATTGGAAGATAAAGATGGTCCACATACATGTGAAGCAAGACTGGTGATTGCCAATGGCTCTTATGAAGACTGTATTCTGTCTATTCAGAGATATCATAGTGAAAACAGTGCTACAATGACTGTATCTAACCCAGATGGAGCTACTTTAAAATTTATATTGAATCTTAATGAAGTTAATTGTATAAATAATAGTTCAGAGCCAGGTTGTCCAAGGATTACTTTAAATTTAGCTGAGCAGAAGAAAAAAGCTATTAGAATTCAGTTTGCCACCGAGCAGGAGTATGAGGAATGGTTCAATGTATTGGTGAACATTATGTCACATATTAATGGTCTTTCAGGTAGACCATCTAATTGTTCTATTTGGGCTACAACTAACTTGGGAGATGTACTCAATTGGGATCCTGCTGTATCTAAAGTAGATGCATCTAAGAATGACATGTATACTAAAGAAATACAAGTCTGTGGAAAAGAAGTCAAAAATGGATTCACAACTGTCCTTAATAACAACTTTCCTCCTGGAAGTGTTATTACACTAAGTGGATGTTTAAATGACGTTTGCACCAGATTTCATATAAACTTGCAAGGGCCAGAAGTCAAGAAGCACAGACATAAAGTTGATACTGAAATTACTGAAGTACCATTCCACTTTAATATAAGATTTGATCAGCAGACAGTTGTTTGTAACAGTAAAACAGCTGGCAATTGGGATACAGAAGTGCGTTATCCATTACCATTATCTCCTGGACAGGAATTCTATGTTAAAATTGTATGTGAAAGTGAAGGCTTCAATGTAATATTAAATGATAGTAAATTTTGCTTCTTTGAACATAGGCATAAGCCTGAGTCGATTAATACTGTTTGTGTTTTGGGTCAACTAAAATTGTATAATATGGAGTATAGTACAACCAGTGTCATAATAGGTCCAGAAGATATGGTTTGGCGTCCTATGGGGGGACATTTGCGCCGCATTGAATGTAGCAAAAATGGTGTTGTTTGGGGAATTTCCCTTGACCACAGAGCTTGGGTTTATACTGGAGGATGGGGAGGTGGTATATTAAAAGGTAACTAATATTATAAGAACATAAATTACCTGAAAAGAACGACATATGACATCACCTCGCCTGAGGTTAAGCTGTAGTGTGATCCACTAATAAAATCGACTGCTACTACTACTAATATAACTGCAAGT
The DNA here is from genome assembly GCA_905220615.1 of Tinea trinotella. Taxonomy (NCBI): domain Eukaryota; kingdom Metazoa; phylum Arthropoda; class Insecta; order Lepidoptera; family Tineidae; genus Tinea; species Tinea trinotella. The sequence goes on along the minus strand of HG992308.1, from coordinate 7,240,464 downwards.
AGCATGTTCACTATGGTGATTGAGTAACTTTATGGTCTGTACACTTTCTGTGCAGTCTTTTGACCTTGTATTATTACAAGTAGTGTCTCCTGCATTTCATAATAAGCTTCCTCTCCATTCCGAATTGATGTATGCACAAGCTATTACAAACTGTGAAACTTAACTCAGAAATGGAATCCCGCGGACAGTCAGCAATCGCTCGTTACGTTACTCTAAGACTGACTGACTGGTTGCAAATGGCGAACGGAAAAGAAGATCTCATTCCTAGCAGAGTTAGTGAGAGGATGCGATTAAAATCCTAGCGTGTATTACAATTGTTTTAGATGTATAATGATGAATTTTATTGTTTATGACATCGATTTGTTTATGCGACCTAATCACGTTCCACCCAAAACTGTTTTCATCGCGCAGTTTACATAAATGTATCTGAGATTAAAATATCTAGTTCCATGATCTCGAACTTGCGATCTTAACTTAGCAATAACACAACTAAAGTCCAGGAATATCTTTTCAGATGTTGGTAATAAAGAAGGTCTGCATCCAATGTTGGATACTCAAACATATTGCGTATACGAAAATCAGCGTTGGAATCCTCTATCAGGCTACACTTCGACAGGCTTACCTACGGATAGACACATGTGGAGTGACGTCACTGGAATACAGAAGCGAACTAGGGAACACACTAGGCTACTTGGACGGCATTGGCATTGGGTAAGACTTCTTTATACCTAAAGTATATGCAGGTGATTTTCAAGTGAGAAATCACCTGCATAGTGAAGACGATTGAGTCGATCTTAAACTGCTGTATTAAATAATTAAAAACTACATTAATAACAAACACAGGTATCTGAATGGATGACAGACTACAACAATCCAGGTGGGGTAGACAGTGACGGGTGGCAGTACGCAACGGATTTCCCTGCACCTTATCATGGGAAAAAGGTATTCACGGATTGCGTACGACGTCGTAGATGGTTCAGGAAAGCCCAGCTCACGACAGAAGGGCCATGGATGCGAGCTGGCACCACATCTCTTAACGACATATCTCTATGGGTATGACATATAAAAAATTTCGTTATTTTTTATTAATTAAACGAACATTAAAAAATGCAATTAACGTTCGTCATTGTTATTTTCGAGTAGATTTTTAAGAGTGGTACCCAGTCTGCCGACCCGGGGTAGTACCATCACTTACAAGTGTACATACCGTAAAGTGAGGCCGGCATAGTGGTTGTGGTTGCTACTTTCAGTTGCTAAATTGTAGTAGCAGTGACATCCATTCATGGACAGCTTAAAATCAAGCAAGGTGCTGTCAAATGTCGAGTCATAATAAAATCGCAGGTTATGCAGTCTATTTGGGCAGTCCACTAACAAAAACGTTGCAATGATTATGATGATACTGTAATGGAATCGCTTCAACACTACCTCCATGTTTTTTATATTGAACGTGTAAGTGATTCTGAAACGCGATCGAGTTACTTCACAGTTTTTTGTGTGACTTGACATATGACAGCACCCCGCCTGATCTTAAGCTAGAGTGCGGTCCATGAACTATCTCCGTAAATAGTAATCACATCCATAATGCCGGCCTAGTTGGAACCGACAACTTACAGCTGATCCCGAAACACGACTAAGTCACTTCGCGGTCTGTATACTTGTACACATTAAAGTCAATATGATTTGTTAAACATCTTTGAATAAAATAATTGAGTAAAAAAAGAATATTGTGATCTAACAAGTCACAGTGTGTCTGGTTGGGAATTTCGAACTAAGTAATTCCTAATTAACCACAGTGATGTAACTAAACTATAAAAAATAAAAACACACTAAGAAGAGTTTTCAATTTCTTATATTGTCTTTTATAATTAGGCTAATGAAGATGATGTGACATTATGGGCAGTCACGGCGGGAGGTGATGCTATTTATCGTGTCGGAGTCACAACTACAACGCCCACGGTAAGTGTCAAATCAAAACTTTTCTGTCAAATCATGAGTTCTTTTATTTTACGCGTTGGGAATTGAAGTAACTAAAGTCAAACCAAAGCATCATCAAGTCAAAGCATGTAGCAGTCACATCTATTATGTCGGCCTTGTTGAAACCAGCAGACACCGAAACACAACTAAGTCACCCTAAGGTTTGTACTCTTGTAAGTGGTGGTACTACCCTGGATCTGTAAACTAGGTACCATTGCCTATCATTTTAGACAACCAAACCCGAAGGAAATATTAGCCTCTTTTTTTATTAACACATATTTGCAATATTGAATGTAATTAACAAATACAAATAAAAAATCTTTGAATTAATCCCACTTTCAAGCTTCTTCTACCATACCCACAGCATTCACTTCCATACATTGTTTTTATAATAACTTAAACGATAGTCCTGTGGTAGTGAAATGGTTTTGCAAACTAAGAGCCACAGGGTCAATAACACTCGCCGCTACTCTTGGATCTCCATCAGGCTTACCATCAGGCAGGCCGTGATCAGATGTCGAGTCACAAATATAATCTAACTATTACTTTGGTCACCCAGTTTCTATGTTCCATGCCTTTATTATAGGTCCCGGCATGAAAAAGAGCCTACACCACCTACCTACATGTGTATAAATTTTAGAATTTAATCAATTATGAGCAGACAGAATAGATACGCGGATTGCTCCTACCGCAGTTGTCGAGCGCTTTTCTTTTTAGACAATCCTTATAATACGTAGCTTAAAAGATAAAAAGAGTGGTGCTTTTTATCTGCCAGGTCTATAAAAAAATCAAAAAAATTGTGTTTTACTTATTGCTACTCCACATCTGACCTTGACTTGCAAGGAGTTTGTAAGCAAGGAAAGGTCAAAAAGCGTCAACGACTAAAACAACAGTTGCCTTAGTCGCCAAATAAACAATAATGTTTACAGTATCTTTAACGATGGTGTTTCAATAATATTCCATTTATTTCAGGGTACTTCATGGGAACACGTGAATAGTCCTCAATCAATGGTAGCTATAAGTGTGTACGATGACATTGTATGGGTAGTCGGACGTAAAGGAGAAGTGTATTATCGCGAAGGGATAACTAAAGAATGTTGTTTAGGTTTGTATTTTACTGCCTGTGTACTGTTTTCCGACTGGATCAAAGTCATCCTCAAGAAAGCTAGGTTGCCCGTAACCGTAGAGATTGTATAGAGAGGATTGTGGGTATGAGGGAAGCGAGGGCTTTATGTCAGGATTGTGGCAAGTGGCGCTTCATTGCCTTGCCTTCATCCTTGTGGGAAAAATTGTGACAATTAGATTGATTGATTTGATTGTATTTCCTACGCAAAAAGTATTAGAAAAGTAAATTCTTTTTTTATTATCACTTGTTATCTGACCTTTCCTGATGGTAAGCAAGAGGAGGTCTAAGAGTGCCAACGACAGAAAATACTAAGTCAATTTACGGTTGCTTCGTCGTCACTATGTCGGCCAAAAATTTACCTGTCGTGGAACGCCTGACTGATGTAAAACAACAAAAATTCTAAACTATTTAGTATAGAAAATATGCATCAAAGGATGATTTATTGAAACCTTGATCTTTACTTTGACTACTTTGGCATTGATCTTTACTTGAAATGTAGCTCCATAAGACTTAAATACCACCACAATGTCTTTCTTTATAGCCTATGTTATATTTATAGCACAGTGCGCTATAGATGTGGTTTGAAAGAGGATGTAGTGACAAGGATTGACAAAGCAATGCTTTAATGGTTTAGGCACATGGAAAGGATGAGTGAAAGTAGATTGACGAAAGGAATTTATAAATCTCATGTTGGATGCGTTAAACGAGGCAGGCCCACGCCCTCCGACCAAATCGGAGACATCCTCAGGAAAGCTAGTGCCCCTAACCATAGTGCTTGAATGAAGAGAATTGTGTATGTGAAGGAAGCGAGGGAGTTGTGTTAGGATCGTGGCAAGTGGCGCTCCATTGTCTCTGCCTATTCCTGTGGAAAAATGGCATGACAATTTGATTTTGATTGATTGATATTTTTAGGTAATAATTGGAGGCTAATAGAGACAGTAAAGACTGCACAAATGTATGCTCAAAAGAATACGAATGTTGGTGTGAAGAGTATTACGCTAACAAATAATGCTGCTTGGGCATTGTTGAATAACGGATCAATAGCAGTAAGGAGTGGTGTCGCCAAAGATAAACCAGACGGAAAAGCATGGATATATCTTACTGGTAATATTATTTTATTTATTACTAGCTGTGCCCGCGGTTTCACCCGCGTAAAATTAGGTTTATAACACAGTTATAACAAAGGAGGAGGTTCTCAATTCGACTGTATATCCCATTTTGTAAAACTCTTAAAACTCGATAACTCATACGAGTATAAAAATGACAGACGGAAATAAAAATAAAAATAGAAAAATTCCAATCTGCTGAACCTATAGTCAATTGGAATTTTTAGTGCCTCCAAATAAAGTTTTATACAAAGTTTCATGATGATCGGTTAAGCAGTTGTTGCGTAAAAACGTAACAAACAAATTCACATTCACAATAATAGTAGGATAGTGTCAATTGTTTCTTTGTTTACCTACCAGGCTACCACTTCTAATAGTCCTATTTATAGTAAGAACTCATTTACGAAGGGCGGCGCAATTTCTTTTTTTTATAAAAGAATTGTATATTAAAAAGCGAATTGAGTGGTAGGCAGTGGTGCTCCGTCTACCGATCCGAAGTAGTACTACCACTTACAAGTGGACAGGCCGTGAAGTGGCATTTGTAAGTTGTTAGTTTTATTTACGCCGAAATAGTGGATGCGACTGTTACTTGCAGTTATTTAACTGTAGTAGCAGTCGCCTCCATTCATGGACGGGGTGTTGTAATATGATAAGCCACAATAAAAATAAAATATTATTATTTACTATAACAAGTGGTCCAGTGCAAACGTTAGGCCTAAGATAGAACCGCTCGCGTCTAAATCTATAAAATGAGTATTATTTGTATAGCCAGAGCTTTTGTGAACCCCCGCTTACGATTTGTGAACCCCCATTTTTTGTCACTCCAACATAAACTCCCGTTGAGTCTCCCGTGGACCCCTCCACTCACCTAGACCACTTTGGCAATAAATAGTATAGCCCATGGCATCCTTGTACTATTAAGTACCTTCACTAAGTACCCTTGAGTGACATGTACCTAAAATAATATTAATTGTTTATTATTATATTAATATTATTATTATTAATATTAAAGCATTGTAAAGCAATCTAACCAGACCAGCTTTGTGAACACGACTGTTGCCTTTTAATGGCTGCAGTTAACTAATTACACACTATTGTTTTCCAGATTTCGATGTATCATACAAGCAAATATCCGCGGGGGAGCGCGAAGTATGGGCTGTGCGCTCTGACGGCGCTCTCTGTCGTCGACTAGGCGTATCTCCAGACATTCCAGAAGGTTCTGCCTGGCAAGAAGTACTCAATGTTAATGTCGCACATGTTACTGTTAGGGGTGAACCATTCTAATTCTATTGATATAACCAGTTAAAGTTTACTAGAGATAATAAAACTTTCGCAGAAGGCAAGCTATTCCTATACCCGGGTAGTATACTACTAGCTATACTAAAATGAGTAATAATTTGACGACGAACGGTTAGCGATTGGTTTGTTGCGCGTAAAGTCCCGGGTTCGATTCCCGGTCGGAGCAAATATTTGATCTATAGCTTATATTTGCAATATTTATTAATTATAATAAATATTGTAAATATTTGATAATAATAAAAAAGAGGTGGATATATTCTTCGGGTCTGGTTTTTAAAAGAGTGATAGAGAGTGGTACCCAGTCTGCCGATCCGGGGTAGTACCACCACTTACAAGTATACAGACCGTGAAGTGATTTGGTCGCGTTTCGAGATCAGCTTGTAAGTTGCCGGTTCCAACTAGGCCGGCATAGTGGATGTGATTGCTGCTTACAGTTATTGAATTGTAGTAGCAGTGACATCCATTCATGGACCACACTCCAGCCTAACATCAAGCGGGGTGCTGTTATATGTCGAGTCACAATTAAAAAAAAAGTATTTGCTATGTGATGTAAAGATGTAATTTATTGTGTTAAACATAGCATCCCTCTATCAGGTGTGAATGACCACGATCCTTATGCGAGGTTGTCGCACCTGTTGTATTGTGGTTATATAGACCCCGGCAGATAAAAAGAGCGCTCGCATTTAAGCTGCGCAGTAACTTGGTTTGTTACCTACTTACTTTTTGTTTGTTACAAATATCATTTATGTGCACAACTCTACAGATACGCGGACTTACTCCCACCACTGTCCAGCGCTCTTCTTGTCTGCCGATAGTTATAACAAATAACTATCGGCTTTGTCGCCCGAACGGTTGTTTACCTACTCCTTACCCGCACTCGTCACACATGTGTTATCTATATAGAATTGTGAATGTGAAGGAAGCGAGGGTTGTGTCAGGATCGTGGCAAGTGGCGATTGTTCTATGAGGCGCATCACACTGCTCATTACAATACATTTAATTAATAATCCGAAATAATGTGTATGATATTTTGTAACTGGGTTATATTAAACAATTTTCTAATAAAATATATGTTAATTTTAAAAGTATATCAAATGTTTTGCCTTGCTTAAGTATAATAAATTATAAGAAATTTCTATTTTAGCCATTGATGATTATGTGGGCTTATAGTTTTTAATTTTGATTTATTTTTGTGGTATATTTAGAACGTTTTTGTTCCATTTAATGTATAAGTATTTATTTTTATAATTTATATTAAATTGGCTTATTAATTACTCGTTTATCTAGTCAGCTTGATCCCCAAATCAAATATCTGTTGGAATTTTACATTTGTCATAAAATCGGATTTTGCTACGGACACTCGCTCATACTATGCTGAGCGCTAAGGTCGGGCGAGAGTACCCGCAATGGATTTTTACTTCTGCGCCAGTGAATAGTGGATATACCAGCAATACAATACAATGATAGCACACGTCTTGTCGGAGCTCTTAGGCCTCCTCTTGCATAACATAAGGCAGGTCAAGTAACAATAATAATTTTAAAAAATGAAATTTAATTCACAAATTTGCTTTAGTAATAGACAATATATTAGAATAAGTTGCTGTTCAACGTACATTCCATTATAGTAATAAAGTTCAAAATGAAAGTGATCTCAATAAAATATTGTTTTATTTAAATAGTAATAAACCTTCTAAACATAGCCAGCTATAATTGAGGAGAAAGAATCACACTTTTAGGTTGCAGTTGGTTACCTCTATGAATGCTGATTAAATTGTAATCAAAAGGTTTATAATGAAAGCATAAAATAAATACAATTTAGAACCTATCACAGAAAAGCATATAATAGTGACGGCGACTGAGGCAAAGCAACCGTAGATGAGATTTTTTAGTCGCAAGAACTTAGTTCAAGAGGGCTTGCCCCTACATACCATCAGGCAAATCGTCTCGGACTAATTTTAAATAAACTATATTTTATTAATTTGTGTAAGTGGTTGGTAGGCATTCGGTTGATTTTCACCTTTATTGTTACTGACCGTGAAGTGACTCAGTCGCGTTTCGGGATCAGTCTAAAATTTACCGGTTTCAACTAGGCCGGCATAATGGATGCGATAACTACTGGCTGTTGTGTAACTGTAGCAGTCGCCTCCATTTATGTATATGATGAGTAAGATTAACTAGCAGAAAATAAGCCTTTTGTCTTTAGCTGAGCACCTCTGTTGCCAGAAGGAAGCGAAATGGTGCAAACTGCGTTCAACAGCGGTGACTGCGAACAGATAAGGCCCCGTTCACACGGGCACATCCAATTCTTAGCCGGAACTGTTTTTTGCAGGATACTGTTTATTTTTTTTATTGTGACTCGACATATGACAGCATCCTGCTTGATGTTAAGCTAGAGTGTAGTGTATGAATGAATGTCACTGCTACTACAATTCAATAACTGTAAGTAGCAATCACATCCACTAAGCCGGCCTAGATGGAAAGGGCAACTTAAAGCTTGAAACATCCCAAAACGCGACCAAATCACAGTCTGTATACTTGTAAGTGGTGGTACTACCCCGGATCAGCAGACTGGGTACCAATGCCTACCACTCTTTAATAACCTGACCCAATACAAATATCCACCTATTTTTAATTAACAAATATTTGCAATATTTAATATAATTATTAAATATTACAAATAAAAGCTATGGAACAAATATTTGCTCCGACCAGGAATCGAACCCGGGACTTGAAACACAATAAAATAAGTCAGCCGAGGGTACTACTACTTATGTAAAAATAATAATAAAACACAAAATCACCAATACTAAGTGACGCCTATAATTATTATTCCTTTAACAAATTAATAATATAATGAAATTTACAATAAATAATCCAACTCGTATCGTATGTAATGATTGTTTGGATCGTTTAGTATTCTCGGATATCCAGCGACCAATGCGTCTTGCCCACCTATATACAGCGTGTTGTAGATTTTCCAATACACATCTCGCACTTTCCTCGCCGGGTGGAACAGACCCTGAAACATTAAAAAATACATTAAAAGTTTAATCATCGTCATCAGCCAGAATGCGTCCACTGCTGAACATAGGCCTCCCTCTTAGAACACCATTCCGAACGATAAGATGCCAGCTGCATTCAGTTTTTATTATTGTTCGTTGTAAAAAAACGTTACGTTTAGTGAACCCTGATTTCAAGGCCGTCTTTACCCGGGGGTTCAAGGGGTGCGGTGCACCCGGGCGCAGGGTCCTAGGGGGCGCATGCCGACCGCCATAAATTTCGATAGGTACCTACTACACTGAGACCACGCGAGCAGGGCCTTGTCTTTCGCACCCCGGCGCTGAATATGCTTTAGACGGCCCAGCCTGATTTAATATAACGTGTTTTAGTAACGATTTAAAAATCTCAATTAAATATTTCGTTACTAAACTGCTGTCTCTGCCTATCCCTGTAGGAATTGAAGCGTGACAATTAACTAAATGTGACATTTAGTGACTCAGCAACTAAATTTCATCAGGCTTCGCGGCATTTTGTGCTATGGAAATTTGCCTTCTTTGACATTTGCTTTAGTTAATAATAAATAGTCTAGTCAAAAAAGGTAATAGGTAAAATGTAACAGTATTTAGAGCAACTACTAACTAATTAAGTTCAAATACATAACCCTGATTCTATTATGTTTCTGTTTAAGGCGACCGTGGTCTAGTAGTAGTGAAATTATCAAGGAAACCATGAACTCCTGGTTCAAGCCACTTGATGGTATAGATCCCAGCAGAAAAAAAGAACGCTGACCTTTGAGGCGATAAGAAGAGCGCTGGGCAACTGCGGTGGGAGGAAGTCCGCGCATCTATACAGCCCGTACACATAATTGATAATATTTTAAAATTTATACACAATACGAAAAGTATATAGGTAAAAAGTAATGCGCAGTTTAAATGTCAGCCCTCTTTTATTTGCCGGATCTAAAAAAGTAGTTTAGCAGCTTAGTATTAAAATGTAAAAAATTGCTGACCTGCAAAGCGTACTGTAGTATCTTAATAGGTCCGAGTGCGACCCGCATCCCCTCCACAGCGTCCATGAAGGCTTGTACCAAATGTGGTGATGTCTCAAATATATTAGGCCAAACATGATTGAGGAGGTGCACAAGAGCATCTTCACACCCAAACCCGTAAACTCCAAGCGCCATATGTTTTATGGCTGCACAAGCGGTCTGCCGATGCACCAAGTCCCTGTACAGAACAAATTTTAAATATATTTGTTTCTAAAAATGTTTTGCCTTGTGAAATGGTTGCCGATATCTGACCTCGGGGGAAGCAAAGGAGTTGTGTCAAGATCGTGGTAAGTGGCGCTCCTTTGTCTCTGCCTATTCCTGTGGGAAAGAGGCGTGACAATTTGATTTTAATTGTTTCTACAAAGGTTTTTCCTTATGAACTCGATGGTATTTAAAGGAAGTGCTGATGACTAAAAAACGACTCAGTTTGTTGGCTACCTCAGTCGCCATTAATATGCCGGCCATAAAAATTGTAATTTGTGAATCCAGTTATAACCGACATTATAAAGCGATTATAAACCTTGTTCCTACCTCGTCTTCACACTCCCATGCGATACGCACAGGTCGGGGTCAAATGTCCAGTCCAGTCTGCTACGCTAAGTCCTTGGCTCAATTCCCGGTTGAAGCATTTATTTGTAATATTTAATCATTAGATTATTTACAAATATTTCCTAATAAAATTATTAAATATTTGTAACTAGGCCGACATAGCTACTTGCAGTTATTATACCAAAAGTCGCCTCCATTCATAGACTACACTCCAAGTTCAGGCAGGGTGCTGTCATAATTATGTCCTGCCACAATAAATATGTATATAAAATGGCCTTACTCACCGGTCCATCAAAGCATCTTCAAGTAAAGGACACACAGCATAAATGTAGTCTTTGCCCATCTCACCGATATACTCGAACAAGAACGACAGTGACTTTAGGACACCATTTTGCACGTTCAACTCTGGCACTCTGTATTCGTTCATGAGGGCTGGCAACACTGTAAATGGTGAGCAAGTTTCAGCAACAATAGCAATGGCTACTGTAGTGCACACCCTGCGAAAAGATAACGGAACGCATTAGTTTTATGATAAAAGGGAAGTCGACAACTAAATTCAATGATCTTCCATCCTATAGTTATACTATCAGCATGAGATTGTCCAAAATGAGTTTTTTAACTCATTCTTGTTACGCACGAAACATAAATTGAAAAATATACTTTATGATGCAACTAATAAATTAAGTTTTATAATGTAACTAACGTCTAGATTATTTTATAATTATATTGGGCTCCATGTGACCATTAATTTATATTTTAAAATTAATTTTAGGATAGTATATCTGTATTAAAGACGATCATTGGCTAAATTAGGTAATAAAAATGCAATGTCGGTAGTTGAAATCTCTGCGCAACTTGTCACGTCGTTTCCAAAGACCTGTAAAAAGAGTTCATTCGTAACTATTATTCTTGAGCAGTAAGTTCCAATTATTTATGTTGTATGTAAACGAAACGCATTTGTAATTTATATAGACCAGATTTAAAAATATTAATGCTGGTAATAATTATTTTTAACATATTTTTACAATAGTATCACTAACAGGCGAATATTCAAACGTTACTCAAATTTGAAGTCTACTTTAATTTGTGTGGTCTCTTTCTTATATATTATGCGGTTCCTAAGCTTTTTTTGGCCCGTAGACCACTTGAAAGTTATTTTTGTGTAATAGTCCCCTGGTCTCCAATAATGGTCAAGCCAAAAATTAAAGCAAACAAAGTCATTACCACAAATATTACCTGTTTACTGTTATATCTTTAGGACAGTTGGTGGTCATTTGGCCAGTCTGCTGACCCGGGGCAGGACTATTATCTTCAAGTGTACAGACCGTGAAGTGACTTAGTCGCATTTCCGTTTCAACTAGGCTGGTATAACGGATACGACTGCTATTCAACTGTAGTAGCGTTCACCTCCATTCATCGACCGCACGTGAGCTAACATCAGGCGGACTGCTGTCACTTGTCAAACCAAAATAAAAAAGATCGACCTGAATTTCGGTTCACATCGACCCCATTTTATCGACCGTTGAAAATTACGTCGATCCCTTCCTTTGATAAGTTTGATATAGAGTCAATTTGGTGGTTTGGAATGGTGGTTTTAAAGCACTCGATCCCTATACTGAGACGTACTATCACAAGTAAAATTGGATCCAATAGTTGTTAACAACTGCTAAAAAAAGGCATATAAAACGAAGGAGCACAAACATAAGTAACTTCAAATTGGAATGACGTAAATTTGAATAGCCAGCACTAAAACAAACCTTTTAGCTCAAGAACTATTATTACAACTGACACTAGTTTAATATATTTATAAAGTGTGTTTGTTTGTTTGTTTGTGTGTGTGTGTGTGTGTGTGATGCAAATGACGGATGCCATTTTAATGCCTACCCTCACTGGAACCAACTGGCGCATGAAGAATTGTTGTAGCTGTAGGAATATTACATTCTATATTCATTATAATGCCGCACAATATTACACATTTTATTTGAACAAACAAATATATGGTTTAATTGATTTTAAAAGTGCATATTACGGTAATATAATGAATATAGAAATATATAATTAATAATAATATAATAATTGAACATTATAACTAAAGGATATAAAAAAATGTGTCTCAATCGCTAATATTATATTTCGGGTAGGAGCATTTGAAAATGCAATCAACAAATTTTTAAATTTCAATGCTCTAAATATAATTGAAATCATTTAAACCAAAACTAAGGAACGAAACGAAATAAACTGCTACAAGAATTGATATAGAAATAAATTTAACAATTGGAGGGTTTAAATAAAATTGCTTATTATATGTACCTGTTTTGTCTCTCTTGAACTTTGAGGTTATTTAACAATGTTGCGAGAACGTCGTGTGGGCCGATGGCTTTGGCGATATAACCGAATGTGTTGACAGTGGCTCGCCTAATCGCCTTCTTGTGTGCTTTAAGTAACTCGAGCAATTCAAAGCATATTCTCATCCATTCACGGGCAGAAACGAACTCTGGTCCTCTATCAGCTATACGTCCAACCAAGTCAATACAGTTCTCTTGTACTTTTTCATGTCTAAAAATTAATAATTAATATTAAATAAAGCTTTTTTGACATATCCGATGTTAGTATTAAACCCGTATAAAACCTGGCGTTTGTCGCACGCTAGGCAAACTGCGATACCCGGTTACAGTCGACCAATGTTCACGCGTATTTTTTTTCAACTTTCATTAAAATGTATACAGAAATACTTTAAAAAACACCAGCATGGTTTTGTTTAGCTATAGAAAAGTACAAAGTTAAATTAAAACATTAAGGCGACCGTAATCTCTCTCCCTCAGCCATTAATCGTCCACTGCTGGACGATAGGCCTTCCCCAGCGATCTCTAGAGTGGTCTGCTGAAAGCGGCTATCGGTTTCCTGCCACCTTTAGATCGTGGTCTTGTGACGCAAACCAAGAACCTCTGGTTCAAAACCTGCACTAATGTTTTTATAATACAAGCATGCCTAATTAAACTAAGGTATCATATCTCATATAAACATACCTGTTCTTCAAAATGGGTGTTAGCCTGGGCAGGAGGTCCTTAATGGGTGGTGTCATCTTCGTCATACCAATAACATTTACAATAGCCTTCAAAGCTCCAAGAATAGAACCTAATACTTCAGGATATTCTTCACCGAGGTATTCATACAATACAACACCCAAATGACCCATAAGTTTTTCCTAAAATAAAAAAAAATGTTATTGTAAATTTTGAATAAATTTTGACGAAATGTGTGGTTAGTGCGCTGTCTATTACGTGTAAAATCCCAGGTTCGATTTCCGGTGAGAGGAATATTGTTTAGTAGCTTTTATTTGTAATATTTATTTATTAAATTAAATATTACAAATAATTGTTAATAATTAAAAAAGAGGTGTATATATTGTCTGGGTCTGGTTTACAAAGAGTGGTAGCAGTGGACAGTTGTCCACTAAGATAAGTTATTAGCTGATTTTTATTGACATCCAAGGGATTGTTTCGATGGGAAGCAAGGGGTCAAGAGCGCCGACGACTGCCAAAACCACTTTATTCTGCGACCGGCCCCAGTCGCCATCCCTATGCCGGACAAAATTAGGGCGACCGTGAAGTAGTGGTAGTGCAATGGTCACGCAAACCGAGAACATGGGTTCAAAACCACTTGCTGGAGTAATGTATCGTTGATTTTACAATTTTTTAATATTCCGACATTCAAGAGCTCAAGTTCAAGAGCTTTGCAGACATTATTTTGGGTCTCTTCGTGACCCAAAATAACTGCTATCCAAACAATACATACCTCTTGACAAGTTTTCATCACAACAGCAATACGAGATATAAGATCAGCAGCCTGCTGTCTCACTTTGGCTGATTTGTTGTTCATTCTCCATAGAATAATACCACAGATCTGTGGCAAATATGGCTTCACGCGTTTTCCAAGCTGATTTACTATTGTTCCAAAACCGTTCAGCATAACAACATCCTGTAAAATAAATTATTTATTATACTATATTGATTAGAGAGAAAAAAACTGTGTAATAATAAACATAAATATCGGAAATGGGACGGCGTGGCGCAATGGTTAGGGACCAATTTGTTACACGTTAAAGACCCGGGTTCGATTCCCGGCCGAAGTTATTTGTAACATTTAATATATAAATGTAACATTTAAATATTTGTTATTATATTAAAAGAGGCAAATATTAGCTCCTGGTCTGGTTGTCAAAGAGTGGGAAGCAGTGGTGCCCAGTCTACTGCCGCCCTAGCACGGCAATCCAAGAAGCAAGATAAAGTCTTGCAAAGAATATCATTCCAACTCATTTTAAATAACTTACTAGAACAGTGCATCAAAAAAGATATTTAAACGTACTGTAAAACTTTACACAAAACAACGTCAAATACATTAATAAGTATTTTTTTTAAACATGTTGATATGCCGGCCGAATACGTTATTTAAAATGAGTTACAATAATATTCCTTGCAGTTCTTTATCTTGCTTCTTGGATTGCCGTGCTAGGGGGGCTGATCCGGGTAAGACTCCATTATCATTGCCTATACTTTATGAAAGGATTGTCAATTCGATTTGGAATCAATATCTTAAAACATTTGACACAAAATTATATCTATTTTATCCTGACACAACAACTAATGTTGTGTCAGCAATAGGAATTAATTGATTATTGCTACAATGAATACATTGACCGTGAACTGACATAGTCGCGTTTCAGGATCAGCTTGTAAGTTGCAGGTTTTAACTAGGCCGGCATAGTGGATGTGAATGCTACTACAGTTATTGAACTATAAGTAACAGTCACCTTCATTCATGGACCGCACTCCAGCTTAATATCAGGTGGGTTGTCATATGTTGAGTCACAATAAACCTTACAAACCTCAGTAGTCTGTTCCTGGAATGCGTACAGTATACCGTCTATAAGAGCTTCCTCCAGTTTAGAATCAATATCAGCAGCGCCCAAGTTGGCCAAAATCTTCTCAATAGACTCCATAACCATTTTTCTGTACTGTTCATTGTCATCCTTAAGGTCGTCAACGATTCTGTTTATTATTTCAGATGCTCCAACCTACAGAAAAATACATTGTCATTAAGATTTAAATTAAAAATAACGACAGTATGAAGAAAATTATCTGACCTCGATTTGCCTGATGGGGTAAGCAAAGGGAGGTCAAAGAGCGCTACCTTCTTTCTAACTTTTCTCGACTTTTTCTTCTTAAAACTCTGTACTTTTGTGCAGTAAATGTTGTGCAGAGCTTTGTAACATCATATTGAAAGTGGTCGACCAAAGCAGGTCATAGCCTTCAAGCGCAGTATGACGAGGCATCTCACCAAGGCGCTATAGAGAACTGCTGCCAATTCAGACATCAGTCCTCGAGCAGCAGTCATCTTCACTTATGGACTTCCAACATCCAACTTAACATCAGGCAAAGCGTTCTTGGTGATGACCTAAATCTATAGATTTTCGATATGTCTCTCTGATAGTCTGATCAGACCATCGGAAGGCACTCATGCCATACATTTGTTTGAATATACATCCGATTCAATAGTCCAAATAGACGTCTGAGTCGGAAACAGCGCCAATTAGTTTACAATTTTATTGTCGGTCCGATCCTTGGAAGTGCACCATAGACATCTGATTCCTTCTTCCGATTCGCCAGTTGAACCTCTAGGCACAGCTCGAGAACGACTGAGTTCAGAAAAAGTCTGGCGCAAGAATAGGATGTTTATGAAGTAAATACAATCAGATAGTCTAATCAGACAATCGGAAACAAAATCTGACGTGTATTT
Organism: Tinea trinotella; assembly: GCA_905220615.1. Lineage (NCBI taxonomy): Eukaryota > Metazoa > Arthropoda > Insecta > Lepidoptera > Tineidae > Tinea > Tinea trinotella. The sequence goes on along the minus strand of HG992308.1, from coordinate 7,224,566 downwards.
CCAGCCTAAAAAATATATGCCAATTCTTACCTTGTTAGCAATCTCAACAGTTGTGTCAACAAGTTGCCTGTAATTGCGTCTGTCGAGTGCCATGCGATGATTCCAGAAGTGCTTGAAGAAGTGTGGCAAAATTTCATCCATAATGTATTGGGGCTCAACACCGTCAGTACCGCAACATTGTTTTACTACCTATAATAAAGATACAAATATAATAAAAATAATAATACGAAGAGTGTAGGCAGTGGTACCCAGTCTGCCAATCTGGGGTAGTACCGTATACATACCGTGAAGTGATTTGGTCGCGTTTCGGGATCAGCTTGTAAGTTGCCAGTTCTACCTAGGCCGGCATAGTTTATGTAATTGCTAGTTATTAAATTGTAGTACCAGTGGCATCCAGTCATGGACCACACTCCAGTTTAACATCAAGCGAGTGCTGTAATGCCGAGATGAAATAAGATAAATAATGCCACAGCTTGAGACCGCAAAGAGAGTCTCGGCCCACCATTATCGGGACAATTAAATGGGATAATTTATTTGGAGCTAAATAGCGATCATCCGCATACATATTGAGCAGAGCTTAGGTGTCTATTGCACGCTTAGTTAACACCATCAATGATAAATTACAAATAACTTGGAAATATCAATTTATGCAGAAATTCATCAATCAATGATTTATTCACTGTCAATCATAGCAAACCTGTGGCAAAACTGACAGCTTAACCTAAAATCTGACAGCTATGCCTAACGATTTTTAAATATAGAAAATTCAAGTTACATACTGGCAAATTGCCAAATAATAACAGAAGCCATTTAAAAAAAAGTTCCATACCTTTAAAACAATCTTCTTCATTTCCTCATCAGGCGACTGGAACTCACGAATGAGGATAAGCATCACTTCACGTGTATAATAATTAGCATATTCGGCGTCCATGAGTGGGATCAAGTAACCAATGGCCTTCAGGAAAGCAGCCAGACCTTTACCACGATGTGTTCGAATACCCTTCCATAGAGGTTTAAGTACAGAATCGAAGGACTCGATACCGTATGGTGTTGCAGCCTCAGCTAGAGCAGCGCTGGCTAAAGCAGTGATTGTTCGTACTTTTTGTTGTTCATCGACCAAGCCTGTCAAAGAATTAGCATTCAGGTTTAATAGTGTTTTTTATTACGATTGTGAATCGACATATTATGACAGCACCCCACTCGATGTTAAGCTGGAGTGCGGTCCATTAATGGATGTGACTGCTACTGCAATTTAATAATTCCAAGTAGCCGTCACATCCACTATGCCGGCCTAGTTGTAACCTTCGATCTGATCACGAAACATAACTGAATATCTTCGCGGTTTTCGCGTTTGATGGTGATGGAATTTACCAAACATTAATGGCAACTATAGGCGTGCTGACTCGCCACGCTCCACTACAATGTGGTCTGACCACTTTCTCTTGTATTTTCTGTAGAGCATACATCCAAGGCCTTGAAGCTTGCCTTATAGTAATCAAAGCGAGGTCCATAAGCTCGAAAGACTAAAAAAACCGTCTAATCTTACAGCTGCCTTAGTTGCTGTACGGGCAAATGTACAAACATAAAAATAAATTAGTTTAAAAACAGCTCTCGTTGGGTATGGTCTTTTATTGCTCACTAATTATGACCCAACAAATTACACTCCCATTTATGTATGTACAAACAGTACATACATTTTGGTCCTTCAAGCAGTTACATACAAAACATAGTCATCCAGTCCTTTCTTCAGGACCATAAGTTTATTCGGTTGTTTTTGGTTCAATTACACTCCTATTTTTGTATGTTCAAACAGTACATACAGTTGCTGTCACTATGCCGGCCAAAAACATGAAAGCACTTAAAACTGTTTTCGTGTCTTGCTTATTATAACAAAACTTATTACTATTAAAACATGTTTTTCCTTAAAGTCTTACCATGCTCAATAATTTCCACCAGAGACTTGAGATGGGGTAAAATAGCACAACCCATCAGGATGGCAATTTGCTGAACAATCTTGATACCAGTATGACGCGCCTGCCACGACTTCTTGGATCGGCATACAGCCTTCAAGAATGGCAGAAGAGATGGTATACCTAAAAACAAATTATGTATAATTATGGTTGAATGTATTATACTAAAGTTCTTAGTACTACCAAAGTCCAAATGCCTACTTTGTTGTATCATCGTCTCATTAATTGTTTTTATTTATTATTTTTCATTAAACAGAAGTTAGAAATTTTCATCAGTACTCTTTTTTCGAGTTAAGCACAGAGTGCAATGAAATTTTATCGATGTACAGTTCTATCCCATTTTTTTTTATGTACACACCTAAAAAGTACACATATGCCGTCGTTTTTGCAACAAGGACAGCATAAGGCATTTTCAGAGAAAATGAAACAAAATACATTTTTTAGATAAAAATAAAAGTCTTCTATAGTTGTGTCGATGATGCGCCCTCCATCGCGAGCAGTTATTTACAGAACAATTTACATATCCATCGCAATAATTGAAGAAGAGAATATTCGATCCTAGAGCGTGGATTACCCATCAAAAATTAACATTAGCAATAAAATACGTAAGAAAACGAACATACCCAATGCAGAAGCGACGACAGCGAAAGCCCTAGCAGTTGTATTTCTTACGTATTCATCAATATTATCAATATCGGGCCTCATTGTTGAGATCATGGTAGCTAGACCAGCTGCTTTAGCCAAATTGGATATGATCTCACGACCTTCAACGCGGGCATAGTAATCTTCGTCGATAAGCAGAGGTTCTATCACCACAAGGATCTGGAAAATAAGTATTGTAACATAGAAAATAATAACAAAATTAATGTCAAATTAAATCTTTGTCTTTACCTAATAATTTAAGGCGACCATAGGTTAGTGGTAGTGCAATGGTTACGCAAACCCAGAGCATGGGTTCAAAACCACTTGCCAGTATCAATTTATCTTTGGTATATGTACTTTGGTTGTACTGTTTCTATGATACGAGCACATATTATAGAAACAGTAGCTTAGTATAGAAATGTGAAATAAAAGAATTAGTAAAGGAAAATTGGACAGAGGCAATTGAACCACAGCTCTTCTAATGCATGGCTAATGGTGCAGGTAATATTTTTTAATATTTTTTTATTATACATTTCTATACTAAGCTATTAAAGTGCTTGTATCATAGAAACAGGACAACCAAAGTACATATATCAAAAATACATTGGTACTGATGAGTGGTTTCAAACCCGTGCCACTCGGCTTACATAGGCATTGCACTGCCACTACACCATGGTCGCCTTTCAAATGTTAGACTAAAATATTTTTTTACATTTCGATTGTACGTCAAATTAAAGACGCGCAGAAGAGTTCGAGGTTAACAGAATTCGAATACTCGAGTAAAAAGTCGAGTTAAATAATTTGGGTCGAGTAACTTCTAAATGCTACAAAATAAGTGTATTATACCTTATGGACATAGGGGCGTACTAAATCATCAAGTTTGTACAAAATTCTGTCAATGACTTTTACAAGTAAATGCCGCTCCTGGTCTTCTAATGTTGGACTCATCAAGAGTGGTAGTATCTGGTTAAATAGGGGTCCAGCACCAAATTCACGGGCCTTGTCAGTAATTTGACGTAAAGCTGCCTTGCACATAGGTGGAGTACCATTCTAAAAACAAAATATATATTTAAAAATTTAAAAAACCACATATTCTCACTTGGAAAGTCTATCTTTCATTATCATACTTCAGGCATAATTTATTATTATTTATATATTTATTAAATTGTATTTTTTTTTAATACATAATTTTTTGCCGGCAAAGTGACGGCTGTTTTTTTTTTCCAGTCATCGGCACTCCTGGACCTTCATGCTTACAATCAGGCTAGTTGATGGCACTCTTAGACCTTCTACTAGCTTACCATCCATCAGGTGTGATCAAATAAGGTACTACTCGAGATCTGCGCCTAATATTGATGTATAAGTAAGTAAAGGCTGCTTTCTATCCATATAATAACAAAGTAAGGTTTTCTTCCAAAGACACACAAAACATTCAATTAAATAAATGAGTTGGTTTAGGCCCATAAGTGTAATTTTTTATAATAATATTCTAAAGTGAGACAAAACACATTAACAAAATCTTACTTTAATTTTAAGCAGCAGTTTCATAATCTTTCGTTCCTTCAACTCCTCAGGCGACAAAGAATCTTCATCAACATCTACAAGCAACTTGTCAAAATATTGTGCATCTTCCGGCTTCATAACTGGCAATTGTTGGCTGCCTTTAGGCTGTGGGTCTAGGAGACGAGCGGCCGCTGCGGCTGTGCCACCAGGCTCTTCTACTTGCATAGAAAACCCCATCGGCGTCCCACTAAGTGGAGTGGGGGTTGCTGTTAACTTGCGTGCTGGTGTCCTTATCGGGATATAACCTGTAAAATATTGGAATTTTAAGAATAATGAAATATTTTTTATGTTGGAAATGTTCCGAGGTGCTTTAACCTTGTTCCTACCCCATGGAGGGTAGAAACAAGGAATTAGCGTGTCGTTTCTTTGTCGAACAATTGACAAGTGAAGTGCTTTATCTGTCCACGCGTTTTCCCCATTCTATAACCGCGGAAGCGAAACCTATTAAGCAACTCTTGCCTGCATAGTAATGGGGACTGAGGCAGCCATTAACTGAATTAATTCTCCCATCAATAAGTAAAGGTCAGATTTCGCGTCTAAAATTTTAGTAGGTTTGCTGATCATTAGCAATCTATCAGAGGTAAAGGATTCTAAATTTGTACTTGACCAGATCAGTTCAAAGCTTTAAAACGTTTGAGTTGAGACTTTAATAATATCAGTCAATTAGTGAATTGTAATTTAAAAACTCTGGGTCCTTTGGACAATTTAGATTACGAGTCCAAATTGTTTACACTAATAATCAGGCACACAACTTACCAACAGGCGGTGGTAAAATTTTATATCCTGGAGGGAACATAGCATCTAATTCTTCATCAGTGTAAGGTCTGTTGCGCTCGTCTATCTCCTTCTCCCAGCGATATGCTTGAAGTTGTTCAGGGGTCATTGCAGCAAGATGACCAGGTGTTGGGGTTTGCATTCCCATTGCTTTCACACCAACTGGGGTAGACTGTTAGAATTAAAAATACAATTATTATAAAAATATCTGTCACATCATGGTATTTTTTTATTTTATTGTGACTCGACATATGACAGCACCCCGCTTGATGTTAAGCTGGAGTGTGGTCCATGAATGGATGTCACTGCTACTACAATTCAATAACTGTAAGTAGCAATCACATCAACTATGCTGGCTCAGTTGGAACCAGCAACTTACAAGCTAATCCCATTACGCGACATATACTTGTAAGTGGTGGTACTATCCTGGATTGGCAGACCGAGTACCACTGCCTACCACTCTTTAATAACCAGACCCCGAAGCAAATATTCACCTCTATTTTTATTACCATATACCATATTTGCAATCTTTAATATAATCATTAAATATTACAAATAAAAGCTATGAAACAAATCTTTGGAATCGAACCCGGCACTTCACGCGTAACAAACTGGTGTGCTAACCAATCAGCCACGCCTGACTACGCAATGACTACTATCAACTAATTATTTATATAAAAAAACACTCACTCCTCCAGGCGTAAACATTGGTGTATGCGGGGTGTGTGGTGTATGTGGCGTCGGCGTCGCATGTACTGGCGTCGCGTGTGATGGTGTGGCATGGGATGGGGTGGCGTGTGAGGGTGTTGGTGTGGCTGGTATTGGTGTTGCACCAGGTGTTTCATCCCAACGCGAGCGACGTTTTGTTCCAGGCGTTGGTGTCTCTTGAATCGCATCAACGCCACTGCCTCGATCAGTGCGCGGAGTTTCAGCCCAACCACTGTTGTGTCCAGGTGTTTCTGTAATAAGGCAACAATTTTATATTATAAGCAAAAATACATATTAAACTATCATAGAAACAGGAAAACCGAAGAGGCGACCGTGGTGAAGTGGTAGTGCAATGGTTACGCAAACCGAGAGCACAAGTTCGAGACCACCCACCGGTACCAATGTATTTTTGATATATGTACTTTGGTTGTCCTGTTTCTATGATACAAGCACTTTAGTAGCTTAGTATAGAAATGTAAAGAAAAATAACATAATATATCAATAATACATTGGTGCCGGCAAGTGGTTCACCCATGATCTCAGTTCACTACCACTACAGAATAATATAGGTAAACCCTAAAATAATCACGCGTTTTTCCCACAGGGCATAGGCAGAGGCAATAGAGCGCTACATGCCACGATCCTAGAATAAAAATATTCCAGGACATACAAGTGATGTTATATAAAAGCTAAAAAATGAATTGTTTTTTTTATATTGTGACTTGATGTGACTAGAGTGTGGTCCATTAATGGATGTCACTGCTACTACAATTCAATAAATGTAAGTAGCAATCACATCCACTATGCCTGCCTAAAATGGAATCGAAAAGTTAGGTCGTTTTGATTGGCGCCATTTTGTATTTCTTTTGTATCCCACAGCTGATTCTTCATATCAGGCACATAAGCTGATACATCAAAATATTCTGTTATGCTACTATGAAATAACCATATGTAGTATAAAGAACCTAGATTGTAAGTTAATGAAATCAGGTCCTTCCTATTTACCTCTTTCAGTTTTAGGTGTTTCATCCCAACGGTTTCTTCTAGAAGCATGTTGTGCTGGTGTTTCCCTGCCTGGAGTAGCATGTCCAGGTGTAGCATGACCTGGCGTTGCATCCCATACTCTTGCAGATGGAGTGGCTCCAGGTGTCTCGCCCCCACGAGTGCCACCACCTGGAGTTTCTTCCCATGCTCCTCTCTATACAATTAATAAATTATTTTTAAACAATGCATTATTTATGTATGTGCGTTTTTTGGAACAAGGAAATAAACTTAATTCCAATTGCATACAGAAAGAGTTAGTACATTGTTAAGGCGACCATGGTGTAGTGGCAGTGCAATGGTTACACAAACCGAGAGCACGAGTTCTAAACCACCCACCGGTACCAATGTATCTTTGATATATGTACTTTGGTTGTCCTGTTTCTATGATACAAGCACTTTAGTAGCTTAGTTTAAAAATGTTAATAAAAAAATATTTCTTACTATTCAATTTGTTATTAAATTAATTTCATTTGCATGAGTACAAAATATATAAGCTATACATAAATAGTTTAAATCGATATATTCAGAGACAATGCTAAGCTGAATAAATAATAAGTTTTATAAACAAACAAATGTCTTTTAATAACTTATTAAAGTCTTTTACAGTTGCTGAATGTCTTTTAAAAGTATTAGGCTTAAGATTAACTAGTCTCAAAATTACATTCATAGACAAAGAATTCTCACCTCTTGATCCCATGATGGTGTGGCCTGTGAACTAGGTGTAGCAGAAATCAGCTTATGTTTTACAACTGGTGTTTCATCAGAGCTCTGATCCCAACGTCCTTTGCGCTTAGTAGCTGATTGTTTTGAAGCATCACCATTGGATTGATGTACTGGTTTCAATGTACCTTCTTTGGCTCTTTCTATCAGCTTCTTTCTTAACTAAAATGAGATATTAATTACAATTTTTCAACTATAACAAATTTTTCTTATTTGTATAAAATAGATCAATGAAATAGCTATATTGCCCATAACTTAAATGAAGCAAGAGAGTTGTGTATCTAGGAAATTACCCTCCACTATCTCTGACTATTGCTGTGGGAATGGTGAGGACAAGATACTTTATAAAATGTTATATATATCATTATTTATTAAGCAGACAGATGAAAGAACTGTTGTTGCCTGTACCTCAAAACTTAGCCTAGCCAATCTGGATGATAAAGGACATTATTCATTTTGTATGAGGACTTAGGCTGAATTGTATCCACAGTTGCATATACATTTTAAAATAGTTTAATGGACAAAGATGACAATGTAATTGAAAAATATTCTTTATTTCGCATAGTGTATGTGTGCAAATTGATCAAACTATAATTATGACAGTTTAAGGCAGAACTATTAATATGGTGAGTCTTAATGATTGAGAGACCAAAAGTGTTAATAGTTTTATCAATACAGGAATCGAAACTAACATTTGTATATTTTTTCATATGATAAATAAATGATGTCTTTTTAGAATTATTTTAAAGACTTACCTGTGTCTCTTCAGCATGAAGATATTGTTCCTTCATAATCTGTGTGTATGTTCTGGATCCAATATCAGGAGTTTTTCCACCTGAAATAGCAAATAGTTATTATGTTGGAATATTAAATCAACATTTTATTTTTATAGTTACTGACCTCAACCTGCCCATTGGTAAGCATGAGCAACTTTATGGCATCTACAAACTACTAGTGTGACTTTACAAATGTATAGTCACAATAATAAGCGCTCTCACCTACTTTGGACCCTCTATAATGAATTTTATGTATCGTGTAATAACCTGACAAGAGGCACTAGTACCCTTAGCAGCGAACGACGCTGATCAGCATCATGATAAAATATAATTTATACTGCAGATGACATTAATGACAGCCTCCTTTGTCATTTGCAGCAGAGAGTCTTAGTTTAAATCATAAAATTATAGTGACTAAGGTAATATTCTGTACCATATATATTGTACCAAAATCTAACAGTCTATGGAAGACGACTGGTCTTATCCAGCAGTAGATGACTGAGGACTGATGATAATGACATTCATAGTGTGATTCAAACATGTGAGGTGTCTGACATACATTAAAAAATGTAAACCCATATATTCATTATGATTACTTTAAACTATGACAATAAGTTCTTTTTTAAATTATACCTTCTGCAAATGGATCCATTCTCTCTGGTGATATTATCATCCTGCGTCTAATTTGACGATATTCATCTTCTCTGTCTGCAATTGTTGGTCTTCTCTTTTCAGCAAACGGATCATAATCTTTGTCAGACTAAAAATTAAAAAATGTATGTTAATCAATTGATATAAATAGAAAACTTATATTAATCTAATTGAAAAGTAACAAATGAGAATCAGAAATTAAGATACTTTTAAGATATATGGTGTGGTGACTTAACGGTGACATTAACACACATGTATGTTTTCATTAGTTTTGGGAAACACTCAAAAATTCAAACATTAATATCAATCAACCAAACTATCACACCTTTACCCCACAGAGATAGGCAGAAACAATGGAGCGACACTTGCCACGATCTTAAACCTTGCCGCTCAGTGACTTGCTTAGGGTGATACTAAGCAAGTCTAACTACTAAATAACTTTTACTAAATACTAATAGCCAAAACAATAATCCTATTTTTATGATTACTTGGTCAGTATTCATGATTTATGATTGGCGCTATTGAGGCGCCACACAGTATAATTGTGCAATAGTCAACAATTTATCATATTTGTCACTTGCATATTGGCATTAACATTTTAGTCCCTTAAATAAGTCAAGAATATCTAGTTACACAATGTTGAGTATTACAGTTTTAGACCTTATTAGCTAGATAATGAGGCCCAAACAAGTACTGGTATAGAAGTTTAATTCCTGAAAGTCTACAGAATTATTGCAATACAAATCCTTTTGAAATCACATTTAATTTAATGAAATACATTATAATACCTGTGCGATGTCATTAAGTAATGAAGCTGGTGCATTGTAGCCAGATCTTTTTTGGTTAAATGACATATTCTCAATATCTTCGTCTTCCACTTCATCATTAGCAGCGATTGAAGTCACATAACCATCGTATCTGGATTTGGATCCATCGTAAATATCACTGTCGTAAAACATGCTATCACCAAGTCCAGATCCTTTTTTCGCTCCATTTTCAGGCAATTCATTCTTCTTTGATTGTATTTCACGAATCTGCGCCTCTATGGCTGTAAACATAAAATAGGACGCGTGTGATAATATTGTGACAGAACAAAATGGTTGTTGTTTTTTTACGCATTCTAAGTTATTGAGCAAAGTATATGCAACGATTTACTTACCTTCGTGTGTACGCGGTATTTTATCCATGTTTATTGTTCTCCCATTTAGTTAAATCGCAAGAATTATTGATAATTTCGGGAAAATAACAAAATCAATGAGGGTGTCGCTCGCGTTCACCGTATTTTTGACATTTCCAATATGTTACCACACAGAAAAAAAGGAAAAATTATAATTATAACAAAATATATACTTTTTTATTCATAGTTATAAATATGCTATTACATATATATGTATATTTTTTTTATTTCATGAAAATAATATTACAAATCACTTTAATAATAATAAAAAAATTATATATTCTTCTGTTTTTTTGTGGCAACAGAAGTCTTTCTTTCGACAGACTGGGTACGTGTACGTTTACGCGTATTTTTTAATATTTTCAATATTTTAACTAATTTATACGTTATTTTTGGTGCAGGCAATTGAAGCTCTCATCCTGAAGCGACTAAAGCGTAAGGTGTTCGGTTGATCAGATTTACAGTACTCATGTAAGTGTTGTTTATAATTTTATAAGATGAGTGGACTCCACGTCAAATCGAATCGGCTTAATAAGGTGACACGTATTCTTATCAAAATGCATTATTCTAAATAATTTCCATGCGCCTACGCCATGGGGCATATGTTTTTTACTATATTTTGCTGTTTTCCGACTTGCCATTTAGTTTATTGATTGTAGAAACTACGCTGTTGTTAATTGTGTTCAAGATGGATGCAACTTTCTTTCTGTTGTATTTTATATTCATAATTATCTAATTGACATCAATTTAAGTTAAAAAGTAATATATCATATGTATTATGAACATATTCGATTCTCTATGTTGTTTTATAACTTAACCTTATAAAACGTAACTAATTAAATTAATAATGTATTAATGAGCTTTGTAATGTGTATTGATTACAGTTTTAATAACAATTAGATAAATGTAAACTAGGTATTACTTAGCTGCACGATAAACATACATCTAAGAAAGTTACTTTCTACTTAAAGTGAAGGGACCTTACTTGTTGGCATTTTAAAAGGTGCTTATGATTTAAGCTTATCAATATCTTTTAAAAGTACCTATTAATATCCTAAATAATTTATTTTGTATCATAGAAATATTTTTTTGTGTATCATATGGATATATTGCAAAAGATATAAAATAATACTCTGATAAAAGGATTCACAACTATTTATATATGATCAAGTAAGTATATTGATAATAGAATTCTATTTAATTACAAGCTTGTATCATAGAATCTGAGTGACATCAAAAATAGATTTGTACTGGCAAGTGGTATTGAATGAAAGGGTCCTGATTTGCAAGACTTTCACTATTACTGGATCAGATATTTGTTCTGGGTGCTGGATCTTTAAGAGTAGAGATCATTTACCCAGACTGCTGATCTGGGTAAATTATTTAAAAAAAAATAGTATAATTTTTAAAACATAGCTCAATATTTAGGCATGTTGTATAAATGCAGGTTAGGGGGCCAATTTAAGAACATTAATTACCACTAAATATACATAAGTTGATGATGACTGTGAAAAAAATAGATAAGACAATACAAACATTAAATTAAATCAATTAAAATTGAACCTAATAAAAGTAATTTTGTAACATTCAAGGCAATGTAATTTAATTGCTGCTTTAATAATGTACTATAAAACTACTGCTTTAAGGTGTGTAGTGCAATGGTTACACAAACTGAGAGCACGGGTTCGAGACCACTCACCAGTACCAATGTATCTTTGATAATGTACTTCGGTTGTCCTGTTTCTATGATACAAGCACTTTAATAGCTTAGTACTAAAATGTATAAGAAAAATGCCTCAAAGGACTCACTGCAGTTTCAAGTGTAAAAATAAGCCTGTATATAACAACTACTTCTTGCAATCATTTACCTGAGGGTGTTACTGTTATGTATTGGCTTGTTTCCGCACTTTAGTCCTCTGCAGTTTCTTTGTGCTTTCTTTAACAATGCTCCCTCATTGGAGCCACCCGGTCTCCTTCAGGAAGGCCAGGAGACCTCCATTGTTCCTGCAGACCTCCGGAAGCTTCCTTGCAATGCTAAGAAACTTCTGTCTTGCTACAGCTATACTACTGCAACATGTGTAGCTGTCTTCTTCTCATTTAGGCAGCCCCTACAAAGGAGGCTCACCGAAATTGCCTGAGGCTGTCACCAACACTTATATTTTGCTCTCCAGTTATGTAGTTGATCATGACCGAAGTCATATATTATAAAATAAATATAGGATAAACATTGACATTAATGAATAATTTAAAAACCAAAGGACAGTTAAGTCAGTAGAAAGATTTTAAAAATAGATATTCCAATTTATACTGATTTCATAATCATCATCAATTTTATTTCTTCAGGGATAGGCATAGAGGACTATCACTTGGATCAATGGACTCTTTTGCTTCATTCACATTCACAATTCTCATTATATAGTCTAATAAAATAGATTTCTAAATCAGAAGTGAGAAGAAATATAAAATGGTGACAACCTAGAAGATTGATCCTTGGTCAAATCGGAGACATTCTTAGAGCATAGATCCACAGTGCCTATGACTGATTTAGCCATGTGATAAATGACTTCTAAAGATGGCAGGGTTCTGCTTAATCTGGGTTACTTCCAGCAGGCCACTGTGAAGATGGCTGAGGGAGGCTTTTGTCCAAGAGTAAACAGCTAAGAGGGAAATATGCCCTAAAAAGTGAAAAAAGCATAAATAGTTTATATGTTGATAGTTACTATTAATAAATGACCATTAATGTATATATAATAAGAAACCTGTAGATAAAATTTTATGGTTCCCAATAATATAAATTGTTTTTATTAAGATAAATCATGTATTTCAATATAAAATGGTATTCCTTATTTGGCTACTTAGCTCTATAAATCTTGATAGCAAACTGAATTATTTCATTGCTTTATTGTATTTAGCAATATAATAAAGCAAAAGTTGTCGTGACTAGACAGAAACAGGCTATTTTGTGTTGAAAGAGTAAGAAACATTTTATTGATTTTCTTTCAATTTGACCTTATACCGCAATCAACATATTTAGATCAATAGTCATACAGTTGGTAACGCAATGTGTTCGCAAATAAAACCAGAACACTTGAACAAATATAATTTAAAACTATTCATTTATTAAATATTTTATTTCTGCAGTAGTACTGTAACGACTTGGCGCGGACAAGGACTGGTGGGGTCTAAAATGATGCATCAGCAATCCATGATGGTTGGAGATATGATTCCGATTGAGGTGCCTGTGCACGGCGGTGAGGATTTGAACAACGTGGGCTACGGTGCGGGCGGGTCATACGCCTACGATGACCTGTTCCCGGCGTTGCCTCACTCCCAAGCTCCCGTGCAACGCAGCGCACCCGTCGTCTCAAACAAAATGCGAGTTGGCACTTCACTGCATACACAGGTAATACACAATTTTAACTTGGCAGGTTTGTTCGGAGTATGGACTTAGGTTAACAAGCTCAGGTCTGAACACTATGTCGGATACGAAGGTGCAAATCATGTACTTTTTCTGATTTTAAAATTTTGTCGTTCTGGGGTAGTACCATCACTTACAAGTATACAGACAGTGAAGTGACTTAGTCGCGTTTCAGGCTCAGCTTGTAAGTTGCTGGTTTTACTAGGCTTACGGTTATATACCTGTACTAGCAATCACCTCTATTTATGGACTGCACTCCAGCTTATAATCAGGCAGGGTGCTGTCATATGCCGAGTCCCAAAAGAATAATATTGGTAGCTCAAATAGTGAAAACAGTTATAACTTCATAATTAGTACCAATACCAATAGTCCTGTCATCTAACAAAACAATCAATCAAATCGTAACGCCTTTTTCACACAATAGTGCGCCACTTGCCACGATCCTGACACAACTCCCTCGCTTCCTTCAAATTCACAATTCTCTTCATACAAGCTCTACGTTTATGGGCATATTCCGACGTTCGAGAGCTTTGCAGCCATCGTGGTCACAGTACACAATAATAAAAAATTGTAAAACCAAAATTAACGCGATAGTAAGCCGCATAAAATTTGTTTAATTCAATAATCAAAGTTCGCGCAAAATATAATGGTATGTAAGTTTTATCATTATATTATTTAATTCATAAATTATCGTGTTATATAAGAGGTCTGCAGATATTACTCGTATAATCATTTGGTAGCTTCATACAGTATTGTGTAAGTATGCAATTATCAGCACCTGTTATATCATTTTATTGTAAATAATGTTTTTTTTATTAATGCCGATTAGATTTAAGTGATAACTGAGGGCGGACTTGATAAGGCAACTTTGGTGGTTGGTTTAAAATTGTCGCTTAGGTATGTTTTGACGACAGGCGTGGCTCATTGGTTAGCTTACAAGTTGGTTACGCGTAAAGTCCCGCATTCTATTCCTGGTCGGAGCAAATATTTGTTTCATGTTTTTTTTTTTTTTTTATTGTGCCTTGACATATGACAGCACTCTGCTTGATGTTGAGCCAAAGTGTGGTCCATGAATGAATGTCACTGCTACTACAAATCAATCACTGTGAGTAGCAATCACATTCACTATGCCGCCTGGATGGAACCGGCAACTTACAAGCTGATCCCGAACCGTGGGGTAATACCAGCACTTACAAATATACAGACTGTGATGTGACTTAGTTGCGTTTCGGGATCATCTTGTAAGTTGCTGGTTTGAACTAGGTCGGCATAATAGATGTGATTAAGATTCGACATCTGACCTTGACTTGCCTGATGGCAAGCAAGGAGCGCTGACGACTGAAAGAACCTTTCAACTTACGGTTGCCTTATTGCCGGCCAAATTGGCCATCAATTGCCTTGTTTTTCTTGTAGTGGCTTATTTTTATTAATGATTTGACAAATACCTACGTCACGTGGTATTTACAAGTGAGACGCCACGCCATAATGATATGGCAATGTATGCTGACGTGTTATCTGCAATATGAATTTATTCATATGATTATTAATGAGCATCGTTGCAAATTGTTTATAAAGCAGCAATATAAAAGCATTATAGCGACTATTTCTATCTGCATTTTTTAGAAACACATTTAAAAAAATGCTAAAATAAAATGTAAAAATAATTTAGATCCTCTACGAATCCATTCCGCGGAGAATTGCAGTTGTTTTAGAGGCAAATGGTAAACAAACAAATTAATAATGAATAAATATTGACAGTAGTTATCAGGCTTACAATTATTGAATGATGTTTGTAATATTATTAAGCCATAGTTTTGCTAGCTGAATATAGACGCGCTCAACTCATGAAACAAGATGCACTATTTTGCAAGTTTAACATTAATTCAATTAAAAATACTAGCGGGCACCTTTTAATAATTCAACGCGGCCAAAACATTCTCCTTTTATATCAAATCAAATTGTCACGCCTTTTTCCCCACTGGGATAGGCAGAGACAATGGAGCGCTACTTACCACGGTCCTGACACATCTTCCTCGCTTCCTTCACATTCACAATTCTCTTCATACAAGCTCTATGATTATGGGCACTAGGCCACCTAGCTTTCTTGAAGATGTCTCCGATTATTTTCGTCAATCTACTTTCACTCATCCTTTCCATATGCCCAAACCATCGAAGCATTCCTTTATCAATCCTTGTCACTACATCTTCTTTCAAACCACATCTATCGCGCACTGTGCTATTCCTTATTCTGTCCGCTATCGTCACTCCACATACACTCCTTAACGACCGCATTTCTACAGCGTTAAGTCTATTCTCATGCTTCTGCCACACCCAACATTCACTTCCATACATTAATGTAGGAACAAGCACCGCATTATGAACAGCCATTCGTGACTTTTATGACATTATTTGGCTGTTCATTATACTATGGATGGCACCATTCACTACGTTACCCTTTTGCACTCTTTCTTGTCTTCATCACACTTTCCATCCCTTGTAAACATACTTCCCAAGTAAACAAATTATTTGACTTGTTCCAATTTCTTTCCGTCTATCATTATCTCACATTCTGTCATTTCATCCTCTTATGCTCCAACGGTTGCCGCAATATTTCACACAAGTACACGGCGAATACCGCACGTATTTTATGCTTCCGCTTATTAACAATTTTATCAGCAGTGACCTCAATTGGCTTTAAATTGGGGTCACGCATTTTACTCTCTCCAATGTATCTACAATAATATCCCACTTAATAAATTACTTTGTGATCGAGAAAACAATTATAATTGTTAAAATTATTTTTTGAACTTTAATAATATTGTTATGGTAATCCATATTTAAAAAAAGTATACCATGGCAGTCTAATTTTTTATTATTGTGACTCGACATATGACAGCACCCCGCTTGATGTTAAGCCAAAGTGTGGTCCATGAATGAATGTCACTGCTACTACAATTCAATAACTGTGAGTAGCAATCACATCCACTATGCCGGCCTAGATGAAACCGGCAACTTACAAGCTGATCACGAAACGTGATCAAATCACTTCACGGTCTGTATACTTGTAAGTGGTGGTACTACCCCGGATCGGCAGACTGGGTACCACTGCCTACCACTCTTTTCTGCCAGTTGATCTTAGGGACTAAACAGAATGATTTGAATGAAAAGGTTTGTCTCTCATTTTAATAAATATTAGCTGTAAATAATAAAATTAAGGGGAATTTACTCGCGTTAAAAATTACACAGGATACATAATGCCTTGTGACCTCATAGACATAGATAGACCATTATCAGGTTTTAAATTTGATATCAGCCCAGGTATATGTTTGTAGTAAGAAACATATTATGTTAAATAATCATAGTTCTATCATCAAGTTCTCCAGGTCTTTAATTTAAAGATAAAGACTCATAGTAATAAACGTTTGTTAAATAGAAACAATTATAACCTAACATAAAATATAGAATTAATTAGAACCTATAATACTGTCGTGGAATTGAAAAAGGAAACACCCGCACCCCTCTACTACCAAACCCCCTCTAGCACGGCAAGATTGACACCTACAGGTAATATCATTGTTACCCATTTTATGTAACTTCGGAGACATCCTTAGAAAGCTGAGTTGCCTAGTGTCCATGACCATAGAGCTTGTGTGAAGAGAATTGTAGATGTGAAAGAAGCGAGGAAGATTACAACAATATTCCTTGCATGTGGATCTTGCTTCTTGGATTGCCGTACTAGGGGGTAATAACCTACTCAGTGAAGCGCTATGCATTTATAATAAATATTAATTCACAATATAAATATGCTTAGGTTTTCCATGTGCCCTTCGAAGAAAGAAAGTTGGATAATGCCAACACATTCGGAGAAGGTGAATCACTGAGGACCTGCAAGAACATTACTAAGGAAACGGGCGCCCATATTGAGATTTCTACCAGCAAGGATGGTAGTCTTACTTTCCTTCTCACGGGCAAACACAGCGCCGTACTTGACGCTAGGAGGCAAATCCTTACTCATTTCCAAATGCAGGTAAATTATACTTATTTAATATTTTAGGACTTTAAATGTTTTTTTTTATATAAAGATAAACAACTGACATCCTCTTGCCTGGTGGTAAGCAAATGGAGGTCTAAAAGCACCGACGACTGAAGCTGTTTTAATTAGCGGCAACCTCTGTCGCCGTCACCATGCCGGCCAAAGATTAATTGATTTACAATCGATTTAGCTGCTATCGTCTAGGATTATTTTATAGCACTGTTGAAACTAATTCAATGGCATCTAATTAGCCCAATTGATGGCTTAAATAATGTTTTCTTTATTATTGTAGCTTGATGTTAAGCTGGAGTGTGGGCAATGAATAGATGCAACTGCTACTATAATTCATACAACTGTAAATAGCAATTGTAGGTTTCAATCAATCAAATTGTCACGCCTTCCTTCGACAGGGATAGGCAGAGACAATGTAGCGCCACTTACCACGATCCTTACACAACCCTTGCTTCCTTCACATCCACAATTCTTTTCATTGGCATCTAATGAGCCCAATGAATGCTCACCATCGAGGTCAAATGTCACAATAAAAAATCTACAATCTAACTTTAACGTTTTGTTTCCTTTTTTTAGGCAAGCAAGCAAATCGCTATTCCAAAAGACCACCATCGTTGGATTCTCGGCAAGAAAGGGGATAAACTGAGAGAGCTTGAAAAAAATACGGCGACCAAGATCAACGTACCGGCAATGGCTGATACCAGCGAGTTGATTACCATCTCTGGAACAAAGGAGGGCATAGAGAAAGCTGAACACGAAATTAGAGTTTGCTCTGAGGAACAAGTAAGTTTTTCAATTATGGCTCACCCACCTAATGATAAGCTGCAGTTCGGTTGGTTAATGGAGGCGACTGCATACAGACTGATCCAGACTTGTAACTTCTACACTCAAAAGTGGTAGTACTACCCCAGATCTGTTAACCAAACTGGAGCAAATTTGCTTCATCATTTTAATTAACAACTGTTTGTAAAGGCCTCCTTCCTCGCTGAGATTTTTATCGGACACGGTATCTAAGATCCGTCTCAGAGATTTGTATTAGTTTCAATAACCATACGCCCGCTGATTTCTAAAAAATCTAATCTTTACTCTATCACTGAGATACCTCCAGCAGTATGAATAGCTCTTGGTGTTACTTTTACTGTTTGTTTGAAGTAAATGCTATGAAACAAATTTTATCCAACTGTACCTGGAACATATGCCTAGCATATTACCAAATCAGAAGATTATTAGTACTAGTTTAAATCATAGTCCCATTAAAATATTCGAATGAAGTAAAAAAGCGACAAAAAGCACCCCCCGGCATTCGGTGCTCGTGGACTTCTCCTTGCTTACCATAAGGCAAGTCGAAGTCAGATCAATAAATATTTTAAAGACTATATAATTTCTATATTTTGTTTCAGTCACGCAAAGGCTTCGAGCGTGTTTCCATCCCAAAACTGTTCCATCCCTTCATCACGGGTCCGTATGGACAGCGTGTCGCGGCAATGGCTGCTGAGACTGGAGCCCGCATCCATATTCCACCATCATCAGCTCAAAATGACGAAATTGTCATTGCTGGTGAAAAAACTGGAGTGCTTGCTGCTAAAGCTCAGATTCAAGAGATCTATGATGACATGGTAAGTTTTTTGGATTATGTAACAAACATGCTTGTATTATAGAAACAGGATGACCAATAGACAATAGTGTCTTTAACAGTTAACGAAATTTTATTTTTTAAATTATTTATTTGTACTCTCTAAAACCTTTGAAAGTGTACTAATTGCTGAGGTTTTATAATATAATTAATATAATTGTAATATAATTAAAGATACTATCGAGTTTATTTTGACTACCATCATTGTGGGCTCTCTTAAACACTATAATAATATTGTAATATTTTATAACACTGCGTAATAGAATAAAATTATAGCGATCTTAGGGGTCATCCATAAATTACGTGAAGTGTTTTTATTTTAATTTTCTGTAAGGTAAGATGTCGTGAGATTTTATTCAACCCCCTTCCCCATCCCCCAAACTCACTTGAGATTTTTCAAAATGTGTGTTACTTATGTAAACGCGTTGAATTGTTATTGTAAAAATTAAAATTGCTTTGTGCTTTTATTATCGTGTATTAGTTAATGATCTTAATCGTATTACGATTACGTTTAAGATTAAATCTTAAGCATGTACAATCTGGATTAAATGGACCAAAATAGTATAATTTTTTTGTGTCAATCAGAAAAAAAAATGCGTGATATTTGCTGAGACCTCCCCTCGCTCCAACGTAACATTAGATGACGTAAGATAGACCCCTCCCCCCCTTAAACATCTCACGTAATTTATGGACGCCCCCCATAGGTTATTATTAATGTTAAATGGTTTATTTAAGCTCAAATATAGGTACACACACTGCAGATAAAATAAATTATATATAAAAACCCTAACAGGTACAAACACAAAGAACTAACTGTCGACACAGGTCACAACGACACAGACCAGTTCATCTACTACATTTATACCTAAACTACACTTTGAATATTAAAAAATATGTGCAAATATTGCATAACAGTTGTGAATAGGTTTTTACAGCAATTAAAACTATTATTGTTATTACTTTTAATGAATTAATTTTGCCTATACTCGAAGATCTAAAAACAACTGCTTAAAGATAGACTCAATAAAGTACTACACAAAAACTGGATTAGAGCCAAATGCACCATGCTCATTACAATAATACTTTTTATAGGCGAAGAAAATTTCTACAGTGCATGTTGAAGTGCCAAAATCCCAACATAAATATGTAATTGGTGCACGTGGAACTACCATTCAGGAGATTTTGAAGGAAACAGAAGTTTCCGTTGAGATGCCACCTCCTGATTCCTCCTCCGGAACCATCACTCTTCATGGACCTTACAATAAGATTGGAATGGGTAATTTAGTTGTTAATATTAAAGTTGGTAGGCAGACTGTTGGTGATCATTAGCACAGCTATTGAACCTGGGTAGTACCACCACTTTCGAGTATACAGACTGTGTAGTGACTCAGTCGCGTTTCGGGATCAGCTTGCTAAACTGAAGTGGCAATGGGCAGAGCCAAATAGGTCTCGAATAGAGACCACACACAGGAGAATGCAGTGTAGGATAAACGTGAGAAACACCCACAAGACGAACTGATGGTCCGTATTGCGCTATGTATGGTTGTTGTATTGGTAACCCCAGGAGGGTGTTTTTCGACCAAGTCAAAGACATCTTCGAGAAATCTGGGTTGCCTAATGCTCATAATCATAGAGCTTGTATGAAGAGAATTGTGGATGTGAAGGAAGCGAGAGAGTTGTTAGAGGATAGTGGCAAGTGGCTCTCCATTGTCTCTGCCTATCCCTGTGGGAAAAAGGCGTGGCAATGATTGATTGATGCTTGTTGTGTAACCATACAGTTATGAAGTTTGAATATTAGATAATGTCTATTTCTTTAGAAGATGTCATCCACTCATAAACTATATCTAGTAATAATTTGTTATAGCTTTGTCAATGGTGCGTGAAAAGGCAAACTCTGTGAAGACAGCTACTGTTGACGCACCCACTTGGATTCATAAATATATCATTGGCAAAAATGGATCAAACATCAAAAAAATAACTCAGGACTTTTCCAAGGTATTGCTTAATATACACCCTGATGTAATATTGATTCTGGAGAGTGTGAAAGCTAGGTTAGTTAGATTTCGCAAAATTAAGGGCTGGTTACTTTACAGAAGTTTACTATGGATTAAAAGCTTATTTAGTACATCGTTCTATCACTTTGTTGTAAAACAGCTTCAATAGTTAATCCAAATTAGGGAGAGGCCCATGTTCAGCAGTGGACGTCTTCAGGCTGATGATGATGAGTCCAAATTAATAATCATGGATGCATGCAAAGTTTAATGTCCGAACGCATACTGGTGGCTGATTGTGGGCGACGAGGGTATTATTACCATATGTGATGAGTATTTTAGGAAATATAAATTACACATAAATAAATATATGGTAATCAATGAGGAAATAGTTATAGGAGGGTTAACCGTCTTGTTGCCTTCAAAATGTTTTCAAAAATTACATATCTGCTTTGTCTTCTAAGCAAGTTGGTCTAATATTGGGCTCTAATAGGTATAGTGTTGGATTATAATTTCTCATGGCGCCATTAATTATTTGTACTCCCTCAGATTCATGTGGACATTACTCACTCTGAAGACAGGATTAAAATTGATGGTCCACCAGAAGATGTTGAGAGGGCTCAAATTGAATTGGATTCCTTTGTCAAGAATCTAATTGCCACTCTCACTTATGTGGAGTTGACTGTCGACCCGAAACATTACAAGCATATAATTGGAAAGAATGGCGCTAATAGTAAGTTTATTAACTGTTCTTATTATGATAATTCATTTAAGATTTCCTATTAAATGTGTATTTAATTACTTTATTTAGTTAACAGATTGAAGGACGAAACTGGTGTGGTCATTAACATCAATGAAAGTGAAGGAAACAGCATTATCAGGATCGAAGGAAGCCGTCATGGTGTAGCTGATGCTGAGAGAGAACTGCGCGATATGGTCGACAAACTAGAGAACGAAAGATCAAAGGATGTATACATAGACAACAGATACATCAAAACCTTAATTGGAGTTAGAGGCGAAAAGATCCGCGAAATCAGGGAAAAATTCGAAAGGGTCCTTATTTCTCTACCTGATCAGGGCCAGAAGAGAAACCCAATTAAATTACGTGGTCCTCAGGAAGACATCGAAAAGTGCGAAAAGTACCTCCATAGAGTTATCAAGGAAATTGCAGATTCATCTCACGTCCAAGAAGTGCCAATATTTAAACAATTCCATAAATACATCATTGGTAAGGGAGGTGCCAATCTCAAGAAGATTCGGGATGAAACGCAAACAACTATTGATTTACCAGCTGAAGGTGTAGACAGCGACGTTATTAGCGTTATGGGAAAACGTGAGAATGTCGAGGAGGCGGTTCGTAGAATCCAACAGATTCATAATGAGAAAGCCAATATTACCACTGAGGAAGTTACCATTCCTCCCAAGTACTACAACTCTCTGATTGGAGCTGGAGGCAAATTGATCCATTCCATTATGGAAGACTGTGGCGGCGTAAGCATTAAGTTCCCTGCTGCAGACAGCGAAAGTGACAAAGTCGTAATTAAAGGGCCACAAGAAGATGTTGAGAAAGCTAAGCAACAGCTCTTGGCTCATGCTTCTGAACGTGAATTGACATCACATACAGCTCAAGTACGCGCCAAGCCAGAGCATCACAAGTTCCTTATTGGAAAGAATGGTGCTAATATTAAGAAGATAAGAGAACAAACTGGTGCCCGTATTGTATTTCCTACTGCTTCTGACCAGGACAAGGAAGCTATCTTCATTATTGGTAATTATAGAATGAAAATGGCTTTATATTATAATTTCTTATAATTTAATTCTAATTTTGTTTTTTGTGTGTATATTTAGGTCGTTTGGAACAAGTCGAGGCAGCTAAAAAGCAAGTTGAAGCGGCTGTTGCTGAGATCAGCAATGTTTCCGAGGGAGAAATGCAAGTACCAATCCGCCACCATCGTCACTTTGTCGCTCGTCGTGGAGAAATTTTGCGCAAAATAGCTGATGACTGTGGTGGTGTCCAAATCTCATTCCCAAGACAAGGCGTGAACAGTGAACGCGTTATGCTCAAGGGACCTAAGGATTGCATTGAAGCTGCTAAGATCAGAATTAATGAGATTGTTGAGGACTTGGAAGCTAAGGTAAAATATGTGGTCTTTGGTGGTTTAAACAATACTTAGTTAGCAAAAATATACTTAGTTAGCAAAACAAAGTTACTAATGCTATACAAAAGTTTATTTAGTAATTTATAAGAATACATACTAATGCATAATACACTATATTTACAGGTGACAATTGAATGTATCATTGCTCAACGTCACCACAGAACTGTGATGGGAGCCCGTGGAGCTAAAGTAAAGGACATCACTGCTGAGTATGATGTTCAGATTAAATTCCCTGAACGCGATACCAATGAGGGCTGTGAAATACCTACTACTAATGGGGAAGATGCTCAACCTGGTGTTAATGATGTTATCCGCATCACTGGGAGACCAGAAAATTGTGAAGCTGCTAAGAAAGCCCTCCTTGAACAGGTAAATATTCTTCTTCCTTTAAATTTAAAAGAGATGCTCTGCCTAATGGTAAAGCAAGTCAATTACTCGGAGACTTGTGGTGGCCTCAGGCGCTGTCAGAATGAAGCTGATCAATATTGTGTATTTTGCTAAAAAAATATGAACACCATGTTATAGTGTTTTTTTTTTTGCATAATTTAAGAGGCAATATCGTTGTATTCAGCCAGTTCTATTATTCATAAGTAGGTTTACTGCAAATTAATATCTCTAAATCCTCAATGATGAAGTTGACTAGCATATTTCTGCTAAATAATGCCATATTCCTGACAATAATGTGTTCATACACAAGCCAAAATGGCCTTAGCCGCATCAATCTTCTTCCTTGGCTATTGCAATCGCGAGAACTCAAAATAATTGAACTATTTTTTACATTTCTACCAAAAGTACTTGTATTATAGAAACAAGACGGTCAAATTACAAATAAAGATTGGTACCAGCAAGTGGTTTTGAATCAGGGACGAAAATGGCCATACCACTACACCACAGTCCATATAAGGAGTTTTAGAGCAGAGTGTCCTCTATCTCCATATTCAATGGAATCATGTTTAACAATTTTAAACGTTGACCTAATCGTAATATGTTTTGCAGGTGCCAATAACAATCGATGTTCATATGCCATATACCTTGCATCGTTTGTTGGCTGGCCAGAAACGCCGTGAGCTCATGCAGACCTACGATGTGCATATTCTGCTGCCCTCTGAGGAAGTCGACTCTGTTAAGGTTAGTATATTTATGAAAATGCAAACTGTGTTTTCTGTAATCAGTATTTGCTGACGTCAGCGCTCTAGAACCTCCCTTATTTTTTAATTAACGTGGGGGAATTCAAATTTTTTCCTGAAAATATAAATGTTTAAATACTATTTATTATACTAGGTGACAGGCACTCCTACCAATGTCGAGAAAGCCAAGGAAGCCCTCACTGACAAAATTGACGAGTTCGAAAAAGAAAAGGAAGATAGGGCCTTAAGGTGAGAATAGTGTACTTTGTAAATACATTCTTATCCGTTATAGCAGAAAGTATATTTTGATTTGTTGATCTTAATCTCATTTTAGTAAATCAATCAAATTGTCACGCCTTTTTCCCACAGGGATAGGCAGAGACAATGGAGCGCCACTTACCGCGATCCTTACCCTTGATTTCTTCACATCCACAATTAACTAAGTATGCAATAAATGAATTATTAACAAAATGTTTTAGATCATATGAACTGAAGTTCAAAGTTTCACCGGAATATCATTACTTGGTGATTGGTAAGAGTGGTGCTGTAATTACGAAGATTCGTACAGAATTTGGTGTACAAATCAACCTGCCAAGGAGAGGTGACCCTGAAGATGACATCATCACCATCCAGGGCTATGAAGACAAGGCTAATCTTGCCAAGGATGCTATCATGTCCATTGTGCACCAGTTGGTATGTACTTTTATTACTTCATTGTTATTTTTGCCATAATACTTGTAATTTATTACAAAAAGAGTGGTAGGCAGTGGTGCTCAGTCTTACGTACCACCACTTATAAGTATACAGACCGTGAGGTGACTTAGTCGTGTTTTGCGACCAACTTGTAAGTTGCCTAGGCCGGCATAGTAGATGTGACTGCTGCTTACAGTTATTGAAACTCTGTGGCGTAGCGCGGAGCGGGCGGCCCAAAATTAGAAAAGCTGAAATAAATTGTTAGAATTTGAACCTGAAATTCATATTTTTGTTGTACCTATGATTGAAACTCCTAAATAAGGGGGCGGCAATTTTTTTTCCGCCCCGGGCGGCTAACGTCCCCGCTACGCCACTGTTGAAACTGCTTACCATTTATGGACTTTATTAGGCAGGGTGCTGTCATATGTCGACCCACAATAATGATAAAAGAGAGCTATCGTGGGACGCCTGGCAGATGTATAGAAAATATGCATGAAAGGATGATTTATTAAACATAATAAACATTGTCCTTCGCTTTGGTCTCGACCTCGCATTGTTTGTGCTTTGTTATTAACACATCCTTTCAACAATCTTATTTTACTATAATATCAGAATGGGTATCAATCAATCAAATTGTCAAGCCTTTTTCCCACATAGATAGGCAGAGACAATGGCGCGCCACTTGCCACGATCCTGACAATACTAGCTTTCTTCACAATTACAATTCCCTTCATACAAGCTCTATGGTTATGGCCACTAGGCAACCTAGCTTTTTTGAGGATGTCTCCGATTTGGTCGGAAAACACACTCCTGGGCCTGCCTTGTTTATCGCATCCATCCACATGAGATTTATAAATTCCATTCGTTAATCTACTTTCACTCACTGAATGGGTAAATAATACTATTATCTTTTTTTAGGATAATCAAACTAGAGAGGAAGTTGAAATAGATCCACGAGTCCACCCTAGGTTGATTGGACCTAAAGGCAAAAGCATCAGAAAGATTATGGATGACTACAAAGTGGACATTCGCTTCCCAAAACGTGGAGACCCTGGAGATGAAAACATTGTAATCATTGCTGGTGATGAAGATAATGTATTTGAAGCCAAGGATCATTTACTCAATTTGGCAGAGGAATTTGTAAGTTTGGACTGAATTACTTCCTAGATCAGTTCTTTGATTAAGACACTTTCAATTAAGCAAAGTGGTTGTAAATATTATTCTATATTGTTAAAATAAGCTACCTTAACCCTTTATTAAGAAACAGATAAAATTAATAGTATATTAACTATAATTAAAAAATATCATCTAATGACGTCATATCAGAGATAGTTTCCCCTTTGTATAGCAAGCAAGGGCGGCTGTCCCTTAAGTGCGCTCGTGCGCTGAACCACCACATTTTAATAGATTCAAAATATATTATTTTATCTAATTTCCAATTATGAGGAAACATTTTAAACTATTAAGATTTATTTTCGCTCTAAAGAAGTTGTAGTTTTTCTATGAACAATCTTTTGTCCTACGCGTCAAGCCCACTAGCTCGTCTCCCATACAAGTGCGCTCGCCGAAGCGCACGAGAGCCGCTAGTACAACTTGTATGGGATACGAGCCAACAGGCCCGACGCGTGAGACAAAAGATCGTTCATAGAAAATGTACCGAGCAAATAGTCTATTCCCGTGCGCCGCACGCGCGAACCGAAGATTACCGAACGAGCGAAAGCGCCTAAGGTTTGTTGGACAAAACGGCGTCGGCGGCGACGCAACGGCCATGTTGGATAGTATCGCTGTAAACCCGTGACGTGTTAATTATTGTTTGTTTACCTACGTAATAATTAGTATTTTTTTTGTTTTCTATTTGTTTGAATTGAAAAAAAGTCAAACAATACCAGATTTTAATACAAAAGTGATCGAACATTTCACTTCAGAAAAAAGGCCCAATCTATAGTATACATACAAAGAATGTTGTAATATTGCAATTTCTAACCCTAAGACTTAATGAGCAAGTAAAGTGCACCACCAGTTCGATGATCCACCAGCCGCCACTGATAGCAAGGCTTAATACATTGGCAGAAATAATTGGCAGGCTTTTCCGTTAGCCGCTTGGACAACTCTTTGGCCAGGCGCTTAGCTGAAGGTCCCCAAAGTCCCATCGTCTCAACCCCAAACGGCGCAAATTCGTAACCAGTACCGAGGTTGGCGCATTTGCGCAGCTTGAGGTTCTCAACAGAAATCGCCGCACTTCCCGAGGTCGCCTGGATACTTTAACTATTTTTTTCTTTAATTACAGATGCAAGATGTAGCTGATCAATATAGCAGACCAGCCGCACATTCCCTCGCTGACTTCGGTCCCACATTGAACGAAACCCCGGCTACTCCAATCGCAGGCTTCGTAGTCCAAGGCGGGCCATGGGAACAACGTGCTCCTGATACTGCATCCACTCATGAGTTCCCAACAATGCCTGGTGCTGGAGCCGACAGCAAGGCCCCAACCCCATGGGGTCCACGTCGCTAAATTGACGTTAATCTTACCTGCACACTTACATTAAATTTATATTTTTTATTGTGTTTTTATTCCATGTGTGTAGGAGTCGCTCTTCTTCTTTTTTTAATATATCAATTTAAAAAGGCGACAATTAGTCAGTAGAGGTTTAATATTTACAAAACAAATAAATTACTTTATTTGGAGAAACATAATAATAAAATAATGTTTTATAATAAAATCTGTTGTTTGATGCATAGAAGGAGGCATAATGAATTATTCCTTTTTGCTTATCATAATAATCAAGACAATGCATTATATTGCAAATTATTAATATTGCCTGGGGTAATAATGTTATTTTTATAGAATAGAAAATGGTATTTTTTATTATTTGTGTTAAATTTTAACTGTGTTAGCTTAATGTTATTTTCAAGCAGGTTGGCAGTAATACTGTGCATATGTTTTTGTTTGCGAAAGAATGAAGTTATAAAATCTCAGTAAATTTGCACCATCGAGCTGGAACTATTGTAATATAAATACGAAGAGAGAATGGACTGTGCTTTTATACAAACTTTGACTTATTTACTTTCTTTAAATTTCTTTTCGTTGTTCATTTTTTTTTCTTTACTTTTCTGTTACTTTTATTAGTGTATGGTTAGATTGTGCAGTGATTGTATTAAATACATTAACTGTTTTACGAATTTGTATGAAATGCACAGTTTTGTTATCAAATAATTATTTGAAATCATATTCTGAATTGAATATTTATTTAATTTATACATATATTTTTACATAATTACCAAGCCAGGTAAATTGTGCTATTGAATGCCATGATAATTACATTTACAATGTTATATTTGCATAATAAAAAAAATACAAAATTATAATTTAATATTGGTCTCTCATTAAAATTGTACTTATTGGTTTCCAATGTATTATTTATATAGGCCTTTTTTACATTGATATCTACGAATTAAATAATATCTGTAAGGTGTTGCCTATAATCATAATAATAAGACAAAATGAATATTTTTTACAAAGTAATTTGTAAATAGCAAATCGTGTTTAAATAAATATTTAACTAAATAAACACTTTTACATAATCTGCGTTTTTATTAGTCATTATCTGATTCTGATTTTATAACCAAATTGATCTGCGAGTTTCCAAACTATCATTTACAACTTCGCGCCAACAATCCCAACTGTCTTGTTTCCTTTGCATCCACAATTCTCTCCTTACGCGCTCTTTGGCATCATATAAGCACTGCAGACCCCTGTTTTGATACAAACTTGGTCATCCATTTTATCTTTTTATTTAACTAATTTATAAATCTCATCCATTCACCTTTTGGTGTGGACAAAGATGGTAAAATACCTTCTTCAATTTTTAGCACCACAACTTTCAAATTACGACACCAATTCTAAACACTTACACCTGTGCCTTTTTTGACTGCTCATTATACTACAAATGGTGCCATTCAATGCATTAATTTTTTGCGAGCGCAAAAGGGTAATAATGCATGTCTTTCAATTATTTCATCCCATTTCCAACATACATACAGATCATCCAGCTCCTCTAAAACTTCTATAGTTGCCTCCCCAATTCCCTTCTGTTCACCTGATCATAAGCTTTCTTGAAAAGCACAATATACCTTTAAATGTTTGGCTAGCATCTTTTCACTGATCCATCTTAGAGAAGACTTGATCCATACATCCCATTTGCATATCTTCTTATCAGTTTTAAGACTAAAGTAAATAAAACAGTTGTGATTTATATATTTGTAAAATATGTACTGTCATTTATACAGTTTTTCACAAACCATTCTTATATCTAAATCCCGTATATGTGGAATGGATTCTTCATTTTCATATGCTGGAGATGCATTATATTCATCCTTTACACATTTTTCTTTATTTATACAGCTGCATGCACCAATGAAATCATACATTCTATTTGAATTAGTTTCTAACTCTGTGATACTATGTGAATCGGTTATGGTTCTCATGTCATCAATATTTACGGACAAAGTTAAGTTTGCTGATGGATAAATTATAAAAGCAAAGAATGTTAATGCCAGCAGAAACTGTATTGGAACAGCGACTGCCCAATACTTTTGTGGATAGTAATAAATATTTAAATAATTGAGCAAGCAATCAGGAAGGAACGCCCAAGAACAATATATAAATAAAATTATGTTGCTAAATATGTACATAAAGAATCCATAAAGTGATCGGGCATATGTTGGTGCAGGTGTGTGTTCTGGCATTGCGCTATGAAAATTGTTCAATTGTCTTTGCAATCAAGAACACCTGTTTAAAGAATGATGTTACTACTACTCTCAGGCGTCTCAAATCCGTAGAATCGAATTTCCTGTAACATGAAGAAATGACATACTTGTAAACACAATATATTTTCTTTGTTTGTAACTATCTTACAATAACTTACGCTAAAAGATATTGTCCATCCGTACTAATATCTCTTTTCGTGGAACAGTCTTTAAACTGTTTATCTACGTTTAAAATAGATTTAACCATCTCAGCAGCTTCGTTATTTTCGAAAGGAATGGTGACGGATCTGAAATATGGTTACACATTTGCGTTAATGTATTTGACCTAAATAAAAGTGCATAATGAAAGAATATTTTCCAATTTATTATGAAGTTAATCCAATGAAAAATCAAATAACCAAACCAACACATTCAACGCAGAGTTCGCCGCACCCGCCATGACCATAAACAAGATAGGTATAGATAATCACTCAGCCAACCAATAGTAAAAGTAGACGAGAAGATAAAAAATTGTCTATGATAACAAATACGAATGTTAAGCCTCTGAAAGAATATTACACACCACACCCTTCTCAACTTCTCCTTCGCAAAATTACATTTGACAAATATGTGTGTTGTTGTGTTGTCCAGATTCCATAGAATGTACCTAACGTAAGGCCTAATCTAAACAATTACCTAATATGTTTAAACATTTTTTTAAAAGAAAAATTTGAGGGTAGGTATATTAGAAATTCATTTTGTCTAATTTTATGTGATTGGTATTAATATAAAATTCAAATTGAGTCTACAAGGAGATTTACAATAAACTGTTTATTATGGTTTATCATTAATACTAATGCAAATATCGTAAAATTGTATTTAATTTCACTATACCCACCAAATGATTTTTTTTTATTCAGTTAGTACTTTATTTTGCAGTAGTATGATTTAAGTCTGGCAACATAAGTTTCCCGAGCGTGCCAGTGTTTCTATTTTAATGATATATTTTCAAAAGTAATAAAACGCGCTCGATATCCCTGTTTATTTTATTGACCACTCGCCAGATGTTTGCGCATTGTTTCTCAGTGCGCAGTAGTTCCTCTGTCGTGAATTCGGGATCCAGTTTTGGTATTATATGTATTCTGCCATTTTGAAAATAGTGGCTTGTATGGATTAGACCTAGTGTTTCTTATGTGACAAATATGTCCGGGAGCAATGATAAAGCGTCGACTACGCAGCGTATGATCCAAAGTGTCGCATTCCCTCCCAGCCACAAACTCACTGTATCGGAAGTATTTGACGAGAAGAGTGGAAAGCCTTTACCAGATGTACTAAAGCAACATTTTATTTTGGAAGGCCGAATTGAAGAAAATGCTGCTTTACGGATCATTCAAGATGGTGCCACCTTGTTGCGGTCGGAGAAGACTATGATTGAGATCGATTCCCCAGTGACGGTATGCGGAGATGTTCATGGTCAGTTTTACGATTTGATGAAACTATTCGAAGTGGGAGGGTCACCAGCCTGCACTAAATATTTATTCCTAGGTGATTATGTCGACCGAGGTTATTTTAGTATAGAATGTGTACTATATCTTTGGGCGCTGAAGTTGTGTTACCCCAAAACGTTGTTCTTATTACGCGGCAATCACGAATGTCGGCATCTCACAGAATATTTCACCTTCAAGCAGGAGTGCAAAATCAAGTATTCCGAAAAGGTTTACGATGCGTGCATGGATGCGTTCGATTGCTTACCGCTGGCTGCGCTCATGAACCAGCAGTTCTTGTGTGTGCACGGCGGTTTGTCGCCGGAAATAAATAACCTGGACGACATTCGCAAGTTAGATAGGTTCAAAGAGCCGCCCGCCTTCGGTGCCATGTGCGACCTGCTCTGGTCGGACCCTCTCGAAGATTTCGGCAATGAGAAGAATGCTGAGCATTTCTCACACAATAGTGTCAGAGGCTGTTCGTATTTCTACAGCTATGCAGCATGCTGTGACTTCCTACAAAGGAATAACCTGTTGTCCATCATTCGCGCGCACGAGGCCCAGGATGCAGGCTATCGAATGTACAGAAAAAGTCAGACCACTGGTTTCCCCAGCCTCATCACCATATTCTCTGCTCCAAATTACCTGGATGTGTACAACAATAAAGCTGCAGTGCTAAAGTATGAGAACAATATTATGAACATAAGGCAGTTCAACTGCTCCCCCCACCCTTACTGGTTACCCAACTTCATGGATGTCTTCACATGGTCTCTTCCATTTGTTGGTGAAAAGGTTACAGAAATGTTGGTCAATGTGCTCAACATTTGTTCTGATGATGAACTAATGACAGAGGGAGAGGATGCATTGGAGGAAGCTAATCTCAGGAAAGAAGTTATCCGGAACAAGATCCGAGCCATTGGAAAGATGGCCCATGTTTTCTCTGTCCTCCGTGAGGAGAGTGAATCAGTGCTGCAGTTAAAGGGCTTAACTCCCACAGGTGCACTGCCACTGGGTGCATTGTCAGGTGGCAAGACATCATTGAAGAATGCACTGCAAGGCTTCTCTCCAAACCACAAAATCACATCATTTGCTGAGGCCAAGGGACTGGATGCCATTAATGAGCGCATGCCTCCCCGCAGAGATGGACAGCGCACTCCAGACCCACAAGACAAGAAGGCTCATGTTAACAGTAACGCACACACGTGAAGCGGTCACCCTTACTTCTCTTCTGTCCTCCATTTGATCTGGTGGTAGTGAAATGTGTTTGACGGAGACTCAGCTTTGGAATGTTTCACATACATATTAACTTGGTGGATTTGAAGGGAATTGTCTAAAGATACATGTTTTGAATTTGGATTTAACTTTTTTCTATAGTTGAAATTAAATTTTCTCTTAAGATATTACCTCTCGATATTTAAAATGTCAGATCTGCAGGCAACAAATTTATTTAGTCAATTAAATATTAAGGATGCACATTTATTTAATGCTGCACTGTTTAATTTTTGGTAAATTATAAATTATTATAAATTTTTCATATTATAAAAAGACATGATATTGTAATGTAAATTTATTCAGATTGTCTACTTATACTCTACACTGTTACTACGTTAGTGAAACATTAGACATGTCTATAATTTTCAAAGCATAATTAGC
Source organism: Tinea trinotella (assembly GCA_905220615.1). Taxonomy (NCBI): domain Eukaryota; kingdom Metazoa; phylum Arthropoda; class Insecta; order Lepidoptera; family Tineidae; genus Tinea; species Tinea trinotella. Next base: position 7,191,592 of record HG992308.1, on the reverse strand, counting down.
TGTGATATTAATTGAAGATCAATGTATTATTTAATAGCGAGTTACAGCAGACATGTTCATTGGCTAATCATGCGTTGAAACATGTAAAGTGTGAGCAGTACTCTGCTTGGCGTGTCTTTTATATATTCTCTTGTAAGTAAGTACTATAATATGATGTGTATGTGCCGGCCGTGCGGCCAACAACACGTGAGATAAATATTACTCTCTCTCTTTGATATCTTTGCTACAAGTTGTACTTAATTGTATTCTATTGTACAAAATATATTATCTATGAACTATTATTAATATATCTTAAATTATATTTGGGTGCGTGCGGGCCACGCGCCGCCTGCGCGCTCCTGAACTTGTATGCTGGAACATGTTGTTACTACACTTGTTAAAGAGTAATGGTTCAGCATATAAGGTAAGGTAGCGGCTAGTCTAATTGCAGATTTTCTTACAGCTTCTATTTCAAGTTTCACTTATAAATTATAATAATTAGGTTAATGTTATGCACTGTTGGAAAATCTCTTTTGGTCTGCCAAATATTCATTAATCAATGCAATAAGTTCATATTGTTAATACTAAAGTGGCTTACATCATTTTCTATTTCACTACTAAGTATTTTATCTCATTTTTGTGTGTAGTCCTTCATATGTTCTATATTTTTAAAGTTTATATTGTAAAGAACTAACAATATATATTATATCTATTTACTTTTATTTTGTACTAATGGGAAGTGTTGTTTTATCCTTATAAAATATATTAACATTCAGCTCCATATATTTGGGTTTTCATTTGGCATTCAATTACCAACCTCCTTCGCTATACCCCGCACATACATATACGCGCCTGATTGCGTATACGTATGTATCATAATATAATTTATAAAAATACCTATATAATATGGTGGCAGTAACCGTTTGTTTAATATCTGTTCATCTAGAAAGTGATCATGTTATAATCTTATCTAACGTTTAAATACAATGATATGTCAGGATTAAATCGGCGAATATTAGGACTGACCTAGATGAAATGGCGCGGGTCCTGTGTTCTTTTGTTCCCGCGGCCGCAATGCGGAAAGCTAAACAGTGCTATTTAGAACACTCATTATACACTTACTATTATCCATAGCATAAGTGGGAACAATTGAACAGTCCCAACCGTTATCTATGCAAACGATGGGTTACTAACGCTAGAGACAAACGGTCTTTTATTCTATTTTGTAAGTAACAATGGGAAAATCGTAAAATAAATCAAGGCAAACTGTAAACAGATGAACGTTTATCTAACGCAGGTAATTAAAGTTTTTATCAGATATTGTTCAAAGATTAGGATATGTATGCCTAATGGCTCATCTATTGTTAAACATTTTTTAGTTGGCAAATCGCCATAATTGCTGAATTAAATGTGTATATTATGTTCTAATTTAGTGTAAGTTTCAATTTAATATTATCTACAATCTATTTCCGAATCATTTTAAAATACTTATTCACCCTTTAATTTAACACGGTATAGACATTTCATTGCGATAATAATCGATCGCGGTTCACAAAGATATCAGAATAATAAGTAGGTAGGTATCTACATGGATGTATATTTCATTACTGCTTTATTATTTTTGCAATTTTTAATACTGACCGCAATGTAGATTTAACAACACCAAATACAGATAGATTACAAAATCTAAGTAGTTGTTCTATTTAGTTCTAAAACTGATTGAATATTGACTAAGATTTATTTTTGGCAACAATAGCAATGTGTTTAGTTAGAACTAATCCTTAAATAAACTCTGAGCACCCAAGTTTATACATACGCAGCTTTGTACTATTTACCTACTACGTTTATCGCACTACTATTAGTAGTTAGTAACCTACGTTTTATTACTTCCATTTTATTTGTATGCAAATATTTTAACGACAAAAGTTTTAAAGCTAACTACGGTCAAAGGTATAAAAATATATGACCTATACTCGAAGAAGATTAGGGTAGGAAATAATTAATTACGTCCGTTTTATTGGCAAATTTAATATAAGTAATATCTTGCATGTAATGATAGAAGGCTCCAGTCAGACGGCCTCGGGACACAACTCTGATCAAATAGCATTATCGATCCTTTATGTCATAGTAAAGTGTTTGGTTTTAAGATGGGTGTCCATTGGATGCTGGCAGTTCATCAATACGTCGAAACAAAATGACAAACTAGCATTTTCTTTCTACAGTACTTGTATTTCAAAGGAAGGCTAGCATTATAAATATTTACATTACGACCACTGACATGTTTTGATCAGTGCCGGATTAAGCCAGCGTGAGCAAATTCTGTCAAGGGCCCTTGGTTTGCTTTAGGTTCTCAAGTTTAGGGTATTAAATAAAACAAAACTGTTACAAATAAATTTTTCTGGATTTAATATGGGCAAATTTACAGATAACACTTTCAATATGGACTTAAATTTTCAATTGGAAGTGAAGCATGGCCTAAGCGCATCGCGTTTAAGGCATGCAAGATATTTTACGCTCCTATCTAAATTAATATTTTTTTATTACAGTCAGATAGGCATTGGAGCGTAGGGTCCCCAAATTCGCGGGGCCCGTAGCATTGGTATTGATGCGTTTAAAAAAATAATATTTCCGATGTAATAATGTGTTTAATTTGTATTGTAATGATGTTCAAACACCGTGATTTCAACTTCAATAAATTAATCAAATTATCACGCCCTAGGCTAGGCTAGGCAGGATAGGCAGGGACAAAGGAGCGCCACTTGCGCGATCCTGACACAGCTCCCTCGCTTCTCTCACATCACATCCACAATTCTCTTCATACAAGTTCTACGGTTATTTTAACTTAATCATGCAATATTGTAATTTTATATAAATAAAAAAGGAGTGAATTTCATAGAAACGCATTCTCGTTAAAACAATTATCCTGTACAACAAAATGTTTGGAAAGACGCCAAACGAGCCATAAATACTATGCTATTACTAAATCCCAACGCCATACTTACATTGTGTGTGTACTATTAAGTAAGTCATAAGACTGATTTCTATATATACTATGACTTATTTTACATACTGAAGCGTATGTAGTAGATAAAATATATTGTTATAGTGATTTTGTACGCTACATTGCTCCTTTTATTTCACTATATGAACAGGAAATAGGATGGCGGCCAGTATTCGTTTGCAATTCATATTAAGGTAATCTTGTTTTAATGGGATCTTACGAATACGAAATGATATTTTTTACTCATTTTATTTATACAATATAAAACTGTAGTTAAAAAACACGCTTTTAAACTAAAAAGTGAATAAATGGTAGGCAAGAGGAGGTCCAAGAATGCCGGAGACTGAAAAAAATCTTTTTACGGTTGCCTCAGTCGCCGTCACTCAATCAATCAATCAAATTGTCACGCCTTTTTCCCACAGGGATAGGCAGAGACAATGGAGCGCCACTCACCACGATCCTTACACAACTCCCTTGCTTCCTTCACATCTACAGTTCTCTTCATACAGGCTCTGTATGACCTAGCTTTTTTTGAGGATGTCTCCGATTTGTTCGGAAAACATCCTCTTGGGCCTGCCTTGTTTAACGCATCCATCCACATCAGATTTATAACTTCCTTTCGTCAAAAATGAATAAAAATATATTAAAGTGGCATTTCACGTAAAACATGTTTTTTGCCATCCTTAATAAAGTTTTTGAAATAACCTTTTCAACGTATGCAAAGTGTGGATCGGTCTTAATTGGTGCAGTTCATAGAATAACCTTGGCCTACTTTCAACGGCTATGGTTTGCTGGGTAAATTACCCCTTTTATAAAATAAGCTAAGCAAGGTTATTAAAGTACCCCTCATTAGATATTGCCTATATACATTAATTTATAAGGCTTTTGTACTAAATTATAGACTATTTGCAATACTTTCTTTCCCATCTTAGTTGATTAGTATTAATTAATTATAGGGAACTTGATTTATGAGGATTTCAAAGAACAATAGACTAGATATATATGAACAATTTATATTCAATTTTTTGTAACTATGTTTTTATTATGACTCGACATATAATATGACAGTACCTCGCCTTAACACCAGGAAAGTGCGGTCCACAAATGAAGGTAACTGCTTTAGTTCCCGGCACAAAAACAGTGCTGACTTTTGAGCTGTGCAGTATAAGAATCAGAAGATTAGAAAAGTTCTGGACGACAGCGACGGGAACACAGTCGTTCACATAATTAATAATATTTTGGATTTTATACACATTCGTAAAACGAAAAGTAAGTAGGTAACAAAACAAGTTACTGCGCAGCTTCAATGTCAGCGCTTTTGTCACGCCTTTTTCCTACAGGGATAGGCAGAGACAATGGAGCGCCGCTTGCCACGATCCATACACAAGTCCCTTGCTTCCTTCTCATCCACAATACTCTTCATACAGGCTCTGTGGTTATGGGCACTAGGCAACCCAGCATGGGCGTAGCTACCGCCGTATCAATTATACGGGGCTCACAACGTGCATAAGCAAATTTAATAAAAAACATTTTTATTTCTTTTGTGAGAAATCTACCCTTCCTAAGGGCCCCCAAACAAATCTTTATACGGGGCCCTGCCAAGGCACGCTACGATTCTGCAGACCAGTTTTCTTGAGAATGTCTCCGATTTGGTTTAACGGATCCATCCACATCAGATTTATAAATTCCTTTCGTCAATCTACTTTCACTCATCCTTTCCATGTGCCCAAATTATCGAGCATTTCTTTGTCAATCCTTGTCACTACATCTTCTTTCTAACCACATCTATTTACTACCGTAGATTTTTATCTATTTACTAAGTACCAGTCACATCCACTATGCCGGCCTAGTTAGAACCATTAACTTGAACCCAAAACGCGATTAAGTCTCTTTACACACATTACAAACATATGAATAAAAGTTATATTTATGAGTTCCGTGTCTGTATACTGCCCCGGATCGGTAGACTGGGCTCTACTGCCTACTACTCTTTGTCGACCAGACCCGGAGCAAATAGCTGCTTCTTTTTTATTTATTTAACATATATTTGTAAATATAATCAAATTATTAATTACAAATAAAAACTATGAAACAATCATTTACTTCAACCGGGAATGAAACCCGGGACTTCCGCATAACGGAATGCTTACCACTACGCTACGCCTGTCGTCAAAAAACGTTTAAAGGTTTGTTTATTATTTACTATTATATAAATGATGTTCCATTGAATTGTAACATTTTTAGGGATACGCCTCGGTCACTCCAAAATCCATGACGCCCGCCGAGCCAATAAACCGAGGCTCGGTGTTTAACTGATAGATATAGGCCTCCTGCAGTAATCTCCACAGTGGCCGCCATTCACCTTTAGCAGGTCGTCTGTTTTTCCCGTACGTGGTCTGCTCTACGTATGGATGTAACAGTCATGTTCTACGAGCTCCAGCTTGCTTTCCGGTGGGTTATGTCAGTCACTTCATACCAAAAACCAAGTTTGATAAATCAGTGACAGATAAAGGGTTACCAGGATTTAATTGTGATGTAGCCGAGTTCGACAATCAGTATCGACTCGTCTATATGGTTTGTTAAGTCGGAATTGGCAGTTCTACTTTTTTCGTGGCGCCGTGATCTGATGGTGGATTCTTATAGAACTCGACGAAATATCGAATGAATGTTTTTTTTTTATGGATTCAAACTGTAAAATCATTTAATGTTATCGGTTACTATTTAGTATCCTGCGGCACGATTTAAGAAATGGGCGAAGACAGAGGTACTTACCACTGAGAACGATTAAGGGTACCACCAGTACAGATGTAATCAAGTAGATGAGCAAGACCGGCATGGATACTTAGTATTAAGCTGCATGCAGTCACCATGTCGTGCCAAAATATAAAATACACTAAGAAATAAAACAAAGTAAATTGGTTTCATCGCTTTAATGAGTGAGACTCACTGTTTTGCATACTTTATATAAAATATAGTAATCTAAATAATATTTATTATTAACTAACTAGTGTGGGCCGTATATATTGAGCTTAATATTTTTTTTCCGTTATTTTAAAGTAAAGCTCTAATCATTCACTATTAATGCAGCTCGGTGATCTAGTTTGGGGTTATTTTTACTAGCCATTTCCTGCGTAAGGTGAACAGGACAACCAAAGTACATATATCAAAAATACATTGGTCCGACAAGTGGTTATGAACTCTCGGTTTACGTGACCATTGTACTACTATTACACCATGGACGCTCTATTTGTCACCACGCTAAATTAAATTCTCTCACATTTAAAGGACATCATTCATTTTGTATGGGGACTTGGGTTTAATTGTATTAACAGTTACATATACGTTTTAAAATAGTTTAATGTACGAAGATTACAATGTAATTAGAATATATCCTTTATTTTCCATAGTTCAGATGTGCAAAATGATCAAACTATAATTATGACAGTTCAAAGCAGAACTATTAATATGGCGTGTCTTTGTTATTGACAGACGATACAAAATCCATATCTTATTTTCCAAATAACTCAATTGCACAGCAATTAAAAGCAAAATTGTTATTAGTTTTATTAATACAAGTATCAAACATACCATTTATACAATTTTTCATCATTGGCCATTATAAAAGCCCAAAATGAATGATGTCCTTTGTATTTTAAATTGTTACAAGCAATGCATCATCAAGCAGACGTATCTCATTACGTAATGTGTTAACATGTATTGCAAATATTATGAGACGCGACACCTGACCACACCTTTCCTGATGGTGACCAAAACGATTCTAAAGCGTCGAAGCCGATTGGAAAACCGTTTTATTTTACATTAGCCGGCACTATCATCAGCCAGAAGACGTCCACTGCTGAACATAGGCCTCCCCCTTAACGACAAGATGCTAGTTGCATCCACCGGTTATTTGTGACTTTCACTATGTCGTCAGTACACTTAGTGGGAGGCCTGTCTATACGCTGCGTTTTAGCGGTTTTCGTGGTCTCCACTCAATAAACTTCCCCATAGGTTATCGGTTGTTCGAGCGACGCCGGCCAAAGATTCTAAATCTATGTTAGTTTAAAATATCATCGAGCTGAAACTGTAATTCAATCAACTTAATTTTAAAAAAACTTGGTTAATAAATATAAAACATCAGTCAGTTGCAGGAAACTCTAGGAATTTTTAACAATCATTAAATCTAGCTGAATAATTAGTTTTGACAACTCTTAATGACATTTTGTGTATCGGAAATTTGACTTTGGGTTTATCCCTGTTTGACATATTGTGTTAAAAACTAAAACTAAGGTGTTATGCAACTGACTGATAAAAAGTTACAAATTTATTGTATTAATACTGCACCGTAGATTAATGTGATGTTTTAAGGCTATTTAAATTAATAAATGCTCCTAATTTATTTTTATTTCACGATTACAATGCATACGCAAAGTATGCCATTAATACAGGCCATTTTCACAAAATTAGTAGGAAGAGGGAGAACACACGTTGCGATTGGCTAATCAAAGATCACGTGTTGTTTTGGTGGCAAACAACAATAACTTTTCGGTTTTCTGGGTATATCCTCTCGTCCCTAAAAATGTTATTTGCCAAAACCATTCTACCCTCAAATTACTAGTATAAATTATACAAACGTTTAATATATTATATTATAAAATAGATCTAAAGTATAATTTCACAAAATATAGAATAATAATAACTTTGTTTTAAAATACGTATGGAAAAAGCGCTTAAGTAAACATACTTAAGTTTGGTGAAATCGACCTTAACATTGTGGTCAAAAATCCATTGGAGGACAATGAAAAATTGAAAGTCAAATGTATAACTATGTGTCCATTTGATCAGCTTCTGGACAAGCCTGATGATAAAGCAATAAAAAGTCCAAGAGCGCCAACGACTGAGAAACGGCTGCCTCAATCGCCCGTCAAGATATCGGTTTTGCCCCGAGACTACGAAATTCGCCTGGTAGTGCAGTGTTTTAGGTTAAGGCAATGTCTTAAACTTGAGCTGTTGCGAGTGGAGACATGGCTCGACATGTGGTCTAGATTATGGACTATTACTTCCAAACGTCACATCCTATACATTTGGCTGTCGATTTGAGTGATCGGTCACCTCCAATGGGTATTTGGCTAAGATCCCTGTTATGCTAAGCTCACCTAATACAGCCCATAAGCTTGATATATTAAATTTATTAATTAAAATCATAAAGTTTACATATACAAATTATTTAATTAACAACAATCTTATCTGAATAAAAGATTTTATAGATTTTTATCAGATTTTTGAGATATAACCAAACTATTTTCACTGTGGGGTAATTTACACAATGTAGTACCCACTATCTTTATTTACAGACAGTTGCAGGATAGTCTAGTTATTAACATGCGTCAAATCTCTAAATATTCATTTTGACAGCAAAGTTCAGTTACCTAAATGTCATTAGACTATAATAACATTTAGGTCAATGGAAATTTGCATTATTTGATATTTGGTTTATTAATTAAAAATCTGTCAAATAGACATTAAAAAACGAAATAGTTTATAAACGTTTAATTAAACAAGACTTCGTACAACCGACTGTTAAGGTGTTATTATATTAATGCGATACTTTCGACGTTATGGTTTACTCTTTATAGAAAATAAGGTTTGATAAACCAATAATCAAACGGGGAGTGTCTTTTCAAAAGGACTTATTTCTTTTTTTAATGTTCGGTCAATTGACATTGTTACTCACAGATGAGTGTTATTCTAAAATGCCTCCGAAAAACAATTCTACTTTATCTTACTGATGAAATAAGTATTTTAAAAGACACTCCTAAAAAAATAAATGGGTTACGGAACAAGATTTTTATACTTTGTAAGATTTAGATGTGTTTAATAACCAGTTATCTATGATTATTTTAAATAAGGCAACTGTGCTACTAGATTACTCAGTAGGAAGATGAGTGGCAAATTATTGCTGCAGACCTAACAATTTTAATAGATCCAAAGGCACAGTAAAATGTTTGATTAATAGTTATCAAGTGTGGTTCCAACCAACAGCGCCGATCTCAACATAATTATTTTTAAATTACGTTATCATAATAGTTTGGGACATAGACAACTTGTATTAAGACACTTTTTTTTTAATTTTATATAATTCACATTCCAAAACTTTATTTAGTTATTATTATTAATTTGTAATAATAACCATAACCGTAAAGCTTGTATGAAGAGAATTGTAGATGTGAGGGAAGCCGAGGGAGTTGTGTCAGGATCGTGGCAAGTGGTCTCTGTCTATCCCTGGGGAAAACAGGCGTGACAATTTGATTACTTTCCAGTATATTTACTTTGTGTCCAAAAACAGTACAACTAGAGCGAAATGTTTTGTTTTGCATTCTTAGTATCAACATTTTTTGGTTCACAAACATTTAACTGCGTTCCCAAAAGGCAAAGTAAGGCGTATAAAATCTTTCATATCCATAAATGCATTGACGTGAGTGCCCACCTTTGGGTCACGACACGTGCAGCATGACAATGTTCAATAGGATGGCCGCATTATAGTACTCGCGTTATGAACATAAATGCATAAAAGTCCGTAGCAATTATAATATGTATAGAAGTCGGCAGATAAAGAGAGCGCTGGCAGCAACTTGTTTTGTTACCTACTTACTTTCCATATTTTTAATGTGTATTTTAGGAATTTTATCATTTATGAGCACGACAGAATGCTTTCTACTGCAGTTGTCCAGCGCTCTTCTAATTAGCCAATTCTTATGCTGGGTGCTCAAATGGGTGCGCTCTTGCCGGGATCTATAACTCTTTGCATTTTTCAGCGAAATATCTTGTCAACGAATTTGCACTGCTTTATCAACGTGACTAATACTTGAATTAAACAAATTTTATGCGTTTATTTTGGTTTTGATTTTACAATTTTTTATTATTCCGACGTTTCGAAAGCTTTGCAGCCATCGTGGTCACGGAGAGACTGAGGTGTTGGTCGTCCTATTGGTTGATGAGACTAATACTTATCTAAATAATAATACTTATGGTGACGGCAAATCAGTGATTTTGCGTTGTTATTTGGCATTCTCGCAAACCAATTAATATAGTTATCTATAGAAAAATTATTCCCTAACGTAATTACGTAATTTTGTAAAACCTATTTAAAAATCTTACCGTGACGTTCATCGATATCGATATCGATGCAAGCTCATCATTATTGCACTCCATGAGTGCGAGCGAGACTTGAAGTTCCTAAAGCGAGTACTATAATAGACAACTTTTGCATACAAATTGTTGTATTGCGCGTGTTGTGTTTCCTAGGTGGGCGGTGAACCTAAGACTTTTGACATTTCTTAAATTGATTTATGAAAATATATAATTTGCTAAATTTAGACTGCGGGTGTCAGTTCACTGAGACTGTGGACTCAACAGTTTTGTACTTTGGTTTGTTGTGAGTGAAAGGTAGATATCTGTATTTGATCATGTGCTGAAACAAAACAAAAATAAAATTAAAAACAAACTTTTTTTCCTAAATGTGTCAGGAGATTGGTAGGCAGTGGTGCCCAGTCTGCCGATCCAGAGCTATAGTTATACTTGTAAGTACCACCACTTACAAGTATACAGACTGACAGCCCTTGACAGCTTGTAAGTAACCGGTTCCAACGATACTGACATGGTTGATGCGACTGCTACTTGCAATTATTTAACTGTAGTAGCAGTCACCTTAATGCCCAGAACAAACACCAGCTTAATATCAGGGTGGGAGTCATGTCGAGCCAAAATAAAGAAAAATCTAGAATTTTGTCAGTCCGATGTAAAAACTAGATTTATTGTATGGCAGTTAATTTTGTCATGCAATAAATCTAATATTTTTAAAATCGTACATAGTATGCTACGGAAACATACACAGTTTTTTGAACTAATTTATACAGTATAGCATTGGAATGTGCCAAAAAGTAATAAAATAATGTATTCATAAACATAGATGGGGCTCAGTGTAGCCATTTACCTTAATTTGTCTCTTCATCGTAATACAAAATAATGTTATAAAATACATGACCAGAATGGGCCAAAACACTGGTACATTGAACGCTTCAATGAATGTGCAACAAAATCCTACAATAGTACTCTTGGTCACTGATAACCAGAATTTGAATTCTGGTAAGCGTCTTATGAACGGCCGGAACTCCTCTGACGAGCGTGTCGGCAATTGTGGACCATTTTCGTCATCGCCTGAAATAAAATTACATGTTAAGTGTGTCGAAAGTTACACTACTCAATAATATAACGAGAGGGGTCGCGCATTGGAAATAAACTGGTGTGCTAAACACCAGTTTATTTCCCGTAAAGTCAAGGGTTCTATTCCCGGTCGGAGCATGTTTTTGTGTTATTTTGTAGTTAGATTGAATATTACAAATATGTATTTGATAATAAAAAAGGTGGACAGTGGTGCCCAGTCTGCAGATCCGGGGTAGTACCACTTACAAATATACAGACCATAAAGTGACTTAGTAGCGTTTCGGAATTAGCTTTTTCGTGACCGGTTTCAACTAGGCAAGTATAGTGACTGCTTATTACAGGTATTTAACTACAGTAGCAGTCACCTCCATTCATGAACCCAATATAGATGACCAATGTACTCTGATTGTTCAGTATCTATGGTACAAGCACATTTAGTAGGTTAGTATAGACATATAGAAAATACAAAAATCTGTTTGCCAGTCCAGTTCCAGTGAACCTTTGAGTTGTCCCTGGAGCAAAAACACACACATATATATATATATATATATATATATACATTGACAGTATCTATAATAGATAGTGCATAAATAATATAGTTAATAAAGTATGTATATATAACACATACATGAATAGGTAATAAACTATATCTAAACAATGAAAAAGTCTTTGCAAACGACATATATGATCAACACGTCATGTTTCATAATGAAAATCTTAAATTTACCGCCTACGAGTATACTGTATCCATGTAATTTACTCATAAACGTTTGACGATAGTCGTAGCCGAACGGTTAGCGATTGGTTTGTTGCGCGTAAATTCCCGGGTTCGATTCCCGGTCGGAGCAAATATTTGTTAATAAAAAAAGAGGCGGATATTTGTTTCGGGTCTGGTTATCACAGAGTGGTAGGCAGTGGTACCACGTCTGATGATCCAGGGTAGTACCACCAATGACAAGTATACAGGCCGTGAAGTGATTTGGTCGCGTTTCGGGATCAGCTTGTAAGTTGCCGGTCCAACTAGGCCGGCATAGTGGATGTGATTGCTACTTACAGTTATTGAACTACAGTAGCAGGGACATCTATTTATGGACCACACTCCAGCTTAACATCCAGCGGGGTGCTGTCATATATCGAGTCACAATAAAAAATAATAATAAACAAGTGCTGAGCGGTAAGAAGTTTTATTAACTACTCTGTGATTGTATTTCTATATTTATGACAGATTTCGACAAACTTAGTTGTTATTCACCTAAAGAAAAAGGAATACAATTCAGTTTCCATACATTTAATTAAATAGTTTACATGTCTTCAGTAGACGAATGAGAGAATCATAGGTTTAGTGTAGCGCTGGTAAAATGTGAATCCCCTTTGAAATCCGTGGCAGGAAATCCATCAGAGAATCGGAGTTAAAAGTGAAGTCGAGTGAAGCCCCACTTTGGAGACAACGGCGAAAAACTTTACTTAAATATCTGATAGAGTGTTGGAGAAAATACGAAATAACATGATTTAGATATTTAAAATTACTTGGCTACACTATATAAAATTAATTCATAATTATTTCACCATTATTACATATTAATATTCAAAAAAGCATTTTTTACTAATACAGTTGTTTACCATAGCTCTCAAACTTAGTCTTGTGCACAAGGTATGCTTAAGAAACATTTTGTAATTAGAATTTTTTTTACATTTTTTCAAAAGAATGTATTTTTTTACTAATAGAAGCCATTATGGCCCCTATTATTTTACCAACAAAAGCCAACAAAATTAGTGCAATGATCAATAAGGTCATTCACAGCTAAATAGATAATGAGTATGGCATGCTAATGATAACATTACTCCATTATCAATATTTAAGGGATATTATTGTTTTTTATTATACATTTCTATACTAAGCTACTAAAGTGCTTGTATCATAGAAACAGGACAACCAAAGTACATATATCAAAGATACATTGGTATCGGTGAGTTAATTCGTACCCGTGCTTACAGCTTGCGTAACCATTGCTCTGCCACTACACCACAGACACCTATTGTTATAATATATAACTATAATATATATTTTAAAATAGTAAATAATATATTTATTATTATTTTATTGTGGCTCGACATATGACAGCATACATCCTGATGTTAGGCTGGAGTGCGGTCTATGAATGGAGGTAGCAGTTGCATCTACTATGTCAGTCTGGTTGGAACTAGCAACTTTTAAACTGATCCAGAAAGGTGACTAAGTTACTTCACAGTCTGTACACATGAAAATGGTGGTACTACCCAGGTTTGTCAGATTGGGAAAATAACCAGCAATTGTATTATAAACTTTATATAGTGTAAACAATGATTTAAAATATTATGATTTTTTATTTGTTTACATTTCTATACTAAGCTAGGCAAGTGCTTGTATCTAAGTACATATAACCAAAGTACATATTAAAGATACCTGCAAGTAGTTTTGAACCCATGCTCTCAGTGTGTGTAACCATTGCACTACCACTACATCACAGTCATCTTAATACTATTGATTATATTTTTAATTTTTATACTAAGCTACTAAAGTGCTTGTATCATAGAAACAGGACAACCAAAGTACATATATGAAAGATACATTGGTATCAGCAAGTGGTTTTGAACCCATGCTCTCGGTTTGAGTAACCATTGCACTACCACTACACTATGGTTACCATATTGAATTCACCAAGGTGAATTCTCTATTTGAATTTGAAGTAATTCTTTAAATTAATAAATTATCGAAAACGCTAAATAATAATCAACAGATTTTAGACTAAAGATACCATCTTGCTTTAGACTACTTTAAAGTAAACTTTTACATATGTATTTATTTACTTTTGTACTTATTTGTGTTTAACTCTACCTCTCTTTTAAATAAAAATAAATGCAAAAAGAGGTAAGTATGCATTTTTTTAATGTGAATAATAAATACAGCTAGCTAGATATTTATATATCTGAGTGTTTTGATAATATTCAAAGATAACAAAAATGTGAGTGTATCTTACCATCAAGGTCCATGGCTGGATCAATTTTTGGTGTTAAAAAGGCAATAAACAAATTTAAATGATATATTCCCAATCCATATGTGACAATATACCAACCCTGTAAACATACATTTATTAGTATTGACTCTTCCTTTTTTATAGAACCTTAAAGGATATTAATCTCCCTTTCCTACATCGGAAAAGACGGATATTATTTTAAAATGAAATATTGTTTAAAATTTACAATAAGCTGGGTGACATTAATCTGGAGGTCTATAAAAGGAGTTCAGCCACTACACTTGAATAAATTCAAGTAGTTCTATGTACCATGGTTACCTATTTAGTTAGAACAGGCAAATTTCAAGTTTATTCCAAAATGTGACTGAGTCTCTTCATTGGCAGACTGGGTTAGTGACTACTAAATGTTTGGCTACCACTCTTTAATATTAGGAGATAATATTTTTAAAAAATATTTATAACTTTAGATGTAAGATATTTTGATTGCTACATAGTTAAAGTAATGATTCTAACATAACTTTCTCATTTTTTCATACAAACTCTATGGTTTGTACACTGAGATGCCCCTTTTTTAAATAACTCACGACATCTGATTTCAGGGCTGATGTTCAGCAAGGGGAGGTCCAAGATGTCAGAAAAACCATTTCAGTTTACATTTGCCACAGTTACCAAGCACTATGACTAGTAAAGATGTGACCAATTTGATCAAGTAACAATATCTGAGTTGTACCTATTTAATTCTTTCACTTTACATAATGGAATTCAAATACTTACTTGTTTAGAAATGATTCGTAACATAAATAATAGTAATAATACAACTGTGCCACCCCATCTACTCTTTGTGTATGGAGTCCATCTATCAAGAGTGCTTTGATATATCTATAAAATAAGAAATATATATATATATATATATAACCTGATCACATTATCTGTGCTCCTTTCTGGAAAGTGTTGCAAAACCTCCTAAACCTCCCCATTGAATGAGTACTACTCATTTCAATAAAAGTTTTTTTTATTTTTCAGATAATGTGACTGGGTTAAATGATATAATTATTAGGATACTTGAGCCAGCACCTTTATCTCTTTAATGGAAATCATAATTTCAGTAATTAATGCGACACTAGAAGTCCTTTGTAGAATTATAAAGCAAAAAGGCCATATGCGAAGTGTTGACTTTAAAATGGCTTTCAGATTGATGCCCATAGTACGACCACTTTTTATAGGTAGTATTGGAAAAATTGTTTTGCATTAAAAACAACTGTGTACCAAAACAGAGTGTGAGAAATGCAGAGATATGGATATATGGTGAGTGGGCATGAATCGCTGGTACATGGACTCGCTAGATAGTTTTATTTTTATTGTGACACAATATTTGACCTCAACCCTTCTTATGATAAGCAAGAGGAGATCCAAGAGTGACAATGACTGAAACAACCAAATCAATTCATGGCTGCCTCAGTCGCCATCAGCCGGCCAAAGGTGCTTCTACCCTAGGTTGGCAGACTGTGCACCACTGCCTTCAACTCTTAGACAACCAGACCCGGAACAAATATCCAGAAAATATCCTCTTTTTTAAGCAAATATTTGTAATATTCAATCTAATTAATAAATATTGCAAATACTATGAAACAAATATTTGCTTCGATGGGAATAGAACCCATATTTATAAAATATTGTAAATGACAGCCTATAACACGGTTCAACACAAAATTTGTCTTTAACTTTAAAGCATTAAATTTCTATTCTTTAGGTCGTAATTAGACGAAAAAATAATATATGGCATGAATAAGTTTGCTTTTGTATTTAGGAGACCGATTGAACGATATTTTTCAAAATCTGTGGTTTTAATTTTTAATTGAAGATGAAACCATTTAAATAAACATGTTTATTATTTTTATTAGGCTTATTATTAAAACAACTTCCAAAAAAATAGAAAATAATTTAAAAGTGCACGCTTTTACTTTTTCTTTTATGTTCATAAGTACTTTCTCTTAATAAACCCTAAATATAGTGTCCCATCATGTTTTCATCGTATTGGCCTTGATAACGTTGTTCGAAGCTCATAATGTCCTGATGAAAACGTTCTCCTTGCTCTTCTGAATACGCTCCCATGTTGTTTTTAAATTTATCTAAATGAGCATGCAGCATATGTACTTTTAATGACATCCTGCAGCCCATGGCCTTAAATTTTTTAAGCATATTCTCAACTAGCTTTTCGTAGTTTTTAGCTTTGTTATTTTCAAAAATCCAGAAATGACTGCTTTGAAACTATTCCCACTCGATTTTTGAGTACGATTCAGCAACGTTGGCAATGTTTCATCGGTGAAAATCTGTCTGATTTGTGGACCAACAAAAACTCCAGCTTTGCTTCTGATAACTGCGGATAAAATACTTTTCTGTACTTTTCTGCGATAATTTTTTCGGTGGCTTAGGTACTGGTTGTGTCTGATCATGTGCAATTGGAGCAGAAGAACATTCAAGGTATATTCGATAGGTTTTGCATTTTTATCTCTACGTCTTTTACTCGGATTCACAATGCAAAAGTAGCTGTCGTTAACGTGGTCTTTTGGCTCTCGCCAGATCCTTGGTATTGCAAATTTCATAGACCTTTTCTCACCTCGATACCAACCTAAAATATAGAAATTAATATGTCTATTATATTTAATGCATCGTTTATTCAAAAATTGCTTACCTTCCAAACATCTTTTACAATTACTACAAGCAAAATGTGGAGCCCATGTCTTGTCTTGATTCCAAACATAAATATATGCGAAAAATATAAATAAACGAAAAAATATGCTTCGTAGGCTTCACAGAGAACGTAAGATGTCTTTAGTTTGTATTTTACGTCTCGAACTTTAATAAGTTGGCCACATATATAACAAAATGCATCAACATCATATTTACACTTTCGGGACGATATTTTAAGTTATTCTAGATTTGTACCAAACACCTGATCATTGTTTATCACTCGAGTGCCATCTAGTGGCACTATGTGAATGGTAAAACCCCAATCTGATCGCGCGGTATTTGTGAATATATTAAAATTAATTAAAATTTCAAAAAAAATCAAAAATGAGTATTATTACTATAACTATCACAAAAGCAAACTTTATACCACAAAAAGGTATTTTCTTTTTATTTTTGTGCATATTTAACCGGAAAATCATAAAATAAACTTTAGGACAAAGAACGAAATTTTTTTTGTAGAGTCGTGTAATCATTACAGGATTTGTATGAAAAAAATGCTCAAAGCCTCGATTGATACTTTGGTTTGTTGAATTAGAGAATAATTTGATATAGCATGGCATAGTTTTTTTTAATTAATGGCTAAATAATAATAAAATACAAAATGGCAATTATTTTTATGTAACTTGTGTCATTGTTTTTAGCTATATGAGTAAGCACTTTCAGATATCATATTGTGCACAATTTCTGATAAGAAAAATACATATACAAAGAAATGGATGAGTTCTTAGTTGTAACCAATGAGAAAAGAAACATAATCTAGGGACGTAACCAATTATCCTTATATTTATAAAAAAATTAATAAAGCCAACACATCAGCAATCATTGAAAGGTTATAATCTTATAAATGTTTAACTTGTAAACTTTTAAATAGGTTAGGCATAAAACTAAAAAGGATTTGTAACTTGAGCATCTATTACCTAATGTAATGATTCAAATAATAATTGATATTATATTACACAGTAATGTAATTATTATGTAAAGAATTCTAATGACCACAAACGTTACCTGTGATATTCTCGTGCACATTTGCGAGAAAACGCTTTTTCTTCCAATGTCTCTGGATAAATCATCGCCCTCCATCATTTTAATGCTTTATTTTACTACACATATAATTCGATAAATTAAATCTATTGGAATGCGGCTAGTTCATTACTAGTCACTTATTTACTTCACGTTTACACCATCCCAAATAAAAACTATTTCACAAACGGCGTCTGGCAACTTTTAACACATATATTAATAACAAGTTTGGGTAATTATAAATGTATGACTTCAATTAAATTTATCAATTTACGTAGATTTTCGATTTCAAACATCAAAAATCATCCACGTTGAATGAAGTTTGTGACTGATAGTGTTGCCAGTAAAATAAATGTTATGGCCATAGAATGAACGACAATGAAGACAAAAATGAATACCACAAAATATATATCTTAAAGCCTCTACCACACAGGTGCTCGTGTGGAGTTGCTGGTCTCCCACCGAACTCTCTTCCCCTGGGCGGCGGATAGGGGAACGCCGCAAGTTTACTTGCGGTATCGGTTTTACCGACGCGGACCATACCAGCATTTTTGTGAGTCCTCGGCCCGCTTGCCGGCCCCCCTTCCTTCCCCCCCCCCCCTCTCAGCCGCGCTGTAAAATGCCTGATCGGAATAACAGCAATTTATAAAAAAAAACACACAGGTGCGTTATTATCGGTCGATTAAACTGGATACGTTATTGCGATAATGCGTTTCGATTCCTTTAGAAATAGAATTATCGTCCGATCGTCCGATAATTCTATTTGGCTGGTCATTTAGATAAAAGTGTCGAATGAATTCATTAATGAATCGATCCAACGATGTTGGATATTATCATTCCTATCTTCGAACCGAGTGAACGAGTAAACTCGGTTCGAGTTTAAATGTGAACGAGTATAAATGTGAACGTTCACTCGCATTCCGCATTTTGTTTGTCCATTCGCAAATGATTTTACTCGTAACATAGATTTTTATTGTGACTCGACAGCACCCTGCCTGATGTTAATCTGGAGTACGGTCCATGAAAGGCGTTGACTGTTGCTACAATTCAATTTTTTAAATTTACTATGACTTACTTAACATATGACAGTACTCCGCCTGATGTTAAGCTGGAGTGCGCTCCATTATTTAAATTGACTGTTATTTCAATTCAATAACTGTAAGTAGCAGTCACATCCACTATGCCGGCTTAGTTGGAATCTACAATTGACAAGCTGATTTCGAAACGCGACTAAGACACTTGTAAGTTGTGGTACTACCCCGGATTGGCAGACTGGTACCACTGCCTACCGCTCCTTGACAAGCGTCCGCCCCTTTTTTTTTAATTTGCAATATTTATCATAATATTTTTTTTTTGAGTTAATTGAATAAAAGAGAGTCATCATCCGTAGTCAGGCTAGAATTATTATTAGAAATTTGATTAAAATGTGTGAAAAATAAAAAAAACATGCATTCACTATTCTCAAAATTAAATTAATACATAATTCATTAAAAATTGTTGCTGTCTAATGTTTATACTTCAATTTAATACACATATATAATTTTTAATAACCAAATCTATTTGCTTTTTTAAGGAACGTGTGTGTTTATCGTTATCAACATTTTGCATGTTATTTCACTATTTATAATAGACACGTGCCCACAACTGCATTCTTACCGCGTTTATTTAGCTCGTTCCCCGACAGTATATTTTATTACTTCAATGATAGTTTGTGGTCAGCTGTTTCCATTTTTTGAAGGATTTAGCAATACTGAAGCAATATGAGGAGGATACACAATACCCGGTATATAACTTGGAGACGTTTTTACATTTGTAGTAGTGCGCCTAAGAGCGCGTTTCTATTATTAACACACGTTACAAAAAACACTTTTATGTGCTTAGGTTTTAATTGAAAGCCAACGGAAGATAATCGGAAACTTTTCATGGAAAAGCACGAAATTCGGTACTTACCAATTAAATATTGCAGAATATCAAGCACAAAACCAACTAACTGTTTTCACCAGTAAAACATATTATACGAGGGGAGGTCCAAAAGTTCGTGGAATGAAGGGGATGAAGTGGAGGTAGGGGCGCTCGCTATGTGTCATTCTAACTGGGGACTCATCATTAGTATATAAGCATGGTCGGGAGTCGATTGAAGATGACGGCCAGTTGAGGCAACCACATCAGACATCATCGAAAAAGTGGAAAAATGTGTACTAGAGGTGCCCCGTTTGAAGAAAAAATAGTTATCTGCATTAGTTGGTGTATCAGATACTATTATTTTGCGAATCCTACATGACCACCTGGGTATGACAAAAGTCAGTGCAAGATGGGTACCGAGAATGCTCACGCCGCTTCAGAAACAACAGCGCGTCGATGCGTCTAAGCAATTTTTGGAGCTCTGTGGAGACGAACCTGCACAGACTTTGGAGCAGATTGTTACCGGAGATGAAACATGGGTTCATCACTTTGAGCCTGAGTCCATGCAATGGCATAAGAAGGGGACACCACCGCCAAAGAAGTTTAAAGTGTTGGAATCGGCTGGAAAGTTGATGGCTATTGTTTTTTGGGATTGTGAGGGGATATTATTAATTGATTACAAAGAAAAAGGTAGGACCATAACCGGAGAATACCACGCAGGGATATTAGAAAAATAAAGGAGGTCATCAGGGAAAATTGACCAAGGGTGTGCTGCTCTTGCAAGACAACGCGCCGGTTCACAAGAGCAGAGTTGCAATGGCTGCTTTGCATAAGTATGGCTTCGAATCGATAGTGTAGGTACTACACACACTACAACAAATGCAAAAACTTCTCCAAGCTAATTTTTAAGTTTCTACCTCATCTTTTCACACCCGTAATACCAGCACAGGTCGGGGAAAGTATCCGCATTCTGTCGACCGAATCGGCAGTCGAACTAAAAAGGTTAGATGCGTCTGTTCTTTGTAGAACAATCGACAAGTGGAATGCTTTACCAGCCCATGTGCCTCTCTATCCTGTAACCTTGGATCCTTCAAGCAATGCGTGAAGAAGCACCTTGGTTCGCCATAGTGACGGCGGCCGTGAACTAAATCGTTTCTTTCAGTCGTCGGCACTCTTGGACCTCTTTTTGCTTAGCATCATGCGGGTCAAGGTCAGATGTAGAGTCACAGTATAAAAAAAAGAACTTATTTACTAAATTAGGAAGTAAAATGAAACCCAACTTTTATTTAAGAAATTTAATGAAATAATTATTGGTCCTAATTAATAATATTTATATACAATGTGATCATTTTTACATAAGTGTTCCTAATGCTATATACAACACTAATAAATGAAAAAATAAAGAGAACAGTCTATTCAAATACATAATCTAGACTATTATTGCATCATTTAAAACTTATAGAACAATATTTAAAGTACCTAATCCTCAAAAACTTTTATATAAAAAAGAAATTTTGGTCCAGCTAAATCCTAAATTAAAACAAAATATTGCTTAATTTCAGAACATTAACTTTATATTGATATAACGTTTTAGAACTAGCATTATATTTACAAAAAAGTATCATGCAAAATATTAAAGTAAATATACAAGATAAATTAGGAGCTATTAAAAGAAATTACAATCTAAAGTTTTCTTTGAATAAAGACAATACGTATAATTGTATATTACTTAAGTGGCAAAAGTAAATGCGTATTTATGATTATTTACATATACCAAATGTTGTATTTATTTCCCTAAGAGACGCGGGGGTTTCCATTTGACCAGATTCATGTCGCCTCTAAAGACAGCATACACCACAGACTTGACGATCTTTATACAGTCAAAATAGGATATACTAAAAAAAGGAATTCGATAGGCAGAGAATTAAAATGTCACTCATCCACGATCATTCTCTACCTAAATATTATTACGACCAAAATATTATTTATTCGGAAATAATAGTATCTGAAAGCTGTGAGCAACTATTTCTGTATTTTAAAAATTGACTTAGTTTACGGTTGCCTTTGTTAGCATTGGCTTTTACTATGCCGGTCAATAATAAATATTTTGATAACTCAATTTGTTGACATAAAGGACAAGATCCTTTGGGGAAAAGGCGTGACAATTTGATTGAGTGTTGGAGAACTGAGGCAATGCTGGGGAGGATCCCTCAAACCTTACTTCATCAACAGCCTGTTTTGTGCTATCTCTTTATGTAATATTCGATAAATAATCTACAATTAATAACATCGATTCCTTCTAATGCATGACGATAATAATAAAAATGCAATATTAAAAGATTTCACACTATTATGCGATCCTAGATCTTCATACATTGGTGTAAAACTTATTGTTATTTAAGAAGGCACTATAATCAGAACCGCTGGATATTTCCTCTCAATAAATACATTCAAAATGTATAATTATAATAATAATATTGCTATTAGAGTCATAAGGCTGTTTGTATTGCATTTTTATTAAAAATATATTAATAATTATTAATTAGCCCTAAAGCTGAAAATATTGTAAATATATATATATATACTAACTTTACATGGTGTCTTGTATTTATCTATCACAATTAATATATGAATAAAAAGATTTTATTTTGATTAGTCATATTAAAGTCCACTGCGATCGCAACCGCCGAAAATTACTGATTCGATTAAATAAATCAATAAACGCGATATGGTAAAATGTTCTTATTTCATTAAGGTGATCACACACCAGGACCATTGCTTATAACGTAACATGTAAGATACAATATTGTGGTGCCAGTGGTACACTAAACATAGTACGTGGTAACTGACTATTTGACAGCTCACACACATTATACGAGTTACTGTCTTATCCATGTCAATTAATTGCTCGCATGCAAGTACTATATTTTTTTGTTTGCTTTTTCCCACCACGCCACAAGCATCAAGTCGCACGATTTTGCCAATTGACATTAGCTTGTATGCTTGGGTCAACGTCGGGTGCAGTCATAAATATCTACTTTTAGCTCACATTTGTATGACCGGGCGAGGCGATGAGAGTACACGATGGCAGGCTGTATTCGATATAAGAAGTATTCGCTCGAACTGTGAATGTTACAAACTGCGAGCATTCATAGCATTCATGTCACTGATACCGCACTGCACTGTAAGACGAGTTACATTACACGCGAATGCTCCTAGTGAGTGACCATCTTTAAATATTTTCACACTAAACTAAAGTTGCTGATATATAAAAAGAATACATACTGTTATTAACAAAGAATTATTTTAATTACTTAATACTATCGAGTTGTAAATTTTCTACAGTTTAATAATTATAATTTTATAAATTATTGCTAGAGTATATCAATTGAATCCTAAGATTCCAAATTATTTAATACTTTAATATATAAAATAATGATTCACTACAATTAGTATTGATGAGATCCTTGTGTGACAATAACACTTTTCAGCTCTCATTCCATTCCTAATAATAATAAACATTAAAATCATATTTTATTAACAAAAATGCTTTTTTTAATTTATTAAATAACTTTTTAGAATTTAATTTCCAAAATTAACACATAGTCTTCAAGTCCCATTGAATATGTTAAAATGAAGTAAAAATCCCTTAGTAGCCTAAATAAGCATCTAGTAGAATATACTAACAAATAACTGCAAGTAGCTGTCACTTATCACTTCTACTATGTCGGCCAGAAGCGAGCCAGAGTTACTTCACAGTCTGTAGACTTGAAAGTGGCCTGAGCTACGAATAAACAGTTTGCCTACCATTCTTGGGCGACCATATCTTTCATCCTGTTCGGAAATAAGGAATGAATCATTTTAATTTATCAACTTAGTTGCCAAAGTTATTGAAGGCAACTTTAGGGCATTCTTGGTGGTTCTTTGAATGCTAAGTGTTAATTAATATTACACAAAATGCTAAGTATATCTTTGTGTAATAAAAGAACTATCAATTATTTTTTATTGTGACTCAACCTCTGTCACCGACTTGCCAGATGGTGAGCAAGGAGAGGTCTAAGAGTGACAATGACTGAGGAAACCGATTTAGTTCACAGTCGACTTCATTGCTGTCACTATGCTGGCCAATAAATGTATGGCTTTCTAATTCTAATTAGTTTTTGTGAAATGCTTTTTAAAGCATGTATATTACATAAATATAAATATACTACATAAACTTATTTAACAGCGGAAAAGTTTTGAATTGAATTGCTATTTGATGCCACCCACGAGCTGAAAACATCTCTGTGAACAAAATAACATGACATTAATATCAAATAAGAAAATCAAAATGAGGTAGGCAGTGGTGCCTAGGCCTAGTGTACACACCGTAAAGTGATTTAATCGCGTTTCGAAATCAACTTGTAAGTCGCTGGTAAAGTTGACGCGACTGCTACCTACATTTAATTAACTGTAATTACAGTCGCCTCTATTCGGTCATGCTGTTTCGGTCATGTGTAATCTATAGCATTCTAATATGGTCAAACCATTTAATACAGTTCCTTAACATAAGCTAAATTATCTAATATACATTTCCCCTATGATCTTTATATTTAATCAAATTTATATGTTTCTAAAATACCTAAACATGTATTCCTTAATAGGAAAAACTCTGTAAAATAAATGCCAATATTTTCCGAGCCAAATAAAAAATCTTTTTTTTAATAATCTTATCGAATATTGGTCAAGTGTTAACATAAATGAATGTTTTACCTGCAGTGACTAACAACACACTCATTGGAGCAGTATTCATCTTCCCATTCACTATTGGCAATTGCCGGATTGGTGCAACCTTGTCTGATGCATGAAGATGGGGTTCTGCTCTCGTTCTGTTGATAAAAGTTTTACAGCCTAAGATGTTGAAGGAAGAGAAAAAGGAACATGTACAAAAATATATATTCATATTTACAAGTTATTGAATACAGAATTTTTCCTATTAAGTTTATATTATTCTATCCCACCTTTGCCACATATACACATAAATCATTTCTCTTTAACAATAGTGTAAAAATTAAAATAAGATGAACACAGTTTAGGTGGATAGGAAATTATATTTTAGCGGTCCAAGTGAGCTGTCAACTAATTTTAATAAAGACCCTAGTGACTAGTGTTTATAATTTTATTTTATATGTATAGATATAAGCAGAAATGATGTCAGGTAGATCTAGTACGGGCTTGACCTTGAGCTGGAATGTCAGCTGTCAGCCAGCAAGTTGGGTGGATGATAAAAAGGGGAAAACTAAAGAAATGAGAAGGCCTAAATTTGGGCATTATTATAATGGGTGTTCATGGGCTGATTATCACTAATTGGTCGCAATCAACTATCAAAATGAAGTCCATTATGACTGGCATTAAAGTTCAGTAACAATTCAGTCATTGATGCTTGCTTCCCTTGCTTGCTTTCAATCAGATTTTAAAAAGATGTGTGAAATCCTTACTTTTTGTGGAGGGTGGCACTCCGTCATCTCTATTTCTCCCCAAAGGAATGATGTGCTATGATTGATTGAATATACAATTACTTACATCATTATTCTGTGGTGTCATTCCCGAGTTGTTTCCATTGTTATTGTTGACAGGTGAATGTTGTTCCATTTGTTGCAATTGTGCCTGTTGTTGTTGTGCCTGTTGCTGTTGGACTTGTTGTTGCTGGGCTTGTTGTTGGGGTGTGGGTTGTTGCTGATATTGGTGCACTTGTTGCATTTGCTGTGGATACAAGTTAAGAGTTAGACTTTGCAATTGCAGGAAATTTATTGGGTCTAAGGAATATTTTGTTTTCAAATTAAATTAATATTTATTGTCAACATTATAACATACAATAAACAATATATTAATCATATGTGTTGCCTAGTGCCCATTGAGAATTGTGGATGTGAAGGATGTGAGGGAGATGTGTACGGTTGGTATTTTTAATTATATATTTCTGTACTAAGCTACTAAAGTGCTTGTATCATAGAAACAGGACAACCGAAGTACATATATTACAGATACATTGGTACCGGTGAGTGGTTTTAAACCAGTGACAATTGCACTGCCACGGTCGCCTTGATTATAACATATTTCTACATGATGCCAATGAGAAGTCAAAGAGCTCCAGCGACTTTAAAAAAAAATAAACTAGCAGCTTTTGTTGTTGCATCTACTATGACTACTTTAGTTTGGATTTAAAATTTCATTTTGATTTTAAGATTACAATAAAACACTCATACAAAAAATGCATGAGGTTTAAAATGCACCTATTGAATCAAAATACTAATGACTCTTTGATATTAGTACATTTAATGGTTCAATAAAAAAAAGTATAAACTTTGTATGCAACATGTTAAAGGTTTTACTTTAAATCAAAATAATTGTTTTGTTTTTATTGTGACAGAATATGACAGCACCCCGCCTGATGTTAGGTTGGAGTGCGGCCCATATAAGTAGTAATCGCATCCACTATGGCAGCCTAGTTGCACATTGAATTAATAATAATTTATTAGATTATTATTTTAAATACAATTGATACTATACTATAGCCATTCTTGTACTATAACTATAGCAGAAAGAATTGTACAATGTTGTTTGTGTTTTTTGGCTGGCATAGACTTTAATTACTATGCTGCCAAAAAAAAAAAACAAAGAACAAAGTCCTTTTTTCTGTCTTCGGCTCTTTTAAACCTCTCTATGCTTACCATCGGTCAGATGTTGTCACAATAAAAAAAGAAATCTTGGCCAAGAAACATCCACAAGTGGGCTAGCATTATCCCTGTTAAGCAGCTGTTGCTTGCACTCAATATAGCAAACTGACAGCTAACCAATTTCAGTGAAGAGGCTCTCAAAAAAGAATCCCTTCCTTACTATAGTGTGCATCTGCTGGTGACACAGTTTACTTCTCAGTGGTCAAGAGGAGTAAACACGCTTAATATGCCTAAATAAGTATTAATCAAATTGTCATGCCTTTTTCCCACAGTGATAGGCAGAGAGAATGGAAACAATCATCATACAAAAGCTCTATGGTTATGGGCACTAGGCAACCTAGCTTTCTTGAGGATGTCTCATATAATCTGTCACACTGCTGGACAAATGCCTCCCTCTCAGTCACAATAAAAAAAACTAACATCTATCGGGCACTGTGCTATTCCTTATTCTATCCGCTATCGTCACTCCACATACACTCCTTATTGACCGCATTTCTACAGCACTCCTTTCTGCCACACTCCACATTCACTTCCATACATTAGTGTAGGAAGTATAAACTTAAAAATATGTTTTATAAACCAACCTGTGCATGATGATGGTACTGCATATGTGTTGGTGCTCCCATATTGGTTGGTGGTGACTGTGATGTCCTATATGTCTGCGGTGACATATTTGGTGTTGGGTAACTTTGGGGAGATTGTGCTGGTGGGTAACCTCTGGGAGACTGGGTCATGCCACCTTGGTAATTCTGTGGTGAGGTACCTGTGTTCTCTGGATATGACTGTTGGGGTGGGCCAGTAATTGTTTGCTGTAAGATTAATGTATGAAAATGTTTAAAAATATCTAATTTATTCTTTATATAATATACTTGTCTTTAAAATATATTTAAGTTTTTTAAGTAAATGTCAAAAAATAAAGACAATTGAAAAACTAAAAAAAAAATACTTTTTTTAAAAATTAATAACTCAAGCAAAGACTATAAGGAATATACTTTCCTAATAATACAAATTATAATTATGACCTAAATACACTAAACATAGAAAGCAAAATGATTTTACCTGATAGTTCTGTGGGGAATGTGCCGGTGCTTGTGGATAAGGTTGATGCTGTTGTGCACCTGGCTGATATCCTTGTGTCGATTGTCCAGGAACATACCCTGTCGCTGGTTGACCAGTTGGGTAACTCTGTGGTGAATATCCTTGAGGTACCGTCGTCGGCACGTAGTTTTGTGGAGAATGTCCGTTTCCATATGTCTGTCCTTGATAATAACCCCCGTAAGCGGGATTCGGAGTATTGTTTGTGTGATTGTACATAGCTTGGTTCTCTTGTTCACCACCCTTTTAAAAATAAACAAAATTACAGCCTAATTTTGTTTACATGTGAAAAATTGCGGGTCCACGTGCGTTTTCGGAACACGTCGTAAAAATGCTAGGATCTGTAGCCTATGAATATATTCCTCAAAGGCATACGAAAGTAATTAAAAATAAGGGACAAATCATTAATTAAAAATACAAAATATTTAAGAGCATGAATATTGAAAACATTTTGCGAAAGGAAAATGACAACCAATTATCAGTAGGTTGGTATTCTGATACTTGACGTATAAAGACGGCGTACCAACATAAAAAAGCATGTTAACTATGGTTTTATATAATTTTAGTCTAGTAACACAGATTTTTTTTCTTAAATAATGGCAAAGGAATCGTACACCCAAGTCTTTAGTTAAATATGTATATCATTTCAGCGGATGAGTGCTAAAACAAAGATGGTTCCTATCATTACATACAGCTACAGAAAAACTACTAAAACATTTCAGATAGTCTTGGAGTAAACATAAAATAACTTCAAATCACTAGCCTATATTTAGTTCCACTATTTGAATTTCTGTCTATTCAAGGGCGTGAAAATTTGATTGATTGTTTGATCTTAATTTATAATAGAGATTTGGCAGCCAACCGCGAGTGACAGGTCGTGCAGTAATTTTAAATTATTTGTAAATCTTGGTTTTATGAATAATAATGTGTAATAATGGTGGATTTGTTATCCGGTAATTATAATAATCATCATAGAGTATAGGCAAGTGATTTGAAGCTGTGTAACATGTCTCATCAAGACTCTATCGGAAGAGTTTTAGTAAAGTTTTTCTAAAACCATAACCATCATCTTTACCCTCATGTAATGGATAAAACACTGATACGCTTCATCCACTGAAGACATTATATAACAATTTTACAGAAGACTAGGCTGTATAGACTAAGTTTCCTTTGCCTTCTAAGAATGTGAGAATTCAACTAAAGAAAATTAATTTATAATAATCATTATTACACATTAATATTTTAAAAAATCTATAGGTTTTACTGATAATTTGAAATAACACAACTTATCACTTGCCAATGGCTGCTAAACCTTTATAATTTTTACCTTGGACACAAGACTTGCTCTGTAAGCAGCCAGCGCTTTTAGATATTCCTTCTTTGCAACTTCAGTTTTTTGTTTATATACCTGCAAAGAAAAATAATATTATATGATGTACAAATTCTAAATTATAATTTCTTAAAAAAAGTTTTATGTATGCAAATAATTCTCAACTTACACTTTTGTGTTCTGAATCCAATCCATCCCACATGGAAGCCACAATCTTAGAGACTTCACCAAAACTAGCATTAGGATTTTGGCCTTTTATAGCTGCTTGAGTGTCTCGGAAGAACAATGCATATGCTGACACTGGTCTATTAAAAATATTTAATTAACAATTAATTACCCATATTTCTAGTTAACTAATATAACTAATATTCATGATTTTTAAAGACTTACTTTTGTGGTTCATTAGGGTCCCTCTTTTTCTTCTTCTTCTGAACTTTTGGTTTCTTTTGTGCTTGTCCTCTATTGACACCATTATCTATTGGCTCTGGGGAAGACCTTTTTACAGCTGAGTTTGGTACATTAATCTAAAAATATGCCAGATATTACTACAAAGTTCATATTATGTGAATAATATAAAAAACAAAACAAAACCATAAATGATAACTAGGTCGTGTATTTTTATACAATACAATTCAAATTATAATATAGTTATATTAAAATGCTACAGGTGTTGGAGTTACCTGATGTAGGGAAGCTTGCTGCTGCCGGCTCGCTGAGCAATAATGGATAGGCAGTAGACTTTCCGCATCACCAGGCAACTACCAACAAACATTACGACCAGGTTATTAATGTATGTCAAACATATTTATTGTATATAAATTTAATAATAAATTATTTCATAACGTCGCGAAGTACCTGGGAATGCTGGGAAGGCACACTATCATCGGAATCGTCGCTGGTAGTGCCAGGAGGCGATGCTTGTTGCGGCGATCTGCCATACATTTGAGGAACTGCAGTTTGAGTGGGACTGCTGGGAGTAGGTGGTCCATTTATAGTCTGTGATGGCTGCATCATCAGTAAACGCTGTTGTCCACCGGGCTGCTGCTGTATCATGTAATTCCCAGCGGGTGCTCCAGCACTAAACAACACAATTATTGTTGTTAAAAAAGTAGCGATATTTGAATATTTCTAAAACTTTAGTAGTATAAGAAAGTCCAATCACCAACTATCGATTTAGAAGTTAATATTTATTAATTAATTGTATAAAATATAATATTTACGAGTTTTCAAAAACTTGTTATTCCATAATAAAAACTTAAATGACATTAGTTTTTTTAAAGTTTAACTGCGGCTTGAAATTCAAATCTTGATGGTAATATATAAAAAACCTTATAGCACATATATAATATCTATTATAAACTTATACCTAATTTACGGATGTGCAAAATAAATACAAAGAACGGACTCTCACAAATTAAAAAGCAGGAAAGTGAGGGGGCACAAGTCACGAACAACACCAAAAATATAACAAATACACTTATACCAAGGAAAAATATTAAGACAGAAAGAGAGTTTAGAGATAGAGCCTAAACATTATTTTCTTTAATTTTGTATGTATTTATGTATTAGATTGACTTATTAGCGTACTTTTTCTAGTAGAAGAAATGTTTTTATTTCCTATTCATTTTTTAAGGTATGTAATTCCACGAATGTTGTTAAATAGATTTAGAATGTGTCTATATACTCAAGGTCTCAAATAACCTTGCAGCATTTATCAGCTGTGGTTTGACCCATGCTATAACAGTTAAAATTCACGTATAAGTAACATCATTGGTTATCTACATTCAACACACATAACTGACATAAAATGTAGGAAGAAATGTAATATTTGATTTTTGCTTACGCTTTCAATATCCTGATGCATTCTCCCACGTTACAGGAATATCTGGGTGTGGGAGATAATATCAATTATAAAAAGTTAATTTAATTCACATTTTGATTTTTAAAGACCCTGTCTCGAATTAACTTGTCAAGTGTGCCCTGTTTAATGTAACTGCATCGATGTTTAAACATCGCAGTTAAACATCGATGTGTAACTGCCGTAAGTATACGTTCACATTTATAACTTTTCGAAATAAACTTTATGATAATTACGAGTATGATAGTCTATTTATTTATTGCGGGTAAAAATAAGATTGATAATAAAGGGTCAGAAGTAGAATTAGTATTTAGATTTTACAATGTAGTTTTACAAATAAAATAATATAAGTCTATAGAAGTTTCTTTTAGCAGAAATTGATAGAAATTGCGCACTTGTGGTAAATCGAGACGAGGCTGCGAGTATAGTAAGTTGGTATGATTGAGATGAAGGGGGGCTCTAAAGAATCGCATTGGAACTAAACATACCTTATTGCTGTGACTGGTGTATGTGGCTCTTGAAGATAAAGCGGTTGTTGATATGATGGTGCTCCACCTGGTGGCGCTAAGCCATCTTGTGCTGGATTAATCATCCCCACCTAAGGATTAAATACACATAACTTAAGTAAACTTTTAGTTTAGTAAGTAGCAATTACAATTTGAAAATGTACAAGTTAAAGCGCGCTATACTTTTTCTCAGACGAAGCGTGAATTAAAGAGATAAATAAAAACTATTAAATTAGATGAGCTGACATAGTTTTTAACAGTCGGCGGCTTTCTTGGACCTTCCCTTGCTTAGATACTTTTATAGATATAGGTATTTATTCATCTTCATTCTTGTATCATTTTTATTTTGCAACGAAATAATAAAACAATCCACAACTACATAATCTTATGCATATTATATGAAATTATAAATGTATATGAACCTGTGGCACAGAATGGTGATTCTGGGCATACGCCATGTGGGATCCTTGTATGCCGTTGGTGGCATGCTGCGTATGTATAGACGAAATATCGAACTCTTCGTCACCAAACGATGGTGTGTGGAATGTCTGTAACAAAATATTGGAATAAAATATTTCCTAATATCTAACAACAGAAAAGAGACTACAACTCCGTTTTTTTTATTGTGGCACAACATATGTCCGCATAACGCCTGATGTTAAGCTAGCAAAACGCATGTTTGGAAGCGACTGCTGCCTAAGTATTTTCTTTGCATTAACTTATTTTACTTCCCAAAAATTGACAATACAAAGGAATGCTTCAATGGTTTGGGCACATTGAAAGGATGAGTGAAAGTAGATGACGAAAGGAATTTATAAATCTAATAGCATTAAGGCTAGACCCAGAAGGGTGTTTTCCGACTTAATCGGAGGACAAATAGAGTATTGATGAAGAGAATTGTGGATGTGAGGAAGTTGGGTCAGGATCGTGACAAGAAGTATAGTAGGCTTTGCCGGTATAGTGTATACTTCTATGTCGCCCGTGAACTCTCTTAATTTTTATTGTTATTTTTTTGTACAAAAAAGTGGTGCCCTGCTTGCATAGTGTTAGTGATTGCCTGGAAAATGAGTATGATTCTGAAAATTTACCTGATCATTCATGATGTTATGAACGGGTGGACGTCGCAGTTCGGTATACTGTAACAAAGAAAAGACCTTTAGAACTTAAGATTGTTTGGAATTTTGTACCAAATTTGTACATTTATAGTAAATGAAGAAAGGTCGTAAAGATTACATTAACGTAGGATATAATTACAAATTAAAGTTAGTTATTTTTGTAAATATTTTTAAAAGTCTCACGCCTCCACTTGGACAGGGATAAGAGACAAAACGGATTGCCCCATAAGCAAATAAATTCGAGCAAATAAATCATTTCATTTTAATATACATTGGTAGATCCCGGCAGATAAAAAGAGCGCTGGTACTGAAGCTGCGCAGTAACTTGTTTTGTTACTTTACTACTTTGTTACTACTACTTACTTTTCGTTTTACGCACATGTATAAAATTTTAAAATATTAATATTTATGTGCACGACTGTATAGATAGGCGGACTTGCTCCTACCGCAGTCGTCCAGGGCTCTTCTACTCTGCGGTCTGCCGATGCCTATACTGCGCAGCTCAGAAGTCAGCGCTCATTTTATTTGCCAATAATTATAATGGGAAGTGGTTTTGAACCGGGGACTCAATCAATCAATTTGTCACGCCTTTTTCCCACAGGGATAGGCAGAAACAACAGAGCGAAACCTGCCACGATCCTGACACAACTCCCTCACATCCACAATTCTTTCAATAATACTTGATCATGTATCTACTACTTGTATTTTAGAACCTTATACTAGAATAAAGGTTACGAGTAGCTGGTAGAAAATGTTACTAGACATTAAGCTCGCCTATGTCCATATTAAATGTGTTTTATTTACTGTGTAATAAAGAAATTATCTATCTATCTAGCACGGTCCACAATCTATTATTATTTAGGTAATTATTATGTATTAAAATATATTATATATATTGTAGATAAATTTAGAAAACGCAGTTTAATTCCTAGTTGTGTGTGACCTAGCTATTAGGAACAATTTTAGATATTTTCGCGCTTTTTTCCCGATCAGAATTCCTGATGTCCTTTTGCAAAATTATAATAGATCACCAACAATTCCTACAATAAAAATGTATACACATAAGCAACGTAAGTATAAATGCGTTATGTTTCATTCCAAGAATAATCTTCTAACGAAAAAGTAATGTTTACGTAAACAAAATCTCATAGAAACTTCATAGGTGCAACATGTTGACGGTGTCAATGGCCCGTTTATTATTTTTGTGGGGCTATTTTAGGAACTGTCGACTGAAGTTCATTATTTTATATTTGTTATAGAGAAAAAGTTAAGGGACCGAGATAACTTTATGTCAAGTTTTTTTTAAAGAAACGACAAAATTATTCAACGTTTCCTAATATTTACTTAATAGTTTTGTGGTGGTAAATTTTAACATAGTGAAAGTCACAAATAACCGGTGGATGCAACTGGCATCTTGTCGTTCGAAATTGCGTTCTAAAGGGGAGGCCTATGTTCAGCAGTGGACGCCTTTTGGCTAATGATGATAAAATTTTAACTGATTTTATTTTATTTATTTATTTATACAAAAGAGGCGCACTAACAGCACACATATTACACAGTTAAAATTAATAATAAGCACAATTAGTCTAATTTCTGATATGTGTGCCTATAATAGGCGCACGCAGCATTCAACTGATCTTAACATTTTAATACAGGGAAGTTAGAAGGCACTATTTACTTTATTCGACATGCGACGGAACCCCGCCTGATGTTAAGCTAAAGTCCACGAACTGCAAGTAGCAGTCGCATTCATTATGCCGGCATAGTAAGAACCAGCCACTAACAAGCTATCTCCTTCTTTTAAAAAGTTTTCTAACATCGCTGCTTTAATATTTCAAAATGAAGTATAGAAAAACAGCATGACAGCACCCCGCCTGATGTTAAGATGGAAGTAGCAGTCGTATCCATTATGTTTGCTTAGTCAGAACCAGCAACTTTAAAGTTGACCCCGAAACAAGACTGAGGCACTTTAATGTCTCTACATTTGAAACGATTAAATGCAGTAGTTATTTGCCGATAGGGTACCGAGGTACTAGGATCGGCAAGTAGTTACAGTTTGCCTACCGCATTTAATCTTTTTATTGGTTATTTTTAAAGGATTTCATTTTAAGCTAACTCTTAGGAGTTATAATTATTATCATCATGATCAATTGTGATAATTTCCATAGGCAAATAAAAAACCAATTTAACCCATGAAATACTCGTACAAAATTCTATTATCATAATCAGTGTATCTAAATTGAGTTTGTGTAAATAATGGCGTAGATTATTTAGAATAGCGTTTTAAACATCTAAAGAGGACAGGTGCCACGCTCTGTTAAACGATTCGATAACGATTTTTAATAGCGTTGTAAAAAAAACATGTGCTCGCAAAGTTTTTAAAATTGTTTTGAGCTTCCATGCGGAAACGCGTACAGATATAATTTTTTAATAAACTTTAATAGAACTACTATATTAGGTTTAATAAAAACTAATGTTTGTTGATGCGTCATATCGGAACAGAACTTATATTTCGAAACAGCACCTTACTACAGCACCTCGATTATTCATTTATGATGATTAATTATATCAATTATTATTAGAGATAATTTATTAATTATATATCTATTTATTTATTCTTTTTATTAATGATTTTAATATTAATGTTTTATTTATATAATATTTTTTATCTAAATCAATTATTTTTTAATAATTTAAATAAAATAATTAAATCATTTATATTTTTTAATTTTTTATCTCTACAAGAAAACACATATTTAGTGGCTTTAAAATAAATTGTATGATTTATTTAATAGTAAAATGTAAATAAATTGTATATTTTAATTGTGACGCGACACTTTGCCTGTTGGAAAGCAAAAGAGGTCTAAGAGCGACGGCGACTGAAAAAACTGACTCACTATTGCCTCAGTCGCTGTAGTAATTTTTCAAGCTTCGCTCGAAGGATGCAAGGTTATAGATTAGGGAGAAAACATGAGATTGTAAGCTTGCCACTTGTCTATTGTTTTGCAAAGAAAAGATGCGCCGTGTTTAGTATGACTGGCAATCTGGTCGACAGAGTGCGTTTCCTCCGATCTGTGCATATGACGGGAGTAAAAAGTTGAGGTAGGAACCAGGGCCGTCTTAAGCATATTCAGCGCCGGGGTGCGAAAGTCAAGGCTCCGCTCGCGTGGTCTCAGTGTAGTAGGTACCTATCGAAATTTATGGCGGTCGGCATGCGCCCCTTAGGACTCTGCGCCCGGGTGCACTGCACCCCTTGAACCCCCGGGTAAAGACGGCCCTGGTAGGAACAAGGTTTAAGAGAACCTCCGAATATCCTTCGTGGTATAGGCGATAGAGGACTCGTAGAGCCGCCATGTCTCTACGAGTTTTCTAGAGTTCTCTTGAGCATTGTCTATTACGAGTATTACTCAGACATCTCGGCGCTGAATGAATCGAAGGCATTAAGAAGGGAAGGTGCGAAACAGTATTACGCTCAAGAGCAAGTTGTATTGTAACAGGCGATGCTCCGACTGCAATCTATTCTTAAGTTAGTTATTCACAAAACCTATTAAAATGTACAACACATGTATTGAAGACCACTGTGATTCAGGGTAGTGAAATGGTTATGCTAACCGAGATTCTATGATTCAAAACCACTTGCTGGTACCAATATATCTTTGATGTTGGTAGTTTACTTTGGTTGTTTCTATGATACAAGCACATTTCATAGCTTAGTATAGAAATGTAAATAATAAAAAATAGGTGATGTACATAATTAAATATATACATCACCATAATGAAGGCGACCGTGGTGTAGTGGCAGTGCAATGGTTATGCAAACTGAGAGCACGAGTTCAAGACCACCCACCAGTACCAATGTATCTTTAATATATGTACTTTGGTTGTCCTGTTTCTATGATACAAGCACTTTAGTAGCTTAGTATAGAAATGTAAATAAATAAAATATTTACGTATTTTACTAAATTCAAAACAATTGTCAAACAGTATAATTTTACAAAGCAGTTATCGATGTAGGTTAAATACGAGGTGCAAGTATGTGGAAATTGTTTAAAATTCTATAAGACGGCATTTGTGTTACAAATAACTGTACTAAGAGATATTTATTATACAATTTTATAATATATAATATTTTACAGTTACACAAATACAACTTTAATCTTTGGTCCTATGAAACTGTTTGTTTCCAGCCATTTCACACCGCTCATGCCAAATCTAACCTCAATTTTACTGATAGTAAGCAAGGGGAGGTCCAAGAGCGCTGATGACTATAAAAACCGTTTCAGTTTACGGTTGATAAATAAATAAGTCGCCGTCACTATGCCGGCCAAAGGTTCTTGTTTACGCTTCAAAAGAACAACACTTTCTGACCCTTTTGAGCTAATATTCATAGTATAATCTACCATTACCATTATAAAAACACAAACCGAGAGCACGAGTTCGAAACCACCCACTGGTACAAATGTATCTTTGATATATGTACTTTGGTCGTTCTGTTTCTATGATACAAGCACTTTAGTAGCTTAGTATAGAAATGTAAATAAAATAAAATAAATAATATATAAAAATTACCGGTTCCAATCGGCAAGTCATTTCACGGTATATACACCGGATCGGCAGACTGTGCAAATGACGGCCTACTGTCTGCCTACCACTCTTTTTGTATAATAAAGAGTTTATCTATCACTTACTAAGCGGCTAACACAAAAACTTGAATAGAGGAAACTAAAGCGTAGTATTCAGGTAAAAGTAAAAATACTTTTTATTAAATTGAACATACGAAAGGAAGGCAAACACCTCTCATTGTATGTTAATAACAAAATAGTAACAATATAATTGAATGGTATGTTTTTACAGATTATAGTTTCATTGTAGTGATTAACTTTCCATTCGTTAATCGTGCAGCATTTTAATGTAGTTCTCATGAAGGTTTTATACATCGTTCCTGTGGCTCGTTTTTTTTTGAAGTAAACCTCCCGCCCTCCGTTCCCCTTGGAGCCTCCTACTCCCTTTATTAAACCTGTTAGTTTTAAATGGCCTCGGGACAGAGTTTTGAAAAAAGTTTTACTTTTTAAAGAGCTTTTTTATTTCGTTTTTGTTGTTTTATCATTTTTAGTTTTGTATAAAGCAAGCTATGTTAAGCCGGATTTACATTATTAAACTAATGATGTGAAATTAGTTTTACGACACAAGTTTTATATACAATTTTAGGTGACAATTTGATTGATTGATATTATTATTAAAATATAGGGGTGCTCCAACCAAAAAGCATGTACAAAGAGCATGTGGATGTGAAGGAAGCAAAATAATGTATGTAAGGATTGTGGAAAGTGGCGCTCCTATCCCTGTGGGAATTAAAGCTTGGTAATTGTTAATGATAAAGATGCACATAAGCAAAATTTATAGTTATGTGCATATTTATGAATATACCAGAAACTAAACTTAATTAATTTGAAGAATTATTGAGGCATATAAAGAAGTTAGAATCGAAGCAACTATCTTTGAGATACCTAATTTTGTCCATTGCAATATTTGTTGTTGCGATACTGAAAATTTCACGATACTATAATAAATTAAATGACGAAATTAATTTCTCAATTGCAAATTCATTTCCTAATATAAAACCAGCTTTAGAATGTTGTATTTATATATTTAACACAAAACAAAAGATGCAATTTAAATAAAAACATAATATGCACACTTTTATTCCCCCGACGCTGTCCCCTAGCGTTTTATACTGTTGGTACTGATATTAAAATAGGGTAGGTAGAGAGGTATTACATAATTTATTATAGGAATCGAACCTTAAACTCAGAGGTATAGTTAGAATAAAATCTTCCTGTTCAATCTAATTTGTGTTATTATTCTACACAGTGCTATATATTGTATTGGGAAGTATTATGAAACGTGTACGTCCGTCCGTCAATGAAAAAATTCTTCATACTTCTAGGTTAGGTAGTGAGTCAATCAAGGTATCGTTCTAAAGGTCTCAACAAAATTTATTTAAAACTGATTAAGACGATTAACTGAAATTAAGATATTGACTAGTAAATTTTGTTAAGCAGTAAATGATCGACTTTTTGATAAACTTTTGCGTAAAAGCATAGGTTATTTCTAAACACGCACATAGGGATTTCACCCAGACCTGTTTTTTTATACAATATTTCAGGCATAACTTTTATCGACTGTAATTCTCAATTTTGGATTCGATTATTACCTATTTTCATATTTCACACCTTTTCATTAAGAGCCGATTAATCTATCTTTCCAAATAATATGAAAAATTCAGCTTTTGAAAGGCTGTATTTAAATGTATTCGTAGGATAACTAAATAACTATTTATATCTTTTATTTATTGGTTCATAGTTAGATTGTTCTTCGAATTAACCGGACACAATCTTATAAAATCAGAGGGCCACAATATCCATATCCATAGAGCTTGGATGAAAATAATGGTGAATGTGAAGGGAAACAGTTGTTTTAGGATCGGCAATAACTTTTAAAAAGCTGATATTAGTTTTTAATATTATTGCTTAATTTAGTTAGCTCTACTCGGCAGACTGCTCAAATGATCACAAACTGCCGTCTGCCTGCAACTCTTTAATCGGCAGTGAATAAAAAAATGCGTGTGTTTAAATCTATTATTAGAAATTTATCAACATTTTAATCAATAACGATTATAAATAACAAATAGTAGATAAAATTTGATTGATGATAAAAAGTGATCTAATTTCAACAATACCTAATATACTAAATGCACCCCGCTTGATTTTAAGCTGGAGGGCAGTCCTTAAATGAAGACGACTGCTACTACAGTTAAATAATTGCAAGTAGCAGTGGCATCCACTATGCCGGGGTATCTCTTTCTTTGACGAGAAAGTCAGACGATAGAGGTTCATATTTGAGATCCTTAGACACTTTAATTCCTTTTCCTATAACACTTTAATGCCACATACCATTTTAACAATTACAAAGTTTAATTCTTACAATTTTATTGCTTAGTTAAAATTTATTAGTTTACTAGAAAATTTAGTAGCGAGAGAACGTAATCCCTCAGAGGAATATTCTGATTTTAAATTCCACCCGTACACGAGAAAAGTCTATTCTGGTAATAAATAGAAACGGTCCAGGGTCCCGATTCTCTTTATACTCGTACACGACAGCGAAATGATAAACTTGCGCTGATATTTTCAACTAAGTAACTAATCAGCGGTTAATAAATCAATAGGTTGCTTGGTCACTTGCAACCGCGACGCAATTTCAGTGTATTTCGTCGGCATAATGTATTAGGAGAATCGGAGCCAGACCATATTTTTTCATTGGGGCTTCCGCCTGATATTAAGCTGGTGTGCCGTATAGAGGCAACTGCTACTACAGCAGTTATACAACTGCAAGTAGCAGTAACATCCGCTATGCCAGCCTAATTGGACTGAAAAACAAGCTGATCTCGAAACGAGACTAAGTTACTTCACGGTCTGTATACCTACTTTTGAGAAGTGGTACTACCCCAGATTGGCAGACTAGGCACCACTCCGTACCACTCTTTTTGATTTTACATATTGTTTTTGTGGCGTAATGTTTTGTTGTATTTCTCATTTCTTAAAACAAACATCTAGTTAATAGCAAAGTTTAATTTACGTGTTCACAATGTATAAGTTTTAATAACTATTGTTTTTGTTTGTTCTAATGTTAGAGAAAGACCATGTGGGTGCCACGCTTAGGCGCTTTATTGATACATAGTATTTAAATATGGCCTAGAAATAAGTTAAAATGTTGTTTTTGTAATTTTTATCGAGAGGTTCCCGCAAGGTCATAGTTTACACAGCTTTATGGCTGTCGATGTTAAGGTGGAATGCAGTCCATGAATGAGGTGGAGTGAGGCGACTGCTACTACAGTTGAATATTTGCAAGTATCAATCGCTTCTTCTATGCCGGCCTAGATAGTGCCGTTACTTTAATTTCAACTTAGAGTTTAATTATTAAGTTTAATTTCAACTCAAGTCTAAAAAACAAAATGAGGAAAAAAATATTGAAACTAAAATTTAGTTAAAGATATAAAATGATCAAAATGAAATGAAAACTTAAATCTTGAATTTTAATATTGTTTTTGTCTCTTTCTAATCCTTAATGAAACAGTGAAAAGGCTTATAGTTCCATGGTTTAACAATCAGAATCCCCTAGGTCGACATCAGAACGGCGTCAAAATTATTTTCAAACTATAAGGAACATAAAATCCAATCTAAATTTTGTAACAATTTAAATTTTGAATGATAACTGTTTTTCTCTTTTTAGTCCCTAGTGAAAGAGTGAATCGGAGTAGTTTTTTAGGTTCGTAGTTTAGCATTCTTTAAAGCAAGCCAATTTCGTTTTTTTGTAAAAAAAAATATATACATCCTGGTGTTGTGGTGAAATGATCACGCAAACTGAAACTCCGGGTTCAAAACCCATGCCGTTACCAATCTATTTTTGGTATATGTACCTTGGTCGTCCTCTTTGTATGATACAAGCTTAGTATAGATATGAAAAAAAATCATAATAAACGAAAACCAAAAAATCCAATTCGAATTTCGATTCAATTTAAATTATGAATAATTAAATCGTTTTGTTCTCTTTCTGATTGTTAACGTAAGAGTGAGAGGTTGTAAGTTCGTAGGTTCATGGTTCAACGTTTCCTCATGGGCTAGCCTCGAATACATCGCTATACCACTTAACTTATTAACATTCCATTTCTCAATTCAATTGAGCACAATAGCTGTTGGGGATTTGAACGAACAAAAGATATATTAGATCTAATTGTAATAGGTTATTTAAATAAATTTATTGCTCCGTTTATTTATTGGGGGGATAAAGTAGGTATATAATTCTAATTAGATTCTTAATATTAAATCTTATTGGATTTTAAAATATGTTATTAAAGATAGGATTGAGTTGGACTAAATACTAACCTTAGACAATCTACTTATTATCAAACAGCTAATAATAGTGTGACATTTAGTATTAAAATACTAATAATAATAATATTAATTATGTTAATTAAGGCGAAGCTCTTCT
Organism: Tinea trinotella; assembly: GCA_905220615.1. Classification (NCBI taxonomy): domain Eukaryota; kingdom Metazoa; phylum Arthropoda; class Insecta; order Lepidoptera; family Tineidae; genus Tinea; species Tinea trinotella. Next base: position 7,150,034 of record HG992308.1, on the reverse strand, counting down.
CCGGTTTTGAAGCGGAAGTTGTGCTATAAATTCTGAAATAATTGTGCTAGAGCCGACGCCGAAGTTTGATCTTCATTAAAATTAATTAAAAATAATAAATTTAAGAAAAATATATAAGGTTCAAATTCTTTAAAAGAAATTATGATCTTATGACTAAAAAGTTTGCCACGTCTAATAATTCATATATTTAATTTTAATAAAACACCTACCATTAAATCCAAATTAATTAGCACTGCCTACGCATATAGTCTTAGTAAATATATTTTTATAGTTTGCTTAACTTTCAAATTATTTGCTTTACATTCCAGTTTTATTTATTTAATTGAAAGATAACAACAAAATCCAAATGGCACTATATAGATAATGGAACACAAAGAATGTCACACAATATTCAGTCACTACACAGTCCCGTTTTTTTTTTTACAATAATTACACTATTTAATTTTACGTATAAAAAAGTAATGTATTTTCGAAACGTGTCGCGGGGAGAAAAATTACAGAGCTATCGCACGTGTGGCGCGCGCGGGAAGACTGCGTGGCTCTGAACGCCGCGGCTGTAGAGGGGAAAGCGGAAAGCGGAACATGTAGTTCGAGTTACGACCGCGCATAGGCGATGGCGCTGCTGTTCGATAAAACCGCCTCATATTATTTTGGAATGCTTATTTAGAAAGTTATGGCTTTTAATTAAAAGCCAAGCTTTACATGAATACTTACAAATGCCTATGTAATATTACAGTGTGTTCGTTACATTATTGAACGCTCTTTCATAGTGACGTCAATACATTAACATTATCTGCTACGAATCTAACTTTACGACGAATTATTTTAGGTGTAGGCAGACAGAAATTGTGCATTATAACATTACTATTATTACATTCTTAACAGCTCTTAACGAATAATGTAACAGGCATGACTTATACTACGTAATTTATAAATTTAAGCTATATTTGTAGCCCCGCCTTAATACATTTTAATTTTTGCCTCTCAGTTAACTTTAGCTTCAGTTTTGAATCTAGTTTATATAATTGAATTCTAGCCACAATCTTATTTTCGTCTTTATGTTCTTCTTAATATTAAGGTTCATTATTGGTAGTTCATTTTGTAATTGTCTAACTTCGTGTCTTGAAGTAATAAAGACGAAATGTACGACGTTGCTAGAAAATATGTTTTTCATTTTACTTTGTGTTTTAAAAACCTTTTTTAAACAATATCTGCTACGATATATGACTGCTACGCTACCGGGTCGTCAGCGCGTAAGGCCCTACGTGAGTACTATTTGGTTTTTTATACATTTCTTTACTCAGGTACTAAAAGTGTTTGTATCAATGAAACTGGACGACCAAACTACATATATCATTAATGCATTGGTGCCGGCAAGTGGTTTTGAACCGGTGACCATTCCACTACACTTACAGCACTAACTCTACGCATGGATACTGATACAGGATATATTTAATACAGTATACACCGTCCTATATTACAAAGATACCTTCCGTGCTAAACAAGTCACTTGGATTACACAAATATAATATCTGATCACACACAAAAGCGTACTAGTTATATGCAAGATTCATTATCCATACTGTTAAAGAGTGGTAGGCAGACAGTTGGTGGTAATTTACCCAGTCTGCCGATGCGGGTACTACCACCACTGTTTACCGCCACGTTTCAGCTTGAAAGTTGCCGGTTCCAACCAGGGGACCGACCGCGCAACTTCAATGGTAATGACCACAGACTAAATCTATGGTGCATTCTAAATCTATGGCAATAACAATGAAATTCATTCCCATTTGTCAAAAAGTTACGCGGTCGCTGTTAGTGTCAAAAAAATTTTTATTCATTCGAAAAATGAGTTTCAATGAGCTTGAACTGGTAATAAAAATGAACATCGATTCTCAGTGAGTTGCGCAGTCGCATTTTTAATTTTTAGATCATTAATGGAGTTCAACTGTCAAATGCCATTGTTATTGCAAGTAGCAGTGGTATGTATATACTACGGTCGCAGGCCAGTACAGTAGATACCACTGCTACTTGCAGTTATACGGCGTTCTCACGAGGCGAATTTCGTTGTTCAATATTTATTGTTCAAGCCATTATTAAATGTAGCGTTCTCACGGTTCAATAATAATCGACTTAATATTACACGTGTTATTACACTATCTGTCCAATTTAGCATCTTTCTCGTGGATGCGGACGCCATAATTTACATTTTATGTTTCGAACAAACAAAAACTGGTGACTGAGGAATACAAAACATACTTAATTGCGCTGATTGACTGACTGATTGAACTGATAATTCAATGCGAGTCGAACGAACAAGATCAGACGAGTCGATTTGCTTGCAACTATTAATTGAATCAATAAACGTTTAAAGGTCTTTAACTTTTGTTGAACCGATATTTGTTGCTTCAACTTGATTGAAAGTCTGTTCACATGGTTCAAACCGTGAACGATAAAGCAGTTAATCAACTAAATTCGCCTCGTTTGAACGCCGAGTTATTTAATTGTAGTAGCAGTCACCTCAATTCATGGACCACACTCCAGCTTAACATCAATCGGGGTGCTCTAATATGTCGAGTCACAATACAATAAAATATGAATCCGTGTTATAAGGGTCTACTCTAATTATATTGCACTTTACTTAAGTGCCAACTAACTTATTTAAAGACCACTTACCTATACCTACTTAGTTGTAAGTTTATTACAAAGGTACTTAAAACAAAAATATAGCCATCCTAGAATTTGTAACACTTATAATTTATCAATCGATCAAATTGAAACGCCTTTTTCCACGGGGATAGGCAGAGACATTGGAGCGCCACTTGCCACGATCGTGGCACAACTCTTTTGCTTCTCTCACATCCACAATTCCCTTTATACAAGCTCTATGATTATGGGCACTAGGCAACCCAACTTTCTTGAGGTTGTTATATTTTATATTAAAATTTATTTAATTTTGTTTTCTCATGTTTATTTGGCCGGGTCGTTTTTTGTGTCTTTGATATGTGAGCCGCCAGGGCCGTCTTAAGCATATTCAGCGCCGGGGTGCGAAAGTCAAGGCTCCGCTCGCGTGGTCTCAATGTAGTAGGTACCTATCGAAATTTATGGCGGTCGAAATGCGCCCCCTAGGGCACTGCGCCCGGGTGCACCGCACCCCTTGAACCCCCGGGTAAAGACGGCCCTGTGAGCCGCCGTATTTCTATGATACAAGCACGTTTGGTAGCTTAGTAAGGCCAATGACAGCAAAGTGTCGTGAGTTATGGAAAAAAAGAAATTGATCAATTCTGCAGTGGGAAAATTAAATGCGCTAAACAAGTAATGTGATCGGAGTAACTGGTATTAGCATTGACACAGCGTGGCGCATTAGTTAGCTCACCAGTTCGTTACGAGTAAAGACCCGGATTCGATTCCTGGTCAGAGCAAGTATTTGTTTCGTAGGTTTATTTGTAATATTTAATAATAATATTGAATTTTACAAATATTTGTTAGTGAAAAAGGCAGATATTTGCTTCGGGTCTGGTTGTTAAAGAGTGGTAGGCAGTGGTACTCAGTCTGCCGATCCGGGGTAGTATCACTACTTACAACTATACAAACCGTGAAGTGACTTAGTCGCGTTTCAAATAAGTAATTGGTATATATTATATATTAATTTATATGTTATATTAAAGTTATAATATTAGATAAACATGAACACAAGCGTCCATAATAACAATTAATAATGTTCAAAATGCGGGCGATGAGTTTCTAACTTGGCACCATTTCCTTCTACTAAAACTATACATTCTAATTCATATCCCAATATACAGAATGTTATTTTAGGGAAAATTTGATAATCATAATATTAAATTACTATATTAAATATCATATTACTATATTTGACGACAGGCGTGGATGAACGGTTTAGCGATTCGTTTATTGCACGTAAAGTCCCGGGTTCGATTCCCGGTCGGAGCAAATATTTGTTTCATAGCTTTTATTTGTTAATAAAAAAAAGAGATGGATATTTGCTTCGGGTCTGGTTATCAAAGAGTGGTAGGCAGTGGTACCCAGTCTGCCGATCCGGGGTAGTACCACCACTTACAAGTATACAGACCGTGAAGTGATTTGGTCACGTTTCGGGATCAGCTTGTAAGTTGCCGGTTCCATCTAGGCCGGCATAGTGGATGTGATTGCTACTCACAGTTATTGAATTGTAGTAGCAGTGGCATTCATTCATGGACCACACTTCGGCTTAACATCAAGCGGGGTGTTAATAACATCAACATAACATAACATAACATCTGTCGGGTGCGCTAGTATGTATATATATTCTTTAATGCTGCTTCTGTACTAGCAGTCACTTCCATTCATGTAACGCAACCAGAGCCGGACCGTGAGTTTAGGGGGCCCTGGGCTAATACTACTTAGGGGCCCACCGAAGTAGTATTAGCCCAAAGTATAAGAAAAAAATAAGTCAGTTCGAAGTACAAACAACTGAACGTAGACTTGAATTAAATAAATTAAATAGGTTTGATTAATCGCAGTATTTGCAGGTCTGAAAACTTTACGATCTGTTTAATTTTATAAAATTATGGATTTTTTCGCATTATCGTCTATTTTATATATTTGACTTGACTTAGCTGGGGGCCCCTTGAATCCACGGGGCCCTGGACTGAGACCCAAAAAGCCATATGTTAGATCCGGCCCTGAACGCAACTCAACATCCTGCTCTACATTAGCTACATATTATTATTAATTTTTTATTTACATTTCTGTACTAAGCAACTAAAGTGATAAAAACAGGATGACCAAATTACATATATCGAAGATACATTGATACCGGCAAATGGTTTTGAACCCGTGGTCTCGGTTTGCGTGATCATTGCACTATCGCAGCAATCGCGTACACACATGGATCGCACCTCAGTCCAAAATAATAAAAAAAGTTATTTTTGTACTGAAATAGTTATTATTAGTATCTTTATAACTTTTGAGTCAAAATAGAGTCCTATAAAAATAAGTGAAAAGGTCTTTTTCTTTTGTACTGAAAACTTTATCCGGTTTACACTACCTACTATATTGTTCTGTTGATTCAAATAGTCAATACGTATAAAAGTTTTATTTGCTACAGTAAAAACAAACATTGACGTGAAAATTTCCAACAAAATATCCCTTTTTATTAGCACAATAATAAAAAACCATCACAAAGGCGTGACAAATTTATATGAAAATGGGAAAAATTTTCTCACTTCCCCAAAAGTTGTTGCGCAAACAAAGTATGATGTAACGCGCATACCAACCCAACATTTTTTTTCACAAAAAATTTTTTTTTTTTAAATTGTGATTCGACAGTACACGCCTGATGTTCAGCTGGAGTGCGATCCATGAATGGAGGTAACTGCTACTACAGTTTATTAACTTAATCCACTATGTCGGCCTAGTTGGAACCGAAACGCGACTAAGTTACTTTACGGCCGGCAGACTGGCCTACCACTCTATGAACATTATATAAACTCTGAATATTAATGAAATGAAACGATAAAGTACGAAAGAAGAAACGGTAAAATACATGTGTTGTAGCAATGTGGTCCGGTTCAAAATCATCCTTCCACATCCAATAGATCATTCTCTATTGGATGTAGAAGCATATTATATTTCAAACTTAATGTACAAAGGCAGACTTAATGCCGTTAGACATTCTCTGACAGCCAAACCTTTAGGACATTAAGACAGTATTAATAAGTAAGTATAAGTAGCACCTACAATATATTGATGACAAATTGTAAGTCTTACAAATACATAATAATAATACTTAATGATTACATTTTAATACACATATGTAAAACAAGTTATAAGTTATATATATATTTATTTATTTTAGGGAAACTTACAGCTATTTTATAAATCTAGATACAACTGTAATAAAACTAAGCCTAATTAGTTCCCACCTTTATAAAAAACAATAATACACATAAAATAAAATAAAACTACTCATGTCATGAAAGATGTGGAAGAAGAAAGGTAGTGTTTGTACACATAACTCTTGAATATTGCACAATTAGGAGCTTGTCTAAAAATTCTTTTCATAGATTTGCAGATTTGCAGCGTCGACAGAAAAAGATTTAGAGACGAAAGAGGTGTGGTGAGAGGGAATGGAGTGGATCGGAAGAGGAAAAGGATCGCAGGGTCTTAACATAATGTGAGCTCAGGTATCTGAAGTTATCTTGAGGATACTTGGGCGATCAGATAGTATCATTACTAAGCCTATAACAACTTTCTTTTACCGGCATAGTGACAGAGACCGTCATATAGTACGTACGATGTACCGAACTTAGTCGGTTTTTTCAGTCGTTGGCGCTCTCGGACCTCCCCTTGCTTACCATCGAGCAAGTCGAGATCAGATGTCGAGTCATCTGACCTCGACTGAAAAATAAACTTTAGCTGGGATGCTATGATTTCGTAAATATTTACTTTAAGTGTAGTTTATTCTAGATTATTTATATAGTTAGTGTTGATAGTTCATTAAGGTTTAATTGACCATGGGAGTGGTATAAGCAGAAAATACTTAAAGCCTAATAACAATAAAGATGAAAATAAAACGATTAATAGAAAGTTACAAATATTCTTTCATTATGATAGAACTCGGAGTTATCGTTCAAACTAACAAAGTAGGTCAATTCGTACTCTAGGGGCCATGAACGTCAATTTCTCTAATAGACTTTGATTTATTTTCATTATTTATATTGTTACTTCAAATTGGATGAGATTTTCTACTTCAAAAGAAAGATTGATATAATTTAGAAACCTATTCAATATTTATTATTATATATTATTATCAAGTGCGGCTGTGGATGGGTGGTTTTGTATGTGGACTAGCCTATATCGACTAACATTATCGATGCGGTTTCTAAATAGAAGATATCTGTTCATACGGTGAAGGGATACAGAAAGAAAATACTGTAAAGATCGTAAACAGGATATAAGCAAAGTACATTCAATCCGTCTCACCATCCGATATCGTCAATTGCAACGGTTTGAACTATAGACATACGAATTATGATTCCTTGAATACCGAATTCCAAAAACATTGAGTTTATGATTCCCAAGATGCAGAGGTATCTCGGTGAGGCTTACAGGACGAAGTTCACCGGTAAGCCTCATTATCGAATCTCGACAACGGCATATTGCTTTGAACGGCGACAACGCTTTGAAATTGATTTTTATAAAAATCGCCCTTTTTAGTGCCAAATAGTGACGTGACCGAAGAAATAAAAGAAGAATATCGTATCTTTGGTGATATTAAGTTCTACTTCTATCACTTTAGTTTTATGTCGATAATTCAAACCGTTAATGAAGTCTGATGATGAAATACAATAGCACAAATTTAACTTTTTGGGCACTATGTAGCACCCTCTATCGCTTTGTGCGTCCTCTATCGCCTATACCACAGAGAATGATTGCAGGAGCTCTTTAACCTTGTTCCTACCCGTCTTTTCACACCCGTAATACCCGCACAGGTCGGGGGAAGCATCCGCATTCTGTCGACCGAATCGGCAATCGAACTAAAAAGTTCGGTGCGTCCTTTCTTTATAGAGCAATCGACAAGTGGAATGCTTTGCCGGCCCATGTTTTTTTTTTGTGACTCGACATATGACAGCACTCCGCTTGATGTTAAGCCAAAGTGTGGTCCATGAATGAATGTCACTGCTACTACAATTCAATAACTGTGAGTAGCAATCACATCCACTATGCCGGCCTAGATGGAACCAGCAACTTACAAGCTGATCCCGAAACGTGACCAAATCACTTCACGGTCTGTATACTTGTAAGTGTTGGTACTACCCCGGATCGGCAGACTGGGTACCACTGCCTACCACTCTTTGATAACCAGACCACTTCTTATAACCTTGGATCCTTCAAGCGATGCCTGAAAAAGCACCTTTGAACAACTAGGGCAGCCGTGATCTAACTCGGTTTTTTAAGTCATCACTCTTGGACCTCCTCTTGCTTATCATCAGGCGGGACGAGGTCAGATGTCGCGTCACAATAAAAGAAAAACATTTCGGAATACTTATTACCTAAAATTAGATGATGAGACTAACAGAGTGAAGAATACCCTTTAAGACGACCCCGAATCGCGAAACTTGAAACCATTCTAGTTTGTTAAAATCACATCAAAAGGTTACGAGTATACTATTAATACAAAACAATGTATCACTAACTAAAATGTAATTAATAAATCTGCTCCAGTTTGGAATTAGTTTAATACAATGACGGCGGTAAACTATTCCCAAAACTCACATTCAATGGAATATGAATGATGATATAATACAGAATACCTTTTACCAAAATAACATTTTATTTTATATTAGAATAGTTTTTCAATGTGGATAGGAAGAGCAGGGCCGTCTTAAGCATATTCAGCGCCGGGGTGCGAAAGTCAAGTAGTAGGTACCTATCGGAATTTATGGCGGTCGGCATGCGCCCCCTAGGACTCTGCGCCCGGGTGCACTGCACCCCTTGAACCCCCGGGTAAAGACGGCCCTGAGGAAGAGACAATGGAGCGCCACTTGCCACGATTCTGACACAACTTCCTCGTTCCTTCACATTTACAATTCTCTTCATACAAGCTCTATGGTTATGGGCACTAGGCAACCTAGCTTTCTTGAGGATGTCTCCGATTTTATCGGAGAACAACCTCCTGAACCTGCCCCATAGGAAAAAGGCGTGACAATTTGATTGATTGATTGAGAATAGTTTTAATAAGGAAACACATTTATTATACATAGATTTAAAATAACGCGATGTAAATTCATAATTATTATCATCATCATGTTAATAGCCACGGTATAGGCAAAGACAGGAGTAGGGATCATCATTAAATTGACGCCTCCATTCATACAGGGATAGGCATAGACAATGGAGCGCCACTTTTCATGATCCTGACGCACTTCTTCGTTTCCTACACAATTCTTGTTATAGTAAAATATTTAAGTGTAAAGTAGTATGTATTTTTCTATGTAGCTTATATATATTTAATTATTTATGTACAATATTATCATGATATAGGTATTATAAAGTTTTTTAAATCTTAATAAATATTTGTTTTGTTAATATTTTAAACTTTGTTGCACTACCCACCATCATATTAACGTCTACCATACATGAAGGTTTGGCTTAACCATACAATAAAGTTATTAAATAAATAGTCATAGATTCCTAATAAGAATATATTAAAACGGGTCATATAAGGCATATTTTATTTATGTATCTTAACAGAACTGGTGGCATGAGTTGTGGTCACGAGAAGGCATCTTTTTAATATTGTGTAAAGTCAGATGTAAGAAACTATAGTTAATTTTAACATCCATTAAATCAGACGAAACAGTTAATTTGACAACCGTTAAAATAACTAGTTAAATACTTAGTTATTTTTTGACTTAGTAATCATTGCTCTAATGACATTTTGGAGCAACGGAAGATTGCCCTATTTATTTTTTATCGAGACGCGACATCTGATTTCGACTTTCCTAACAAGAACCGACGACTGAAAAAACTGTTTTGTTATACGATTGCCTTAGTCTCACATTTTGTTTTTACTGTAACTCGACATAGGACAGGATTGTCTTATGTTAAGCTGGAGTGCGGTCCATAAATGGAGGTGATTGCTACTACAATTATTTAACTGAAAGTTGTCGGTTCCAACTAGGCCGGCATAGTGGATTCGACTGCTACGAAACCCAGCTAAGTCATTTTACGGTCTGTACACTTGTAAGTGGTGGTACTACCCCGGAACAGTAGTCTGGGTCGGTTTCATTTTGTTTTATTATTTTAAAGTTAATAATTTTATAATTTGTCAGATTACAAAACTGTGTTGCAAAATTGTACTATCAAATTAATCCCGGCGCGTATTTGATAAGCTATTAAAATTCAATCAAGTTGAACGCAATTTGTGTATGTAAATGATTAAATTCGACGTGAAATAATAGCCGGCAGTGTCAGGTAATTGACTTTCTCTTTGCAGTAATTATTTTGGCACGAGGCGTACTTACTAATGTAAACTTAATAAATACTATATAATAGTAACAATTCCTATTTATTTTGTTTGCTTACACGACCTACATGCCTATTTAACTAGGCTGTAATTGATAGATGTATTGATAATTATCCTATTATCCTTAAACTCACTAAAAGATAATTTACTTCATATGAATCGCTAAATATCAACATTTTACATTATGACACCCTGTCTAGGAATGTAGGCGACTAAATGGCGAAAAAACTGCCCGTAGTAAGAGCATCCACTAGTTTTTGTACTATAATACATTTCTATACCAAGCTACCAAAGCTATCATAGAAACAGGACAACCAAAGTACATATATCAAAGATACATTGGTACCGGTGAGTAGTTTTGAACCCGTGCTCTAGGCTTGCGTCGGTTGCACTGCCACTACACCAACGTCACCTTAGTAGCAGCCACAGTTGGATCTGGCTAGGACTGAGTCACTTCATGGTCTGTAGAATTAAAAGTGGTATTATCCAGGATCGGCAGACTAGGCAACTTCCTACGACCCTATAACACCCAGATCTAGAGCAGCACCTGCCTTATTCTTCCCTTTTTACTCGTACTTTCTTTTGTATTTTTTATTATTCTTATTAAATGTCTGCCCACCATTCTTAAACACCTCAGAGCGTACCACTACTTCTTATAGCATTATAGTTTTAATTGTCAAATGTCAACTCATCGTCAATTATGCTTATTTGAATAAAATGGCTATTGGCAGTTTTGTGACGTCACATCAATATTCATTCCAAAGAGTACCACCGCGGTTATTACAAAAGATACATAATATTCGGTTTTAGTATTCAAATGCAGCAGCAATATGTTTCTGAACGTGAATTCTATGCGAATGTAGGAATGATTTTGAAGAAACAAAATAGCAAATAAGAGATGGTGGTACGTAATTGAGTAATCTTGTTTTTTTTTTTTTTAATGTGACACGACATCTGACTTCGACTCTCCTGATGATAAGCAAGAGGAAGTCCAAGAGTGACGACGACTGGAATAACCGAGTCAGTTCCCGGCTGCCCCAGCCGCCGCTACTATGCCGGCCTAAGGTGCTTCTTCACGCATCGCTTGAAGGATCCAAGGTCATAGGATGGAGATATACGTCAGAGTACCTTTTGACAACCATCTTTTTGGCTTGGTTAATAATTATTTGACGAGTGATTTAGGTAAAGCGCTGTTAAATGTACAGCGCTGTAATATGCTGTAAATATGTTAGAACTGAAATAGTGAATGTTACACCTACTTTAATGTTCAACATGATTTTGTGCAACCGACTAGTGAATTTAATGTCTAATACACGAACCTATGTTTGTTAACTTAACCGCTAATAAAGTGGAGACTTGCGTTAAAAGGAACACAATAAATAATACGCTAAAATATTGTGGGCTTTGGTGTAAAATCGACTCAACAAACTCTTCACAATTCAACAGACAAATTGCTGATAAGTCTTAACAAAACAACCATTATATTTTTATAGATAAGGTGCAAGTTCGCAACCTCTTTGAATGCACAATAGAAGTTTTTTTTAAATTAAAAAGATGTTTAGTTATCCATCAATTGTCAGGCCTCCCACAGGGATATGTGCACGGGATCCTAGTAACAGAATCAGAAACGAATCAATCTCTGTGAGAGCCAGACACAACAATCTTGTTTCATCGACATCTACAATACAAACTCTACAGACTTATGCTCGCCTAAAAATGTCCTTGCTTAGTGGAGGAACAAACTTATGGGTAGTCCCCGTTTCACCCTAATTTATTTTATTTATAGTCATGTTTAATGTATTATTTAAAGATGTTAATATAAACCTTTTAGGAAAGAAAGAAATATTACGACTTAAACTTTTTTTCAAGGGATAAAAGCTGCATTATCTGAAAAGTTATATCCTCAATTTTAACAAATCAATTAATTTAATTTGTCACCCCTTTTTCCACAGAGATGGGCAGAGACAATGTAGCGCCACTTACCTTGATCCTGATATAACTCCCATCAAGGGACATCGTTCATTTTGTATGAGGATTTGGGCTTAATTGTATTAACAGTTGAATATACATTTTAAAATAGTTTGATAAACTAAGAATACAATTTAATTGGAATATTGTATTTATTTTGCATTGTATAGGTGTGCAAAATGATCAAACTATAATTATGACTGTTCAAAGCAGAACTGTTAATATGGCGTGTCTTCGTGATTGACAGATGATACAAAATCCATATCTTATTATCCAAATAACTCTAATTACACAACAATTAAAAGCAAAATTGTTATTAATTTTATCAATACAAGTATCGAAACTATCATTTATATATTTTTTTATTATTGGATATTACAAAAGTAGTACATAAAAGCCGAAATGATGAATGATGTCCTTTAACAGTGCCTAAGGAATTTAAAAAAGCCATGTAAAATTTGTTTTCAAATCTAAAACAATCTCACCGACAATTGAAATGTTAATATCTAAAAACAAAAAAATAATTGAATGAAACAACCAAGGAAGTGAATGTTGAGCCGCCATATAATTTTATTGTGTTACAATGACTGTCATTTTAGTTTTATTCTCTTCAATTGATATTAATTTGATGTAATATTCTGTTTGAACACCAATTAAACTCAAATAGAATGCGTGTCATATTCTTGATTTTATTAGAGCACAGTTTTCTTACATTTAATTACGTTTTTTTTAATTAGATAACATTATAGATTGATGAATAAAATTACTCAAAAATTACGGTAAAAATTACTTGTTTTTTATATTAAGACTCGATAATAAGGGCCCCAATTCTCTTCAATGGCGACGAAAAATCCGTGAAGTTGGGTCGCGATGGCAATCAACGAATCAACCAATCAACGTAGTTTACCTATTGATTTGTTATTCGCTGATTAGTTACGAAGATGTCAAAATCAGTGCAAGTTCGTCATTTCGCTGTCTTATATTAGAAAAATCAGGACGAGGCAAGTAGGGACTCAAAAAAGTATTGCTCATGGTTCATGGCTTACTCGCATTTTTGTTATATTACATTACTGTACTACATGTATTGGCTCACTACGCTAAGCTGCTAGATATCTATGAGCAAAAGCGAGTAGTCTGGAAGTAGTAGACGTATCCTCTATCTCTGACTTGCTGAACTCCGGCAACTATTAAATTGTAGTAGTTCATGGACCACACTCCAGCCTGACATGAACTGGGGTGCTGATATCGAGTCGCAATAAAAATTTAATGCTGATCTCGAAACGCGGCCGAGTCACTTTATGGTCTCTACACTTGATGGTATTCTTGTGTTTTTACTTATGGTCTTTATTTATTTTTAATATCAATCAATCAATCGATCAATCAATCAAATTGTCACGCCTTTTGTCGCACAGGGATAGACAGAGACAATGGAGCGCCACTTGCCACGATCCTGTCACAACTTCCTAGCTTCCTTCACATTCACAATTCTAATAAATATTTTTAATATTTCACTGAATTTACAATCAATTACTGTTCCAAAATATAATAAAATGTACAGAGACGCTTAACGCCGCTACATTCATAAATCTGTTGAAGTTAGTGACTCTACCAAGGTGTGGAAGTTCTGCGAACATTGAGAGTTGGTAAACCTCATATAACTTTGATCTGAATTTGTCAAGATTCTTTAATATCCTTGTCGACAGGTGTGGCGAATTGGTAGGCACGCCAGTTTGTTATGCGTAAAGTCCCAGGTTCGAATCCTGGTCGGAGCAAATATTCGTTTCATGGCTTTTATTTGTAATATTCAATAATTATATTAAAATTGCAAATATTTATTAATAAAAAATAAAGGCGTTTATTTGCTTCGGGTCTGGTTATCAAAGCGTGGTAGGCAGTCTACCGATCCGGGGTAGTACCAGCATTTACTAGTATAAGTACACAGACCGTAAAGTGACTAAGCCGCGTTTCGGCATCAGCTTATAAGTTGCCGGTTCAAACTAGACTGGCATAGCGGACGTGACTGTAGTTATTTGACTGTAGTAAGAGTACAAATAAGCTGACAGTAATATATAAATAAAATCTAAAAGATTTCAAAGATCCTATTAGGCAGTAACTATCATCCATTATTCATTATCATAAAGTTTACATTATCATATTATGTTTACTGTAAAACAGCTTTTAAATATATTAATAGCTATAGTACATTGTTTTCATTATAATAAAAGGTCACGTAGCCGATTGGATTTCTCCTTGACGTTGACCCTCTGTTTCGTTGACAAAAAAAATGGAGGACTGATGGTATTGTTTGCTTTCTTTTACAAAAGACCTTTCTATTAATAGATTGTGTGTTGTTTATTCAACACAACAAGATTAACAACATGTTTATTTTATGCAATTTCATTATTATTTATTTGGAATCGTGACTCTTGCCGGGTAGAAGTGAAGTCTACGACATATTGGGCATGACTATGGCGGCATTAAATATGGTCCATAAATAAATAATATAATAGTCTCGTATTTGCTTTTATGAAGAGAATTGTGGATGTTATGCTAGGTTTGCAGAGAGACCTTCATTGCCTCTGCCTGTCCCCGAGGTAATTAAAGTGTGATAATTTAATTTAAGAGTAAATAGGCAAGAGTGTAAGATTTACTGAGTGTAAGAGTAAGGAGAGTTCGGGAAATCGCGTCATATTTTTTCGTCAAACATCCCGCAGTGCCTGAAGACAAGGGTCTTCAACCAGTGTGTGTTGCCAGTGATGATATATGGCGCTGAGACGTGGCCCTTAAATGTTGGCTTGTTGGAAAAGCTCAGAGTTGCTCAACGGGCAATGGAGAAAGCTATGCTTGGAGTATCTTTGCGCGACAAAATCCCGAACAAGGATAATAGCCGAAAAACCAACACTGGTAAAGCTATGTCGGTAACTCTACATAGCTAAGACTAATGGGTAAGTAGATTTATTTACCCAGTTTACTAATCCGGGGTTATACAACTGTAATCTCTGTAAATTGATTCAGTCGCGTTTCACAATCATTACACTTCAGTTTCCCGCCTTTATTCCTACAGGGATAGGCAGAAACAATGGATCATCATCGGCGGCATCATGTCGTTTTAAAGACATGATGCTGATGACCGTGACTTACTAATATTCTATTTTAATAAGCTGCCTAACGTCGTGGCTTAAGAGAACACATATTGATAAATCCTTTGATCCGTGCTTAAACTTCTGAAGTCTTAGATAGACTATAATTATGAATTCAATCAATCAAATTATCAAGTCTTTTTCTTACAGGGATAGGCAGAGACAATGGAACGCCACTTGCCACGATCCTGAGACAAGACCCTCGCTTCCCTCACATCCACTCTTCATAAAAGTTCTACGATTATCGGTACTAGGCAACCCAGTTTTCTTGAGGATGTCTCCAATTTGGCCAATTAAACGAATTAAAAAAATGTACCTACCTACTGGTGCATTTTTGTATTATTTTTATATTTCTTAGGGTATTAAACGTGCTTTTATCATAGAAACAGGATGACCAAATTATATATATCAAAGATCATTGATATCGGCAAATGGTTTGGAACTACCACAGTCGCCTTAATACCAGTTTCCTATTCACAACATAGAGGGATCTTCCACTGCTATTCCTTACCACAGGCACCACAGTTATATCTATTTTAAACCTAAATTGATATTTTAAAACGCCATATTATTTAATTATAGAGTCCCATATTGTTTTCGTTTAACATGCGGAGGGTTCTGGGGTTCTGTTTGTTACATCCGGCAACCCCAATTATTGGATTAGGGGAGTAAGTATTCTATGATCATGTCTATAATCCCAATAGCCGAGGGTAGGCAGAGAGTATAGGTTTAATTGCATCAGTAGTACAATAAATACTCATTTTACAAATCAGACACATATTATCAAGGCGGCCGTGGTCTAGTGGTAGTAAAATCTTGACATTAATTGAGAGCCGGTTCATCACCACTTGCTGGTACCAATGTATTTTGATGTGTACTTTTATCACTTAGTTACTATGATACACGTTCAGCAGCTTAGTATAGAAATATCTTGTGTATTTACTACTACTGCAACAAATAAATGTCTACAAACAGCATTCGCATCCTCTATCTGGATGCGACTGTACAAACCTATAAACAGCAAGCTGATCTTGAAAAGCGACTAAGTCACTTCATGGTTTTTACACCTGAAAGTGGTCATACCACCCTGGATCTGCCTACTTCTTAACTAAAGTCTCATGCACTACAGATATATATGTTTTTTCAACTTTTCACTTATACATGCATTAATTATTCACGTAAATAATTAAAATAATGACTTACCTACTTAATTATTTGTGCTGTACTGTGCTCTCTAGGTGTCGATCTTGGAAGACATGATGCACCATGACAACCGCAACCGGCATTGTGTTTAATAACTCGAGTTCTTGTCCAGTCACTTTTGTTTTTATAAGTAGACACGTGGTGAAATGTCCTAGCACGTGACGCGCGGTAAACACTTGCGGATCGGCCAGGGAGAGCCCTCAGGAAACTGAGGTGAACCGACGCTAGGAGCACGGAGGAGTGCCGGCCTCGCGCTGCCTGCCTTTCCCCGCGCCCCGCACACCCCGAGGCCCTCCGCGAACCTCCCGCATGCACCGATTTCGCGGGCTTCCCTCCCATTCCCTTCCACTAATTTTAATGTTATATTAAATGAAAATTCTGAATAGATTCCCGCGTGGAATGTTTGGAACGTTCCTTAGTACCTTTCGAGCATTTCATTAAGTACTATGAATGATTTATGTGTGTAGAACATAAATAATTATATTGTACAGTGTGTTTATTATAGATTATTAAATGTAATAGTATGAAAGCTATAGTTCCTTATGGAGCATTTTGTTCCACAGGCAAGCAGATTTTATGAACAGACATGTTGGCGATTGGGAAAACTGTAAGATGAGACGATTTATTCAGTCGTCCAAGCTCTTGGACCTCCACTTGCTTACCATCAGATGTTGCGATTAAAAGCATCGTCAATGAATTGTTTAAGCTCAAACTTTACAGTCACTTGTTAGAGAATACGAATTACGACAGGCGTTAGCATATCACGGTCAGTACGTTACGGTCTGGTCCCGATTCCTGGTCGGAGCTTCGTAATTAGATTGAATATTACAAATAATTGTTAATATAAAAAGAGGGATATTTGCTCCGCGCCTCGTTGGACGCCATCACTATGCCGGCTAATAAAAATATTGATTTTATAATTTAGTACGTTGACTTTATTTGTGTATAAGTTGTGTAAAGAATGGCATGCGCCATTCTGGAATGCGCCAGAGCATCGCCTGTTACTATACAAGACTACAATAGACTGATATTTTTTTTTATTGTAACTCGATACATGACCTCGACTTACTTGGTGGTAAACAAGGGGTGGTCCAAGTGCGCCAACGATAAAAAACGACTCAGTTCACAGTTGCCTTGGTCACTATGCTGGCCAAAGCTACTTCTTTACGCATCCCTTGAAGGATTCAAGGTTATAGAATGGAGAGAACACATGAGTTGAAAAACTTTTTAATTCGACTGCGGATTTTGTCGACAAAATGCAGAGGCTTTCCCTGGCCTGTCCAGGATATGAAAAGACGTACTGGGAACAAGGTTAAAGATAATGTTATCAAATGGCATCATCGACCTCGACTTGCTTGATTGAAAGGAAAGAGGTCCAGGAGCGCCGACGACCAAAAAGTCCGACTCAGTTAACAGTTGTCTCAGTCGGCGTCACTATATGGCTTGTGAAAGTCTTGTGAAGGAAACAAGAAACTTTTGTCAGAATCGTGGAAAGCGCTCCTTTCTCTGCCTACCCTTGTGGGAAAATTAATTTTAAAAGTAATTTATCTAAAGTTTAATTAACGTTATATAACTATGCTATAAGAGCTTTTGCCTCATTACTTGGTAACGATCGTACACCAACATGGCTGTTTAAATCAAAACTCACTTTTTAGAATAAATAAATCAATCAATCAAATTGTCACGCCTTTTTCCTACAGGGATAAAGGCGGATAAAGGATGTCAGAGACAATGGAGCGCTACTTACCACGATCCTTACACAACTCCCTTGCTTCCTTCACATCCACAATTCTCTTCATACAGGCTCTGTGGTTATAGGCACTAGGCAACCTAGCTTTCTTGAGGATAAATCCATTCACACATTCTTATTTGTATACCTATAGACTTTTTATTACGACTCCTTGCAGTCTATGAATTTAGGTTATTTATAAGCTATGAAATTAAGGCGATTTTAGTTATTTAATTCCAAGTAGCAGTCGCAGTTGAAACCGGCTTTTAGGCTGATTAGGCGAATCACTCCACTGCCTATATATTTTTAAGTGGTGCTACTACTCGTACCTCGGATCAGCAGACGGGGCAAGTGACCACCCATCGTCTGCCTATTTCTTTATAGCATCCACTTGCCGTGTTTTTTATGTTATAATTTACAAGTTTTTTTTTTAATATCAATGCCGTTGATTTTAAATTTGGAAAAATAAAAATACTTACCACGAGCCGTATGTATTAGTATAGAGACAATACATACGGCTTTCTTCTAGATTTTTATTGTTTGCAGTCTAATAAAAATGTAGAATATCGGCGAGTTACTGAGAGAACGACTATAGAGAGAGATCGAATACATCATTATATTATAATCATTTCAGCAGAGGGTTAGGCGAAGAAAACAAGGTATGTAATATTATTTAGACTGCGACTGAGGCGACTGTAAACTGAGTCGAAATTTTTTAAGTCGTCAGAGCTCTTGGATCTTCTATTGCTTACCGTCAAGTCAGGACAGATGTAGCGTAACTATAAAAATAATAAAGTACATTTGCTTATAAAGGTAACTGCTACAGTTAAATATCGGCAGTAGCAGTCGGCATCTTTAAGTTTATCCCGAAACGCGACTTAGTCACTTCACAGTCTGTACAACTTGAAAGTGGTGGTACCTACCACTCTAAGAACGTATTGTGTTTTTATTTATTGCAGCAGGGCGTATCATGAATATTCCGGTATAAACTGAAAGAGTGGGTATCACGTAGGTATCACGTTTTATTGTTTGCAGTCATAATCAAAATTCGTATTCATGAATGGATTTCACTTTGTTTACTTAGGCTTTATCGATGATTTTTTCTTCTATTCTAAATTAAGCTTGTCACATATAACTTTGTAACATAGTGACCGGCATAGTGACGGCGACTGGGGCAGCCGTGAACAAACCCGGTTTTCTCAGTCGTCGTCACTCTTGGACATCCTCTTGCTTATCATCAGGCGGGACGAGGTCACATGTCGTGTCACAATAAAAAAAAAAAAGTTACAAACTTAGTGTAGCGCGTTACTACGACGAGAGTTTTTATTTAGCAAGGATTGTGTGCTACACATTTACATAGTAATCGCTTATCTAGATGATTGGAAGGTAGTTCGGAGGTAATTTTGCCAAAAATAATCATTCCAAAGAATAATAATTTTTGGAAATAGTTTATTTATATAACTAACATAACAAAACCATAGAGCCATTCATAATGTATGAAGAGAATTGTGGATGTGAAGGAAGCAAGGGAGTTGTGTAAGGATCGTGGTAAGTGGCGCTCCATTGTCTCCGCCTATCTTAATCATCCTAATTTGATTGATTCATTGATTGTATATTATCAATGAATCAATTAATCAAATTGGCACGCCTTTATCCCCTTTATCCCACAGGGAGCGCCACTTGCCACGATCCTGACACAACTGTATATTAAACATATTATATATTTAAGTGCGGAAAACATTAGTTCATAGTGGAAGACATGAATTTGTACTATCTAGAAGTAAATTAAAAATGTAATTGTTATTTATTGCTGCAAAACTACGACTCTAACGTAGCGTCTATTAAAAATACGTTTTTTCCCTCATTGTCGTAGCTGGCTTCCTAATTATTTTTCATTGCCACCCCGTAAGACGGCAGGTAGAATATAAAACTCCCTTGAACGTAAGCTTTTTGTTACTACTAATATGAAATCATGGAGGAAAAGAACCGTTCACGTGCGAAGGGTTATTTATGAAAATATACCAATGTAATGCTATGAAGATTTATTGGTTTTATTTTTACTTCATAACGTTTTGTTATAAAGTAAAATAATTTAGGTAGTTTTCAAATATAACAAAATATTTTTTTTTACGTTTCTTTACTATGATATACTATTTCTATACTATAAGTGCTTGTGTCCTAACTGGGCGACCTATAATAAGTACACATACCAAAGATGGTATCGGCAAGTGGTTTGCAAGATCTTTGCGCTACATTCGTCCATGGCGATTTTTTATTTGGCAGTACCCAAAAATAATATATAATATTTTCCTAGATGTTGCGCGAACATTGATTAATGAATTAAACAAATTTTATGCGGCTTACTATCGTGTTTATTTTGGTTTTGATTTTACAATTTTATTATATTATTCCGACGTTTCGAGAGCTTTGTGTGAGAGCTCTCCGTGACCTCGTAATAAAATTGTAAAATCCAAACACATATAAACGCGATAGTAAGCCGCATAAAATTTGTTTAATTCATATATAAGTTCATTTAGGAAATTAGATTTCGAAGAAGCAAGAGAATAGCAATTAGGAAAATTTTATTTTTTTAACCACGTCGAATCTCATAAATTCAATTTTTTAATGTTTCCATGTTTACTTTAAAAGCTTAATGAAAACACTCGATTGTTAATTGTTAGAAAAAAAATGAATTTAGAATGTTACGGTTATCTCTTGTTACCGTGAAAAGGTCTTATTCTGAATTCTAATAGGTTCAATTCTAATCGAAGGCGGGTCAGTACGTTAAAAAAGCTTTAACCCCTCTTATATAACTAAAATATTTTATACTTACTAACCAGGCAGTCCTATAAATAAGGCGATAAAGCCCTTATTTGGATTTACTTTCTACTATGACATGTCTGATTTATGGGTTGCTAGCAAAGAGATAATTATGTCACGTATTTTATAGCGAAATACCAACAACGTTGCGTTGTATACAATAATTTTTATTTTTCATTTATAGAGACGCGATAATTGAACTCGACTTGCCTTATAGTAAACAAGGGGAGGTCTAAGAGCGCTGACGACTGAAAAACAGTTTCAGTCGACTGAAAAAAATGCGTTTTTAGGCATTATATTTTCAATACGTTATGAGTTTATAGTTTAGCAAAAATGCTTAAATTGACATTTAATTTCTAATTGTTTGTTTATGAAAATATAACTAAAACTAGTTTTTCAATGCCACTCCATTGAATGTATAATATTCGCGTAAATATCACAATACGAAGAATGACAATAAATGAAAGAGATAAAGGCCTACGCCGATCATTAAGAAAGTCCTTCATTCCATTTTGTGATTTGTAAGGCAATTTGTTATCTGAGATCTTACTGCCAATAATGTTAATAAGGCGAGCAATTGACGATCAATTAAACATCACTTTGTTGACATTATTTGCGGTGTATTACGCAAACTTCCGAATACTTAAGCAAGAGTTACAAGTGCGGCGATTTGTTGTGGGATCTCCCATTAAACTTAGTCGTAAAGGTACGGTCGGGGGCTATTCACTTCGGTCGCCGCCGGCAGCCGCCCCACGGCGACCGCAGATCGACACGCTGCCGCACGTCGTCGCTACGCTTTGCTCCCAGTAGGAAATCTGAATGTGGATCTGCCTTTTATTTTTGCAAATTTATTTTAATAGTCTTTAAGTTATATGCTTGCATATTTCTTCAAATCGTGTACAATTAGAATAGATATATTATTAAAATACAACAATATTTATATTTTTTTAATAAATTAGGATATTTAATAAGCATAATTCAATGAATTAATATATTTGTAGACTTGTTTCAATAATAAAACTTTACAACAAATACTTAAGTATTGCTTTTTCCATAAAATTTAAGTTGAGATATAATATTATTTAAATAGTAATTACCTTAATAAAAAATATATAAAATTTACTAAAACTATATATTATAGTGTTTATTCCATATATTTACTCTTATAATTCAATTTGTAGGAAATAATAAAAATAATATTGGTAATGTCCATAGTATCCTCCTCAGGGAGAAACGGCTTCGGCGGCGGCTTTCCGACAACAGACAGCGGGTGTCAGCCGCCACGTGCTACCCAAGGCCACTCGCATAGTGTCAAGGTCATTGCCACACTGGCTTTGAGTACACACCGCACATTGTGCCCACGCCCGACCTCTTGTCCAGGCCACAGCTGACGACATGACAAGCGCCGGCGTGGTCGTCCATTCACACCTCCATCACTTACCAACAAATTAGACGTTTCATTGCTACGAGCATTCGAGCACGAAACGCTCTTCAACCGAGTCAAGAGTTAAAGAGAATTGTTACGCTATAAACGGTGTGCTTTACGATGGGAAAGACATAAACTTTACTAACATACTGTTTGGAATGAACATTCACTGTCAAAACTGTAAAACGCAAGTGTGCATTAATTTCAAAGTTGTTTTAGTTCTTATGTAATGTCCGTACGCAAACAGATGCAAGCGCATGTGGCTTGTTACGTTAACATTGAACAAGTTCATGCGAAAATAAAAACAAAAGCGTGCTACTTAAGCCCAATCTTCTCGCACGGCTCGTTTTAAATCAATGGTTACTACACGAGATACACCGACAGGTTCTAGCTTTACAAAGATAAACAAACGCTTCTCTTCTTTACACGCTGTGTTATTTACTATTTCATAGATTATAAAGTTTATTTATATTTTTGAATTGTTTTTTGTTTAAATAGGTAGTATAATTTTACTTACTAATTGAAGTTGACTCCTACAATAGTTAGAGAGATCGAAAAGAGTATTGAGGCGTGAAAAAAAGAGGGTGATAGTAATATTTTTTTTATATTTTGTTTTATTGTGACACGACATATGACAGCACCCCGCTTGATGTTAAGCCAAAGTGTGGTCCATGAATGAATGTCACTGCTACTACAATTCAATAACTGTGAGTAGCAATCACATCCACTATGCCGGCCTAGATGGAACCGGCAACTTACAAGCTGATCCCGAAACGTGACCAAATCACTTCACGGTCTGTATACTTGTAAGTGGTGGTACTACCCCGGATCGGCAGACTGGGTACCACTACCTACCAAATAGAGTTAGTATAAATCGTTGCAGTAAAAATCGTCGTAGAGGTATTTTTAAATACATTATGTTTTATTATTGTATACATATACTTACTATTAAAGTTAGTTAATTACTTAATTAAATTTATTCGAAGCCTCAAAGCCGTGACGAACATCCGGAACATTTATCAAGATTAAAGACGTGTTAGCGTAATAGAATAATAGGCATCCGAACGAAAGAATGCCTAAATAAAAAATACAAAAATAATAGGAATACATTTTATGGCAATAAATTGTAATATAGGTAAGTCCTCGTAAATTTTTCATCTCAAAACATTTTTCCAACTCATCCCCAAACTACTTACATTTTTATTTAAAAAGTCGATTCAAGAAAAAGAAGAACGCGAAGCTATTTCCCGATATAATTGAGAGAAAATAGGATATTGTGTTGGTCTCCCCTCTCTTTCCTGCTTGAGCGCGTAATATTAGAGGGCTCCAATGAAAATTTCATCCCCTAATTCAATGTTTTCTTCAAATTGTAGGAGGAAAAACAGAATGAGTTTTGTATATTTGTATGTAAGCGAAATGTTGTAGACATGTGTACAAAGTTTTATGGTAACGATGTACAATTAAATTTAATGTTTACATACGTACATACTCATTATATATTGCGTAGGTATTCGCAACTAATGTTATTTCTCAGCTTGGATAAAGGAAATTGTCTGGAAAATCTTGTGATAAAGGAGATCACAAGAAACACCGTACAAGTTTAATGAACTTTATCCATTTAATATTGAACATAGTCTATCGTCTTGGATTGTTATTGAAAAAACTTATACAATTTATACGAGAAATTTCTCTGTATACTTCATCAGCAATTTACTTTAATTATATTTAAACGCATAACTAACATTGTTATGATTTCATATGGAATGGAATATAAGAATTGATTCGATGAAAAAGTTTTACTCTGTCATTATCCTCATTTGAATGGATAATGAATTCAAAGACTCTGTTTACCCCTTGAAATATTACCTCATAACATTCTATGGTTTATATGTGATGCCAAAGTTTCTTTACATCATAAATAATTCACTAATGCATAATATGACAACTGAATTAAACTTTCCTAACACATACCATCCCGAGTAAGTAATCAAAGTGATAAAACTTGATATAGTTACCTAAAAGTAAAAAGTAATATTACTTGTCCTGTTAAAGTGGGTCACCCCCTCTCTGCCTGCCCTCCTGCCTCCCTCCCTGGCGTCTCTCCTCGACCCCTTACAATCACCCATACCCCGCAAGCTCCCACCGAGATTCGTTTGTGCCGCAATATATTTCCTTTTATGTGCAAACAGAATAGTTACTTATTCAAAATTTCTCACGAATTCGCAACAGAATTTGATTATTAAATATGAATACAAAAAATGTATATAAAGATACGTGTTACTTTTTTTAATGTCATTACATAATGTATGTATATAAATTATAAATATATGTAATATGTTTAGGAACAGTATTTGCACAAGTTAGTGAAAATTATTGATTTGTTGTATTTTATACGGTTTTGCGCGAACATTAAATTTATGACACACAAATTTTAGCGGCCTACCATAGCGGTTATTATGCTTATATTTTAATCCTTCGTTTCGTGGCTTTGCACACATCGTCGCGGAAAAACTATGGTGTTGGTCGTGTCAATACACATTTTTGTAAAAGTGTCCTGAAGTATCACTATTTATCATCATCAATTGTTTATTTATATATTTTTAGCCTTTTATATATGTATTTAGGCCTTAAATATTTTACATTTCATATTATTTTTATATTCAAACATACAAACACATTATGTAGAATTGTAGAGAGTGAGGTAATACGTCGCGTTTAGGGATTTTAAAAGTTGCCGGTGCCAACACGGCCGGCATAGTGAAGGCGATTGCGGCTGTAGTAGCATTCGCCTCCATTCATGGACTGCACTCCAGCTTAATATCAGGCGAGGTGCTGTCATTTATTTCGAGCTACAATAAATAATAATAATAAGTACACTGTAACAAAAGTAACATATATCAGGCTGTCATGTTGTGCCACTAAAAAAAACACTCAGTCACATAATATCTGACACAGCCTTCTACTTCCATTTTAATGTGATGCCTAAACAGAATTAACTAAATGCGAGTTTATGTATACACAAGCAAAGGAAACAATTTTCAACAAACATAAAACGTCACTTGCCTCATTTTTCCCCTTCTCTCACTCGCTCTCATTTTAATTCATTAGTGATTTAATTTACTCCAGTCATTAATTTGTTTGCCTAATTGTAAATTAAAGTCGAGCAATGAAACCTTTTATGTAAGAAAAACAAAGTTCAATTCTTCATTTGTGACAAATAAAATTGTATGGTCATTTTATTAATCTATCAATCATATCATCACGCCTTTTTCCCACAGGGATAGACAGAGACAATGGAGCGCCACATGTCACGAACCTGTAACAACTCCCTCGCTTCCTCAGATCCACAATTCTCTTCCTACACATTCTCCGGTCATGGGCAATAGACAGGCACCCAATGCTATCAACGCTTTTAATATGATCTATATGTTCTACCCTTCCTATAAGATTGGACCTCTAAGCGAACACGAAAAAGCACCTCTCGCTAGCATAGTGACGGTGACTAGAAAGCAACCGTGGATTAAGTCGGTTTTTTTCAGTCATCGGCGCTTTTGGACATCTACTGGTTTGCCATCAGGCAGGCAGAGATCGGGTGTTGAGTAACAATAAAGAAAAAATATGCAAGATAAAAATACAATTTTAACCTATGTTTTAACCACATAAATTTATTTTGACAACGTTTGACAATGGTTGGAGGATTGGTTAATTTATTCCTGTCGCCACGGTCAAAGAAAAGATTTTATTTCATTTATGTGTAAAATTTCATAATTAGATTGGATATTAACAAACAGTTAATAAAAGGAGGCCGATAAAAGTCTCGGTTTTTAAGAGTGGTAGGCGTCTGTTTTTGGTTATCCAACTGTATTTTTTGTTTGTCAATTTGCATTTTGAGCTGAACGTTGCCGGCATAGTTGAAACCAGTAGGTCTATGACGATATACTTTTACATTAATTTGTTTTTGAATTGTTTTGAAAGGCTACCGTGTTGTAGAGGTAGTGAAATGATCACGCATAACGAGAACTTTCGATTCAAAACCACTTGCCGGTACCAATGTATCTTTGATGTACGTACTACTCGACCTGTTTCTACAAGCTCTTTTAAATAATTTTATGTTGTTATTAAAAAAGTTTACATTGTGATCTTTTTGACCGCAAGATAAAAGTGCAAGCGCTAGATATTGAATCTAAATTTTAAAATTTTAATGGTTTGCAGTCCGCTGCAAGAAACTAGTTAATTTTAATCTTCATTAAATGTAATACTAAAAAGATTTTTGGTCTTCCAAAAATTAAATTGACTTACAAACACGTTTACTGCCTCTGTTAAGAGAGTTCATTTTTTGTAGTAACATGGTATAAGCATCTTTTAGTTTAGAATTTTTATTTTATATTATTGTGACATTTGACTTCGACCCGCTTGATGATAAGCAGGTGGAGATCCAAAAGTGCCGACGACTGAGACAGCCGGGTACTACTCGGCCGCCGTCACTAGGATATTTTGTGCCTGTTTTGACACTTGGTTTAGTTAAATAATATTATAACGCCTGTGTAATATGCGTCAAAATAGGAAAGGTTAAAAGGACATCATTCATTTTGGGCTAGTTTTGTAATGCTAAATGATAAAAACATAATATATAAATAGATAGTAGTTTTGATACTTGTATTGATAAAACTAAAAACAATTTCGCTTTTAATTGATGTGTAATTAAGTTATTTTAAAAACAAGATATGGATTTTGTATCATCTATCAATCACGAAGACAAGCCATTATAATAGTTCTGCTTTGAACTGTCATAATTATAGTTTCATCATTTTTCACACTTAAACTATGCAAAATAAAGAATATTTTCCAATTACATTGTAATCTTAGTACATTAAACTGTTTTAAAATGTATATGCAACTGTTAATACAATTAAGCCCAAGTCCCTTTACAAAAGGAATAATGTCCTTTAGCTGCTTTTAAAAATTTAACGGGCATTCGTGCAACTGACTGTTAATCTAAATTGTTGCTTACATAGGTGATATTTGCTAGACTATTTCAAAATAAACACGTCTGTTTCTGGGGTCAATAGTGTTATACTATGAACGTTTATATAGCTTAAGTTTCTATTCCCCTATTTCGATTGGTTCTATTTACAATAGTTAATTGGATTCTCTATAAATTGTCTGCTTAGACCAGACAAACATTCATTCATTAATTAAATGACTATTATAACAAATATTACTTTATTTGCGATATTACTTTATTTGGAGTATAGAGTATATTTCAAAGTATGTTTATTATTGTTAGGCATATTGATGTTATATTATCAATCAATCAATCAGTCAAATTGTCACGCCACAGGGATATATATAACATTAATAATATTAAAACGGGTACTTGAATATTATTAGACTGAATGACAGGCGTGGCCGATTGGTTAGCACACCAGTTTGTTAGGCGGAAAGTCCCGGGTTCGATTCCCGGCCGGAGTAAATATTTTTTCATAGCTTTTATTTGTAATATTTAAAAATTATATTAGATATTGCAAATACATATTTGTTAATAAAAAAGAGGCAGGTATTTGCTTCGGAATTATTTCTGGTTATCAAAGAGTGGTAGGCAGTGGTAGGTTTGCCGATCCGGGGTAGTACTCGTACCTTCACTTACAAGCAAATAAACCGTGAAGTGATTTAGTCGCGTTTCTAAATTATAATTTTTATAAAGTTATAATTTTTAGTTATTTTTACAGTACTACTTCACAGTGAGATACAGTTTTTAAACGCGAATGATTTAGCAATGGACAGCTATATAAATAATATTTACTATAATAATGTTTTGGTAACATTAATAAATATTCATAAGTTTATATTATACGGACGACTGTTGTAGACCGCTAGTTCCAGTTACCGGAGCTTGTGTCATAAATAAAATTTACATGTAACGAATACAAACATAAGTTTTTAAATTGCTTTTTCTATATGGGTCACTCGATAGGTTTTTTTGTGAATATACCTTTAAATAAATAAGTACTGTACACTATCAAGTGTATGGATTGTGAAGTGATTTAGTCGCGTTTCGGCATCAGCTTGAAAGTTGCCGGTTCCAACTAGGCCGGCATAGTAGATGCGACTGCTAGTTGCAATTGTTTAACTGTGATAGCATTCGCATTCATGGACAACATTCCAGCTTAACGCCTGGGCTATGTTATATTATATGTCGAGCCACTGTAAAGAGGCAGAAAGAAGTGATTTATTCATTTATTTCTATTTAGACCACAACAATACAATTTATGATATATAAACAAAAATACTACCTTTATAGGATTGATCAATAATTCTAACATTTAACTATGTATTTACACTACAAGGTAACTAAATCACTAGCTTTTTTATAGTGATGGGTATAAAAAAGCTATGGTTTCTAATAATTAGAGTAATCAGAAACGTGTTCCATTGTATCCCCACTAACGTTAAAATACCTGTGAACCGTACATCTAAAATCTTTTTTTTAACGGCATAATGACACCGATTGAAGAAACGGAAATGGTTGTCGACGCTCTTGGGCTTCCTCTTACTTACCAGGTAAGTAGAGGCCTGTTGAGTCAATAAAAATAAACTCTGCAGTTAAAATTTGTAAAAACTCATTAAAATTTGTAAAAACTCATTATCATTTTAAATTATAATATATCTTATATTCATTAATTACATTACGTCATTTTCCATTTAAAGCGAATCAATAATTGAAACCAATTAATAGTTTTTTGCAGCTATGTTCGAGATTCAGTAAAAAGATTAACTCCGCACAATTTTCCTGCTTCGTAAAGCCTGTTTTTTATATTTATCTTTTTTGTACACTTGATAGTAAAGTAATTATTTTTATATAGTTAAAATGTATAATTATAGAATTTGATTGTATTCTTCCCATCCTATGGATTCTTAACCTTGGCGATGCGAGAAGCCTTTTTGGCGGCATAGTGACAGCGACTGGAGCAACCGACAACTGAGTCGTTTGTTTTCAGTCGTTGATATTTTTTGACCCTCTCCTTGTCGAGGGAGGTCGAGTTCAAATGTTGAGTCACTATAAAAGAAAATTAAACAAGGTCTGAGGAGGTCAGAGTCTGAGGAGGTCAGAGTCTGAGGAGATCGCTTTATTCCCAGAAAGACAAAACTTCGTATTGTTTGATTTCTAATGTTCTTGATCTTATTCTATTATGGGGGAACATAGACTATAAAAGCCATGGACAGTTAAAGAGGTGACGCCTTTTGAGAAGTGGTATTGACGCCGCTGGCTGAAGATTCTCTGGACGGCACGTCGAAAACATGTCTTAATTTTATCAGAACTAGGACTTGAAAACTACCTACACCTGAAACGATACCTAAACCAATCGCTAAAGTTTGATGCGCTGGGGCGACCAGATCAGAGCCTACGTCAACTGTTCGACAAAGAAATGACGCACTAAACCTTTTAATTTGAATGCCTAATGGGTCAACAGAATGTGGATGCTTCCCCCGATCTGCGGAGTAAAAAGACGAGGTATAAACTGTACCTCTTATTCTTCTTATCAGTACTTCGGTACTCTAAGACTAAAATTATTTTGTATATTTGTTGGACGCGACTAAGTTGAATCGCTTGTTTCTGTCGTTGGCGTAACATCAGGTAAATCGAGATTAGATGTTGAGTCTTAATAATAAAGATAAAATATCATATTTTTTTCTTATTCCTGATAATATTCGTATAATTAATATATAAAAAAGGATATATACAAAGTTTTTTTGTGTGTAAATCTGTGCAGCAATGCCAACCCGCATTCAATTGCAGCATTAATGTTGAATTAATAAATTGAACATTGCACAAGCGTCAAAGGTGAACTAATAATTTCTCATAGTTTATTTCATAATAACTTTAATAAAAATACCGGTCTAAGAATCTAGAATATGTAGGTTAGGTGTTAATCTAGATTTAAGTCCAAGATTAAATTACAATTACACGATATAATTTTTGTAAGTGCGGTAATTTTAAGTACGGTGTATTGAGTTTTACAATTAATTGCAAAAAGCTCTGATTAATTTAAAGATCATATTATATCTAACAGATACAGGCGATTATCAGTTGTCTATCAACTGCTTGCCTGTTTAATAATAATAATAATAATAAAATAGTTCCTTTCCTAATGTTGCATGAATATTTTTTGGAACTGAATTAACTAAATATCATTAGGCTCTATTTTTTTCTTAATCATTGCCTTAGTTCACATTTGTTTTAACTTATTATAAATAACTATTAATCTTCGCTAAATTAACATTCACAGAAATATTAAAGGATTGGCTAATAGATAATTCCAGGCAGCATTAAGTTGCGACTTTGTAATTCAAATTTAGTAACTGACTATTGGTCTCTTATTTATCATATTTTTTAAATATTTAATATATTCTTTTTGTAAAAAGGCTCATATCAAGTTATCCATCATCAGATACTCATAATCCTGGATCGCAATTACCTAGGGGACAGTTTGTATGAACGTGCTGGAATTTAAAAAGCCAAAATATTATCACGTATATTGCCATTGAAATTTCCTGGAGATGCGATGTTTTCCTTCGCCGTACGAGCGACTTCCTAAAAAAAAGCGCTGGGTTTTGGATACGCAGCATACCTAGAAACGCGAGTCCATGCCCTAAACAATTAAGCCACGGAATTCGCTCTTTAAATAAAAATATCATGTGTATTGTGTTATGTTTTTTGGCGAAATATAATTATTTTTGCTTGTCATAGCTACGGCAAAAATTGTACCGAATGAAAAGTTTCAAAACCACTCACGTTTATTTAATTAAATGCTGAAATTTCGGTGTGAAAAAGAATTTCAATTTAAAAATATCTCAATTGACGTTTTGCAATTTATAGTTGCGAATGTTTTATGGTTTAATTTAAATGAATTAACACAAAGTATAAAAATAGAAATATTTATAATAAACAATGACATAATTTAATTAACATGTTTGGTAAAAAATGTGTTATATATATTTATTTATTTTAAATTAATATATTATGCCTAATATAAATGTGGTTATTATGTTTTGTTGTTCCGTATCATTGACTCTATTGACTAATGAATTAAGCAAATTGTATGCGGCTTACTATCGCGTTTATTTTGGTTTTGATTTTACAATTTTTTATTATCTCTACCTTTCGAAAGCTTTGCAGCCATCGTGGTCACGGAGAGACTGAGACCAACCACAGACAGCGTCAACCACAATTATTTAAAGGGTTTTTTAAATATACTATTATAGTATTTTTTACTATTAAATATATTATAGTAATTTATATTTATTATCAAACTTTTATTTATAATAGTTGCATTATTTCTATTCGACTGATAAATATTTGAAAAATACTGACAAAATTCTTTTTTATTGTGACTCGACATCTGACCTCGATCTAGAAAGATTTATGTAAGTAAAGAAAGGATTACTTTAGTAGATATCAATAACACTTTAATCGCTCTTGAATAGAGATCTATTATCTCAGATCCTACAATACATACATTGTATTGTATTATCTGGAGTCTATTACCCCAAAAATAGCGGTTTTAAAATTGATTGAATAAAGTACATAAAGTAATATTTTTTTAAATGAAATTTTGTGTTTACGAAATGCGGAATTAGGTTTGCATTAAAACGGAATCAGAGCAGTAAATTCTACCCCCAGAATGTAGAGGGGGTGTTTGTGAACCTATCGAGTTATAATAGGATTCGCGCAAAATTATTCCCCGATATAATAAAAACGTAATTCCAAAATACATTGCTGTATAAATAGAAATTCCATTTTCTTTTCAAAACATGTTTACTATAGAAATGCCTTAAACGTGAATTGAATTTATATTTGTATTTTATACATCCGTATATTTAAATTTAATAATAACACAAATAATATATGTGTTTCGTATTAAAATATACTTTTAATTATTTTCATAACGCCTTATTGTTATTTTTTTTAAAACACGTCTACTGGTTTTGTTTGCCTGGTGGTAAGCTAAAGAAAGTCCAAAAGCGCCAATGACTAAAACAGAAACGATTCAATTGATGGATGCCTCAGTCGTCTCGGACTGAGATGCAAGCCAGAGGAGCTTTTTTTAAAACCTCTCTGTCTTTTCCTTAAGTCAACTGGAAAAAATGTCTAACGGATATAAGTTTACCTATTTTAATGCAATTAAGAATTTTAAAAAATATCAATCAATCAAATTGTCACGCCAAACAGGGATAGGCAGAGACAATAGAGCGCCACTTACCACGATCCTTACACGACTCCCTTGCTTCCTTCACATCCACTATTCAATTAGAATATACTTGACCACATTTCAGCATGGCTGGATTCCTGCCACTTTCAAGCAGATCCCGAAACGCGACTGAGTCACTTTACCGTCTTTACACTTGACAGCGGTAGTACAAATATATTGGTCTGATTAAGGCGAATAAGGATACGGTTTTTCGTACTCGTAAGTACATCACAACAGACGTGGTCAAGAGCAGAATAGTTCATCTAATTAAAAATATGTTAATTGAGTTGCAAAGACCCGTATATTATTATTGCAAATGATATAAGTTCTAAATATAGTATAAATAAGTAATTTATGTACATTACTTAGGAATATTGTAAATAAATTTCATTGTATAATGTTATTTTCCTCCATATAAATAATGATCGTTTTATTATTCAAATAAGTGTTATCAAAATGTTGTTAAATGAAAATATAAGTTGAAAATGTTTCTTTCATATTATAATTGTTGTATTTTAAACCACGAGGGGAGGAAACCGACACGAATTTCCAGGACACCCAAATGTCATGGAGAAAATCTCATACATAATTATATTGTTGCTTTGTTGTTAGAATTTTAATTGAGTGTTATATATTTATAGATATATACATCATATATATAATAAGATATATTTTATTAAACTTATATTAATATCGAATATTAATATCGATTATATGATCGGTAACATTTACAAATAGTTCATTCAAGGGGAAGTGCAAAAGCTCCGATTCGGTTTACGCTTATTGTAACTATGCCGGCCATCTTTTGGGATTGAGAGCGGCAGAATTCTGTGTGCTATTATACTAGCCGGGTTATTTTGATAATTTGCTATCAGACTTAAGTAATCTAGTATTTATATATTGATTTAATATTTGAATGTGTGTATAAGTTGCTCTACAACGTTTTTATTTTAATAAAAAAATATTTTTTTTTTTTTTAATTAGTTATATAACTAATTTCATAGTTATATTTTTTCTATAGATTTTTAATCAATCAATCAATCCATTGTCACGCTATAATTTCTACAAGGTTAGGTTAGACAGAGAAAACACATGGCAGGATTATTTTCCTCGGTCCTGACACATCTATAACTCTCTTTAAATATTTAATAATGTAACAAATAGCATAATTAAAGTTTACCACAAATAATGTTCTTAGGAGCTTTACATCCAGTCATTTTACTACAGTGATTGGACATAGTAAAAAGACTGGTGACTGCTACTTACAGTTATTTAACTATAGTAGCAGTCACCTCCATTCATTGAACGCACTTCAGCTTAAAAATAGGCGGGGTGCTGAAATGTCGAGTCACAATAAAAAAAGTGATCAAATTAAAGAAGGTTCTAGGCGTAGTTTTTTTTTTAAATAAAAATTTAATACTTTACCAGCCAATGTTATACCTATCTTATACGATAACATCGGATCCTTTAAGCGAGTCGTGAATCATTGGCCGGCATTGTGACGGCGACGACCTAACCTAACCGTAAAGTAAATCGGATTTTTCAGTTGTCAGTGCTATTGGACTTCCCTTTGTTGAATTACTATCAGGCAAGTCGAGGTATTTGTTTCACCTATATGTTTTTTATTATACCTAAACGAAGAGAGACTTGGACAACAAATCGCAACTTGCCACGATTCGTCAACTCTCTTGTTTAGTTATTAGATAAAAAAATCAATAATCAAATTACTCGCAAATGATCAGATATTTCCGATGGAAATGTATTTATGATAACTTTGATTAGAGATAAGCATGTAAATATTGAGCCGACATGCGCTTGCCAATCTTGAGGAACGAAATGAAGACAGAAGTACTTTTATAAGCGTGATTTAACAGCTCCGGCATATTGATTTTTACGTCGCCGCGGGCCCACCCCCGCCCCTCGGGAAGAGTTGTGCACGGGGGTAATGCTAAAATGCTTGTTCCCCTATTTGAGAGTACATGCTGGAGGGACGTTCGTAAGTTTACCCTCAATGTTTATATTAAAATTTCTTATTTTATTTTTTGGTACATATTTTTTTCCTTTCTGTAAAAAAATAGTTTTGTTCAGTTACGTGTAAGTAGTAGAATGTCGTGATCTTTTGTAGTTAAGAGTAATTTTTTTTATTCTCATAATTTGGTATACTTTTTTTATTGAGACTTGCCTGATAGTTAGCAAGAGGAACTCCTAGAGTGCCAACGACTGAAAAAACCAAATCAGTTTACGGTTATCAGTCGCAGTCACTATTTTGGCTAAAGAAAGTCCTTATTTACTTACTAATAAGACTCATACATAACAAGTCAAATACACATCTAATAAGTATATGTCCCATACAAATGCGCCCGCAGCTAAAAACATAATAGTTACATGAATACAATTTGTTTGACAGTCCCCTACCAATAAAGTCTAATAAACTTTTTAAATAAACTCTAACATTAAATAGAACGAGCGGTCTTTACGACTGATTTACCCTTTAGTAAATTTTGATGACAAATAATTGTTTTCATTGGTGCAACGCATATAAATCCTAATCCAACTAATGATTTGAAACAATGAATGTTTACATGCAACCATTGTTTGGGCACATTAAATGGAGAGATAGATAAAAGGAGTGAAACAGAATTATGAATCAAAGGTAAGTGGAACAGGGACTTTTTCCTTGATCATATTAGGGTGCGCAGTGCCCGTAACTACAGAGCCTGAAGTGAATTTTGGATGTGAAGAAAGCAAGAGAGTTGTGTCAGGGCACCTGTTGAAATTAGGGCGAAACAATTTTTTTTTTCAGGGATTCTTAAATTTTAGCTATTACAATACCATACAAAGTTGTAGATGCCCTAAATTTTATAATATTGTTGCGTGGGTCATCCGAGAAATGGTTTTTATAAGAGAAGCAATAATATCTAAAATTTTATATTTTATTGTAGGGAATTAAATAAGGAATGTTGTCGTAAATTGTGAGAGGTTAGCGGGTAAGCAGTTGAATGTCCCCGCGAGTTTGTTCAGCCCCACCCGCGCACTTTTCAGCGGGCCACCCTGCGCGGCACCCTCCGCTACACCCCATGTGTTATTCTTCGTACCGTCCCGGCCCGGGACGTTCCTTCATTTCATTCCAATTTTAAACTGAAAATTTTAATATAAATACTACATACAAATTAATAAATTAATGATATTATTTTAATCAACATGTTAAGAAGAATCTTGTATCATTGAAACTTATTTGCGCTCGATAGGTACATATTTACATTTTGGCCGGCATAGCGACTAAGACAACCGTAGACTGAAATAGTTGTTTAAATCGTCGGCGCTCTTAAACCTCCTCTTTGATACCATTAGGCAAACGAGGTTAGATGTCGCGTCTAAATAAAATATGTATATTAATTTAAGATTTTATAAAAGTTATCTAAAATATTTTATCTTGTATATATAGTTAGTAAATACTACAGGAATACAGCATCCCTACGTCATATTCCAGAAGAGCGTCAGTAAAAAAACTATATTTAAAAAATTCAAAAATCACTCTTTTTATTTAGAAAATTAATCTAAGTAACATTTTATCACACATGTAACGTTAACGTAATGTATAATTTTATTAATATCAACCAATCCTACGTATTCATTCCATTCCAATGCAATAAATGTTCTTATTAATAATAAAATATAGTCATTATGCTAATAAGGGACATATAAGTTTCTATCGAATTTGTGAACATTATAATCTAAAAGCAATTCAAGTGAATTTAGTAAGCCATCGATAAGGAGATATAAAGAATGTGGTTCTGTAACTTGTTTTGCAAAACTCAAGTCAGGGCGCAGGGGGTTAGGGGTAGATTGGTTCACCCAAAGCCGTTGCCTCCATAAAATTTGTATTAAAATGCCTATATTTACTCCTTTTTGTAGAGTAAGTGGGTAATAAAAAAACGTATTATAAACAACCATCAATTTGCTGTATATTTTATTATATTTATTTTAATGTTATTGTAGATACATTGAAAAGTAGTATTTTATAGATAACATGCATTGATATTTATTACAAGACTTCAATAGAAATAGCTCATTGGTATTATGTAAGTATTCATTTGCAAACTATTTCTTGTGGTGAGAGTTTTATGTAATAAGTAGTTTTGTTGACCTGAAAGCCCTTTTCCTTTGAGAGAAAAAGATTCTTATTTATATTACTTGATTCAAAGAAACATCTATCAATATTTAAACATGTGCATTACTATGACATGTAATCATTTTATGCTAATACAAAGTGTGAAAATGTTCATAGGAAAAAAAAGCCAACAAAATTTGATTGACGACTGATATAACAGCCTACATAATGAAACATACTTTATACAGAGAACCAGTCAGAATATAAAATGAAACAGGAACGTGTAAAAGGGACAGGAATATGGATTCTTCTCCCTCATGCACGGAGGTTGTTTCACCACGTTCGTCGTCTAGAGTCGTTGGTATTTTATAGCCTACTTGCTTATTGTTTTATTGATGAAATTGTTTGTTATTAACTATATTTATAAATACTTTATAATAAATACCGAAATGAGTTTTTGTAACAATGTGAATTATTTAAAACTTTGTTGGAAAATTGTTATATCTACTTAAACATTGCTAATACAGAACAATGGAATTTCCAATAAAACTTTGAAACTAACTAAATTTTGAACTTCTTAAATAAGATAATTTCTTTCAAAATAATATAGAATTCCAGCGTTAAATAACTGTGTACATAATTAAATTAGATACTTAATTAGGCGAGCGATTTTTAATAAATAAGATTTAACCAATTGCGAATAATATGAAGTGAACGTAGGTACATAATATTTATATAGAATAAATTTAACGAATAAACCTTAATAGGCTGTATGTTTTTGAATCGTTTTTCAATGTTGATAAATTTTAAACAGTATAAGTGTATACGTTTCTGAGCTCGCGGTTCAAAAAACAAGTATTGTGAGTATAGAAGCCAGACGAAAAAAGCAGTCGTGCAACATTTCACAAGGCGCAACGCCCCGGTGCACTTGCATTGTGTGTCTTAACAATGTCCGTGGGCAGGTCCAATGGGCCTTTTTAATAAAATACAAACTCGCAGAGTTATTTCAACAATCGATTTGTATTATAGATAAGAACACTTCATAAGGGTTACTTTTCACAATTAACTACTAATTTTATCTTTAAAATAGCTCTACGCTCAAAATAAATATTAATTATTATTCTTTGTAGTATTATAGATAAATCAAACTAATATTATCATCATTATGAAATATTTGCGGCTAATAGCCCAATTAGATTACTTAAGTTTAGGAACACGAACTCGGTACTCGCACGGGATACTCGATAACGCCATATCTGAACTGGCCTACAGCCTCGACCAGTTACTGGACAAACACAGTCTCTATATAAGATCAACTGATTCACAGATTTATTTTTAAAACCTAAAAGTTTTACACGCTAGATATGTTTTTTTTAATATAACGAATAAACCACATTGCTTGATATTAAAAGATAATTTTTTTTTAAATAATATTAAAAATTATTAAAAAAATAATAAACAATAGGCTGGTATAGACAGTTATATACAATAATACAATTTATATGGTTTGATAATTTGATATTTTCTGTCGCTCTGAGAAGCATATAGTTATCACAAATATAGTTTGTTGTGACTCGACATCTGCAAGGTGGATACTCAAGAGTGTCGGTGACTAAAAAACCGACTTCATCACTAATCCGGCCAGGGGCTTTTCACGTCTCACTTGAAGGATCCCACTTGTCTATTGGTCGTCCTGACCTTTGTCCTGACAGCAATAGAATTTAATAAAATATCCACATTTATGCGTTATACTTTTTACAATAACTCTAAGTAATAATGTTTTTATCTCGACCGTGGTATAATAGTGCTAGTGCAATGGTTCGCCAACCAAGAGCACAGGTTCAAAACCACTTGCTGCTACCAATGTGTCTTTGATTTATATGTACTATAGTTGTATTTTTTCTATGATACAAGCACTTTAGTAGCTTGATATGGAAATGTAAATAAACAATTAATGAATAAAATCAATAAAAAAAAACAAAAATTGTCTAAATAGTCAATTAAAAGAGCCGTCAAGTGATTTGTTGTATTTTCTACTTAAATGACAGATGCTACTCAAGTGGCTTCACAAGATTTTTTCGTCGCACTCGTAATTATGGCACTTGTCGACTGTAGGGTGAAGTTTTTATTTGTTTTTGGACACAAGTGGTTTGAGGGCTTGTGGGATGTACGGAAACGTGATTTACTCTAGAGACTTTTGAGCTTAGGCCCGGTCAATTAATGCATACCTACTTGATTTTATGTGGCAATTTACATATACTGTAATTTTACTATACATGCAAATGATGTAGGTATTAAGGTGATTTTAGATTTAAATACTAAATAATTATTTATAGTTTGCATATTCCAATGTATTTATTATTTAAATCGGTGAATGCAACTGGTATATTGTCCTTTGAAATGGCGTTCTAAGGGGGAGGCCTATGTTCAACAGCAAACGTCTACTGGCTGATGATGACGATGATATTCTGATAATGTATAAATTAGTAATGAAAATTGGTTGGTAAAAATATAGCGTGCACATCGATCAACTGCGACCGGGAATCATGTTCATGTTTTTTTTACATTTCTATACTAAGCTTCTAGAGTGCTTGTATCATAGAAAGAGGACAACCAAAGTACATATATCAAACATACATTGGTACCGGCAAGTGGTTTTGAACCCGTGCTCTTGGTTTTCGTAATTATTGCACCACCACGGTTGTCTACGCGATTACCAAATTGGTGTTTCTTTTAGTAGGACACTTAGTGATGCTTGGTGAGACTTGCTCTAGAGACTTAAGCTTAAGCTCCAATAATAGACATTATTTCCTATTAGAGTGGGCCGATTTACTTGACATTTAATATTGGTAAAATATATTAGCTGTTATATAAATAGCAGGTAAAATTAACAACAAATAAATTATATATTTTTACATTATTATTTCTATTCATTCTTCATTCATTCATTCATTTATTCATTCTTCATTCAATATGTACAAAGGATGGACAATAATATTTATTTATTTAATTAAAGGTATTCTTAAGAATTTGGAAAGAATAGAATCTGTGCTAAAATAAGAACTAATTCATTGTTATTTGTCTCAT
Organism: Tinea trinotella; assembly: GCA_905220615.1. Taxonomy (NCBI): domain Eukaryota; kingdom Metazoa; phylum Arthropoda; class Insecta; order Lepidoptera; family Tineidae; genus Tinea; species Tinea trinotella. The sequence continues at coordinate 7,110,267 of HG992308.1, read as the reverse complement.
TTATATTATGTTTATACCACGTGTGACTGAAAGAGACAACTACTTGTACTTCAATTCCTTTATTTCAAAGGTTGACACTACTTTTTTGCAAATACAACCACTTGTAATTGTGGTTGACTTTTAATACTGCTTAATTAAAAGTCACGTGGTAGTAAGAGTAGCGGCATAATTGTTCCGTCATCCTTTTTTGAAGTATTTTAATGTCATTTGTTATTCTGTCAAATTAGGTTGTCAAATGATCATCAAACCCAGTGACAACCTTCTAAATTACGAATGTAAAAATATATATTCATCCCCTTCTGACTTCTTTTTAATGCCATAAGTGAAAATATAAACGGTTGTATTTTGTAGCTATTTTAGGGCTCCTTCTGTGTCTTAAGTCCGAATTCTTTGAGGTATTCAAACAAATGTACAAATAATTTACTAAAATAAACTTAAGTACCTATTTAACATGAAAAAAAAATCCTATGTATATTTGCATATTTAACATTAAGTTATCCGTTTACCAAGGATAACTTAATGTTGTATTAAACTAAACGAAGTAGATAGATAAATATAAATAAAATAATATACCTGATAAGAATGTTATAGTGTAACATGCAAAATAGTGTAATTTTTTGCATATGGTGGTATTCAGCTGATATAACAGGACGGATTACTTCGAATGAACTGACAAAAAAGATTTAGCTTTGACTTCTTCTGGTTTTTAAAGCAGACCATTACTTTTTAACAAGTCTTCAACAACAAGTTTTCCTCTACAACACAGCCTGTCCACTGCTGGATATAAGCCAATCTTCCTTTAATTTCTTAAAATTATTTTCATCCAATTTCTATCTGCCGTCCTGTTAAAAAATGTTTTAAACTTCTGTTTTCTGTCTGCGACCTGCGGACCTGTAAACGCAGTAGTTTCATCCCTCTTCCTTATTGCGAAAGTGGTGCCTATGTCTGTCATTTTAGAGTTAGTCCTCTAATAAATAAAATAAAAAACGTAGGGGTCTGATTTTAACCCCGTCGCAATATTCCGAGAATAAAGAATGGGGTGCGAAGTCAGACTACCTTCTCGGGTGTCTGTCTGTCTGCTTGCCATTTCGCTTCGGTAATACGGAAGCAGGTGTTCGGTACATCCTGGGTATCAGTCAATAACTTCCCTTAAGAGGGTTCTTGTTGCAGAGCAGAGGCTCTCAGAGGGTTACGTGGAGCAGCGAGTTGATATGGTCATATGATTTTTTTCAGAAATTTAGCTCATAATTGACATCAGCAAAGTGATATTGTTTTGTAACAATACAAACAATACAGGCGCCATTAATTAAATGAAGACCATAAAATAAAGACACGCAAATACTGTTGTTGTATATTTATATTGTAGTATAAAATTATCTAATGCAATTTAATTCCTTTACGATAAATGCAATAGTTTAAAATACTTACTATAATATTTATCTACTATTAACGTGGGATAATTTATATAAGAAAACACAGTGAATTTTTATTAGATTATTCGCGAAGCACGTTTAAAATTGGTACCTCAGAAAATCTTGAGAATCTCAAAGAAGGCGGGATTGAATGGCTTGTCGTGAGCACCGATAATATTACTGATACTTATTTATAATAACTTTAATAAGAATTAGTTTAATAACTAAAATTTAATGCGCCATTATTTACCTGGTTTCAAATACCTCTTTATAATTGTTTCATTTTTAATGTGAGGGAAGTTTGTCAGGATCTTCGGAATGGGCGCTCTATTATTTCTGTGGGATAAGGGTTGACAATTTGATAAATTGTAACTAGACATTTTTTGAAACTTAATAAAAAGCATTGGTTAAACAGGAGATTTAATTTTTTTACATTTACACATATTTCGATCCACTCAAATAGTCTTTGACTTTATTTCGTCGAGATCTTTGCAACTACAACTTGATTAATCCTTACCTACTAAACCTAGTAGAAGCAATCAATGGACGGAAAGACGGATACCCGATGTGAACATGTAAATTTTTATTGCCTGATTTTCATTACTAATTTTGTACAGTAATATTATTATTGGCCAAATAGAAGACATCCTCAAGAAGGCTGGGTTGCCTAGTGACCATAACCGTAGAGCCTTGTATGAAGAGAATTGTAAATGTGAAGAAAGCGAGGAAGTTGTGTCAGGATCGTGGCAACTGGTGCTACCTTGTCTATGCCTATCACAGTGGGAAAAAGGCTAGCCAATTTTATTCGATTTAATAATATTATTGCTAAAAGTAATTATAAAAAACTTTGTCTATCCCTGTAAGTCTTGAAATATGAAAGCATAATGATGAAAATTGTGAAAATATTATTTCATCGTTAAACCAACGCAAAAATAAAGCGTGAAAATAATAGTTGAACAAATAACACGTATTAATATTTGCTGGCCAATAAATTGATCAAGTTATTAAGCGGTTTAAAAGCGCGGTTTTGTGGATAACCGCAGAACAAAGTTACATACAAACCTAATTGTTCAATGTTGTATCGCTTATAGTTATCGCCTCTGGGTTATGGTGGGTTTGCGTGGTGTGAAATTGATAAGCTTTCAGGCTGTATTCACACCTACCACAACCACACCACGCCGCCAAACCACATGGTATTTTTTACATTTCTATATAAACTAAAGTGTGTCATAGAAACAAGAGGACCAAAGTACATATCAAAGATACATTGGTACCAGCAAGTGGCTTTTAACTTGTGCTCAGGTTTTTGTGACCATTTCACCCCCACCCGACCACCATCGCCTTTAAATTACCAATGATTTTGTATAGTGACTTGGGATTAATTGTATTAACAGTTTAATATGCATTTTAAAATAGTTTGTACCAAAATTACAATATAATTGGATTTTATCCTTTATTTAGCATAGTTTAGGTGTGCAAAATGATCAAATTATGTCAGTTCGAAGCAGAACAAAAATGGCGTTGATTGACAGATAATACAAAATCCATTTCTTATTTTCCAAATAACTCAACTGCACAGCAATTAAAAGCAAAATTGTTATTAGTTTTATTAATACGAGTATCGAAACTACCATTTATATATTTTTTCTTCATTGGACATTACAAAAGTACGAGTAGTACATAGAAGTCCAAAATGAATGATGTCCTTTTTATTTATCAGCGTTTATTTTTGGTTATTGATTTTACATTTTTTTATTATTCTGACGTTTCGAGAGCATTGCAGCCTAAGATTTTGTAAGACGAGATGTAGCCCGTCTCTACTTTGTAAGTTCGCCTTGATTTTGTAAGTAAAGGCAAGCTGCTCGTCGTTTTACAAAATCGTCGACACTCTTGGAATTCCATCATGCTTACCATCAGACAGGTCAAGGTCAGATGTCGAGCTACCACTTCAAAAGTTTCACTGCAAGAAACTGCAGTGTCACTATTCACTCATAACCACTGCTTGGCCACTTATTGTCGTGGTGTGGTTGTAGTAAGTGTGAACAAGCCTTATACACCTGCAAGTTTATTTTTGATTTTAAATTGCCAATTTATCTTTCTTATATACCCTTTACAAATTAAAATGTAATTTTATTATGCGGCTTACTAAAATTAAATCCTTTTTTTGCAGTAGAGCTGCTAAAGATTAAGAAAGTAACGTAAACCTACGTTAGTAATTACAACCAGGTGAAGACATCTAAAATGACCTTTTTTACTCTATCAATGTTATCTATTTACTTTTTATATTTAAAACTAATTATCTTTTATTTTGGATTGAATTGTGGATGTGAAGAAAGCGAGGGAGTTGTGTCAGGATCGTGGCAAGTGGCGCTCCGTTGTCTCTGCCTATTCCCATGGGAAAGAGGCGTGACAATTTGATTGATTGATTGATCTTTTATTTTACTTTTTGCACTAAAGAAATCACCGGATCGGATACATCTCCCAAAGTTTAACTGGTAGAAAATGCCCTAAGCCATTAAGTCCGCCTCTTGTAAACTTTTGGAGTTATTTATGTGCAATAAAGAATTCTATTACTTATTATTAATAATATTCTAATCACAGAACAGAGAATGATATAAATTTTTCTTTTCTGTTGTTTTAATACATTTATTAAAGACCATGATGACGTTTTTTTTTTTATTTTTATTAAGTACTTCATTTAACAATTAATTAATCCTGGGGTTGATTATTTGAAGCCGTACAAATAGAGATTTGAGAATAAATATTTTGCTTCATTATAATAATACAAGATTAAATAAAAATAATATATGAATAACGAAAATATCATACCTTTTTTATTATTTATTTTTATAAAAGAAACAATCCCTTAGCAGACGCGTTACATTTATATTCACAAAAAGTACTACACGAAATAACCAAAATTTATTGCCACCGATGTCAAATTTATGTTAATAATTTCAATTTCATAAGCAAAATAATACAATAGAATATGAAACGAAGAAATACCAGCCCGCCATTTTGTTTCCATTCACGTGCGTGGTGTATACAGAGAGAGACGATGGATGACTCTGCCAGCGGTCGATGTTATTATGATTTTATCTTTTTAATGTGAAATTTGTGCTTTATTAAAGCTACAATCTTGTTTAATTAATATTAATGGCCGTGTATTAAAATGAAAAGATTTATTTACTTACCATTTTGATGTAGGTAGAAGGTATATCAATTTTCTACTAAATATTTATAGCATCCTATGCTAAAATTATCAACATCCTTATACCTTCTATGACATAATTGGATTCCTTTGATATTCTTCTAATTAATTTAAAGGTAAAAGTTTAATTAAACATAACAATTTTAATCAAAAATTATAATTGAATTTAATTAAAAATAATAATAATAAGTCAAACATATACATGTTATCAAATAAATTGACTAATACATTTTCAAATTATAAAATTTAATCTCCCGAGCCGAGATCTCTGGACGTTTCGTAAGATTGGTAATTATGGGCTTTGTGGCATTTTAATGATAGAGCTTCATATAAAATACTATTTTTATATATTACAATAAGACAAAATGAGTAAATATTTTTGTTTATACTACGCTATGTTTTGAAATGCCAGTGTAGCTACATTGATTAAGTAAACAAACAGCAGTAACTATGCAAACGGAGCTAGGTGTATGCGGAAGGCTAGTTAGATATAGTCGTGTTGACCCTTTTGATACGAGGTTTGATTGAGTCTGGCTCTCTCCCCTTTTAATATAACCAGTTAAAATATTCACAATATACAGAATTTGAGGGTGAAAAGGGGAGAGACTTGCAGGTGAACCTTTATTGATTGACGCTTGTAGAGATGAGGTTTATATTAAACTATTTTATTAACCTTATATTATACTTCCTGTAATTTTTTTATTAGGTTGTTTTACACATTCGTTTCATTACTAGTGTTAAATTAGTAAGTTTAAGAAAGCTAGGTTGCTTAGATAGTGCCCATAACCGTAGACCTAGTATTAGGAGAATTTGTGGCGCTCCATTGTCTATACCAATCACTGTAGAGAAAAAACGTGAATGTTTGATTGATTAATAAATGTTTATTTAGAAGAAATTTTCAAGCGCTTACTACCACCCGGAAATTGAACTTGGCATCTGTAGTTTAACCTTGCAATTGTAGTTGAAATAACTGTATGTACAACAATTTGGGATGGATAAAAACTGACGCTAGTGCTTGTAGGTATGCACTCTGTAGCTCAGTGACAGAGTGATGATTTTACTATTAATTTGATTACTAAATGAAAAATAAATATTACTTCCTGGTGAGAATATAATAATATTAAAAATTACGCCATTAAGTAGTGGCGACATAATTTATTATAAATACGTCGTGTTCAAAAAGACCACCTGTGGCAATAACAAAATAACAATTGAGCAAATAGTTCTTAACTTGTATCTATTGGTATAGTTTACGTAAGTTAAACTCAATGCAGCCAAGTAGTTGAATAATGTCGAGGTTGTTTTTACAATCTCTTTGCAGATTGATTAAATTTTGTAATTAGATGTAGAACAAATATTTGTCCTATGGATGGATTTATTTTGCAAAGGGTAAAAGCTATTCCACGACGAGATTGCCTCGGAGCGGGCTGCAATAATGTACAAAAACAAAAAACAATGTCACCGAGCCGAAACATCGACGTAGTATCATCGTAACGGTTTAGGCATTTTCGCTCATATTAACATGCATAGCATGTAACGCATTTAAGTTTTCATATCTTTTTTAGGGTTTCGTAGTAAAAAACGGAACCCTTTTAGATTCGTCATGTCTGTCTGCCTGTCTGTCCGTCCGTCCGTATGTCACAGCCACTTTTTTCCAAAACTATAAGAACTATACTATTAAAACTTGGTAAATAGATGTATTCACAGAAAAAAAACAATAAATTTTGGGGGTTTCCCATACTGAACTGAAAGACATTTTTTTTTATCAAACCCATACGTGTGGGGTATCTATAGATAGGTCTTCAAAAATGATATTGAGGTGTCTAATATAATTTTGTTCTAACAATTCCAAAGTGGTAAAAAGTTAAAAAACTAAAAAAATACATGTTGTACCATGCAAACTTCCACCGAAAATTGGTTTGAACGAGATCTAGTAAGTAGTTTTTTTTAATAAGTCATAAATCGAAAACCGCAATTTACCTTTCATTCAATCAACTTAAATATAAAAATCGATTAACGAACTACAAGAACTTTTATATTATGTTGGTTGCTGCTACGGAACCCTTCATGGGCGAGTCCCACTCGCACTTGGCCGCTTTTTTTAAATGTCATCTCAAAATAAGACAGCACCCCGCCGCCTAGTTCTAAACTATGCGATTTAAGAATAGAGGCTACTGCAACTATAGTTGCTTAACTGCAAGTAACAGACACATCCATTGTTCCGGCAACTTTAAAACTGATCCCAAACGCGACTGAGTCACTTCACCATCTGTACACTTGAAAGTGAAGGTGGGTACTACCCCGGATCGGCAGACTGGGTAAATGACTACCAACCGTCTGTACCACTCTTAATACGCGTAACCTTTGTCATAAAAAAACATTTAAAAACCTAAAATACATATAAGTACTTATACTATTATACCTACAACAATAACAAATGCATTTAGTAATACATAGATAACATTTAGTGGCTTCCTTGACCTTGTGAACCCAACAAAGATTTAAACAGACATTTCACCTGTAGAATGCCCACTGCGAGTTGTGTCCAGGACCCCAGCTAATATCCCACGAGACTATACTGAACAAAAGTTTTGTTCCAGCGATGTTACGGCTAGGATGCTTTTGTATACAAATCCTGGCTAACGAAAAGAAAAAAAAGCAAAGCTATTATTGTCATATCATTGTGTTTCCAACTCCAACTAAATCATTGAGCAATGATGCTCAGACGAAGCATCATAGCTTAGCTATATAATATTTTTTTTAAATTAAACTATAAAACGTGTTTTGTATCACATTTTTATTTTAGTTTTTAGATAAAGTGATTTCTCCAACATTTTTTTTAGTTTTAATATTCTTATTCTCGTAAAATTTAGTTGTAGAATTAACATAAAACATTATATTATATCCCTAAAATCCAACATAGCACATTTGTACATATCACTTAATCGTACACAAATAGAGCGACCACTCTATTTTGTAACAACAGTAAAATTATTTTTTATTACTTATATACCTACTAATATCACAGAGACTCGTCGTATACTTAAAAAAATAATAATAAAAAGAACTAAAATTGTAGAACCGGTCTCGAATATCGGAGGATTGACCTCCGCTGGCCTTGACAGCTGTGTTCACTTGGGCCTCGCTCCAACCTCTCTCAGCGTTCACTAATAACTCACTTGAATATAATCATAAAAAGCTTCATAATTTGTGGCAAGGGACTTGTGTTGCTCTTATGAATACACACAGCCTCATGTAAAGGCATGCGGTCAATCTATTCTATATGGATACAATTCTGTTGGTTAACTTATTAGTTTTTGCTCTATTTAAATACTTAAACAATAATACGTGCACAACAAACAAGCTTTTATTGTCTGCAGAATGCGTAGCTTTGTGGCGTGAAATTCTTTAAAGTTCGGTATTAAACTTTATTTTATAATTTAATTAATTTTAATTATAAAGAGAATAATGTTTTCATAATTCTCTAAATGTGACTATTGAGATCAATATATTCATTTTATTGTGGCTCGCTATATCAGTACCCCGTCTGATGCTAAGCTGGAGTAGGGTCTATTAATGGTGGCAACTGCTACTATATTTAAGTAACTGCAGTTGCAACCACAGTTGAAACCAGCAACTTTTAAGTTGATCGCGAAACGCTACTAAGTCACTTCTCGGTTTGTGCACTTCAAAGTATTGGTAGACTAAGAGCAATAGGCTACCAACTGTCTGCCTACCACTTTTAAAAGTTTTTTATTAAACCTAAATAAATAAAAATTGCTTGTTTCCTTACAGTTCTATATTTAAAGCACAACTCGCTAAATATGAACAGTGGGAATATTTTATGAAACTAGTTTCTTTACTTACATTGTAAACGTTGGAGCATTTAGAAATATAATAAATTATTTATTGTATGTTGTTTATTATTCCCTAAATTTATATTCAATTTACTTCTTTTAATGCCAATTTTAGTACACATACAATAGGAATAAAAGCGTGAGTTTATTATTATGTGTTCCATTGATCATTTTCACGCGTAAACGAGATGCTTATATGCTAATAAATGCTTTGGATGGGCATGACTAGTCAATAAAAGTTGTAGGTAATCATTCAACTTTACGATGCACTAATTCTACAAATGAATTCACTTTATATGTAAATAGAAAAACGAAAATAAACCTTTGTTTACCTTGGCAAAAACAGTAACATTGAAATGGCTGTTCTTAAAATGGGTGACAGGGTTTTTAGATATAGGTAGTGCTCGTATGTATAATGTATTTTTTAAATATATTTATGACAATCAACATAATATGACAACATCCCGACTGATATTAAGCTGGAGTGACGTATGGAGGTGACTGGTAGTATAAATAAGTATTTGCAAGTAGAAGTCGTATTCGCTATGCCTGCCTAGTAGGAACCAGCCACTATTAAGCTGATTCCTATACGTGACTGAATCATTTCACAGTATGTGTAAGAGACATTTATAAATCAATCAATCAAATTGTCACGCCTTTTCCTACAGGGATAGGCACAGACAATGGAGCGCCACTTGCCACAATCCTGACACAACTCCCTCGCTTCACAATTCTTTTCATACAAGCTCTATGGTTATGCGCACTAAGCAACCCAGATTTCTTGAGGAAGTCTTCGATTTGGTCGGCAAACCTCTGACATTTCTGGCACCAACCACTTCACAGAAATGCGTCAATTTTTTGATATTTTTCTATAGTTATAAGTTTCTATACCTAATGTATTTTTTATTTAAATACAATTTTCTAACTCTATTTAAACACTATTATCATGACTAACTTATAATATAAGTTATAATATATATTATATACAAGTGAATACCAAAAATAAATAAATTAATCATAAATTATTCGCAGCTATTTTATATGGAACCATTTTATGTTAAGTACTTAAGTTATAAAAAAGGTAATTTATGGTTGTTCTAGATAAAATTATATCTAGACACCAGTAAGACTTGTAGCTGTTAAAATTTAACAAAAAATCTTACTTTAATAAAATATTTGTGAAAAGTAGCACAAGTTTATAAATATACATTTTAAATATAAAATAAATTTAATGTATAAAATATTGTGATTGGATTCGTTATTTATATATTAAATTTTAATTGACGTGAACAAATTTATTTACCCAAGTTATTTATTAAATATAAAACCTTCTTAAAAGAAGTTTTTACATCAAATAAAGCATACTTTCTCCAGGTTTGCTTCGAAAACCAGTTTGTCGACTCACTCCGTAGTCATAACTTATAATTACATGAAGAAAATTTTAAAACATGAATTTAACTTTTAGCTTTTAATATTTAATGGAGGGTTAGACGTTATTTAATTTTGTTTTGATTAAAAGTTAATGGAGACTTATTACATTAGTTTATTAAAAATATACGCAAGACAATAAGCCTATCTAACTAAAATGCCACCCATGCCTTTGCTTCTCACAGGGATAGGCAGGAACAAAGGACCGCATGATCCTTTCAATGATACTGACATGATGCACTCTCTTGCTCCCTTCACATCTATAACTCTCTTCATACAAGCACTAAGTTATTGGCCACTGCGGAGCCCTGCTTAACAAGTTTTTTGAAATGCTCCAATTTTGTGTTTAAATATTATATTCTAAAGATAGAGTACTAGGCAGTGGTTCCCAGTCTGCTGAACCGAGATAGTACCAACACTTACAAGTATACAGACTGTAAAGTCTTAGTCGCGTTTTGGGATCAGCTCGCCGGTTCCAACTAGGCCGGCATAGTGGATGTGCCTGCTACTTACAGGTAATTAACTGTAATTAGCAGTTACCACCGCACTCCAGCTTAACATCACGCGGTTGTGCTGTCATATGTCGAGTCACAATAAACTTTATTTTTCTGTAATGTAGGAGCCGTGGTTCGCCATTTTTTATTGTGACTGCTACAGTTAATTAACTGTAAGTAGCAGTCACCTCCACTATGCCGGCCTAGATAGAACCGACAACTTTCAACTTGAACCTGAAACGCAACTTAGTAACTTCACGTTCTGTGCACTTGAAAGTGATGGTACCCCGGATCGGCAGGCTGGTCAACATAAATTTGGTTTAAAGCATTATAATATAGATAATATTTAATATTTCTTGTGTAAACCAATCAAGTGCTCAGATTTTTCCCAGTAAAATGATACATTTAAAAAAAATATCAGGTGTCCAAAAATTGTCAGGTGTTCGAGTGACTTTTTAGAAATGAATCCTTACATTGTATGAGAACAATGTCCTTTGACATTTTTATTATACTTGTTACTACAAAAACTGAATAAACAAAACGAATATACTCAGTCATATTGTTGTACTTGCTACTTTTTTTTATTGTGACTCGACATCTGACCTCGACTTGCCATATGTTGAGCAAAAGGAAAACTCAGAGACTAGAAAACCGATTAAGAATACGATTGCCTTACCCACTGTCACCGGCATAGTGACGGTGACTAAAGTAAAGTGCTTTTTAAGCATCGCTTGAAGGAATCAAGGTTATAGGATGAGAGAACACATTAGCTGGATATTTCCACCAATGCCAATTTTTCTTTACATATTTTTGAAAATGCATTTGAAAGCTTTAATTATAAAGCTTCAGCATAAATTATGAAGGTAAAATATTTTAATTCTTATTAAAAATGTAAATAATAAGTATGTGAGCTTAATTATTTAAATAAAAAAGGAATAATTTTGGGAGTGGTAGTCAGACTGTTATTTGCTTAGTATGCCTTTTGATTTGTCACCTACGATGTAAAATAGTTCGTTGCCAAATCATTTTGCTGTCGAGTATTAAAAGAATCAGGGCTCTCAAACTGTCGATTCAAGTGGATCGGAAGACTGGGCAAATGACCTCCAACTGCCTGCCTACCACTCCTAAACAACCATAACTGGAGCTTTCTGTCTCAAATATTAACAACAAATATTTGTAATATTCAATCTAATTGGTAAATATTACAAACTATGATACAATGCTGATCCACAATTAAAGAACCTTATTAAATAAAGAAATATTAACTAATCAAGTTGACACACCTTTTTTCCACAGGGATAGGCAGGGACAGTGAGTGAAACGCCACTTGCCACGATCCTGACATTCATACAAGCTTTACGGTTATGGATACTAGGCAAGCCGGAAAGCTGGGTTTTCTTGAGGACGCCTTCGATTTGGTCGGAAACCACTCTCATGGTCTACTTCCTTTAATGCATCCATCCACATAAGATTTATAACCATCCCAAATCATCCAGCCACCACATCTATCGCGCACTGTACTATAGAAATAATACTTAATGTAAATTAGAAATAAAAAAATATAATTAATAAATTAAACAAATTTTATGCGGCTTGCGTTTATTTTGGTTTTGATTTTAATTTTGATAATAATCTTATTATTCCGACGTTTCGAGAGCTCTGCAGCCACCGTGGTCACAGAGAGGCTGAGATGTTGGTCGTCCTATTGGTTGATGCTGTTATTGTTTCCAAAACTACCCCGTTTGATTTTTTGATTTTGTTTTTCTGTTTTCGGTTTAATTCAAAGGACACCATTCATTTGGGCTTCTTTGTACTACTTTTGTAATGTCCAATGTTGGAAAATATATAAATAGTAGTTTCGATACTTGTACTTATAAAACTAATAACAGTTTTGCTTTTAATTGCTGTGCAATTAAGTTATTTGGAAAATAAGATATGGATTTTGTTTCGTCTGTCAATCACGGAGAGACGCCATAGCTTTGAACTATCATAATTATTGTTTTATCATTTTGCACACTTGAACTATGCATAATAAAGGATCTATTCTAATTACATTGTAATATTCGTACATCAAACTATTTAACAATGTATATGCAAGTGTTTATACAATTAAGCCCAAGTCCCGATATAAAATTAATGATGTCCTTTTTGCAAAAATAAACGCGATAGTCAGTCGAATAAAATTTATTTAATTCATTAATCAATGTTCGCGCAAAATCTATAATAAGAAATAGCATATAATTAATAAATACACACTTAGTTATGAAACGAAAATATAGATTAAATAAATTCCTAGTCTCTTTCAATTCAAATGTAATTAGCTGAGGCAATTAAAGTTGTCGAGAGTTGTTTTTCAAATAAAATTGTTTGAGTTAATTTGTATTCGAACTCTTCAACAATTCTTGTTAATGGGATTGCTTCTTATAAATAATAAAAATAAATTAAAGTGTTTATTTTTAAAAGGAAAACATTAAGGAATTTAATGTTTTCGTTAATTAGAGCGTTGTAAATCGGTTACAAAACGATTATAGTGCTAAATGAGGTGTAGTGGTAGAGAAAACATCACGCAAATAGAGGGTCTCGTTTCAAAATCACTTCATCATCATCATCATCAGCCAGAATGCGTCCACTGCTGAACATAGGCCTCCCCCTTAGAACGCCATTTCGAAGGACAAGATGCCAGTTGCATCCACCGGTTATTCGTGACTTTCACTATGTCGTCAGTCCACCTAGTGGGAGGCCTACCATCACTTGCTGATACCAATATATCTTTGATATATGTACTTTGGTCGTCCTGTTTCTATGATACCAGCAATATAAGTATAGAAATGTGAAAAAAATATATATATAATTACGTTATAATAATAGAAAAGTTTGTCTGTCTTTTTGTTTGTCAGACTTTTATACCTAAGCCAATAAATTTTGGTTTAGTTTTAGGTACGATTTGAGATAAACAATAAGTTTATCTCAAATTGTCATTAGACCAGCTTGAAATCAAGAAATCGAATCCTATTTATAAATATAGAGTATTAATTAAAACACAAAAATCTGTATGATGTACAAGTTAATATATCTGGCATTATTACATTCATAGTATTAAAATTTAGAGTTAAACCCTAATCGTAAAGCTAAATTATTTATATTCCATATTTTTTGAATCCTTTGGCTTTGTAGACTACACTTTTAAGACGATTGGGTACCTCAATAAGATTCACACTTATATACCTACTCATTTTTTAACTTATAGACTCTATAAAGTTATAGATCATTAAGCTTATCTACATATATATAAAATATTGAGTAAGGAATCCATAAACCGGATTTATATAAGGATTTTTTGTAGTTTGTGTTCCAAATATTACATTGGACACTTTCACATATTCTATTGTTGCACAATATTTTTGTTAGCACAATTTACAGTTTTTAGGTTGACGTAAAACAAACTTAGTCGCATTTTTACTACTTTTTTTAACATATAAAATTACTTTCTAAATTGAAAATATTGTTTTAGTGAAAGCTATAACAATTCATCATGTTTTTTCAGTAGTCTGAAGGCTCGTGGCTGATTGGATATCATAGAAATAATAGAATATGTTATTTTATTTCGATGCTTTGGCACCCGTTGTTTGTTCAAATTATTAGCCTGTGTCTATGATACTATTATAAATTACTATTCATTACTAAAAATATTGCAATAAAAATCGCCTTTAAATACGTCTACTATCAGGTACTTGTAAATACGTCTAACACGTGTATTATGCATTAGAAATATTACGAAAATGAAATGAATAAAATTAAATGAGTGCAAAGAGTAAATTTATTTATAAAAAAATATTAAAATTATCAAGTCCAAAATGAAAGAATATAACTCAAGCCTTGAATCATAATACACACCAAGTATCTACGTACAGTTGAGAATTTTGTTTCGAACATTAACATAATTAAGTCGTTTCCAAAGTTTTCCCATTATAAACTTAGAGAGAAGTTTTATTTTCCCCTGAAGCCAGCCTGTGTTTGTGTGCGCGCAAATACGTACGGTTGCGTCAATTGGATTTTTGTATGTGTGCGTTTCACCATTTGCTGGGAGGGAGGGGAGCCTCCTAGATTGTTTCGGCTCTCAGTTTAGATAGAAAAAGTGATTTTATAACATAGGTACAATGTGAATTATGACTATTTTTAAATAAAATAAAATTTAAGGATGGTCGACGAACATTTGGTGTCATTTGCCAAGTCTGCCGATCCAGGGTAGATCCACCATTTTCAACTGTAAAGCCATTATAGCCGCGTTTCACAATCAGCCTTCAAGTTGCCAGTTCCAACTAGGCATAGTCGATGCGACTGCTACTCTGAGTCCATGAATTCGGTCGCCTCTATTCAGGGACCGCATTTCACTAACATCAAGCGGGGTGCTGTCATATGTCGAATCACAATAAAAGCATAATGTACTTAACGTCTATTAAAAGGTATAGGCATCAATCAATCAATCCATTAAATTGTCACGCCTTTTTTCCACAGGGATTAGCAGAGACTATGGAGCGCCACTTGCCACGATCCTGACACAACTCCCTCGCTTTTCTCACATCCACAATTCTCTTCATACAAGCTCTATTGTTATATGGCAAATGTTTGTTATATGGTATAAATAATAATAAATTTAAAAGATGTATTTTATTTATTTTATTATCCTTTATATGATATATTGATTAATAGAGGAGGGTTTTGCGGCAGCAGAACCGTGCAGCGGGCCGCCATTTTGCGGAAATGATAATTTAACCACAGAAATTCTGCTTGGCCTCCTTTCTCTACGATACTGACATGGTTAACTAATTAATACAGTAAATCTGATGTTGTTCTGTTATCTTTGGTAATTACTTCAATGTAAATCGTATACATTTACTCTTGACTTATTTATTCGGGAAATTCTGAATACAAATGAGGAGAAGTGCATAGGTATAATATATTGTTTCTAATTATGTATTTCTGTTCAGGTAGTAAGTAAATTTAATTCTTGACATCCGTATACCGGCAACTTGCGAGCTGTTTCCGAAACGCGATTGAGTTTAAAGTGTACACTTCACGGTGTACACTTTAAAATTGTGTTACTACACCGGTTACTACCTGTTGTACAAAGAAAATTTCTGAAAGATGTTGACAGACTGTTGGAGACCACCAGGAATCAGGAACATCTTAATTCAAAATATTTTTAAATATACGAGTATCTGCGTGCATCGCGATACATTGAGATTTCTGACACAACTATATGGGCGTGAGTTAATTTAATGCAGGTAATAAATATATTGTTTTTTTTCCAACATGTAGTTAACGTATATTTAAAGAATAATTACATCGGTAATTAATTATCTATCTAATTGTCACGCCTCAATTCCCACATAGATATGCAGTGATAATGGAGGGCCACTTTCCACTATCCTGAATCGCTTCTCTTTATACGAGTACAACCCCAGATCTATTTATTTTAAGAACGTCCCCGATTTGATAGAACGAGGAACAATCTTCTGAGTCGTGCACTCATCTGATTTATGAATTCATTTTGTGATTACTTGATTGTTTAAAAAAATATTACCAACATAGTAATTTGTTGAAGATCCACAAAGTAATTATTCAATAAAGAAATTCCATTTAGGAAAAATAATAATTATATGAATGTCCTACTTAAATAATAATAATGGTGTACATACATTATTTTTAATAGTTATTTATTAGCTATTTGACATACTTTTAGTAAGTTGCTTTCACTCGAATTGTACTTACGAAATGTTTTGGATACTACTGGATGGTTTATTTTTATTTACCGTTTTCATTATACAGTGGATTCTAAGAATGTATTTCTAGAAAGTAATGTAGATTGTATGTAGATTGTCCATCTGCTTCATTTGCTCTACTATAATATTCCTAATATGATTTTTATATGTATGAAGTATTCTTTTTGTTTTAAGACAGTGTTACTGGGCTGGATTTGTCCTGTAAAGATCTGAATTCTTGACTTTTATTTTTTGACATTATTTTTTATTTATTTTTTAAATACATTTCTATACTAAGCTACTAAAGTGCTTGTGTCATAGAAACAGGACAACCAAAGTACATATATCAAAGATAACCATTGCACTGCCACTACACCACGATCGCCTTAGATATCTGTGTAGAATTTGTTTAAAATGTAACCCGACATCTAATCTCGACTTTGCTAATGTTAAATCTCCGTAACTTGTACAGCCAGAGGTTCATTTTACGCTTTACTTTATTATAAACATGGGGTGGTAAAGCATTTGACTTATCAATTGTTTGACAAATAACAATGCCCTAATCATTTGCATAATATTGTTAGTTGTTCTTCTTGGGCTACATCCTCAAATGATCCTACGACCAAACATTCCAAAATCTACATTCCAAAAACTCTCCGTCAAGAAGAAACTTGAAGAAATTTTTAAAAGTATCTTGTAATGCTCAAAATTACAAGGCAAGTCATATAAAGGAAATTGAAATGAAACTACGAATAAATGTATAAAAACAATTAATTAATCAATTGTTACGCCTTTTTCCCACATGGATAGGCAGAGAAAAAGACAATATTATTTAAAAACGTTATATTTTAAATAAATGGGATACAATAACGACCATATCGGCGACATTCCTAAAAAGATCAAAAACAGCAGATCCTAAAAGCAGAGTCTATAATCATTAAGTCTGTATGGATATAATTGTGTATGTGAAAGAATCCAGGGAGTTATGTTGGGATAGGGAAAATTGGCAATTCGTGTGTCATCTCTGTGGGAATCGAAGGTTGACAATTGATAAAGATGATTAAATTGTGCAGCATTCATCCTAACAACACATCTTTGTCACCAATAAATTATTAATTATTATTTAATTCTTTTAAGCTTCCTTTAAGTATTAGTTGTAAAATTAATTAATATAATTCTAATAGCTAAACTTAAAGCTTTTAAATATTGTTTACTTTAAACATCCTTTAAACGATAGAATTCATCTGCCTGATGGTTAATGTCGTTACCACATTGCTTGTTTATTTTTAAATAGTCTGCTATGTGTTCCTCTATATTTAAATTTTATGTTGTTTTTTTATACATAGATATGTTATGATGGATGATAATAAGCACATGGAACTGGTAATTAGTATTACATTATTTAAATTATTATATAAATGATATTTAAAAATATTAATTGCTTTGAAAAACATTAATTTAATTTTATGAATAATTATTAAAATAACATAAAGGACTCCGATATACGCATATTTAGGTTGTGTTTAATCCTAAAAATTACTAATATTTTTAATGAAAATTATGAATATTTAAATAAACATTAACGTTTAATCATTTAATATCAGTAAAAGTTTGTAAACATTGAACAATGCTACTACGATTGTAACGAACACGAAAGGAAGTTTATCAATGAATGAAAGGGATTCCCGAGCAAGTGGAAGTTGAAATCCCAAAGGCGTGGAGGCGGGTCGGCCGCACGCGTTTGGCGTGGCGCCCCGTGCGGAAGCCACTCGAGGCGGGCTGTCGTCGCTGTCACCTTCCTACGTCTCATTCAAAATAAGAATGCCGAGTCAGGCTTACGACCTTGCAGGGGCGACGAGCCGGCCCAGTTTCCCTATCAGCTGTTTGCGGTCCGTTTTTAGCGTTAATCGGACACGAACGTGACGCCTGCGGCGACGCGGTGGCTTATGACTCCCACCCACCTGTTTTACAACTGACGCTTCTTCAACATAGTACTATTACATACTATCATTCTTGCTATTGTAATGTAGTCACGTGTTCTTCGAAGTGACTTGTTTTGAAAGTTTCAGGAAATCCCACGTTCACATTCACTCAAAGAATCATCAGAACTCATATCACGAAGTGTGTCGTTTTGTCTTGCTTGAGGTACAAACTGCTAAAGTTAGAACATATTCACCATACTTAGTAATGTTAGATGTGAAGATTCAACATTGAAATGTTTCACGTAGTGGTTACGTGTGATCTTGAACACGCGGAGGCGAGAGTTTAGTAAACCATGCACGTGGTCGAGTGACACGGTAATCTTAATTGTGTGAAGAAGGTATGGCTGACATTTGTTGTGGCACGTAAGAGCGGTCGTGCTCGCCACGTGGTGGGCGGCTCCATTCACAGTCGTTGAGGTGCGAGGCCGGGGAATCCGCTCAGCTGTTTGCACTCGGTGCCGACTAATTGGAAGATACACGCCACGCGTACTTGTCGGCCACGCGCTACCGCCACCCGCCGAGCCGGACGCCGTCGATCCTTTTCCGTTTAAAGCGGCTTTTTGCTTTATAACGAGAATAAATGTGGACATTTCAGCAATCAGTTACCCATACAGGCAATGCAAAGGCAGTTTACCCTTTTCACTTTCCGTTGACGGTTACAACTTATGCAACTATTCAGTATGCTTCTACAAATCGCAAACTATTTGTATTTGTTGTGATCGCTGCTGCTTTTTGAATTGATATCTAATATTTGAAATATAACAAAGTAGAATAACAATACCACAGTTAAACAATGTGTTTTTTTTTAATTAGTGTCATCAATTGCTTGATGGTAAGCAAAGAAGGTCCAAGAGCGCCGACGACGCGAAATATCGTCTCATCAGACGGTTGCCTAAGTCGTCGTCCCTATGTCGGCAAAGATACTTTTTTTGATTATAGGATGGCGAGAACACATGAGCTAGGAGAGCGTTTCACTTGTCGGTTGTTTTACAAAGAAACAGACCGTGAAGTGATTTGGTCACGTTTCGGGATCAGCTTGTAAGTTGCCGGTTCCATCTAGGCCGGCATAGTGGATGTGATTGCTACTCACAGTTATAGAATTGTCGTAGCAGTGACATTCATTCATGGACCACACTTCGGCTTAACATCAAGCGGGGTGCTGTCATATGTCATGTCACAATAAAAAATAAAAAAACGAAGCGCACATTCTTTTAGTTCGTCTGCCGATTCGGTCGACGGAAACCGGTTGCATTTCCCGATCCGTGTGGGTATCGGGTATATAGGTATTCATATAATTTTAAACCATATTTAGGTATGATATTTTCCGAAACAATTTATGATAATTGTAATATTTTCTCAGTTGACAGCGCAGACATATCTAAAATAAGGAAAAACTTGTGTTATGAAGTAATATTTATGTTTTGTGTTTCGAGTATGTCTTAGGGGAATACAGGGGTCAATACGAGTGTAAGTCAAAACAATGGCGAATGAAATGCGAGTGTCAAAGAATTGAAAAGAATGAGTTTTTTATTAGGATGTGTAGGTACTTTTATACCCTGTAAAACTATAATAACGAGTATAAGACTAGTATTGAAGAATAGACAGATATATATAATGGATATAAATTAAACTCTATTGTGTTCTCGAGAGACACATTTCGATAGCCTAAATGGATATAAATGATAATGTAATATACAAATATATAATTTAGTTCAATCTTCCGCAAAATTGTTTCATTGTTTCATTCATATTTTCTATATATTCATTTTATATTTTTTATTGTGGCTGATCATCCCGCCTGATGTTGAGCTGGAAAGCTGAAGTGATAGGAGCTGCTAGTACAGTTAAACAACTGCAACTATTGCCAGCCTAGTTGGAATGGCAACTTTTAGGCAAATTCCGAAACGCGACGAAGTCACTTCACGGTCTCTTAAAATCTACTTTGATATTTTCTAATAAAAATGCACAAATATTTGAGAGATTGGGAAGGAATTCAAACCCTTGTAGAGGGTGATTCCCCCTAGGCAATCTATTGATTAATATTATTTTATAAGGAGTGATTAAATTAATCTAGCTAAAATATTTTTATTTCCCTTAGGTATTATTTTAAAAGCATTATTACAGAAGATTTGTTCTAATCGATTTGACTAGTCTAATAATTAAATTATTATTAATAAAATTAAATAATGATATAAACTAATGTGTATTTTTTTAAAATAATTATAAGCATAGTGATACAAAAGGCAACCTTATTACTAAATCTCTTCCAGGCAACCTTTGGATGAAAAATAAACATTTGGGCGAACAGGAAACCGATATAATGATATGGAGGTCGGTACACAATGTATGTCATAATTAATAAATAAACAATTTTATTATTTTATTTAATTATACTAATGCAAAATTTCCCTTTTAAAACATATTCTATAGCTATAGCTATTGTATATTCGTCAAGTAGACGTCTGGGTGGATAAAAAAGCAATTTAACTACGGTAAATATACTTTTTTTTGCTTTTCAGTTGAAATATATTTCTGGGATATTTACCAGACAACAATTTTCTTCTATGATTGGAGACGGAAATAAATTCACTACAAAATGGAATATAGGTAACTGAAAAATTTAAACCTTAAAAGTTTTAATCAATTAGATTGTCACGCCTCTTTTCCACAGGAATAGGCAGAGATAATGGTGCGCCACTTGCCTCGATCCTGACACAACTCCCTCGCTTCCTTCACATCCACAATTCTCCTCATACAAGCTCTACGGTTATGGGCACTAGGCAACCTTTCTTGAGGATGTCTTAATTTGATCGGAAAAAACGCTCCTGGGCCTGCCTTGTTTAACGCATCAATCCACATCAGGTTTATAAATTGCTTTCGTCAACCTACTTTCAGTCATCCTTTCTATGTGCCCAAACCATCGCAGCATCCCTTTGTCAATCCTTGTCACTACATCTTCAAATTATTACCCTAAAATATTTGTACGGAAATAAACAACATGTCTTTAAATCAGGTTGTAAATCGATGAATTTACAACCTGATTTGAGTCCTACGAACTCACTTTCCATGCAAATGTTACTTTGACATTAGCTCGAATTAACTCTGATCGACTTTGTTACGTCATTAAACTTGCTGAGCATATTCGAAGCATATTCGTATTTCGATAGACTCGGAATACGACTTATAGCGCTATTTAACCAAAAATATATATATAGATAGATTTAATTTTCATATTTTTTTGATATTTCCAAGGCTCTATTTCCAAGGTTTGCAAAAACATTTATCTACCACTAAACCACAGACGCCTTTATTTAACATTTTTAAAATTATCTACAAATAATATACGAGTAATAAAGAAAATACAACTAAACTCAATCATTGTTTCGAGTCATCCCACAATGGAATGAGTTGTGTTTGAGACTTACAAAAAATAATCAATAATATTGTTTTGTTTTACACAACACGTATCCCAATGAAAGTAATTTGTAAGTTAATTTACTTCGATATGTTGTGAACGAGTAAAATTAATTAAAGTTTTGCGGATTGATTCGACATGGTCCATTGTCTCTAAATAATATAAGAAACGATATTGCCATATCAACGCATAAAATAAATTGGTTTATTTTTAATTATTTATAGCTTATACTATTTCCAATGAATAAAAATATAAAACTGGTTTTTCTGTTTATAATACAGTATTGTCAGTTATTAAATCTCACAGCCGGCTGATTCTTATAACTTGAATAAACGTCGTTGAGTCTTTAAATAGAATATTATTAAATGTTTTACTTGCTTTTTATTCAGAAGTATAATATTATTATTCTATGTTAATACAATTTAGTTATTAAAATGTATCTACATTTATGTAATGTACAGAATTCCACACAATATAAATGTAATAGTGTAAGAGAATGTCTGTATCTTCCCAAACATTCAAAATTACATTTAGTTAACATGTACATAGCTATCTGTTCGTTGTATCTGGGTAGGGGGAACTAATAACGAAAACCGGTCGTCGACCCGGGTGGTTAAAAATAAAAACCATTCATCTTACAAAGCATTACGTGTTATTATAGCATGCCAGATATTTATTCTACAGGTATACTACATACCTATTATATCTAGGTTCACGGGCAACTAATTTAATGGAAAATTTATTAAATTATTAGATGCTATAAGTGATATACATCAGTTGTACGTTGAACCCGACGATTCTCCTATTTTATTTATTAAGTACAATAACATTTACAATATTCTCTTTAATAATAAAACACTCTCATAATAATTTCGTTTCTTTAATTGAATATTTTGTGTAGGAAATAAATCTACTATATTACCTCATTTTAATTTTAATGAAAATATCATTTCCTCCCAAGGAGGTATATCCAAACTTTACATCCGTCATTTTGAATGGGCCGCCTGGTGGTGAGGCAGGGGTGTAAGGGTGGCGACGGGTGGAGGGGCGCCACCCCGCGAACACCCCCACCATGCGGGATCGATACGTCATTTGAGCCGGTCTCCATGGCGACCGCGAACGAAGCGGGGCGGCGCGCGACGCACTGTGCTCACACCACATGTTATGTTTTCATTTAAATATTTTCCTTTCATTAAAACAAGAGAATAGAGTTTAATTATTAATAGTTATATGAGATTCAACTTGTTTTAAATGGCGTTAATAGCAATCCTAAGTAATCATGTTTGAAGACTGATAGTAAATTTCTGCCTACCCATTTAATTGTAAAATAATATTATGATTTACTAATTATTATTATGAACTTTGAATTGTGTTTGATATATTTTCTTTTATCTAAATATAAATACAGTTTTTATTTAGGCTAATCATAGCTTTAATAAAAACTGTTTTAATAATTCAATAATATAAATCGTACTTTTATTGTTACAGATTATTTATATTGCGACATGAGAAGTTGAAATGTAACATTTTTTGTTCAGAATATTGTATGGAGTGGATCCGCTGTGTGCGGCGGGTACGGGATGGCCTCGGAATTGTGGGTGCACGGGACCCAGCAATACCCCACTCGCGGGGGCCCGCCAAATGGAAAAATATATACAACCTTATATGCAATAGAAACTCGCGCACCAAGAAAATATGAAATTATAGAGTATTAATTTTAATATTGAAAAAGTAATATGATTGCTTTTTGTGTACATTATTTATTTGTTATACACATTCCTGTGTTGTTGTCATGTGGAAAATTGTGTTTGTATTATTATAACTTGAATAAATTAATGAAATTATTTTGTACAGTTGTGTGGGTGAATTTAATTAAGCCGCCTACTTTGTTAATAAAGTGCTCTGGGATTATAAATTTAGGTTTAATAAATACTCGTAAATGTTAACTAAATTAGGATTGTACAAATTAGTGATTAAAAATGAAAATTTTGCAGATGAAAATGTTTATACTAGCATTGGAATACATATGATCCTCAGGCAAGTCAAGGTCTAGTACAAAAGTCCAAGAAAAACCGATTACACGGTTACCTCAGTCGCCGTCACTATGCCGGCTAAATTATATAAGGTATTAACCAAGGAACTAAGTAGTTAATAACGTGGCTAAAAGAACTGAAAAGATAGGGTTGTATAGCTCAGTGGTCAGAGCAGTCGCACGTTTAGCGACCGAACCGGGTTCGATGCATTTGTGAATTTTTCAACCCAATTTTATTACTAAATATTATAGCCAAAATAGAATGTAAAAAGGACTAAATAAGAATTTATTTTAAATAGAAAAAGTGTGGTTTGTGGAACGCAGATTAGAATAGGAGTTTAATTTACGAAATTGTCCAATTTCATGTAAAATTTATATTCATAGCTAGGCTAGTAGGGTGAGACTGAACGGAATAAAATTTAATAACAACGCAAAATGAAAGCTCTGTGCAGAAAATTCATCGTCAACGTGAAGAAGAGATTACCTACACTTTTGTTAGATGAATTTTAAAAGTTATTACAAACTGTTTATTATTCATTTCGTTATTGCTTTCCATCATAATTACTATTATTTGCATAACCATAATAACATTCAACGATGCCTTGTATACACTATGTTAAGCGGTAAGTGTCAAGTACCTATGGTGTTTCATTAAGATGGCCCCGAGTCTCTTAATGAAACACACGGGTAACAAATCAATAGGTAAACGTTGATAGTAAACAAGAACGCAATATCACTGACTTTCCATCGCCATGAATATTATTATTTAGATTCGTATAAAAGTCACTTGATAAAGCAGTGGCAGCTCGTGAACGTCAGATTTCGCTGTTAAAAAAATTAAATTCAATTGCGTTTAGGAATTTAGGCAAAGGTATTTAGATCATTTGCCAAGTCTGCTGAACAGGATACCACCACTTTCAAGTTGCCAGTTCTAATTAGGCCGGCATAGTGGATACGACTGCTACTTGCATTTATTTAACTGTAGTAGTAGTTGCTTACTACACTTGACCGCACTCCAGCTAACAAGATTTTGTTATCAAGATTATCATATTAATGCACTACATTATATTGTAAAAAAAGTTGCCTGTAATGATCAGAATGTAATAGTTGAACCGATTTATATGGTTATTATTTTCATTATATTACGTCTGTACTTTGCAGTGCGCATAACCATTGAGTTATATTTGTAAAAGAAGCTAGAATGTTGTATGTGCCGTTACATGTGGCGCTCCATTGTTTCTGTCTGTCTCTCAAGGAATTAATGCGTGACAAATCCACATTTAGCTCTGAAAAAGCAGTGAAATTGCGTCCTACTGATATTTAACATCTTCGTAACCAATCAGCGAATAACAAATCAATAGGTCAAACTACGTTGATTGGTCACTTGCGACCGCGACGCAATTTTTCTGCATTTCCATCGGCATTATGTATCGTGGCCCAGTACTCATGCGTTGATTTTATTACTTAACACTTGCACTTGGTAAGTAATTAAGTGTAAATAAGGCGTAATGCATGCATATTACCGAAGAACTTGTTTTGTTCATTAAATTATGGACATAATTAAAAAAAAATTAATATGTCTTATTATTGCTTGTTTAATAACGGGACATTAGTATGTCTTTAATATTTCGTAGAACGTCAACATTGTACGGCAAAAAAAAGTAGGTATCGTAGGGGTTTCCGTAGGAGTTTCATGTTTGCAATGCGCTATGCGTAATCACATCACTATAATCACATTATTGCCCTCTTCGTCCAATCTACAGTGGCCGGCACAGTGGCGGCGACTAAGGCAACCGTAATATGAAACGGGTTTTTCAGTCGTCGGCGGATTTAGACTATTCCTTGTTTACTATAAGGTAAGATGAGACAAGATGCCGCGTCGTATAATAATACAAAAATGTCAAATAATGCTAATATTGCCAAAATGTCTTGATTTTGGTCAACTAAGCAAAAAGATGTTTTGTGCATCGGTTGTCAAAAAATTTAATAGATAATATTTTCTTAGATTTTGCGCGAACATTGATTGATGAATTAAAGAAATTTTATGCGGCGCTTACTATCGCATTTATTTTGGTTTTAATTTTACGAAAGTTCGGAATAATAAAAATAAAATAAAATTGTAAAATCAAAACCAAAATAAATGCGATATTAAGCCGCATAAAATTTGTTTCATTAATTTATTAGATATTTAAATTTTGTGTCAATTTGTGGTTTTCTGGAACTGACTGTAAAAGTATTATTGTTATTTTTATAACATTAGGCCGGTATATTGACGGCGACTATGACAGGTTTTTGGTCGTCGTCACTCTTGGACCTTCATTATGCTTACCATCAGGTCGGGGTCAGATGTCGACTCACAAAAAATGTCATGTACAATGTAAACTATGTATGAATTTGTAAGTAGACTTTCTCATACATTTGTTCTTATTAAAACACTATTGAAAGCTTTTAAAAATCCATTACGTGAGTGCTTTCGAGTAAAATCTATTTTTCTTTTCATAATATTCTGTTCAATGTTTCCTTTCAGATTTATTTGTACTCTGTCGTTATATTTCTTACGTTTTAGGAATATAATAAGCACGTAAAATGTTAAGAATAAGTATATTTTTTACCAATTTGTTATAGATTTAAAAAAAGGTAGGTATTAAGAACATTTATTATTTTAAATATTATTATTAACAATATTAAAAACGATTATATTAATCAATCAAATTGTCACGCCCTTCTCCCACAGATCCCTGTGCTCTATTGTCTCTGCCTATTCAGGCTTGCTTACCACGATCCTTACACAACTCCCTTGCTTCCTTCACATCCACAATTCTCATTAACGATTTTTATCTTACCTAATTTGGATTTATGATCATTATTATCAGCTGCTTGCTTTTAACAATTTATAATGAGTTGGCAAAACTCTTGTTTATTGTAACATAAAAGAATTAAAAATATTTGCAATAATTAAGAGGTTTTCTAACGATTTATTGGTTATAATTTTGTAAATACTACAAAATTATGTAATACATATTGATAGCATACTCGTATTAAACAATTTGTATAATAACTTTATAGAAATTGAAAACATAAAAGGAATAAAACCACTACATTTTGTTATTAAACAATAATTCGTTGTGGTACTATTTCGTAAATTATTACAAAATGTTGATACTTATTTTTGAATTGCAAACTTATAGTATATATATCATTGGAGCGCACGTAACTCTACACTTCGTTGTTTTCATTGTAAGCAGTTTTTTTCTGAGATGACCTATAATATTACCAAAGTGACCGACACGGTCATATTTCACGACAAGATAATACTTGACACGTTATATACTATTTGTTAACATCGATATCAATTTAGGTAAACAAGTCGACATAATGGAATTTATAAACCATATTATAATTATAATAGGTCCGCCGGCCTAATGACATGACAAAACAAATTGTTAAACGATTGACACACCGAACTCCAGTCAATTCTCACAACAAACAAAAAAGTCACAGACATTTAGTTCAATTGTATTAGCGTATTCTCAAAAAAATGTCACGTCATTAAACCAGCCTATGTCCGGGGCAATAAAGGCGTAATTTATAATATTTAATTAATTGAATAATACTAGCTTTAAACTGTATAGTTTAGTTAAAGTCAATTTAGATTACCATGCTCCAAAATGTAATAATATGAAATACACTGTGATCACACACCTGTGATCACTGTTCCTACTTGATCATGCGCGCTCTAGTTATGCTCTTAAGTTGCAGCAGAGTAAAGGCCTCGCTGTTTGTTGTAAACTGGTTGTATGGGTGCGGTCTGTAATATTTCAACTTGCAATATGAACTCTACTCTTTAACTTATGCTAAAATTATTTTCAAATATTGTAAATATTAATATTTGATTAGCATAATTTATTTTATTTGTTTACTAGACAATTATTATTAAAAGGTTAAGGTAACAATAAATTAAATAAAAGTGGAATATATTAGTAGTTTTCTTAAAAATACAAATAAATATTGTAAGGAAACGGTACCATTTATGTTAGGTATTTGTGATTGTGAACATTGGTGTTGTTGAGTAATGAAATTACGTTACCACAGATCTTTTTTATTTTTATTTTTAAATGTGACTCGACATATGACAGCACCCCGCTTGATGTTAAGCCGAAGTGTGGTCCATGAATGAATGTCACTGCTACTACAATTCAATAACTGTGAGTAGCAATCACATCCACTATGCCTGTCTAGATGGAACTGGCAACTTACAAGCTGATCCCGAAACGTAACCAAATCACTTCACGGTCTGTATACTTGTAAGTGGTGGTACGACCCCGGATCGGCAGACTGGGTACCACTGCCTACCACTCTTAAAAGCCCAGAAACATATGAAGCCCTTTTTAGATGATCGTGAAAGATATTTCCTTAATTAATAAATAACATAAATATATCCTAAATTATAATATTATTTTAATGCTATAAGGAATGTTAGTGTTCTGTATATTAAGGCTATTATTATACAAAAGTTAAATATCAAGCTGAACTTTATTCGCGACCTTGGCGTCTTGCGACTATAATTTCCTTTGTCCTTTCTCGTACTAAAATAAAAGACTTGTGCTCATACTCTTGATTAAACACAAATTTCAATCCTATTGCGATTCAAATCCTATATCGTTGGATCATTTAAGCGAAGTGTGAAAAATCACCTCTCGTCGGCATAGTGACGGCGAATGAGACTATCGTAAACCTAGTTGTAATTGTAAAAATTGTAGACCATTTGTAAGTACAGGACGTCCACTCAATAGATTGAGTGTTAAAGGCAACATAAAACCGCTGGATGCATGTGGAGAGGAGGATGCTTAGCTTATGTCCAATTAATTAATGACTTAAGACTGATATGAAGGCAGAGCACGATTGTATTGCTTGAAAAAAATGCGTGCTTTATTGTGATATTAGCCCGGATTTTAAGTTGGATAGAACTACTAGAAAAACTGAGCGCAGAATGCATCGTGACTTCATATACGCAATCATACTTGCTCATAAAATAGTCATTCTATTGTCTTGGTAATCGTAATTGGATTTAGAATTTTATTGTTGTCAAGAAAAGGGCGCTGTTTTTGTATCGGAGCGAAGTTTATTTTAAAAATTTGAAAATCAAACAAGTTTTCTACACAACGACATCGTATTCTGAGAAACTGGTCCTTTTGATAAAATGAAAGTAACTTGAATGAATAATATATTTTAAACATTTATTGAGTTTATATTTACATTATTATTTCTTAACGAGAAGAGTTCTTAGTCAATACAAATTGTTACAAATATAGACCTGGCTTTTGTTTTCCTCTTGTGGTGGAATAATCGAATTATTAGATGTAGCTTTATATTTGTTATATGGCTAGCTATGCCGGTCTGATGAACTACGGCAATTTTTAGGCCATTTCCGACTGTGTCACTGCATGGGCTTAAGTTGTAGTGTCTGCAAGCAACAGTCGTATCTTTCATGCCGGCCACTCTGATCTCCGGCAATGTTCAAACTGATCCCGAAACGTGGATGAGTCATAAGCGGTGTTAATTTGAGCATACTACAACTTATAATGTTGATAAATTATGTTTGCAAGCAGAAGTCGTATCTGTTATGCCGGCGGATGCTTCTAATTGCAGTTATTGAACAGTAGTAACACAATTCTTAGTCACATCGCTCGAAGAACCGACATCCGATAGGGAAGAAAGGTTCTAGAATAGAGACCAAGAACCGGAAGATGCAACGTAGGTAGTCAAAATAACCGGTGGATGCAACTGGCATCTTGTCGTTCGGAATGGCTTTCCAAGGGGTAGGTATAGGCAGTGGACGTCTTCTGGCTAATGATGATATTGAGTAACACCATTGCCTCCATTCATGGACTACACTCCAGCCTAAAATCGGGTTGTGATACATTTGCGAGCCACAATAAAACAAAATACATTTATTGTACAAAATACTCGTAGCAAATTATGTTTGTATGTATTTTGTAATAGCAATGTTTTCTCCACTTATGTCCTCAATAAGACAGATTATGTCGATGGGGCGTCTAGTTTATCTCGCCTCGTGAATGATCCTACAATATCCCACGTTCATCGGACATCGCTCGGGACACTTACGAGGAACGAGCGGGCCGATTTTATTGCCAACAATATCATAATGTTTTGATAGTATTGACCCATAATATTTAGTGGAACATTTAGTTATTTAACAATTTGTTTTTTTTAATAATTCCATTTTTTTATTGTGACTCGACATATGACAGCACCCTGCTTGATGTTAAGCTGGAGTGCGGTCCATAAGTGTAGGAAAATGCTACTACAGTCAGTTAACTATAAGTAGCAGTCACATCCACCTTACAAGTTGATCCTAAAACGATCCTAAAACTCAGTCACTTCACGGTCTGTATACTTGTAAGTGGAGGTACTAACCCGGATCGGCAGACTGGGCCCCACACTTTGTATTAACCAGACCTGGAGCAAATATCCACCTCTTTCGGACAAAACAAGAAAGCAGGGTTGCCTAGTGTAGAGCTTGTATGAAGAGAATTGTGGATGTGAGAAAAGCGAGATAGTTGTGTGAGAATCGTGGCAAATGGCGCTCCATTGTCTCTACCTACCCTTGGAAAACAGGCGTGACAATTTAGTGTCATTGATTGATTGATTGGGAAAAATAAACTACCCACGGATAGGCGGATATCCACGGATAAATATTGTAATGTTCCTCACTACAGACCTATTATGTAGAGGCATAAAAAAGGATTGTTATTATTATAATAAATAAGTTTAATTTAGTTGAGTGAGGTACTCTAGGCGGAAATTGAATCGAAGTAAGGAGAAACATGTTTAATCTAATAAAGTAGTTCTATCTTATTAATTTACAAAGACATGTTCTCTCTGCGAGAAAGTGTGTTGTATTTGTACGTTCTAGTAAAACATGAAGCAATTTGAAGAGATTAAAAGTGTAGACAATAATAATTACAAGAAACAATTGAAACAATAAGAAATTATAATTTCCTACTTCTTCATAGTATCACAAAAAGAAATAAATTGTACAACCGACAGAGAGAAAAGTATAACGGTTTACAATAGCTAGGTTATATATCTATACATAAAAGTAAGTATATACACAAGTGGAGAATGTTTGTTTGTGTACGTGCACACACACATTGATAGCTTTGTTTGTAGACTTATGTTGGGTTCGTAATGCTGTGTTCGGGTTCAATTCTGAGCGCTAGAGAAGGCAATTCTAGTTCCTCTCAATTTATTTTTATTATAGATATTTTACGTTGTTACGATCCTTTTGATGCTCTTTGTAATGGGTCTCTTGAACTAAGAAAATATTTATGGTCGCACTAGATATCACGATAAATGTTGTATTATTACTAAAATATATTCGACGATCACGTAAAATAGCTTTCCCTTATAGAAGCGTTTAAAACAATTTAAATAGACGATCAAGATAAGAATCGTTCGTGATGTAGAACAATTTCGAACGAGGTCGCCTTGAGAAATGGCTTCTATTTAAGTTGACGTGCAAATTTTGTTTCATATACATACCTACATGGATTTTTTAAATTGTTTTATTGGCCGGTAAAGTGACGGCGACTAAGACAACCCTAAAATGAAATGGGCTTTAAAGTGTGACGTCTATCAAAGAAAAAACTGAGGCAACTTTTAAGCTGATCCTGAAATGCGACTGAGTCATTTTATGCGATTTGCATTTTAAGGCATACAGCAGACTGGGCAAACGACTACCCCTTCCACGTCTGCTTTCTACTTGTCTGATATTTAACAAGGCCGGCATTAGTGTAATGAGTGCTACTTGCATTTATCTGTGGCAGCAGTAATACCAAGTCGATAGTTTAACCTTGGAACATTCAAGCGATGCGTGGCATAGTGATGGCGACTAGGGCAGCCGTGAATTTAACTCGTTTTTTTTAGTCGTCGTCACTCTTGGACCTCCTCTTGCTTATCATCAGACAGTTCGAGGTCAAATGTCGTGTAACAATAAAAAAAAAGTTTAAAATGTTCCTAAATAATGGTACTAAAGAAAAAATCGGAAAGGCACAAGGAATTTTTGATGTGTTTTTACTAGGAATTTTGATGTCACACGTGGTGTATTGGTAGCACTAGTCCGCTAAGCGTAAAGTCCCTGGTTCCGTTCCTGGTCGGAGCAAATTTTTATTTTTAATATTTAATTACAATAAATATTACAATTATTTGATATGAAAAAAAAAAACAGACTAAGTTAGATTAAATTTGATTAGATAAGATCTGAATTATTGAATTCTAAAAGTTATACTTTAAATTAAAATTATAAAAATCATAATGTTAGAGATATAAAAATAAACCTATACACAACCACACCTTTATGACAATGTGAGCTATATGTATTTTTTATTGTGACTCGATATCTGCCGTGACCCGCCTGATGGTAAGCAAGAGGAGGTCTAAGAATGCCGACGACTGAAAAAACTCAGTCAGTTCACGATTGCCTCAGTCGACGTCACTATGCCGACCAAAAAATATCCTATGAAATTATTGTATTGTCACTGGTTTTTAATACGCGTACAAATTTTCAAATTACTCAGACCTCTAGAAGTGGGTGAAAATAATTTGAAAGATTCCGTTACATACGAGTAGTTACATACATACAAGTCAAGCTAATAAAAGCGTGTTAAAACATTATTACACAAATATTTCTATTAAAAAAAAATAGAGCTAAATTAATGGCTTAGGGGCCGTTCAAGTATTCATCATCAGCCAGAAGGCGTCCACGGCTGAACATAGGCTTCCCCCTCAGAACGACAAGATGCCAGTTGCATCCACCAGTTATTCGTGACTTTCACTGTGTCGTCAGTCCACCTATTATAGTAGGAGACCTACTTACTCCACTCTAGAACCTTTCTTTCCCATCGGTTGTCGGTTCTTCGAGCAATGTATTACGTAAGCAGATTTATTACAATTAATTACCCCCCCCCCCCCCCCGTTTCTCTGTCAGCAAAAATAAGTAAAGCTCTTACCGATCTCTTACGTAAACATTGGTAAAAATAAGCAAAGCAAAGACCCCCCGCCCCCCTATTGTGCTTACGTAATACTTGAATAGCCCCTTGATTTTTTTATTTACCCTATATAAACATGTATTAAATATAAATAATTATTCAGTCAAATTGTCAGTCCTCACTCTGCACAGGGATAGGAAGAGACAATAGCACGACCGTGGTGTAATGCCCCACAAACCAAGAGCTTATGCTCCGGTTCACACAACCACTTGCCGGTACCAATGTGTGTTTGATAAATGTACTTTTGTCGTCTTGTTTCTATGATACAAGCACGTTTAGAAGCTTAGTACTTATAAAAATGTAAAAAATACATATATAATAATATTATTTGCTTGATGTGATGTAATATGTTATGATATGGTTTATCCACCTTACTGTTTATATTTTAAGAATTTATTATACATATCAACTATAGTTAGGTATTTGTTATTGAATTGAATAAATTGAAGTTGTGTGCTTGAGAGAGGGGGATACACACACGCGCGTAAATCAGTTGTCCGAAAACAAAACACAGTAATGTAAAAATGTAATGTAACCGCACTCCAGCTTAACATCAGGCGGGGTAACAGACGACAGACAGACAGACAGACAGACGGACACGTGCGTGACAGCAATAGAGCAGCTCTTTTAGACTCTTCGGTTTCCGTTCCCGTTGAAAGGGGTAAATATAAACTATGCTTAAATGTGTTTCTGAACTCCGGTAACCTGCATTAGATTTTGTCATGAAGACACGACAACGAACCTCGATTTGCCAGACGGTAAACAAGGGTTGGTCAAGAGCACCGAAAACTGTAAAAACCAACTCAATTTACGGTTCATTCAGTTGTCTTCACTTTGTCAGCCAGCGATGCATTTTTACTATAGGGATATAGGATAGAGAGACAATTTACCACGAATGGGTTTACCTCGACGGGTTTAGCCCATTTGTTTTAATAAATATGCTTCACTGATAATAAAAATGACTTCACTTCACTGTGCGGGATAGAAAGATCACTGGAGTAAAAAGATGAGGTAGGAACAAGGTTTGATAAACCTTCGGGGCTTTGACTTTGAAGCTTAAAGAAATCAAGGATTTTAGTAGATAGTAGACTTGCGAAATTCAGTAGATTCCCCGCACTGTGTTTTAATTTTGTACAGCCAAAATATATTTCAACACAATATTAAATGATAAGGCCACTCACCGCACTAGTTTTCTTATAACTTGCCTCCACTTGTAACAATAACCATCCTATAAACACTATACATTGATGTGTTTAAACCAAGACATTACCGACTTATTAGAGCAAAAGCAGCGATGTAATTTAAAAATATGTAGTTATTATAGAATAACGTGTATAGCTGTTTATACTTTACAATGTTGCTATCATTATGTACTTATATTATTATAGTCAATATTGACCTTTATTATATATTTAAAGTAACGGTTATTATTATTAAATGCATTTTTTATTTAGGTATTTGTGACTTAAGAGGAGCAAAAACTTAGAGCAGGCATTCTTCAGTGGTCAGCACACAGACTTCCTCTTACTTGCCATCAACGGGGTTAGGTTTAGCAAGTTAAAACGATTATCGTCTCTCGTCGGCGATTGTCAAAATAATGAAAGCTAGGCTAAATCCAATAAAATAAGACTATTAATCGTTGTGACGAATATCGTCTGTGCGACGACACGTTTGATCATTATCATCAATAGTCTCATTTTGGTGGATTTAGCCTAGCCTTTTTTTATTTAGACAATCGCCGACGAGAGACGATAATCGTTTTAACTTGCCCAACCTAACCCCGCAGTCGAGGTTAGATGTCGAGTCACAATAATTATAAACACTAAACATGAAAAGATATTTTTTTTTTTTTTTTTTTATTGTGACTCGACATATGACAGCACCCAGCTTGATGTTAAGCCAAAGTGTGGTCCATGAATGAATGTCACTGCTACTACAATTCAATAACTGTGAGTAGCAATCACATCCACTATGCCGGCCTAGGTGGAACCGGCAACTTACAAGCTGATCCCGAAACGTGACCAAATCACTTCACGGTCTGTATACTTGTAAGTGGTGGTACTACCCCGGATCGGCAGATTGGGTACCACTGCCTACCACTCTTTGATAACCAGACCCGAAGCAAATATCCATCTCTTTTTTTTTTTATTAACAAATATTTGCAATATTTAAAACTATTAAATATTACAAATAAAAGCTATGAAACAAATATTTGCTCCGACCGGGGATCGAACCCGGGACTTTACGCGCAACAAACCAGTCGCTAAACCGTTCGTCCACGCCTGTCGTCGATGTTCTTACTTTCCCTTATTTATTTAATTAGGTTTATACAATAGGTCATAAGCATAAATAATAATAGAAAATAAAGAGCATATAATACTTGCAACCCAAAAAATGTAAACACACAATAAGTCAATCACGCCAAAGAAATAACTCAAAATAGAAAATTACATAAAAACCTCGGATCCTTTACGCAAAGTGACGCTCGTCATAGTGACAGCGACTTAGGGAATCCTAAACTAAGTCGTTTTCTTTCAGTCGTCTGTGCTTTGTACCAGCAAGGTTAGATGTGACGACTCAATAATAAGATGTTTTTTCCAAGAGTGTCAACAACTAATAAAACCGACTCAGTTCACGGTTGCCTCAGTTGCCGTCTGAATGTGCTTTTTGTGCATCGCTCGAAGGCTTCAAGATGAGGAGGTAGTAACGCCTGATAATAAGGCGTAAGACTTTTTTTTAAAATTTTCGAATAAATAAATCAAATAATATTTTCTTAGATTTTGCGCGAACATTGATTAATGAATTAAACTTTATGCGGCTTACTATCGCGTTTATTTTGGTTTTGATTTTACAATAAAAAAAAATTGTAAAATCAAAATAAACCCGATAGTAAGCCGCCTAAAATTTGTTCAATTCATTATTAAATAAATTTACAATACATATTTAAAATAGTATCTACTACTACAGTATCAATAAACATAACTCTCGCAATACCTGTGTCGATATATTCACAGCCCAAGGAGCAATGTAACCTAATTAGTCAATGAACATGACGAATCAAGCGACACTGCTGGACTAAACATCCAAGCTGGATTCATATAGCAGTTTGTGTTGATTTTTATTATTAAACAATTCTATACTAAGCTACTAAAGTGCTAGTATCATAGAAACAGGATAACCAAAGTACATATATCAAAAATACATTGGTACCGGTGGGTGGTCTCGAACTCGTGCTCTTCGGTTTGCGTAACCATTGCACTGCCACTACACCACGGTCGCCGTAACAACGATATTATTTTGCAGAAGTAAAGAACAAAAATTTATTTATTAAAAAACATATTTATGCTGATATTACGCTGGGGTGCATGAATGACGACTCCTAATAATTGACGACAGGCGTGGACGAACGGTTTAGCGATCATTTTGTTGCGCGTAAAGTCCCGGGTTCGATTCCCGGTCGGAGAAAATATTTGTTTCATAGCTTTTATTTGTAATATTTAATAATTATATTAAAATATTGCAATAATTTGTTAGTAAAAAAAAGAGGTGGAAGTTTGCTTCGGGTCTGGTTATCAAAGAGTGGTAGGCAGTGGTACCCAGTCTGCCGATCCGGGGTAGTACCACCTTGAACCGGCACTTTGGAGCTGATCCCAAACGCGACTAAGCCAGTTCATGGTGGATTTACTACTCCGGATCTACAGACTGGGCAAATGACCTGTCTGCCTACTACCACGTTTATAAATGAACACGTATAGTGCTCATATTTTTTTAAAAAACGTGCTTGTATTCTCAGCAGTCCTCAGCATACGGCATCCGCGAGAGCTTCACAGTTAAGCGACATAACACATAAATCAGTGAACGCATTTGGCGCATTTGCTTACCGGTAGGCAATAAGCAATTATTAATAAGTAAATGAAATTAGATTAAAATAATTAACTAGGATGGGCATGGGGTTAGCATGGACTTGCTCATCGTCTGATCCTACAAAATCGATCCGATTAAAACACCCATCCTGGATCTGCCTCGTTTAACGCATCCATCCACATCAGATTTATATAATCCTTTTGTATATCTACTTTTACTCATACTTTCCATGTGCCCCCACCATCAAAGCATTCCTTGTCACTACATCTGCTTTAAAACAACATAATTCTTAAGAAATAAATATGTATTTAAAAAACAACTTATTTATAAATGATCATAAATTAATATAGATATATCAAACCCACGCTTACGATAGCAGTGACAAATGACTGTTTTATATACTCTATATATTGTTTTTTACTACAGACCTTTAGTCGTCAGCGCTCATGCTTATTCCAGTCAGATTACTTCGGATTATTCCACTTCCAATATCGAAGGACATCATTCATTTTGTGTGGGGACTTGGGCATAATTGTATTAACAGTTGCATAATCATTTTAAAATTGTTTGATGTAAGAAGATTACAATGTAATTGGAATATATCCTTTATTTTGCATAGTTAAGGTGTGCAAAATGATCAAACTATAATTATGACAGTTCAAAGCAGTACAAATATGGCGTTGATTGAGAGATGATACAAAATCCATATCTTATTTTCCAAATAACTAAATTGCACAGAAAATTAAAAACAAAATTGTTATTAGTTTTATCAATACAAGTATCGAAACTATCATTTATATATTTTGTCATGATTGGACATTACAAAAGTACCTAGTACATGAAAGCCCAAAGTGAATGATGTCCTTTATGTGGAAGTCTAAATTGTATGTAAATAGCAAGAAATAAGGTCGTGAACATAACAGTAATATTATAAATGCTAAAAGCTCTAAATGTTTTATTACTTTTTTATAATAAATGTAAGCATTTATTAAATGAAAACAAAACATAACAACATTCATATGTCAGTTCTTTCAACATACAAATACAAACTTTCAAACTATGTGTATTTGCTTATACAAACAAGAAAGTTAGTGAAAAAGATAAAAGTAATGAGATAGAGGGGGAAGGTACGACGATGCAGGCCACAGGTGTGAGAGAGAACGCTGTATTCAAATTAAAGATACATAGTTCTGATATAGGCAACGAATAGCTGGCGTAAAAGAATAGTATGGATAAGATTTTTTTTAAATAAAATAAATAATTTTTTTAAAATACAAAATGTAAAATTAGGTATTGACATCAATCACTACTATCACGCACGGTGCTATTCCTCATTCTATCCACATCGTATATAATGCGGATAGAATAAGGAATAGCACAGTGCGTGATAGACGTGGTTTAAAAGAGGATTTAGTGACAATGATGGACAAAGGATTGCTTTGATGGTTTGGACACAGAAAGGATGA
Organism: Tinea trinotella; assembly: GCA_905220615.1. Lineage (NCBI taxonomy): Eukaryota > Metazoa > Arthropoda > Insecta > Lepidoptera > Tineidae > Tinea > Tinea trinotella. The sequence continues at coordinate 7,072,273 of HG992308.1, read as the reverse complement.
ATGGAAGTGGATTAACGAAAGGAATTTATAAATCAGATGTGGATCGATGCGTTAAACTAGGCAGACCCAGAATAATGTTTTCCGACCAAATCGGAGACATGTTCAAAAAAGCTGGGTTGCTTTTTGTAGTTTTTTATAGTGCCCATGACCACACACGCTTGTATGAAGAGAATTGTGCATGTGAGGGAAGCGAGGATTTTTAACACATCTTACCTTGACGCTTACCTGGATGCATTCCCCGACACATTGAGATGCAATGTCTCTGCGAAGATGCAGGTGTTCTAGAGTTATCGTAACCTTAGCGTCACCCATTACTCAAACAACTCGATGCTGCAATGAATCCAGAGCACCGAGAAGATATTTGGTATAACCGGAGGTGGGAACAGTCTTACGTCGCATGAGCTAATTTGAGATATTTACATTGAAACGTTTTCCGGCGCGATAACTCTGATCTATGATCTATGACGTGATCTATCTGGTATCCGATTATTCTTCCTCGTGGTCTAGTTTTATGCTCCTTCTTTGTGCACTTATATATTTGTTAATATTACAAATGTGGATGTGAAGGAAGCGAGAGAGTTGTGTCAGGACAGTGGCAAGGCAAAAATAGGCCATCTTTGTGGAATAAAGGCGTGACAATTTGACTTGACTTGTGAGGATCACACCTGCTTACAATAATGAAAACAATATGGTTAATTTTTATTAAATTTGTTTGTTAACTTCATTTCCGGTAGTTAGGAGCCATACGCATAGGAATAAATATAAAAATGAGAATTTAAAAAGTATATCTACGTATAGCCTAAAAGTCAAAGTTTAGGGTGGCCATTTTAAAAATGTTCTTAGTACTATCAGTGATGTTGGTAAACGAATCATCAATAACGAGTCCTAAAATTTTGGACTATAAAAATGAGAATTTACTCTCTAATTAAAAAGTATATCTACGTATAGCCTAATAGTCAAGCAAGACCTTAAAGTTTAGGGTGGCCATTTTAAAAATGTTCTTAGTACTATCAGTGATAGTACTAAGAATTCGTTATCAGTGGTAAACGAATCATCTAAAACGAATCCTTTTTTAAGGATTCGTTCTTTTTTTATTTTGATCCAATAAAAAGAATTTACAAACAAAAATATCATTATTGATAATTCCATACAAACATGACTATCATACAAAAATGATAGGTACTTCCATGCTATTAAAGTTGAACAAAAAGTATAAGAGTTGAAGGGAGTTGCAAGAGCAACTTGAAGAACAGGTATTCAGTGATAGTGTGCGTTGAAAAGGGTCTATGTAGTTGTGTGCTCAGATTGAAATGATTTGATGATTATAATTTAATGAAAATCGATAAGTATTATGCTATAAACATGAAGTGTATGTTGAGAATTCTGAATTATACCTAATTATATACGCGAGTTTAATGACGACGCAAAACAGCAGTTTATACAGATTATAATATATTTTTATTAGTTATCAATCTAATATTTATGTTGTTAAATAACTTATATCAAAATAATACCCTCGATTTATTACAGATAAATGCTTGCATTAACATAATTAAAAATGAAAACTGTAAAAGTATTATTAATAAGTTATTTATATTTAATTAAATATTAATAAAGCTAATATTAATTATAAATAGGTAACAAATAAAAGTTCTTGGAATGATCTAGTGGCGCCATCTAGTAGAAAGCTCTAACATAATATTTCAATAATAATGCGAAAATACACTTTTAAACTTTATGGAAAATCCTAATTATATGCAGTTTTTATTAGCACGTATTTATATATATGTATATAATGATGTTTGGAAAGATAAACAAAGTTAAAATGTAGAGATTTTACTTTGCAGCCCCATCTATTATTTTTTGTAGTAACTATTTATAGCAAAAAATACATTAGTGCCTTTTTAGTAATGATGTTATTTACAATAAAATAATAAGAGACTTTAATCTATGATGTTTTTTACGATACAATAAAAATATTCCTAATTTACTGTTGTATTTAGTACAATTATTTATTAAAAATAACGCCTCACTTCATTATTATAATGTAGAAACGTTTCTAAAAACCACGTGTGTAATAATTTTAAGGCGTAATAGTCTGCCCCTAAACGATACTAAACAAGTTACTTAAGTAAAATCCAAGACATTTTTTTTTAATAATTACCTGGTAATAGTGTCATGCGATTATTTTGTTTTTTATTATTGTTATTGGTGCCTTCACAGTTAAAGTTCATAAAGCCGAAATAGGTTTGTGAATGATGGCTCTTATAATCGGGTGCCTTATATTTAGTCCTTAGTACTTTTTTGTCTACTCAAGCATAAAAACATATTTATTGAGGTACATAGACAGCCATAAATACTGTTACATTTGTGAGAGATAAAAAAAAAACTTCAGCAGTGATATTTAAAACTCTCCATTCCTCTGTAGGTGACAATACTGAAAAGACGGTTAAAGCAGTAAAGGGAAGAATTCGAAATAAATCTTGTCCGAAAGCGAAAGATTTTATCTAGGGAAAATCATATTGAACTTAAAACTTTGTTGCGTATTATCTTTAAAATCAAACTTGGGACTTGCAGTCTATAAAAGACGCACCGCACTGGTATATAACAGATAATTTAAAAATGAATGGGGTGGTAAAACCAAAACAACTTCTAAGGTCACAAAAAAATAATACTATTATAATAAAGATATATTTACTTTCAAACAATGTTTTAATAAACAGAATGACCGAGTTTATGCTCAAAGCTATGGAAAAGCTTCTAGATTTTGGACAAATCTATCCGTGAACTGCCAGCAGGGTTAGGTTGGACAAATAAGAACGATCTTTATTATTTTGGCGGTTGTCATAATAATAAAAATCCAGGCTAAATCCACCAAAACAAGAAAAAAAAAACAAAAAACAAAGGCTAAAGCCCTGTGTGGAGCACCTAGAACCTTGGATACTTCAAGCGAAGCGTGAAAAAAACACTGTTGGCTGACTTGCAAGGAACATTTTACTCAAGACTGGGCTTGACTGCTGGCTTAACGGCGACAGGGGCAAACGTTAACTGAGTCGGTTTTATATCTCGTCTGCGCTTGGACCTTTCGTTGCTAACGATTGTCGATCTCATACGTCGCGACTCACCAAATTAAAAAAAACTTTATCATGAGAAACTTCAAATAACTCCTAAATACTCTAGTTTTAATTATGAGTTGTTTTTTCTATTAACATAAAATAAAGTAAAAAGGAAAATAAAATACACATTTTCATATTGTATACAATGATGTATTTATAAAAAAAAACATTTCGAATGGTATATAAACTTGTTTATGTGCATAGGTACTACATGAAAATCTATTTCACAAATTTAGACATAACTATCGTACATATTCAAAAAGGTTAGAAAATTCTCAAAAATTTGGCAATTACAAACAGACTTTGGATATATAAACTATTGATATATTTACATTGTAAAGTGTACCTTTAATATAAAAGACCAGTTTCATGATGACGTCACCTTTCAGTTAATAATTTATTGCTACAATTTCGAAATAAATTAATTTGACAAATAATAATAATTAGCTACAAACTACTTACTACACAAATAGAGAAAGGTCAGTACGAATAAATGCAATCGCATCTTATACATAAGTCTAAAACTAAGCAACGATCACAAAGTATATATAACTTCCGTACTGATCTTAATCTTCGAATTGGTATAGACATCACATACTGTGAAAATGACCAATCATAACTTATACAAAGATATAAAAGATAGTCTTCCATTCAATCACTTGCGTATATTGTTCTTTACAAAAGTACAATAAAAATGTTCAGCTATCTTAACTTTGCAAGTATCAGCAGCTCAGTTCTCTACATATTACCGAAAACAAGATATTCAATGTCGTTTTCAGTAAAATGTGAGCCTATGAAAAGTAACAGCCAAGGCATTGGTATGTCATGAGATTTTAAATATTAACAAGTGAAAATTTTTAAATAAAATTAATCATCGTAAATATAATTAAAATATTGCATTGACTGAAACTTTTCGTGTTCTCTTCATCTAATTACTAAATTATAACATGGCTTAAGTACTATACATCTAAAATATATAAATTATTACAACTTAAGTAAGGCATTTACAATGTCGCGTATTCTTAAAATATTATAAAATTACACGATACTAGAACAATGTATACGTAAGTAACATCGTGCAAGGATATAATAATACGTTGACTAAACTTAATACGGTAAAACAATAAACTTCTGGTCAAGATTTCGGCGATCTAAATGACCACGAAGTATCCGTGTACTTCGGTCATGCTGTTACAAACATACCTACAATTTGACTTTTTGTTATTTTTTATAAAAGAGTGTTTCTTTACCTCTTAGCGCTATCGTTTGGCACTGATTTTGTTTAAATTTAATATATTAATTCTAATATATTAATAAACTAGTCTTGTAACTACAGATATTGCAAAAAATCATCGAAAACTTTAATGTGATTCAAGAAAAATCTTATATTCTTTCGTACACCTTCATCACAGTCAAGATCGCATTATTAAAGTGTACATCAATTCTATGCAATAACTTGCTTAAAACCTTATACAAATAATATTCTATGACACTTTATGAATAATAACTTTGTGCGGTACGATCTACATTCTAAGTTTAATCCTTGTAATTGCATATTCATTTGTTTTCGTCAATGTCTTAAACATTTCACCTCCTTCGTTTGGATGAAACAGCAGCAGCAATCATTTGACGTAGCATTGGTTCAGGCGTGCATACTTTGGGGTCGCATTTCATTTTACCATCTCCTCCACATCTGAAACAAGTTAAAACGATAAATAAGAATATCCTAAGAATTTAATACTAGCTTAAAGGTTAGGTAAAAACACTTACGTGCAATGTAAACATGGTCCAGACGCTGACTTGACAACTTCACCGACTTGATAAGACTGTCCTCTTATTTGGCAACCCTTCCTCTGCGCCGCGCCATTGTATGCGTGTGGCAAGAAATGTGGAGGCAGGGTGGTCGTTGTCGTCGTGGTAGTGGTGGTAACATTGAGCGAAGTGGCCATAGATACTGGGCATTCGTATCGGGGACAACAGAACCCTTGAATGGGTTCTTCATGACAACCATGGATCGGAGGCGGACAGCTTTGTTGCAGGCAAATAATGTCACTTCGGAAGCAGAAGCAAAAGTCACAAGGATCATCTCTAGGAATTTGTTGAGCAGACACATAGACTTTTCCTCCATATCGACAAGTACCCGGACCGAAGGATTGATCATCATCTCCGTAATCAGTCTCCTGTCCGTAACCGCTTGCAGGGAAGTTGTCATGACCATGTTGGTCTTCTTCTTCGCCAAGTATTGGTTTTTCTGTGAAAGGCTCGGGAATTTCAGATGACTCAAATGGTTGTTCAGAAGATGCAACCTTTGAAGGTTCTGAAGTAGAATAGTCTGTGTTGTCTGTTTGAATTTCTTCTCCTTTATTTGGAATTGAGAATGATTCGGGTAATAAAGTTGTAAGACCATCTTGAACTTCAGTAACAGGATCTGGTATTTTAGTGTAGTCCTGTAAGTGATCATCACCTGATATCGTTTTGTGTGTGGTAGTTTCTCTATCGATTTCGGTTTCTTTTACATCAAGTTGTGGTGTTGTAACTTCTCCAGGTTGTGACGACTCACTTGAGCCTTCACGTGTATTAGTCGTTGTCATTTCTTCATCCACATATTTTGCCGTTGTTATATCTTCTTGTAATGTTTCATCATTATGATCACTTTCTAGCGTTGTGGGTCTGAAGGAAGAAGATTCGTGACCTTCCTTTATTACTGGCTTATGAGTAGAGAAGACCTCAGGAATAAATGTCTCGTGGCCAACATATGGTTTTGATGTGGTTTTATCTTCAGAATAAACATCTTCCGTCGAAAGCTTGTGTGAGGATTCACCAATGGAAATTGTTGTTTCAAGATCCACGTAGGGTTTAGTAGTTGTGGATTCTTCACTAATTCCTCCAGGTCCATAAGTAGATAATTCATCGTGTGGTTTGTGAGCTTCGTGATCGTCGTATTGTTTAGAAGTAGTCGATTCTGCACCAACACTACCAGTGACCATTTCTTCCGTAGATAAATCAACACGTGGTTTCTCAGTTGTTTCATGAGTAACGTAAACTTCAGGAGTAGTTGATTCTTCTTCAACAGTACTAGTAATTGGCACATGAGTAGACAATTCATCATGTGGTTTGTCACTTTCAAGATCATGGTAAATTTTAGCGGTAGTGGCTTTTTCAGTAATACCAACAGTAACAGGTTCTTGTGTAACAAAATCAACGTTTGTTTTAGCAGTTGTTTCATGATCGAGATGAACTTTAGGCGTGATTGTCTGTTCATCGTCACTTGAGTAGTCTTTAATAGTAACTGGCACTTGTGTAGAAATTTCATCATGTGATTTGTGATCATCGTACAATTTAGGCGTAGTAGGTACTTCGTTAATGCCATCAGTTATTGGTTCATATGTTGATACTTCGTCATGTTTAATAGTTTCATCTACAATGGATACTATAGGCGTAGTACCTTCGTAATCGATATTGTCAGTAATAACCTCGTGTGTAGTAAAATCACCATGTGGTTTGTCACTTGTTTCATGATCGCCATAGGGTTTAGATGTAATTGAATCCTCGTCTGCAGGCTCTGTTATTGCATCATCTATATGCGGAGACAGATCGTCGTGTGGTTTTGTAGTTTCATGATCATAATTTACTTTAGATGTAGTAGCTTCCGCATTAATGCTATCAGTCATTTCTTCCTGAGTGGTCAAATCAATATGCGATTTGTCAGTTGTTTCGTGATCGCCGTAAAATTTAGGCGTAGTTGAATCTTCGTAAACACTACCAGTTACTAGTCCATTAGTAGATAATTCATGATGTGGTTCATCAGTTTCGTGCCCAACGTAAACTTCTGATGTACTTATTCCTTGGTCATTAGTATCAGTTATTGGCTCTTGTGTAGATTTATCATAATGTGGTAAACTAGTTGCTTCGTGATCTTCGGAAACTTTAGGAGAGGTTGCTTTATCAGCACTGCTATCGCGCATGGGTAAATTTGTTGATTCGTGGTCGTCATGTATAGGTGTAGTTACTATTTCGTCAATTCCACTGGTAAACGGCTCATGCGTTGTTAAATCATGTGGCTTATCAGTTACTTTATGATCATCAAATACTTTGGTAGTTGTTTCTTCTTCATCAACACTGTCAGTAATGGGTTTATGTGTAGACATTTCGTCAGATGGCTTATCAGTTTCGTGATCTACATAGATTTCAGATGTAGTTCCCAGTTCGTCAATGTTGTCAGATTCATGCGTTGTAAGCTCTTTATATGGTTTACTAGTAGTAACTGATCCATCAGTAGAAAATTCATCATGTGGTTTATCTGTACCTTGCTCGACATCGACTTTAGGTGTAGTTGATTCTTGTTCTATGTCACTGGGTGTTTGTCGGGGAGGTACTTCGTCAAGTGGTTTATTGAAAGTTTCTTCTTCCTCATATGGCTTACTAGTAGTAGCTACTTCTTCAACACCATCAGTTATTGGTTCATGAGTAGAAAATTCTTCGTGTGGTTTATCTGTATCATGAGCGCTGACTTTAGGTGTAGTTGTTTCTTGTTCTAAATCACTAGGTGTTCGTCGTGCAGGTAGTTCGTCAAGTGGTATATAAGAAGTTTCGTGACCTTCGTGAGCTTTAGAGGTAGTTGTTTCAGTAGACAGTTCATCGTCTTGTTTATGAGTTGTTTCCTGATCACGGTCATCTTTGTGTGTAGCTGTTTCTTCATCGGAAGTACTAGTTTCTGGTTTATGTGTAGATAGTTCATCGTGTAATTTTTCAGTTGTTTCGTGATCTTCACCTACTTTAGGTGTAGTGAGTTCTTCGCCAATACGATCAGTAACAGGTTCATGCGTCGTTACCCTCTGAGATTCATCACTGTAGTCAATGTCGACTTTAGGTGAGGTTGCTTCTTCGTCTACACTTACGCTTATTGGTCTATGCGTAGATAGTTCATCCTGTGCTTTAGTAATGTCAAGATCATCGTAAACTTTAGGTGTAGTAGCTTCTTCGCTAATGTTATCAGTAACTGGTTCTATTGTTGCAATGCTATTAACGTTTGATTTATCTGTTGTTTCATAGTCAATATGAACTTTAGGTGTAGTTGTCTGTTCATCACTGATAGTTACTGGCACATGAGTAGATAATTCATCATATGGTTTATAGCTACTTTCATGATCATCGTGGAATTTAGGTGTAGTAGATTCTTCATCAATGATAGTTAATGGTCCGTTAGTAGATACTTCATCATGTGGCTTACTAGTTACATCTACAATGAAGGCTATAGGTGTAGTGCTTTCCTTCTCTATACTATCAGTAACTGGTTCCTGTGTAGTTAAATCACCGTGTGGTCTGTCACTTGATTTATGAACATCATGGAATTTAGGTGTAGTGGATTCCTCATCAATATTATCGGTAATTGATTTATGCGTGGAAAGTTCATCATGTGGTCGAGTTTCACCATCAGTTAACTCTTCTGAAATTGTAGTAGCTATTTCGTCAATACTATCCGTAACAGGTTCTTGTGTAGCCAAATCAACGATTTCTTTATCATTTGTTTCATGATCACTGTAAACTTCAGGCGTAGTAGATTGGCCATCTCTTACTGGTATATTAGTTGATGATTCGTCATAGTGTTTATGATCATGTGAGGTTTTAGGTGTCGTTCTATCTATGTCAATATGATCAGGTATTGATTTATGTGTAGTAACATCGTTTTCGGTTATACTCGCAGTAGTGTCATCACCATAAACCTTAGAAGTCGTTATTTCTTCGTAAGCAATCGAAGATGTTGTGAAATGATCTCCCGGATGTTTAGATGTAAATTTCTCGTGATCGATTTCTTCTGTCGTAGCCTGTTTATCAGGTACACCATCCACAAGAGTTGATTCTTGATGTGCAATAACTTTAGGCGTTGTATAATCGTTTTCGGATACATGACCTTCGGTTTCATGTTCATGATCAATATGGGATTTTTGCGTTGTTGTTTGCTCACTAAACGTTACATACTCAGAAGGTGTAGATTTTTTAAGTTCATCAACAGTTGATAAATTTGTGCCTTCTGGCTTCCCTGATGGTTTAACAGTAAAATCATCAGTTTTATCAGTTATTTCGCTTTCAGTAACGTATACAGGTATATCAGTAGGATTACTGGTTACGTCTTCATCTGTAATGGATGGGTAATGTTTAGTTATGTGCTCCGGATGTGTCACAGCTGATGGCGATGTGGATGCATGTCCTGGTTCTGTAGATTTTTCATGATCGTCCGCAGATGAATCAGGTTTATCAAGGTCAGGAATTATAGTATTAAGACCTTCATCAATTTGTTCTGTTACGTCAATCTCTGGCATTAAAGTGGATAATTTAGTTTCTATTGTTTCGTCTAATGGGGCAAGAGTGGTCTTATCGACTTTAGTCACGCTATGATCTGTCATTTCAGTGACATCATTTTCATGTGAATGTACTTCGAGTTCAACATAGTAGGGAGTTGTAATGTCCTGCTTATCTATCACAGTTTCATCTTTTTCTTTTGTTGTATAATGTTCCATTACTGGAGAACTATGGTAAGACATATCAACATTATCTTGTTCCTTAGTAGAATCATCCAATGGGTTCGGTGTAGTGACGATTTCTTTTTCCAAAATTTTATTTGTTGCAGTCTCAGAATATATTGGTAAACCTTCTGTTGTGTGTAAATCAGATATGTCCTTCTTTGTTGTTTGATGGCTGTCGTCTATTTCCTTAATACATGAGGCATCTACACAATCTTTTGTATCCTGCACAGGCATTTTTTCTGTAGAAGACATAACTGGGGTACAGCCTTCTGCGCCACATTCATTTTCTTTACTTGTATGTAACTCAGGAACCTGGGTATTTTCACATTTACCTGAAGTACATAACTGGTAAGTTGTGACCGGTACAATATTATCTTCCTCAATTTTACATTCAGTGCCAGAACATTTTCTTTCGGGCACTTTAGTTGTTTGTTCTGTTACTGCCATGTGACTTTCTGGTTGGGGAGGTAACGTTTCTTTAGAATCTTCACAAATGTATGATGGGCAACACGATTCTGGAGTATCATATACAGGTTGACAATTCATCATATTATCAGGAGGTGGACTACAGTTTATAGTGTCACACTTTACAATACTACTCATACATTTACATGACGTTTGACATTTGTTAGTGCTTGGTACTATACTATTATTACTAAATGTCACACCATCTATTAAACAGCTACCTTCACCTGGTATAATACCGGGAGATGTAATTGGTGCCACATTTTCTTCAGGAATTTCATTTTCAGTTAGGTCATCAGATTTTTCGGTAGTTTTTTCAATAATCTGAGTCGTCATTTCCACAGCATCTGTCTTTTGTGTATCTTTTTTCACACCGTCTTCAGTCGCTTGTGATTTATTTTCGTCTTCTAGTGACATTGAAATATTACTGTCATCAATAGGTGTTGTAGAAGATTCATCTGATGTTATTTTAACTAACTCAGTTGTATACATATTTTCATCTGAATGATCTTTTTCTTTGTAATCTGTAGATGTTTCAGTTTGTTCTGTGTAAGGTCCACTGACTGTAGTTACGTCATATTCTTTCTTAGTAACCAACTCTTCAAGATCTGACAATGTGTGTGCTAGATCGTCAATATTTATGTCAGCTACAGTTGATGATTTTGTATATGATACTTGTGTTGTGAATAAATCTTCATCATCAGGTACAGTATTTAAATCCTTATCCGGCTCTTCTGTAGATAAAGATGACTCGTATGTAGCTTGTTTATCTGTGATGTTTTCTTCGTAAGCCACCTTTGATGTAGTAGCAGGTTCTTCATCTTCTACAGCAAGTGTTGTTTGTTTATTTGCCGTCTCATTGTCATCAATGCTAGAGGATATTGTAGTGGAAACCTTATGAGTAACCTGTTCGTCTTCAGGTTTGGAAGTTGTTTCGTCAAGGTGTATTTCAATACCTTCTGTAGTAGAATGTTCATATTGTCTTCTGCTATCATCAATTGACGTGTGTGATTCTGTGCTTTCATTCTCGATAGAAGCAGTACTTACTTCGTGTGGCAAAGAAGCTTGAGTTGTTGTTTTATCGTTTTCGTCTTTTATGCTCATGTCATCAGAATATTTCGTTGGCTCTGTTGTGTAAATATTATCGCTAACCGGTTTATGCGATATAGTACTTAAACCTTCGTCAAGTTCTTCAGATGGTTTGGTTTCAATGTCTGAAGACGGTGTTGTCAAAGTTTCCTTTTCATGCTCCTTAACATCAGGCGGTGACTCTTGAATGATGGTTGTACTAGATTCTATACCATCAGTATCTATTCTATCTGGACTTGAAGTAGTATATTCAAATTCACTACTGGGAGTGGTAGTGTCATCTGATATTTTCTTGTCTGTTGATATAGAGGTACTATCAGTTGCGAAAGGCTCTGAAGGTGTAGAAGTCTTGTGAGATCCTATTAGATCTGTAATAATTGTATCTTTGTCGATGGAAGGTGTTGTTTCAAAATCTACGCTAGAAATGATTTTAGACGTAGTTTTCTCTTCCTTTTCTTCAATCGTGGGTGTGCCATGTTCGTAAATTGCTTGTTCTGGTGCAATTGTATCTTGTGAAACTGTAGTAAGAATAAGTGGGGTTTCTGTTATATCATTAGAGTACTTATGCGTTACTGGTATAACAGTGGTTTCTTTACTAATTTCTTCCTCTAGTTCGTCAATAGGTTGTCCTGAACCCTCTGTAGTATCACTACTAGAGAGAGTAGGTACTATAGTTGAAGGTTTAATGGCGTCATCATCTTTGGTAATATTATCAGAGTCGGGAATATCATGTTCTTTTTCTTTATCAGGTGAAGTCTTCACGGTGTCGTTATCGCTTTCAATATATCCATCAGTAGTTTGGTCTTCTTCAGGAATTAATGTATTAGTGTCCGTTAATAATGAAGGTTTTGTTGAACTCTCATCATGTGCTTCAGCATCTTGTGTGGATTTATTTTCTAATACATGCTCCGTATATGGCTCTGAGTATGTGGTAGTTTCAATATGATAAGGAGGGGATGAGCCATCATTTCCAGTACTTATGTGCGGTTCTTTTTCATCAGCAAGGAATGTAGTTGTTTCATGCATTTCAATACCAGGTGGCGTTGTTTCTTTTATCTCCGTTTCTACATCAGATTTTGTGTGCATGATTTTTTCGGTCGTATGCAAAGGTACGTCAGTTATTTCTGAATGTCCACTACCTTCAGTAAAATCGGTAGGTGTTGTTTGGTTTTTATTTTCGGCTCTTGCGTAATCTGTTGGTTTAGTTGGGGGTTCAGTAATTAGTTCAGTTGTTGTGAATTCATTGTCCTCTTCACACATATACGTAACAGGACAACATTGGCCTTCAGGTGGAGGTACTGGTGTACAATTCTTTCCTTCCATTTCCATGGGAGTTCCACATGCTTGAACTACGCAGACTATATCTCCTTTCATGCAGTAACAATGTTCACATGGTTTTTCTGTTTTAATAGATGCTCCATCCGCGAATATTTCATCTCCATGGGTACATTCTTGTAAAACAGACGGTGCAGCTGTAGTAGTCCATGGAATTCCAGGTGTTGTACCCTCAGTTGTAGACATATCATCCAACATTAGCGGCATATCATCAGTGTGGTCTGAAATATAATTAAATTTAATAGCATTAAAGTTATTCGGCAAACAATTTATGAAATTGTAATTGAAAATTAAAGCAATAAAACCTACCGCATGAATAACGAACTGGACAGCAAACATCTTTATGGTAAATTGGTGTACACCCGTCGACATGTAAAGTACATTCTTGCATTACACAGGTGGTCATATTTCTAATACAATAACAGTGTTCGCATGGTTTATTGGGTGTGGGCGGAACTTTGGCACCTTCAGGGAGGAACTTTCCATTTATGTTGCAGCCGTATTTATCAAGTGCTCCTATTCCAGTCATACCATATTCAGCAGCCGCTGTCGATTCAGTGGACGTCAGTAAATCAACTGGAACTGAAAAAAAGAATAAACGGTCGATTAAGTGATCAGTTTGTTCTTCGCCATCATTCTTTCTTTTATTATTATAAATTCCTGCATATATTTTACAAGTATGGCGACCGTAGTCGAGTAATACGAGTAGTGAAATGTCAAACGAAAAGCTATTTGTTCAAAACCAATTGCCAAAACTTATTATTGGTGAATATATAAGAGATTATAATAGATGACTTATTAAAAATATATACCATCTGAACACGTGATGATGGGGCAACACAAATCGGCGCGGGTCTCGAGTGTGCATTCCTTTCCGATGGGCTTGGTGAATGGGCAAACACGGAGATAACACATGAGCATTTGATTATGACAGGTGCAGTTCAAGCAGGGCTCATTCGTCATGATTCTGTCGCCTTCTCCGTAATGCTGGAAGTTGTAGTAACAACCATCTGCTGACGGTGCTGAAATAAAAACAAAGAAATTTAAATTCATATTTCAAAAGTTAATAAAACAACTTTAAAAATTGATACCTATATGGTAAATTTAAACATTTTGTAACCCGACATAATATGATAAGTAAAAAATTTGGGAATATTTATTATTAGAAAACTAAATTACTTAAACCTTTTACTTATCATTAGATAATTGACTCATTGCACTAGTCGCTGCTAGCATAAAACCTATTTGCTGATTAAAAGCGATTTTTAATGATTTAAAAATCATAATTATGTTAAAAAAAAGAAATGAAACCCACCTCCTTCATTGTGCAAGTCTAAAGCTGTACTTTCGGAATACCTCGGTGCTGAAAAATTAAGAAATAAACAATTTGAATTTCATGTTATAATCGTTAACTTCATGATTTCAACTAGAAAGATACAAATGACACAAAACCTTCAGTGACCACGTCATTTAAAAATGTCATGTCATTGTTAATACGATTAAATTGTCTTATAATATGGTGAAAGGAGTGAATTAATAAATAAAGAAAACTTTTGTATATTAAGAAGCGACATCTGACCTCACCTCTACTTGCCAGGTAAACAAGGAGAAGTCTAAGAGCGCTGACGACTGAACAAAACATTTTAGTTTACGGTTGCCATTGCCGTTACAGTTACGTTTGCCGCCCAAATTGTAAAATAGTTATACAAATTAATGTCAAATTTTCTTAGATTTTGTGCGAACATAGATTAACGAATTATAAAAAATTTGTGCGGCTTACTATTTTGGTTTGATTTTGCATTTTTTTATTATTCCGACGTAAACAAAAAAAAAAACGCGATAGTAAGCCGCATAAAATTTGTTTAATTCATTAATGTTAAATTTATTGTTAAAAGATTTTTATTATAAGTTAAAGTGAAGTCTTATCGTATTATTATCGGAGCGCGTGACGGCGTGCGTGAAAAATGATTTATCTCGCTTTGTGTGCACAAAACCAAATAGCTTTTCTGCTTCATTCCCAAGTAAATTGTTCACATTGTTGATAAACAATATTGTTTCGCTAGTTATTTAACTCGAACGCTGCACATTACAATGTTTGTTAGTGCACATTTATGTTTTAGCTAAGTAACAACTATTAGCCTGTTTTCTAACAAAACAACCGTTCATGACGACACAAGCAACACTTCACACACTTGGCTATCAAATTATTTCACACATCATTAATATTATCTATACAATTTTCGTATTTAAAAACGTATATAAGGCAATAACAATCTTTGTTAGGTAGTTACAGTTAGTTCCACACTTTATAGTCTCTGAAGTAAGCTGCGAGCACGACTTTGCTCAAATGGCGCAGTTTTCTTAGTGGTTCGCCACATGACAGCACTCCGCCTGATGTTAAGCTGGAGTGTGGACCATAAATAAGTAGCCGTCACACCCAGTATGACGGCCTATTGGAACCGGCAACTTACAAGCTGATATACTTGTAGGTGGTTGTAATACCCCGAATCGGCAGACTTGGCATCGCTGCCAACCACTCTTTGAACAGAGCCTCTTTTATTTAATTACAATTTATAATTTTCCATCCTATTATATAAAAAAAGCTACGAAACAACTTTTGCTAAGAGTCATCATAAGCTCTCTTAACTTCTTCAAGCCCACTATAATATATCGGTTTGCGTCTAACTTTAGAGCCGCCATTAAATTTGAATTGAATTATACACAAAATCTTTTTTTTTCTAAGTCAAGAGTTCCTTAAATGTATAAAAAATCACACGTTTTGCGCATCTTACGAGTTTATATACATTATTAACAGCAGGGTATGAGTACCATAACGCCCAGAATTATAAATAGAATAGATAGAGTAGCTGTTGATTTGAAGGAAACTGTCTCTGCCTATTACTGACGTGACAACTTGATTAAGTTTTGTAAAAAATGCCCTTTCACTGCCAAACATATTTTAGTCCTACGTAAGATAGCCCAATTTTATTTAATTTAAATTGAATTTTATATATGAAACAGACCAATATGGAGTTTGTTATTTAAACACATCTAAATTGTTTTTTTTTATCAAGATGACGAATCGTCACAGTTTGACAGGAAATTGGCAACAAATCGTTCGAGACCGCATGCTGCCTGAGTTCATTGTTTATAGTTATCCGTTTTAATTTGTTCACAAAATGTGATTTCTACTAATAAAACTTGGTTTTGAAACAAAAAAATTATTAAAATTTTTGATAATTAAATAGAAGATACATTTAAAACTTTATTTTTTAATAAAAATCTCTGCTCATCCGCAAGATTTTAATGCGTTAAATAATTCAACTGTAATATTTATTCGATTAACATGTCTTAAAATAGAATAAATTTATGTATAATAGTATAATGAATTTTAGTATATTAAGTAATATTTTTATAATTATTTTAATGATCAAACCAAAATAAATAAATAAAGAATAGAAACCACTTAATAAGGAAATTCTATGAAATAGTTGATTTTATCCTACCTTAAGTCGTTCTAATAAATTTTAAAACAAATTAAGGACTTATACGAAGGACTTGTTCAAAAATGTAGTAAGTACTTACTAGTATAAGTTAGTAAGTATAGTAAATACACTTCAGTAGTACTATAGTACTTTTATTAGTATTATTGAAGTGTAGGGAGTAATGTTAGAAACCCTCTTAAGCCCATGAGTGTTTCTATACCCACATATATTATTTACAGCTAAGGGTCAAACTTGAGTGCGACATTATTTTATTTTTCGGATGTTTTCTTTGATTTTAGACCCTTTTATCTTAAGTGCTGTTTTATTATTCCACTTGAAGTTTAATGATTTTTTACCCTGGATATCTTGGGGTCTTAGGGGTCGCACACAATAGACAATTTTGCGTTTGGTTCTTTTAAAATATTCAATTTATATTGGTGAACGATACGTGATATATTTTTATTTATGTATTTACTTGACACCCTTCTACCGATGAAAAGAAACGAGTTTCTATCACATTGGAAAACTGTGATATTACTACTATAATAATGTATAGTATTTTCTAAAAGTTTTCTCAACATTTTATCTACTACTATAAAGCTTAGACAAACCTATGAATTGTCCAAAAATGTCTACAATAAAAAAAAACTGCAACCTCATTTAACTGCTATTTTTTACGACATATCGTGTTTGACGGTTTTTTCTCAACTAGTAGAACAATAAAAACTAAACTCCTGCCATATAAGACGTGGGTAAAGCCACGTTTTTAGGTAAACTTTATAAATTAATTTATTTTTAAATTTTAGCATAATGTAACGATATTTAATATTATTACTGGTGCATTAGTGATGAAATTTAATAAAATTCAATTATTATTCTTGCATCATCTGCGACCGAGATCGTACCCAGTATTTGTCTTTTAACGCGTAATTGTTTTATTACTAAACAACTATTGACTTGTAATTGTTTCGAGATCACATGCACATTTGAAAAGCGTCACCAATCGAGTCGTAGGACCCAGGGAGTTCGTAATCGCCGATCCACCTTTTTTATTGAAAGGCGTCATCTGACCTCGACTTGCCTGAAAGCAAAGGGAGGTCTAAGAGCGTCAACGACTGAAAAATCTTAAAATATCACGAGCATTATTAATTTCACGTATATATTTTTCCAGGTGTAGACAGACACTTTCTCTACATTAGAATTACGATGATTGTGTTTTTTTAAGTCCCTTAAAACGAACCATTAAGAAGTTGAAAGAAACCAACACGGAAGTTGATGGAATGTTAATTAAATTGCATTAACTTTAAATGTTAAATAACTTTTATCTATTGTAAGTTACAGAAGGAAATAATAATAAGTTATAATACGCATATATAGTAAATGCCATTGAATTGAAATGAATCACATGCCCATTCTTATATAAACTTATAAGAACATAAAAGAAGCACCTATTATAAAGGCAGAAACTATTAAAAGTACATTAATCATTACAAAAGAATAAATTGAAATAAAAACGAACCGTAAATTATTTAAATGGTTTTAAAATGACGTTTATGGTATGTTACCTGAACAAAATAATTTCTTAATTTTGAAGTTTAAAAGGAAAAATCTATGAAATAAATAAATTTGAGAAATAACACGTTTTTATTGTGCCTTGACTCGACATATGACGGCACCCCGCCTGGTATTAATCTGAAGTGCAGTCCATGAATGCAGTATAGTTCAATAACTTTAAGTAGCAGTCACAACCACTATGCCGGCCTAGTTGAAACCGGCAACATACAAGCTGATCTCGAAACGCGACTAAGTCACCTCACGGACTGTATACTTGTAAGTTGTGGTACTACCCCAGATTGGCAAATAGGGCACCACTTCCTACCACTTAAAAAAACTAATTTCAGACGATTTGAACGTATGTAAATACATAACTCGTATAACGAAATTTCGCATAATTTTCACATTTATTTTTAGTACATATTTAATTTATATACCTATAAATAAACTTTAGTTAGAATAGATGATTGGCTGGTACGGCACGGCGACTAAGGCAAACGTAAAATAAAACGAATTTTTCAAACATCGGCGCTCTTCATTCTCCTCTTGCTTACTATCAGGAAAATCAAGATCAGATCTCGCGTCTTTAAAAAAAATATGTAAAAGAATAATAATAATAAAAAGTAATAAAAGTGACAAGTGGCAATCTCGTCACCCGCTGAAACAATTAACTTCTTGAAATTACCTCGCGATATTTCCTTTCACCGCACGAATCGCATTTGAGAGGAATAAAGAATTAAACAAATCAAAAGTAGTCCCAAAAGCGCTTAGCAACAATCAGTGAAACGATCCGAGGGCACTGTGTGAATTTCAAATTTGCAATGCCTACATTAATATGGATCGCAGTTTCAATGAATGAACATCCGCGTGGTCGCCATGCATGATGAAGTTCACACGCCCAACAACATTTAAATATAGTTTACTAACATAAATTCTATAGAAATTCTTTGAAGTGACCGTGCCTTGGGTGATAAGTCCAAGACTAAAATAGCTTTAGTTATATTAATTTATATATTCTTACTAGTAATATTCACTATTATCAATCAATCGACAGGTATTATTATATAAAAATATAGAATTCACTGACGACAGGTATGGCGAATTGGTTTGCAAACCAGTTTGTTACGCGTAAAGGCTGTGTTTCGATTCCCGGTCGGAGTAAATATTTGTTTCATAGGTTTTATTTGTATTATTTAATAATTACATATATTAAATTTACAAATATTTGTTAATTAATGAAAGCCAAAAGTTTTGTCACAAAAAAAATGCTCCGTGTCTGTTTATCAAAGAGTAGTAGGCCGATCTGGGGTAGTACCACCACTTACAAGTATACATGCCGTGAAGTAACACAGTCGCATTTCGGGATCAGCTTGTAAGCTGCCGGTTCCAACTAGGCCGGCATAATGGATGTGACAGCTACTTACAGTTATTGAATTGTAGTAGCAGTCCACTCAATTCATGGACTTCACTCTAGCTTAACATCAGGCGAAGTGCTGTCATATGTCGAGTCACAATGAAAAAGTTACAATGCCTACTCAAACATAGGCAAAAACTGATAGTAAATAGTCCTAGTACGATGTTTATCATATAAAGTATGCATAAACAACTTTTGTCATATTCAAAACGTAGCGAGATAAAATGCTCGTCGCGACCTGTATTACTCCTTTAACTCTTTTGATACTATCTCGCATCTCCCACTTTTGTTTCGTCTTCACAAAATCTCGTGTTGTAAAAATGCCGTTCTTTTGCAATAAAAATGTAAGTAAACCGTGATAAAAAGCTTTTAGGTCTATGTGAGTTCTATTCTATTTCTATTAATATGTTTCAACAATTAGCGAATAAAATACAATCTACGAAATGTGTAGGCCGTAGCATTGCTACGACTTCGCTAACTGTAAAATTATCTTCCCATTCTTTAGTAAAACATAACATATTTTTTATTCTTAGATTACGATATTACGAGTATAATATACAGTTTTTTGTCATATTTTTTCAATCAATCAATCAAATTGTCACGCTTTTTTCCCACAGGGATAGGCAGAGACAATAGAGCGCCACTTACCACGATCCTTACACAACTCCCTTGCCTCCTTCACATCCACAATATTCTTTATACAGGCTCTTTGGTCTCTTATTTTTTATTATAATCGCACTGTATTTCGTTGACAGACATTTTTATGTCTATCATATATATTTCAATCAAATTGTCACGCCTCCCTCTCACAGGTATAGGCAGAGCCAATAGAGCGTCACTTGCCACGATCCTGACACAACTCCCTCGCTTCCCTAACATCCACAATTATCTTCATACAAGTTTTACGGTTACATACGAGTACATCATATAATATTATATTAAGGGCCAACATTTATTTTGGGCTTTGATGTACTACTTTTGTAATGTCCAATGATAAAAATATGTATAAAACTAATTATCAATATATCCTTTATTTTGCATAGTTTGGGTGTGCAAAATGATCAAACTATAATAATGACAGTTAAAAGCAGAACTGTTAATATGGCGTGTCTTTATGATTGATAGACGATACAAAATCCATATCTTCTTTTTCAAATAACTCAATAGCACTTGCTGTGCAAAGCAATATTTAATTAGTTTTATCAATATATTAACAGTTCTGCTTTTAACTGTCATAATTAAAATTTGATCATTGTGCACACCCAAACAATGCAAAATAAAGGATATATTCCAATTACATTGTGATCTTCGTACATCAAACTATTTCAAAATGTACTCGTATATGGAACTGTTTAAGCCCATGTCTCCATACAAAATGAATAATGTCCTTTATCCTTGCCCACAGTTGTCTTTGAGTAATATAATAAATAAATTAAGTATGTTATAAATACCTGCGTTTGCGCACGCGATGCAGGCGGCCAGCGCCAAAAGCGCTCCCGCCGTGCGTCGCCGATCCATCTGCCTGCTGAATCCTGCAACAATGACAAATACATTGTTATTTAAAACACTCCTCTCGTCATCAACACTTTCTATGTCTTAATTACATTGCTCTAAGGTATGTTGATGATACAAGTCAATTATTATAAACATAATTATATAGACAAATATGGAAATAATTGCAAACCTTTTTCTAAGTTAATTGCTATAATTAAGTCAGTTTATATACCTAAATAAATTCATAACGCATATTAGGTAGAATAGATATTATTTATTGTGAGAATAATAAATGGTATAAACGCTGAGGAAGTTTTTGTTGTGTGTTTATCCAACTAGAACGAGGAAAAGAAAAAAACATGTCTTGTTCGCATCCGAGCGATGTTGTTGAATTGGAATAAGCTTTTGTGAACTTTGGCTCGCTTCCTTTCTTGGTAAGACTTGCAACAATGTTAGAGAGTAAACAATAAACATGTTCGAATTGAAAAGTTGGCACAATGTGAATGGCAACAAACGGCAACATTTTTAGGATTGGCAGGAATGCGGAAATGCTGGCAACTCTACGTTCAGGTATTTAAGGCTTTGCAACTTTTGAGTGAAGTTTTACTATCCATTGAGTGGCGAGAATGTGTACTCTGAACATTTGTATGGCATATAACATTGTAACACTTCAAACGGCACCTACGATTCGCAAACGGTGGACATTGTTGGGCCGATACTTTATGGCGGACCAATACAAATATTTGCATTGGATATGGAACACATATTATATTTTCCAACCTAACAATGTACACATATATCAAACCTAAATGTATCAAAATAATTTCGCAATATCATAACAAAATGTAAGAGAATATTACAAAGTAAATTGTTTATTTGTGGTTGGAGGTAGTATTTGCATGGGTATTACCGTGGGATCTATCTGTTGCGAACCTGTCATACCTTAACGCCCTCGCGTCGCTTCCACTCTCGTTGTACACGCCTATAATCAATCATGTTCTATACTTAGACGCGTAAATGCAATAAATAATTTATTTTATGTTTACATTCTACAAACATTTTAATGTGTCTCCACTGATTAGATACTTCAAATATATGAATAGAAATATTTAAATATATCTTTTGAATTTTTAATATTTAGAAAACTCCGACAGTAGGCGAAAATGTAATTCATCATACATATACGAGTATAATATATATGTTTAAAATGGATCATATATACGAGTAAAAATGAATGATAAAGAACTCTCAAAACAGAAAAACATATCTTTCTCTGTTCTGTGTAAGAACAGTTTATATGAAAAAAAAAACAAGCGGTTTTTTTACAGCACCCCGTCTAATGTTAAGCTGGAGTGTGGTCTATTTGTAGACGCAACTGCTTCTACATTTAAAACTTGTAAGTAGAAGTCGCATCCACTATGCCGATCTAGTTATTATAGAACTGGAACCTTCAAGCTGATTTCGAAATGCGACTAAGTAACATCTCTACTACACCGTTATTAGTCGGATCTAATAAAGGTGACATGACAATGTATTGATATGTTCTCTTACTCTAACTGAGATTACTGGCATCAGCTGGATGCTTCCTAGAATTGATTGATACGCAATGTATTAATTGATATTTGTAGAAATTTATGTAAATTGAAAATTAAATAGATAATATAATGAATTAAACAAATTATATGCAGCTTAATATCGCGTTTATTTTTGGTTATTAATTTAAAAAAATTGTTTAATTCATACTAAATGGGTATAAATAAATTATTAAATATAAGTTATGTAATTCCTATACTTTTGGCGTTAGCTGTATGTGTTGGTTTGTTAAAAAATAAATAAATAAATTTAGCTTTTTCTAAGTAATTTTCTTTTTATTATAAATAAATTTATAAGTATGCGTAAATAAAGAAAATACGTATTTCTTTCTAATAATAACTTGTCGACAACAAGCCGCATTCTTCAGCGTTCTCCCTTCGTCTAGACGCACTTGAGGAACAAATCGAGGGCCCTCGGGGTGTTGCCGGGGGATTGGAGGGTTGAAGGTGGATACCTATCTATTCACTTCCGAAACTTGCACCTGATGCTGACATCGAGAGCAGGAAAAACATTTTTATTTTTCATGTTTGCTTACAACGATAACATAAGGACATTGTTAGAGGGTATTCGCTTCTGCTTTTGTATATCGGTTGTAGAAAGTTACTCGTAAAACGTAGTAGTGAATATTTTTATAGTATTTTACAATTTATATATTGTCACACATTTAAAATTATTTAATATACTTATATGTAGATTCATGTGCAAATTTTTCTATAGCTGTAGTTTTGTTAAATTC
Organism: Tinea trinotella; assembly: GCA_905220615.1. Taxonomy (NCBI): domain Eukaryota; kingdom Metazoa; phylum Arthropoda; class Insecta; order Lepidoptera; family Tineidae; genus Tinea; species Tinea trinotella. The sequence goes on along the minus strand of HG992308.1, from coordinate 7,049,468 downwards.
AAATTGTGTATGTGACACTACACAACTCTTTTAAAATAAGTTGTTAATACTTGTTATGTTCTTACTACATATTTCTTAGTTTTTATTATATTTTATTGTGAATTAAACGCTTTATGCGGCATACTATCGCGTTTATTTTTTTTTAATTTACGATTTTATTTTATTATTCCGACTTTTCGAGAGCTTTGCAGCCACGGAGAGATTAAAATTTGTTTAATTCATTAATCAATGTTCGCGCAAAATCTAAGAAAATGTTATATTTTTTTGTAATTTAGATATCACAGAACCCTGCCTGATTTTAAGCTGGAGTGCGGTCCACGAATGGAGGCAACTGCTATTACAGATAAATAACTGCAATAAGCAATCACATCACTATGCCGGCCTGGTTGGAACCGGACACTTACAAGCTGATCCCAAACGTGACTAAGTCACTTTACGGTTTGTACACTTGTAAATGGTGGCACTATGGCAGAAGTTCCAGGGTTCTCGTGACCTCAGCATAAGTAAAATACCTTTTTTTTATTAAGACCTCAATTCTGATCGTAAGGAAGAAGAAGTCCAAGAGCGTATACGATCGCCTAGTATCATCGCCGTCACTATGCTTCTCTTGAAGAATCCAAAGACGAGGAGAACACATAAGCTAGTGAAACAGTTTTACAAAGAAAAGACGCGCCGAATCTTTTAGTTCTACTGCGGATATTTCTCTCGACCGGGTGTCATGATAAAGATATGATATAATTAATATCTGATAATTGCTACTGTATATTGACTTTCGGCTTTCGACTTATCCTGCCATATTTGGATAACAATCAATGCAATATATACTCGTATGGTTAATTGGTTTCTTGTTAGCAATACTTGACAATGCCATCAATCACTGTACCTCTGCTATGTAATATGACTTCATTGTATGTAATTATAACGAAGATGGCTATAACCGGAAAAGTTCAATTATTTATTACTTGAATTAAAATAAGAGCAAGCCATTATGTTATTCATTTATTTAATTATTTGTTTATTTATTCGTATTTATTCTCCTGATGTTAGGCTGGTCTATAAATGAAGGCGACTACTACTACTATTTTCATATAACTGAAAGAAGCAGTCACATCCACTAAGACCGTCTAGTTGTTCAACTTTGTTATTTTCCTGTTTAAATTGTTGTCATTTCCATGTTTAATTACTTTTATAAAACTGTTTACGTTTATACTGAGAAACGAATATGCATATTTCACTTTCTCAAACAACGGGGTATTTATAGTGGGAGTCGAACTCATGACCTTTTGATAATACTCAAGCGTTCCGAACCACTAAGCAACTTCGTACTTTTTTATTCATTTTCGTGTAAACGAGGAAAAAATAAGATAGCAAAGTGACCGAGATCTAATAGTATTGTGAAGTTGGACCGAGTGGAGCTTTGCTCACACAATGGGTGCCCACTTCCCAGGCGTAATTTGGTATACCGTTTTATCCGGCAAATGTAGAGGCAAAATAACAGTTAATTCGATTAAAATAAAACGAAAACACGCGTACAGTGATAGAATACAGTAAAAGTGTAACAATTTTAATTGTTTAAAGCATTTCATATAACAGTAATCCAATTGCCTATTTCAACAAATGGCCCCAAATGTTCAAATTACCTAAAACGTTTAATCAATTTTCACGATCATTACAACATTATTTCTTTTGATGGCGTGAAATTGAGCACATATTTATGCATATATTATCTAGTAATTTAGGCTAATTTGGATCACAAGCACGCTACACCGTTATGTTAACATTATGAGCATGCACGAATGCATAATGCTGAACAGCAAAAACAATGGTCATGTAATTGGGTGGACAATTAAGGCATGGAGTGCGTGGAAGAAAGCCAAGGGGGATATTTACTTAATTATTGCGGGATCTTGCACTTTGTCACGGCGGCTGTCGGCTGGCGATCGCGGCAGTATTGCAACACATAATATCTATCGGAGCGACCGTAGCGAACATTGACACCGATTCCAAGACGGATAGTGGGTGGCTTTTGGTCTAAAATTATTTATTACCCACTAACCATGTCCGCTGTCCATTCTTCATGATTACTTTTATTGTTTAATCGTATCGTAATATGGGAGCATTAGTGAAGCGATCGTGAGAATGAACTTGCCAGCGTGTACATATGTTGGTAGACAATGGAAAATAAATTGTTATTTTTATTGCAATATGACATTCCATAGGCATGTCATATATGCATATTGGTGTGTGACGACGTCCGAGTCATTCGCACAAAGCGATCACGTACCAATGTCGCGATTATCGGTCGTCGTAAATTACACGTGATTAACATACGGTTCGTGAACATGGCGACGGCGACTCGTCGACTCGTTATTAGATTCAGCTACAAGCGACATCGCATCGTTATTAGGCGATAATTGTCATTGAAATGTTGCGGTCGATTAACGGCGGTATCATGCATTCGGTACATATTAAACGGCTATTTACATACAGTTACGGTCGCAATCTCGAAATAAGATATCTCGTGGAGATATATTTTTGGTAACATTAGAACTGACAAGAGGATGTATTTCTCGAAGATAAAAATCGCCTGTCTCTTTTGTCTGGCATATTTCGGTCAACTTTAAATGATAAGCCGAGCAAGCCATGTGCATTTTACAAGACGTAAGTGAATAAATCAAAATAAAATATATTTTAAAATTATGTCGAACGCAGTCATTATGAAATAATATAATAATATATTAGAAACTATTTAATCGCATATAAAATTGTACATACAGACTCATTCTTCTACTATAATTTAATTAAAATTACATTATAATAAAATAGGAAAGTGTTCCGATTTGTTAAAATATACTGTATCGCTCGAGGTAGGTAGGTACATCACGGACACACGGACGTCCATAATAAAATGTAGTTCGAATTTTAAGTCGCGTCTGCTACGTTTTCGAGCACCGTTACACGCGGTCAGTCGCAAAATTCTACACGCGTTTTAGCATCTGACGAATTATATCATTCGTGATTTGGTTGTATGTCCTCAGATTGGCGGGAAACTCCAAGAATAAATTAAACCTGATAAACGTCATATGTCCACAGTTGTGTGAATTCAGTTTATAGACGTATAGTTAGACCGCTATTATTATTGTTAACACATTAAGTAAGTGTGTATTTTTATTTGTATTAGAATATATATATTGTATATATATATACGCAATGAACTATATCATAATTAGTTAATAAACTTTCCTTTATATATATATATATATATAAAGGATATATATATTACGCCCTGGAGACTTGTCACGATCCTAACACAACTCCCTGGGCACTATATACTACTCATTATTATATTAATTTGATTTTCACCCAAAATTGAGTTTAGTAATAAGGTCGCTTTTTTATTATGTTGGAATATAAATTCATAATTATTAACTAGTCCGGCACTTACTATTATTTACCTGTGGTAACAGTCACCTCCATTCATGGATTACACTCCAGCTTAACACCAGGCGGAGTGCTATCATATGTCAAGTCACAATAATTTTAAAAAGAAAAAAAGAAATATCTGTTAAACAGATTATAAAATGAAGAGCAATTTGTGCACCGCAAGCGTAGTACATGTGCAATGTGCATAATGCAGATCGTGTGAGAAGTCGTCGCCGGTTGTCTCGATTGAAGAAAGCCACCGTCGCCGTTACAGGCTTTGTCTGTTGCTAGGCGCTGACTGAATTCGCGATCGTTGGGCCACATCGCTCACACGATGAGCGTTGCCCTCATTCACTTACCCACCCAACACTCAGGGTTGCCGCGCTTCAAGTGCAACATCACTTTTTTGTAGTAATTGCATCATTAAACCTCACTACAATACGCGATAACATTACGATGGGAGATAACGTAATGATATTGCACTACTAAATTATTACCTAGGTTTTATAGTACTTATACTTAAGAGTAATAAAAGTAAAGATGTATTTAATTGATGTGTTGTTGATTAGATTACCTATATCAAGGATAATGTTCTGAGGAGGTCTTTGGACTGGTTCCTGCCTCCTAGATCGTCGAGAAAGTTCTTATCCGAATTCTATCGACCGAATCGACTAGTGGAATGCTTTTCCAGCTTATGTGTACTCCTCGTAAATATAACTATGAATCCTTTAAGCTAAGCGTGAGAAAGCACATTTGGCCGGCATATGAACGGCGACAGTGGCAACCGTAAGTTAAATTGTTGTTTTAAGTCGTCGGCGCTCTTGGAGTTGTACTTCTTACCATCAGTCAAGTAGAGTCATATATCAAATATATAAAAAAATAGTATCGTACCTCGTGAATGTATGACCTTCTTTATGATGAGAGTTAAAAACAAGATGAGAGTTTAATGTCAAAAAGTGTGTCTCAACTTAATGATTTATCCTCTTCATTAAGTGGAACAGTCCTTGTCGTGGATATAGCTGGGCGTAGGTTCAAGCTCGAGTAAGTGCCCTAAGCAGAAACTCTTATGAAACAACTTGACGAGAGGATGAGGGGCGGAAAAGCCTCTACAAATATCACCCCTTTTAAGTATTATCTACACAACTCGAGAGGGTCATATTGTTTCCTTGTACCTGGCACGTGTTATCATTCTCAATTACTCAACGTTTGTAGCCAATGTTGTTTTTCTATTTCGAAAGCCTTATTCAATTCGATATTATTTATTAACTTTTTTATTTTGATAGGAATTATGACAGCACCTCGCTTGATGGAGTGATTAAACTGGAGTGTGATCCATGAATGGATGCGGCTGCTTTCATAGACCATCCATCATACCGAATGTATCATTCATGGTACTTTATTACTTATTATTAACATAAAAACTATAGAAACATCCTTTAAAAGGAGCTAAAGTTCAAAGATTCCAGTTGTGCATACGAAATTGGGGGCATACGAGTACCAATCAACCAGCGGCACCCAGCTAATCTTAACCGATCGTGGATGTACTAACATAGAGTTTATCAGTTACCCTTGGTAGTTGACTGGGAAGTACGGTTACTTGACCCATGTTTATTGAGTGGCCTGCCAACTATTCAACCATGTTCGAATGCTTTATGTCGGTCTATGTTTGCTGACTTGTGTACCTTTGACCAATTGTTCAACGGCTAGTCATTACCAACGATAACTTTGCGTGAAGAATGAATGACAAGTTAGAATTTACCACCGACTAGCCTAAGTCCAGCTTGGGAACTATTGTCGCACGCGCATTCCACGCCCGGTGTTATGTTCGACGATTTATTGCTTATGTACACCCACACGCACACGACTAGGTTACGATACAAAACGAACAAACACTTCTCCTCACTTTTATAGGTGATTTTCATTAATACAACTTTGAGAAAGTGGTGAGAGGTTTTGTTAACGATTGATAATAATATCGATAAATATAATTTAAAGTGAATAAAGATTAATTATATTTTATGATTGATTTTTTACTATATTATTTTAACAATCTGTCTAATCACTGTACCTACAGTGACAGTAGACCGTTCTAAACCGTTTTCAATAATACTTATAAAGATCTATATAACATAGATAAATATAAATTGACGCCATAACAAAGCACAAGAAATATTATAAATGATAAAAAAGCATAATGCATGAAGATTCAGTGATGTGTTACCAAGTCCACCGAGTGTCAGTAATAAAAGCAGTAAATAAAGCGAACCTATCTATTTCCAAAGGTTACGGAATAATCTATAAAAGTACAAAAGAAATGCTATAAAGCACCGTCTATTTTCACATTGGGCCTGCATTGTAAAGAACAGGTTCCCAAGCAAAAAGATAATGCAGGGTTCTATCTCTATGAAATATTTATACACATTATCATATTACATGGGAGTCGTGGTCATTGCTCAGATAATTATGCGTTTCGTTTTCACATCGCAACCACAAACGATTGCAAAAAGTGTGCGGAATACAAAAATAGCTCAAAACCTAACCGGGGAAGGTAACCTCACCCTCCTGCAGTCGTGCTCATGAATCATACAGATAGGTGGGCAAAGGAGATCTGGGTAATTATAATCGCGTGATAAGTTAACGATGCACTCCTCGCTTGTAGCCATTAACAGGCTAGACCATATTATTTTTAGATTTATTCTTATAAATGGGTGCTATAAAAAGCGCACTTTTCATACCATACGAGTACTTGTTTGATTTTTTCGCCAACATAATAACTAGTTAGTTCGCAGTTGTTTTCAACAATGAAATTGAGAGCGATCATGGCATAGATCTTAAACATAATTATAGGAGAAAGTGATTGACAGGAACCATTAGAGTATGACAGAGATTGGTAGCGTTGATGTTTTTAACCTGTCGATGTAGAACAAATTCATTGCGATGGGTGTGATAGGTTGCGGTTCCGAGTGGGAACGTCGATGTGCGGCGAGATGGCCGCGAGGTCAATATGTGCGTGCAGCACCGACCCACATTTGAAGGACCACAAGTAGCACCCGAGAACATTTACCGCTAAGCTAGCCATATAAACCGTATTTTAGGTCGCAGCATGCTCTTGCGCCGACATCTGTGCAAATATTGATAAAGTAAGTTCATGCCACAAATGGGACATACCGCTTAGCGTTGTGACCGGTGACACCGAAGTATTCCTCCGTTTGACGACTACATTCTTTGCGCAAATCTAATACAATTGTATGATGTTATTAGTTGATGATTTATTGTAACTGTCAATTCTTTGCCCTCTAATGTCGAACCCGGAAGAGTGGGCACCGTGAAGACATTAAGTATTACTGATTTCAAATTACTCAGCAAAGCACATTATACCGTACTTTTGTTTCAGTGAAGCAAAGACAGTAATAATAAAAACAGGAAATTGAGGTTCGTTACGTATGTCATTATTTATGCAACTGGACGCCGCTAAGAGATGGTTATGATCCGTTATAAGAAAAGTATTATTATAATTCTCCCATGAAACCACGACTGTAGTATTAGCTTTCGCTAAGTACTGATGTGCAATATACGTTTTTGTTCACGAAAGGGATGCGCCGAGGAAAGTTATACATGTTATTACATAAATGAATTCTTATAAACCCTTTCGCAGGATGTGCAGGTGAGTTTTTACTCGTGCAATCATTCACGCGTCAAAGGCTTGCTCGATAACTCGAAGGGTTAATAAAGAGCAAAATATAATAATTGTTATAAAAAAAACTACACGGCGTTCTTTTTCTTTTTCGTCCTATTTCTACTGCGCTCCAAAACACAAATTGCCGACATAACTCTGCCGCTTCTCTGATGCTTTATGGGCAAAGTTTTCTACTAAGATAACTCCAAATTGCAAGACATCGCGGCAGGTCCAAATGAAGATGGTGACATGAGATATAATCCCACAGTAGTTCGTGGCGAGAGATCGCAAGCCATGTTAAGAAAAAGAGGCCTTTCCCTAGCGAGACAATTAAATAGGCTAATAATAATATTAACAAAAACTGATACATATACAATATACTCTTATATGTGTTTAGGAGTATATATCGTCTTGGTATTCTCTTTTATCTCGTAACATATTTTATTGCGTTAAATGACATTTTCTATATGAGAAATGGTGAAAAACTTTAGTGGCCGTAAATGTATCTACATAGTTAGAGAGACCTTTCATGACAAGAGATAATATAAAGGAACGTGACACCTGTGACAGCGGTCGTAGACAAAATGAAAAAGGCCGAACAGACAGTTACTTAGACATCTGGGTCGCCAATAACAGTGTGCCTTTTTAACGTCATATTGAATGTTTTATATAGTCAGAATTTAGTGAATATAGGCAGGTACAATAATCGTATTTCGGATAGTGTGGAGGTTCTATTTTGGTACGATCGATATTATCCGAATGCCAAAATCTCTCGTAAATTATAAATATCAGAGTTATCCTCGAAAATATGATTTAGCGACATTGAAATATGTTTATTGTATTTATAAATCAGGGGTACAAAGACATATATATCAACCAGGTGTTGATTTGCATAATGTATAAAACAGGTAAATCTATAAAACATTATTTAGGAAAATATGACAATTCCAACGACTATTGGAAATGTCTAGTGGTCGATGACTGTTTATCAAAGAATTTTGAATAAATATGCATGAATGTAAATTAATAAAACGCAATATAAAACTAAGGATACGTATGTTTCTTACGTCATTTTTATATTTAGTTAAGCTTCATAATCGACGTCAGCCATAAGTTTTTTATGTCGCCCAACGATAATCACCCGTAATCGTGATTAGCTCTAGCTTCAAGATATTGAATGAACGCTTCTAAAAATTATCATTATTGGCCGAAAAAAAACAGACTCGAAAAAAAGCCTATGTTCTTTCAAGGTGAAGATGTCGGCGCACGAACGGTTAAAAGCTGAATTAGGGAAGCGCCACGAAGCAGGAAGCAAAAAACTAATTATTATTAAATACCTATATATCGTTGATCGTGCAGGTGTGTTATATTCGTATGTTCCTCACCGATTGTCTAAAACTGATTAATAATCTTACGTAATCAATAAAAACATGAAAATTAAGTAAATACGTTATTTATTATTAATTTATTTGATTATGAACTTTGATCATTTTATTTGATTAAGAACCGTTTACTTCAAAGAATTTGAGTAATTTTAATTAAATTGTCACATTAATTAATAGGACGTCAACGTCAGAATTTCGCTAATAAACGTTCAGAAAAAATCTTTTGATTTTTAATCAATTAAATGAAGTTTTGTGAACCTAATAACATTTAAGGTTTATTCGATTTATATTTCAGTGTTACGCTTGTTGCTAATTAAGAATATTGTTAAAACTTATTTACGCTAGGAGAGTGGGGGCGGGTGGCAATACTCCCAGGACAATGACATCGTACGTTCCGCACGATAAAACACAACCTGTACATTATGAGGTGTTTCTTGCAGCTTTTATTAACGTTGAAACTGTTAGAGTTAAGGTATAATTGCGTCATTAGGATGGTTTGTACTTGTTTCGCGGACAAAAACCCGAACAGAACGGTTTTTTAGGAAGATTTATATGTTATTTCCGCACAATGTGAATCATCTTATTATGATAATATTAAATATTATATTTTGCGACCAAAGTATAATGAAGACATTAACACACTGTGATTTAAATATATGTAGGTATTTTAACTATTATTTGTAAATATTTATGTATAGTAAAATTAATTCAGTGCTCTAATTATATTTTATTAGCTAAAACAATTAAAATTTCAATATTTTCTCTAGGACTGTTTTCTTAACCCAAGTTGTTATTTCAAATAGTTATCATTGTTCAAAGGGCCAATTTGAAAATACAACGCTATCCTAAAGTTTATTTTCTTGGAAGTGGAGAGTTTTCCTCAAATACTCTGTTCAATATTTGGCAAAGAAACCTTTTTTAAGGAAGCGCGTAAAAGGGAATATCTCTGATGGCCCCATTCCGAGCACCTGGGGGAAAACTTTTATATACTTTACTTTATATTACATTAAAATGTTTGAGTCATATAAACCGTTGTTATAACCCTGGTATTTCCACCAATACACTTTTGCGGAAGGATTTAAAATTTAAACCAATTCACTATAGGTAACAATTTATTCATAAGAATTTTATAGCGGAACTTTTACAACACAATTAACCCGAGTCCATAGTCTGAAATTAATTTATGTACTAAAACCCCAAAATATTGTCTGTTATACTTAAACAAGGGTCACGTTATTAAAACAAAGCCCTCAAAAGGGTTAAAGTTCTCAAGTCCCTGACACACACACACTAAACGCACGGACAAATACTTAGTTATATATACATTTTACCATTTACCAAGCAAAGGTTCTCACGTTTTGTGTGTATAGGCGTTTTACCTATTTGTACCGATATGATGTTTGCTCAGCGCGTGTCAGTTGCATCCACTACAATGTATTATTGGTATACCACCCTGCTCAACGTGGGCGAACGAGTGTCTTGGCTCCAACTTCGACTCATTTCAGGAGCATTCAGATAATTGTTTGATTTTTTCTTAACATTTGTATTATTATATTACCTACTAGCTGCGTAACCTGGCGCTGCCCGGGTAAAATACATCGCACGCTTACCGGTTAAATAATCAGTTTTTCTCTTATGTATGTATAAATAATCTTTGTACCTACCACTCAACGTATGTTGTTGTATATAGTGTATATACACATACATAATCAGCCTTAATTATTAAACCACTTTAGGCATATAACATGGCAGACTTTTATGTGAATAATCATGAGTACTCTATTAATCTCTATTAATATATAGAACACTATTTTATATATCGTCAATAGTTTTCGCAGCGTACGCGATGTAAGGAATTTTATGAGTAATTTTTTTACATCTTGGTTTACATTATTAGAGATTTGGGTACGGAACCCTAAATTTTTTGAAAATCCAATATAGCCTATGTTACTCACGAAGAATGTAGCTTTCTAATGGTGAAAGAATTTTTAAAATCGGCACATTATTTTCTGAGCCTATTTATTACAAACAAACTTACAAATCTTTTCTCTTTATAATATTAGTATATATTATTATATTGTATGTATCTATATTATATTATTATATGTACCTATTTTTAATAGTTTACTGGTCAATAACTATTATTTTCTTAAAGTTCACACAACTGATAATGTCATCTATCAATATTGTCATCAACGTTGTGGTGCAGTGGTTATGGAATGGCTTTGCTGGTATAGTATATACATGTATACATATATATTTATGTATACATGTATAATATAGTATGTATTTTGGTCATTATGTATCTACGCTACATGCACGCTTGGTAGCTTAGTATAGTAATAAACAGGTCTTAAGGTTAATATAGTCGTGATGGGCTATAAATTATTGAAAAATAAAATGCTAAATTGTGTTGTTATTTATGGTAATATGTAAAAGTTCCGTATTGACATTCGCCTATGACTTAATTAAACATTACAAGTGACTGATTGCTTAATTTGTAACGATATTAATTCTAAATTAAGCATTACAAATTTGTTACATTTTTTCATATGCACAAAAGTTGCAATTTTATGCCAATTAACAGAGATTTGTAACGCATTATGGCAATTCATTTTGTTTTCCTACTATTCATTTTCTAATAATTTCTTTTTCTTTTTATTCATTATTTTCGATTGAGTCCTTTTTTTTTACCAAATACGCCCAATGCATCTCTCAGACAGTAATACGCCTCTTATTATCTATTTATTTGTTTAAACAAAACTTAACTTATTGTGCAAATAGTAAACAGGCGAACTTAAATCTCTACCAGTTAAACCTTTAGGATATTAATCCGAAAATAAATGAGAGGTTTTTTTTCTCAATTTTTTTAGTTTTTTTTTAATGTTTTTTACTAATCTACTAAACGTGCTTTTATCATAGAACCAGGACGACTAAAGTACATATATTAAAGTTTTATGTACTATGGTACCGGCACGTAGTTTTAAACAGCAGACTCTTGGTATTTTTTTTATTATGACACTACATTTGACCTCGACCTGCGTTATGATAAGCAAGAGGAGGTCAAAGAGTGACGACGACTGAGAACACATATATTTTATGACTAAAACTAAAAGTATTATATTTTGAATTTCGCCAACATGTATAAACAAGAGCAAACATTGCAAGTGCAATTCAGAGTTGCTATCAGTTAAAGTGATGAATCACAATACGCCGATTGATTTATTCAGAGGGGGTCACAATGCTTTGTAATTTGTCCAACGAAATGAAGTGTCTGCTTCGACGGGGGTCATGTTATTCGCTCACACACACGCCTACAATCACCACACGCATCACACGTAAACTTATTAGGATGACCAAACATTGAGCCCATATTTATTACATTATTTTTATTGTAACTCGACATATGACAACACCTTGCCTGTTAGGCTTGAGTGCGGTTCAAGAATGGAGGTAACGGCTACTTTCAGTTAAATAACTGTAAGTAGCAGTCACTTCCACTATGCCGGTCTAGTTGGAACCGGCAACTTACAAGCCGATCTCGAAACGCGATTAAGTTACCTAACGATCTGTTTACTTGTATGTAGTGGTACTACCCCGGCTCGGCAGAATGGGCACCACTTCCTACCACTCTATAACAACCCGGAGCAAATATCAGCCTCTTTTTTATCAACAAATATTTGTTTTAATCAAATTATTAAATATTACAGCTATGAAACAAATATTTGCTCCTACCGGGAATCGCACCCGTGACTTCCGTTTAACGAACCGGTGTGCTACCACTACGCCACGCGTGTCGTCACAATCCTTTTTTTTTCAATTTGTTGCCTAACATATGTGTGCGGTATATTATGATTGGAGACGACTGATATCCTAGTTAAATAACTCTAAGTAGCAGTTAGTCGCATTTCGTAATCAGCTTGTAAGTGGCCGGTTCCAAGTAGGCCGGCATAGTGGATGTGACTGCTACTTTCTGGTACTTACCTGTAGTAGCAGTCGCCTCCATTCATGGACCGCACTTCAGCTTAACATCAGGCGGGGTGTGTCATATGTCGAGCCACAAAAAAAAAGTCTGACTATGATATTTAGTATATATTTTTTTGTAATTATACAGGTAATTACTATAAATTATATGCATTAAGAAAAGCAAAACAATTGGTTACAGTTTTTAAATAGCGTAAATTTACTGGTCACCATATCGATAGAGACCATTCAGTCGTCAGCATGTTTTTCCATAGAAGTTAGCGCATATATTTCATTTTACAGTAATTCGTATTACAATGACGTAGTTCGTGTAGTATTTTGGTGCTTCATGGCTTCTGATTTATTGTACCTAATTAAGGCCGAGGCTTTTGGTACTTTTTTTATCGAGACGCGACATCTGACTTCAACTTTGATGGTAAGCAAGGACTAGTCCAAGAGCGCCATATGCCTCAGTCAACCTCACATTGATAAAAACGATTTTTAATAATTAATAAAATTATTAAAAACGAAATTGTATTATAATAAAAGATAAGTGATCACTATAAAAGGTTTTTGCGTACAAATGTATAAATTAGTATCATATATATATAATACTAATTTATACATTTGGCAGGCATAGTGACGGCGACTGAAGCAACCGCAGGCTGACTTTTTTTCAGTCGTTGGCACTCTTGGGCCTTCCCTTGCTTACTATCAGGCACTTTTTTGTAAATAAAATATTATTAATTATTATTATATATTTAATGATAAATCGAGTACAATAAAAAAATTCCCATTTATAAATTAATGTATGGTTATTGTAGTACAAATGCACCGGGACGGCTAATGCTGACCCGAAGCAGTCGAGAATCAATCCATTGAGAATTTGTGACGAATCCAAGCGAGGGGAATGAAAGTGCAACATGTTACGACATATACTGTCGCCAAATTGCTTTATGGCTAACAATCAGCGTTATCTTAATGGTAAAAGGGCATGTGTGTTTGGGTACATTAGAGCTTAAATAACATCAATCATTTTTGGCAACGATTCGCAACAAATTAATTAGATTTGTTTTATTAGAATCACGATATCTGACCTAATTGTAAGGACTCCGTTTCAGTTTACAGTACACTCAATACAAAAACAATAAAAAAAAACTCAAAAAAATACAAACAATACAAAATAATTATAAATGTATTTATTTAACAAATATAGGCAATTTTCTTTAAATGCTATTTATTAGACGAAATTAAATAACCTTTCAAAATGACAGCCTTTCATAAATAGTGAAAACCTACTTACAGTCACATTGTTCGGCGTAATTAATTCAAAGGACCCTTTCACAAAGCGGAATTGAGTGTAATTTACCTACCTAGCATCGTATTCCGAGAGACCTAGCGTTTGTTATCAAAGACCTTTCAATACAAAACCTCTTAAGCTTTATGCCGCAATAAATCAATCAACGTTCAATACATTTTACTCTAGTAAATTTAATTCTCTTTATAGAAGACTTATTAGAATGAAAATTGCCATGACATTGGTGTACCTTGTTTGGCGCGTATATAAATCTTGTGCCAATAATAGAATGTCTCGGTGCTGTTTTATCAAGTCACCGTCTATAAAGAAGATACCTTATCTCTTCTCACATTTAAATTGTCTTTTATCAAATCGCCTCGCATGACTGGCTATGAGTATTAGCCGTATGCTTTTTCAACAAGATCAGATTCGGCACAGTGATGTCACTACTTTCACGCCTTGTACGGGATTGATTGACGTGAAAAGAGATAAGTATTGTTATAAAAAGTTTGTGTCCGCAAATAAATTAAGCGCTATAACATAATAACCCACATTCCATTGGGTCGTCAAGTAGTGGTGCCTCGGTGTAGTCGCACTTGACTACGAGAGGCTATTCTGAATGCTAAGTCAACTTCACTTAGAATTTGTTTCCGAGTGTTTCACTTTATCGGTCATTGTGAGTGGTAGAGGTAGCGTTCGATTATATTGCCATATTTTATATTCAAGCCGCGACCGATGGCGAGCGGAGACTCGCGTGAGACCCGTTTGTTGGCTCGGGGGCTATCGATGTTACACACTAAAAACATCTTCGTGTCATTTGTTTGGACATTTATTACCAGCACATTAAATACGATCATTGTTTTAGTAATAAAATCATTTCGTTCATGACTGTTCTTCTGATAACATTTTCACGAATTGTACACAGCGGCAATTGTTACATCACTTGTACGCAAAAACCTTTTATAGTGGTCACTTATCTTTGTATACGGCGTGAAATCAGAGTCACGACGAGACGATATGATAAGTGAAATAGAAACGGCTTTTTTGCAAATGCTTGAATTAAAATAACGGTTTAAAACGGGTCGAGGGTGAGTCCGTTGCTAGCTGACACTGTCCGTCGTCATAAAGTATTTTTAGGAATACATAAGTAGCTATCTAGTTGATTTTTCCTTTAGTATTTATTAATTCAAGGAATTTTATTACAGCTAATTTTAGCATATTATTTACAGCTATCCATCGACATGAAGTAAAGTACAAAAGTACCATCCTAATAACTGTTTTCCGAGGAGAAGTAAATAATTATGTAAAACGCACTAGTTATGTACGAGTAATGTTATACCATATTTTATAATTTGACGTTGGCGCCGCAGCTAAGAACATGCTTGAGTTATAAGTTGCCATGTAGTTCCACAAGTTATCTATTGGCTGAACAAGCAGGCGGTCGCGGACAAGTTGCGGCGGTCATCGGCACGCGGCGTCGATGTGCTTCCCCATAACTTGCCATTTTCCCAGGAAGCGCAGCCGCAGACGTGTGGCAGTGCGTAGCGGGGCAAACGCATTCTATCACGCGGTCCCAATGTCGCCACATCAACATTAATAACACTTTGTAAGCGTTTGTAAAACACTAAACGTTTTAATATAATTGCCATGATCCGTGTTCGCTCGTCACCGACAATGATGACAGCTAAATTACATGCAAAAGGCATTGATGGTTAACTGCACTTTTTTGTTGAGACAAAAACAATTGGCATCATCTTAATCAAGGGAACAAAACCACGTAGTCATTTAAGCCAAGTGAGCGTAGATCCGTGGCCTGAAGCGACTCATTGTAGACAAAAGAATCGGAAGCTCGACAGCCTTGCGGGGCGCCCGTCTTCCGTACCGCAGATCAAATTATTTTCTAACCGCACTAGCAACTACAAAAGCTCAGAGACAGAAACCATTGTTTATAATATAATTTTTTTTTTATATTCATAAAAGCTCTAAACCATAAACTAATGATACTGGAAGGTATATTTCAATTTGCAAGTGCCTATCTTCTCCGGTTTTATTAATAAACAAGGGTTATGGGAAGGTTCTCGGTTCGCTAACTTTAACGAAGACCGCATTAATTTTACATTAAGCTGTGTCTACATTATTATTATTATTTTGTTATTATTATTATGTGATTAAAACAATTACTTTTGTTTAGAAATAAAGTTGGAATGCCAAAGTGTGCAATATGTGTGGTGGTGCAGAATGGTCGCACCGGGCGCAGTGACTCCGCGAAACCTTCACCGTGCTCTTGAACTCGAGACTCGACCGCACGATGAGTACAGTCTACCCAGTATAAAAGTATGCTCTGTTCAATTTATTATAATTTGTTCGAAATATACAATAAAACCTTAATTAATTAGAAGGTAGAGTTGGTAAATATAGAATATTTATTTAATATTTTTTCCTTGACACCATCAATCCTAGACTTGCGTAATGGTGGGTAGCAAGTTAAAGAGCGCCGGCGATGACTGAAAAAAAAACGATACAGCTTACCGACCAAAGAGCTTAATCACGCTTTACTTGAAAGATCCAAGGAAAAATAAATAGAAAGAATAACATATATTTAAAATAGAAAAATAAATATAAATAAGTGTTTAAAAATATGTATATTTAATATTTATCAACTTCATATTAGAAAGTATTATTTAAATGTAATAGAGTACCTTACTATATCGGTGCGATGAAGTTTGAATGAACCGTGTCGCTGAATGCGGTCAGCGACTGACTCACTACAACCCAAAACAAAGATTAACACTAGTAAAAGCCTTTTTAGCAATACCATTTGATTCAAGCATTATTCTTACATAATTCAAACCGGAAATTAAAATAACATTCAAGGCCAATTTATTAATGTTAAGGTTTTACCAATATCTTAACAAGATGTGTTTAAATAAAATAATAATGTAATACATAATAATAAATAAGTCTCCATTTTGAATATATTATTTGTAAAATCTATGCCTATAAATATCTCCTATAATTTCCCATAATAAAGCTTCCCCTCGATGTAATTCTAATAACCCAACGTTATCGTTGTCACAAAGTATTTCTATCACAATATCACCCATTTTTGGGGATAATTCTCCCAAATGTTGTAACAATATATTCATAGTATCCAATGATGCGAAATCAAACGTTCCTTGATATTGGATATTGTTGTAATTTGATATGAAGTTGGGTCACGTAAAATGGTTTTAAATTATAGATTTTATATAAAACTTTGGCAGCTTTTCGTGCATGTTCACACCATTTAATATGCATATTAGTGTCTAAGTTAATATTGTTCCGAGAACCCAAGGATCTAAGTTCCGCTTAATAAATGGATTTGTGTATTTTAATTATTGGGTAACCATAAATTGGATTATTAATTGAGCAGTCGGAAAGCATCAGAGGCAGTATCGTGGGAAGTGATTTCAACTTTATATTGCTATTTAATACTATGATTTTATATTTTATATGCAGCGTGCAATTTGTTCACGGGTCGTAGCATTGTAAATGTGGCGAATTTTCATGCTCATGAGGGAATGCTAATACATAAGTAATTATTGAAAGTGATCGTACATTTATTCAATCAGGCACGCCTGTTCGCACGGTGCCTGCCACGTTTCCCCTGAATTAATGCAATTTATGCCACGATCATTAATTCGTACTTAATTCAATTGTAATTTAGATTCCGATGGATATCAATGCGTTTACTTTTTGTTAAAAGTGATCAATTATGGATTTTAAGTCGTATTTATTAATGTATAAGAAAAATACATTTTTATTCAATTATTTATATTTTTAGGTATAAAAATAATAATAGGTATATTTAGGTTTGCGGTAGATTGGTACTCGTAAATTGTTTAAAACAAGATTACAATGAGCTTTACACTTCTATCAAGGTTTATACTTTGTGATTTCCGATTTAAACAAGAAAAATATAGTTTAATAATTTTAACTTAATTTTTTAAAGAAATATTAAATGTTTATATAACTTATTTAAAGAATTTAAAAACTTTTGTAGATAATTAAAATGATTCTGTATAAATTAAAAGATTTACACGGTGCAAATAATAATTATATTATATTTCTAACATTTTTTTATATATAATACAATAAAAGTTTATGACTATTTAATAATCCTAAATCTACTGTGGGAGAATTGTATTGGCTTTTAAATAAATAAAATTGTCGTATTATTTTAATAGAAGCGATGTTATAACTATTGGAGGCTGGACGTGCGCTTTACCCGGCGTGTATCGAGCTTCCAAAGTTTGCACGGGGCGGCCGCCGGGTTCGATCAATATCCTTGTATTAACTAAATGTGCTTATATACAAATCTCTGTGTTATTATTACATATATTTATAGATATGGTGTACAGGCGTATAAATAAATGAAATTTAATAATCGATTGTTTACAGCCATGCTCATGAATTTATATGTAAGTGAATACATTGGCAATTGCTGTGGAAATTGTTGCAATTCAATTATTATTGTTAAATGTTGCTAACAAACAATTAAAGAAAAAAGTAAAAAAATATTTAATTAAAGTTAGTAAAATAAATTAATTTAAATAATGAAAATTTTAATTAAATTATTATAATGAATTATTTTTAAATAATACTGATAATTGCAAATAAAATAAAACTGAACGCTAACACAAAATTCACTCACCACTAGATTATTATTCTCGATGAGGTTATGTGCCTCGTTCAAAATCGCCACCAGTATTAGCACCGTCCAATTCGTATAAAGTTAAGTTAGCAAATAAGTGTGTTCCTTGTCGTTCGCGTGGAGTTTGCGGCGCGGCCGGGCCGGCACTGACGCGGAGGCACAATCCTTCCCCGCTGCCTCGAAGCCTCCGCGACTGAGAGCTTTCAGCAACACGCACTGCACACTGCACTCGACCGCCCTCACCGCGGTTGCGATTCTCGATTCGATCGTCTACTGTTGGGAGCGCCCGTAGCGCGTTTGAACTCTTAGCCACGACCGCATTACCGTATAAATATGGGGGCCAGTGGCGGGGAGCCGGCGCCGGACCACGACGCATCACAATTTTACATCGACATA
Organism: Tinea trinotella; assembly: GCA_905220615.1. Classification (NCBI taxonomy): domain Eukaryota; kingdom Metazoa; phylum Arthropoda; class Insecta; order Lepidoptera; family Tineidae; genus Tinea; species Tinea trinotella. The sequence continues at coordinate 7,030,635 of HG992308.1, read as the reverse complement.
AATTGAAGATGCAGCCGATGTCCTCCCCATTGCTTTTTACGACTTATCTATCGGTTATGGCCAATTAGCAAATTTTGACCTCTGGTGTCGAGGTCCGATTAATATTTCATGCCCAATCGCTTAAATTCTCTTAATTTTACTAATAACTAGCCACAAATGGTTTTCGCACGATGTTCCGGGCTGTTCAAGCTTTGTCCAGTATAAATAAAACTAATTTTTGCATACTAACATTTGGAATATGTTAATGCATTTTAACTTTTTTATTAATACATCCTCAAGAAAGTGGCGCTCCATTGTCTCTGCCTATCCCTGTGAGAAAAAGGCGTGACAATTTGATTGATTGATTGATTAATACTCTGATTTTGATATGTCACATTCAAACTTTTCAGCAAACAACTTCCAACCTTTGTAATAATATATTACGTGCAAGCCAGAGTTGCCAGACAATAAAATTGGAGACAAAACAAACTAGGGCTATTAAATAACAAGTGCCACGAACGCAAATATCACTATTATATAGGAGAAATGTTTACAAACAATTATACATTTATTGCTTGACTGCCATAGTCCGTTGAGACATTGCCCTTAGTACAAGCTGTGACATAGTGCTGAGTGTAGTTTTAGGGTGAACCGGTGAATTACACATGGATTGCTAATGAAGACCTAGTAAGAACACTCCATTATTAAAATTTAAACTACCTAATATTTTTTTTAAATACCACTGTTATGATTTACTGTCGATTTTATAAATTCTTCTACAGTCCTAACATCTGGTCCATTTCTTGACAATCTTCCTTTAATTTCACCTGTTGTGGGTTAGCTGGTCCACTATCATTTCTGCAGTGGTTTTGTTTCAATTTTCACTTTTCTATACTATGCTTTTAAAAGTGCTTGTATCATAGAAACAGAACGACTAATGTACATGTATCAAAAATACATTGTCACTGACAAGTGGTTTTAAACGGGGACCCCCGGTTTGCGTGACAACGCCATATTGTCGCTCTACCTGCCAGAAGGTCTTCCTACACTTTTTTCTTATTTTCGCGGTCTACACTGTGCAACTCCACCCCACTGGAGAAATGGAGGAAATGGAGGAAAAATGCGATGGTTACTACAGTTACATAACTGCAAGTAGTAGTCGCATCCACTATGATGGTCTACTTTGCACCGGCAGCTTTCCGAAACGCGACTGAGTCATTTCACGGTCTGTACACTTGAAAGTGGTCGTACTACAATAACCACCAACTGTCTGTCTAACACATGAACTTGAACTTAAAGTTCTAGAATAATAAAGCAATATAATTCTAGAATATGTAGGTAACTGGCATAGAAATAGCTATAAATAACAGTGACTTCATTTCGCTCCCCTAAATGTTTTTAGTTAGGGGACCTCTGCGACTGATTTAGTTCAGTAGTACATTTCCGAGGGCACAATTACAAATATATATTTATGTATAATTGTAGCTTAATCTTGTACTACTAAAGAGTGGTAGGCAGTGGTGCCCAGTCTGCTGATCCGAGGTAATACCACTTACGCCTTTCCATTCTCAAATGCTGAGAATGCATGCACCACATTCTACGTTCCTGATTCAACTCCTTTGGTAAGATAAGATATGACAACACCCTGTCTGATGTTAAGCTGAAGTGCTGTCCATGAATGGAGGTAACTGCTCTACGGTAACATAATTGTAAGTAGCAGTCATATCTGATCTAGTTGGAACCGGCAACTTACGAGCTGATCCCGAAACGCGACTAAGCCACTTCACGGTCTGTATACTGGTGGTAATACCCCGAATCGGCAGACTGGGCATCACTGAATGACAACCAAACCCGGAGCAACTATCCTCCTTTTTTATTAACCTATATTTGTAATACGATATTTAATCAAATTTTTAATATTACAAAAAAAAAGTTATGGAACAAATAATTGCTCCGACCGGGAATCGAACCCAGAACTTTCAGCGTAACGGACTGGGTCTGCTAACGAATACGACAGGAATACGCCAAGGCCTTTTAAACAAAGGTCTTTTTTTCCACAGCACTGCGATCTCTTGCCACAAACTATTGTAACACTTTCTCGTTCATCTACGTTTAGGTCTTTTATAATCTGGCGTCCACTAAGTAGTGGACTATCCATATTGCATTAGACATGACGCGCAGAGATCAGAAAATATGTCTAAGCTATCTAAAATATCTATACTAAAATTATAAATGCGAAAGTAATTCTGTCAATCTGTCTGTCTGCTACCTTTTTACATCCGAACTACAGAACATATTTTAATAAAATTGGCAAGAAGATATTTGCATCTTGAAAATAATATAAAACTTCTAGATCTGAATAATTTGATCCTCATAGATCAACAAAACTACTTGTATAGAAGGTACAGCCTATCGTGGTTAAGTAAAATTGTTCCTTACTACAAGCCTTTACTAGAGCTGATATAGAAGCGAAGATCCGGAAGACCTGATCCACGGGACATGCAAGAGATAGGATTATAGTAATGGAACTAAAATTATTTCTTACTATGAGCTTTTACTTGGTCTAAGCTGGTCTGGTCTACTTGGTCTAATTATCAAATTGACCCGAATGAAATGGAGTACCTGACCATTGACCATGAGGTCACGTACTCCATATGTCACGTTAGGAAACATAGGTGAAACTGCGTGGCCCATCTAGTTTAAAATATTTCTTTAACGAAATGAAAGGTGCTAATAATGCAAAACGTTATAACGATGTGTATATTTAAGTCCTAAACAATGGAAAATAAATTAATAAGGCATGTTCTAAAAATATCTTTTAAATGTGTAAGTTAGAAAAATGATACATTTATTTTATTAGCTTTAAAAGTTTAAAGTTATTAGCTTCTAAAGTTTAAAACTAATATAAAAGTTAGTTAGCTAAAACAAATTTAATTCTAAAGTTATTTTATATTAGCCTCGTGCCTATTGTTATGGTTGAGTGTGGTTAATGATAAAAGGAGAGTACTGCCAAAGGCAACTAGACGGGGAAGGAATCCCCTCCACTATGCCGGCCTGGTAAAATGTATCTTCATGTTGACATGGAGACATCCTCAAGAAAGAAAATTATCAAGACAGCCCATACCCGTAGAGCTTATATGAAGGATGTGAGGGAAGCTAGGGAGTTCTGTCAGGATCGTGGCAAGTGGCGCTCCTTTGTGGCGTGAAGTGAGCGTGACAAAAAAAGGCGTGAGAATTTGATTGATTGATTTTAAAGTGGTATACGGACAGTTGGTGGTCATTTACCCAAACTGTAAATCCAGTGTAGCACCACCACTTTCAAGTGTAAAGGTCAATAAATAATTCAGTCGCGTTTCTGGATCAGCTTGAAAGCTGCCGAGTTTGCCGAGAATGGTAGATCCGTCTGATATAACTGTAGTAGCAGTCGCTTCCATTTACGGACGGACGGAATGATGCGGAATGCTATAATATTATACCGAGCCAAAATAAATGCCCTAACATTTTAGTTTTTGTGGTGATAGGCTGCCAATCAATTTGTGCAAATCTATACGATATGCGTTCTTTTCGCATTCTCTTTATTCGTTCACACTTCGAGTACATCTTTGTTGAAGTTCACTTTGCAACATTTTTTTTGTTGCGATAAATAATTATCTAAATATTATTAATATTAGCCTATTTATTTGTCTCTCTCTATTTTCCATGACTCTTCTCTAATACAAGCACTTTCATCTTAATTGTAATTTTTCTTTAATTGTCTTTATTTCTATGTAGGCTGTAACAAGAAATCATCTTTTATTAGGTTTGAGGTATACAGTTTCGGAATCAACTCGCAACTTACCTGTTTTATTTAGGCCAGCATAGTGGATGCGACTGTTAATTGCAAACGTATCCGTAGTCATGTGTCGTGCCAATTTAAAAATGTGCTAAAAACAATGTTTGTCATAATTTAGGTGAAAACATATTTTGTGTGTGAATTAGCAATGGGTCATTGAACCGGGTCTCTGCCAGTTTTTATTAATTAAGACGAACTCAATCCCAACATAACGGCTCCAAGGCATTACTATGCTAATTTATCATTACTATTTCCTAGGACCCGTAAAGTGACACAGATATCTAGAGTTCAGTTTAACTGTAGCACCAAAAGTGATTGATCATTGACCGCCATAATTATGTCACAAGTTATCTGCACAAATATAACTCACCCATTAACCATTTACATGATTAATAGTTATAATATGGGATAAATATAGATGGGGTTTGAAATAAGATGTAGTGACAAGGATTGAAAAAGAAATGTTCGGTCACATGAAAAGAATGAGTAAAAGTAGATTGACGAAAACAATTTATAGATCAGTTATAGAAGGATGCGTTAAACGAGGCAGACCCAGGAGGGTGTTTTCCGACCAAATCGGAGACATCCTCAAGAAAGCTGGAAGAGCTTGTGTGAAGAAAATTGTGGATGTGAGGGAAGCGAGGTAGTTGTGTCAGGATCGTGGCAAGTGACGCCCCATTGTCTTTCTGCCTATCCCTGTGGGATAATTACATTGATTAAATAATTTTAAGTGTAATTGTTGTGACTTTTTATTGTGTAGTGATTATTATATTTTAAAGAATATATTCACGGCTTTTGTTTTGACGATTATTGTTTTTGCTGAAAAGTTCTTTGGAATGATTCTATGTTTTATCTTTTAAATTAAAATACCTAAATAAGCGAGCAAATTGTCTCCTGCCTTGAGCTGCTGACACCTTCGCTGCGCTACTGTTATTATACTCGTATTTATGAATTTATATTTTATTCATAAACTAGTCACCCACCCCAGCTTCGTGCGGGTGCAATATAGATTATCCGTAGAATAAATAGATAATTCCAGATCAATCTTGAAATATTTAAAATAATATAATATTTATTTTCAGATAATTTACGAAATTTTTAGAAAAATCGATAGCATTCTTTGCCGATTAGAGTGGTTCAAATATTTAAAATCATATACGAGTATCAAGTTTTGCAATCGATATCGACATGGAAAATGATTTTCAAAATTTTTAGAACTACTGGAAACATAATTTGAAATCAATTCTTATTATCTAAATTTATTTCAACTCCACTTTCCTAAAAAATCTCATTTCTTTAAGAATATATAGAATAGTAATTAGAATTGTTTTTAAATAATTTAAAAAATTAAATGCTCTAAAATGTTTTTGAATACATTTAGAGCTGGTAATTTCTAGAACAATACAAACCATCTGGTTTGTTGTGGAATGCCCTCGAGTGTTCTAAACTTTTCTAAAAATATCTATATAGCAATATTTCAAACCATTATATCTTTAAAAATAAGCCCTTTAGGTAAAAACGAAAACCTTCTTCATGGATAAGGGATGATGGACCAACAACAACCTTGAACCAAAACTTGATCCTACCGGGACTAGTTTTTTAGTTTAATCGGCACGCACATTGTACATTTTATTTTATTATATATAATGATTACATTCTGCAACATTATTGAAGACCATTCGCAAAACAATGAATTTTTATTGTTTTGCCAACTGTAATAATAAAAATTTGTATTATATAAATAATAAAAATAAATACATATCCGCATCCAATCGATAATAATAGTTTTAATAAGTATAGCAACACGAGGCAAAGAAGGATACTTGAGTTAGCCCAAAACAATTTGACACGCCTTTCAACGACAATGAGTAATGGTAACATACATACAGGGGGACAATAAAAGATATACATGTGCAAAATAAGGCGACCGTAGTGTAGTGGTAGTGCAATGGTCACGCAAACCTAAAGCACAGGTTCAAAACCACTTGTCGGTACCAATGTATCTTTGATCGCCCATTACACCAGATTGTGTTCATGTTACACAAGGGCAATTAGTTGAGGGATTCATTTGATATTACATGGTGTTCATCTTTTTTACTAGGTACTGAAGTGCTTTTATTATAGAAACAGGACAACCAATGTACATAAATTAAAGATACAATGTTACCGGTAAGTGGTTATAAACCCATGCTCTCGGTTTGCCTGACCATTGCACCACCACTACACTACGGTCGCCTTGGCGTAGGTATATAGTATAGTATAGAAAGGTTTAATAATTATTAACTTAGCAAATAAATGTCATAGTAAGCATAACACAGCAGTAACATTAGCAGTTCTGCTTAAAGTTAGGAAATAGTTTCAAATTCATGAGGCAACTATTCCCAAAAGTAGCATTCAGCATTTAGGGATGTTAAAACATTATTTATTTATTTAGGACCTAATGGCTTAGTTTACGCTTTATATATAGTTTTTACTTATGTATAGATGTTTGTAAGTATGTATAGATGTTTGTTACTCTTTTACGCAAAACCTATTCAATGGATTTTATTGAAACTTTACAATAATATAGCTTATACATAAGAATAACACAATTTATAAACATATTGTGTGATTTTCCCAAAATATAACGATAGGTGTCAAGTAAAAAAAAAAGATATCATCTGCGTGCTATCCGTACATGCGCGATTTAAAGACTGTGTGTGATAAAACTAATTTCACGCGGGTGAAACCGCAGGCACAGCTAGCTTTAAAATAATTTTACATTTATAGAGCATCTCTTTTTATGTACTAACCAAGAGGTTAGTATATAAAAAATGTTTACAATATTTATAGAGTATTGGTATATTTCATTATATTTTCAATACTTAGGATTTCTTTTTTGTGTGTTTTTTTTATACATTGGCACCCACCGGTACCAATGTATCTTTGATATATGTACTTTGGTTGTCCTGTTTCTATGATACAAGGCACTTTAGTAGCTTAGTATAGAAATGTAAATAGAAAAAAAACTGACCTCTGTTAAGATAAACAAGGGGAGGTTCAAGACCGAAGACGACTGAAAAGACTTTATCTCACGGTTGGCTCGGTCGCCGTCACTATGCCGGTTAAATGAAAATATCAATATTAAAACTTGATTATTAAATTTTATTATACTTCTTATAATGAACCTGCATAATAATTAAAAAATATAATTAACTGACGTAATATAACCGTATAACAAGCTTTCACGTCAATCACAATCGGCTGAATACGTCAATTAAACTGCATCACATAAATGATTTTTTTCTTTAATGTTTATTGTGGCTTGACATATTTTATTTTATTGTGACGTGTTGAGATGCACGGCGCTACATTAAGGTGTGATTCCGCCTGCGCCTTCAGACCACATACTGCACTACTTGTTTGTATGAGATTGAATCCGCGCTATTGCGACAATCAGCATTTGCTAAGTCATAGATTATCTATTGATGTTTAGAAACAATATTAACGCGGCGCCTGCAGACTAGTGACACCTTGCACGGAATCTATCTCATACAGACAAGTAGTGCAGTCTGCGGTCTGCAGTTGCCGGCGGAATCACACCTTCAATGAAGTTGGAACCGGCAACTTATAAAGTAATCCCGAAACGCCACTAAGTCACTTCACGGTCTTGTAAGTGGTGGTACTACACCGGATCGGTAGACTGGGCACTACTGCCTACCACTCTTTTACAACCATGAGAAAATATCTGCCTCTTTCTTTTTATTACAAATATTTATAAAATTTAATCTAATAATAAATATTACAAATAAAAACTATGAAACAACTATTTGCTCCGACCGGGAAGCGAACCCGGGACTACACGTAACAAGTATGGTAGCCAATGCGCCACAGCTGGTGGTAAATTTTATTAAGAATGACGACAAAATGTGAGGAGAGGTCGTAATGTATTTACCTATAAGTAGTTATATGAACGGAGACTATTGATTTTGTCCACCCCTAGCCCTGGGCCACGAGGAAGCGGTGCTCCGCTGCGTATCTCACCAAACTAGATTACGATTTATTGAGTCTGCTTTCAAAATATTAGCGAAGTTGCTGAGGTCATTTCCCTCCCATATTCGTTCATTCATGCGTTCCTATTGTAGTAGAAGTGTAGACGTGCTTTGTTATCATTACATTATTGATTCATGTAATGTTTTTATATAGAATTAAGCTACTTAATATAAGTGTTAAGTTTAGATTTTATTGTGTTGGAAATTTCGTAGTTTTGTTATAGGCATTTGTTTAATTTTTTTTATTTGTTTTATGACGACTACTGAAAACAATCATTATTTAGGAAGTATTTTTTATGTGTTCTCAATTTAAATTTAAATTGTCATGCCTTTTTTCCACTTGCCATGATCCTAACACAACTCCCTTGTTTTCCCAACATCCACAATTCTCTTCTCATCCACATCTACGGTTATGGTAGATTTGAGTAGATTGATTAAAACTATTTTATATTTTAACAGCTTTATATATTTTTCGTACCAATATGGTTCTATAATATAATAGAAAAGCGACCGTGGTGTAGTGGCAGTGCAATGGTTGCGCAAGCCGAGAGCACGGGTTCGAAACCAATGTATCTTTAAGGTGGTTATCCTGTTTCAATGATACACGCACTTTAGTAGCTTAGTATAGAAATGTATAATTTAAAAAAATTAAGATGATATATAGATTTTAGATGTGAACCAAGATGTTTCGAGAAAATCTATGACTAAAATAAACTAAATATTTGAAGGAAATTGGGGAATATTTATTGTTAGTCATTTGTATTTGAAAAACTACTTTTTACAGATTGATTTTGCGGTGGATGACTAATTATATTATCAACAACTATCGACGTCATCGTTATGGGTATTATTTATAAGTAACCATTAAATAAATAATGATATCTTAAACACCAACGTCCTTGCATCCATTCCAAATTGACCGCTTCGAAGGCTTTTCGGAGAAACACTTTTTATTAACAATTTTTCCTTATTATTTGTATCCTTTTACGAACGTTCAACGAACGACCTTATACATATTAATTTGTATCAAACCCTTGCGGTTTATTTACAAAAATCAACACACAAAAAAAATTAAAAAAATAGGATATAGTAAGCTAATCCTAAAAATATTTTTTATTTATTTCAAATTAAAGTGATCATTCGCGTTTCGCCATCAGCTTGAAAGTTGCCAGTTCCAACTAGGCAGGCATAGTGGATGCGACTGTTACTCGCAGTTATTTAATAGTACTAGCAGTCGCCTCCATTCATAGACCGCTCTCCAGCTTAACATCAGGCGGAGCCATAAGAAAAATATCAATAAATTGAACAATAATAAATGATTTAAACTTTATATAAAATACGTGAAATTGTGTAACTATCTGAGAGTTATTTTTAGGAACAAATAATCAATAAAAGTGAGAACATATAATAAATTAGGTCCTGCCAATGTAGGTGAAGTGGTCATTGTTCTTTGGTAACTTTTAGTGATCCCCTGGAAACAAAACTGGGAACCTCATCCCCACAACCAAAATACTTTTTTCCTCTCTGAGTTACAAAGTATAAATACATATCAATGATATTCAATATATGAAATATAATCAAGTAGACATTTGGTGGTTAACATTCATAGGGCGACCGTGGCAATGGAGTGATTACACAAACCGAGAGTCACCAGTTTGAAACCACTTTCCGGTTACAATGTATCTTTGATATACTCGTATACTTTGTTCGTCCTCTTTTATTAATACAATCACGTTTAGTAGCTTAGTATAGAAATGTACAAAAAAAAGTTAAAGATGTTATCCCAATTTGTCAACCACCAACTTAAGTGAAAACACAACTATACTACAGTTGTGTTTCAGGTGCGAGTGCTACTTGTAGTTATACTGTAGTAGTAGTCTTCTTATTTCATGGACTGCACTTCAGCATAACACCATTACAGATGGTGAAGACCATAATGTAACTTAATTTATTTTCGACAGATAGCCACTTATTATTATATGAGGAGAATTGTGAATGCGAAGGAAGCAAGGGAGTTGTGTAAGGATCGTGGCAAGTGGCACTCCATTGTCTCTGCCTATCCCTGTGGAAAAGAGGCGTGATAATTGATTGATAGTCGAAAATCATGTTATTTTTAGGCCAAAGCAAAAATCCTTACAAATCTTAATATCTATATTTACTTTTTTCTCTGTCAACAAATGTCATAAAATATGAAAAGGGTATGAAATAGAAATGGATGGAGCGGGTGTATTCAAATGACATCATTCACAGTTTCCTTACTTGATTTGTAAATATTTATGTATGTTAAAACTGTATTACTTGTAAATATTAAATTGTATTGCAGGATTTTTTCACAAAACACTTTTTTATCTACACTAGTGGCCTACATAGTGACGAAGGCTATGGCAACCGTAAGATGAGACGGTTTTTCAGTCATAGGTGCTATTTCAACTCCCCTTGCTGATCATCTAGCAAGTCAAGGTTACATGTCGCGATGTAGGTAAATAAAAAATATGAAATTCGTTACAATAATTAACAGAGAAACGTTTATTAGTGTATTTTTAATTAAAAGATTAAAAGAAAGAAATTCACATAACATATTTTACGTAATAATATATTTAGATAAACTCTTTACGAGTGGTAATATAATTAAAAATAAGTATACTTTTTGCGGAGACAGTGGCGACTTGAGTAAACGCAACCGCGACGCTTGGACTAGTCCTTGGAATACCTCTGGGAATTAGTGCGAAAAAATAAAAGTACTTTTTTATTAACTGGTTGAGCCGAGCCAGTGTCCAGAATAATTTGCTCCATGACTCACAATGGTTACTCGGACAAGAAAATATGGTAATAATAATGAGATATTATTCATATTACATACTTGCACCTTTTCTAGACTATTCGAGTAAGCACTTGTGATAAAATATATAGATTTATTTAATTTTTTAAAGCGAAAAGTTCTTCTGAGCACTTTATTTGTAACGCTCGGGTATCTAACGCTCATTCGGCTAATTTCGGCTCGATATGAGTAAAGGAGCAAAAGAAATATACTCAACGCTTTACTCCTACACTCTGTCGCTGCCTTGGTAAGCAAGATGGAGATTCAGTACTGTCAACACTAGAAATAAAACACCTCTGTTGCCACAGTCGCCGTCACTATGCCGGCGATAGAAACAACAAGCCTAAACTATCGCTTCCTTCACATACAAAATTCACTTTACACATCAAGCACTCTCAGATACATAAAAGTAAAACCTTTGGCTTGTGAACCTACCTGTGAACCTATAAATTCTAACAAAAAATCCAGTCTAATCCGAGAGAAATTTTCAGAAAATTTATGAAAAGCAGCAAAATAAACTACGGATGGGACATAAAGAAGTCACTGCAAAAATACACTCAGGAGGCGGATATATTTCAATTTTGTCACTGTATTATTACACTGCTGTGCAAAATTATTATCCCACACAAAGTCTCGAACAATAACATTTTGATACATTGTAAAAGCACGTTTATTAATTTTGTTATTCGTACGAGTTGTTTATCATGTCGACCAAAAATTGTTGGAATTTTAATAATTATGAAATTGCCCAAAACGATACGAGCAACGGTACGACGTAATAAGCTTTTTGGTTAAACTTATTACGAGTAACAGGATGCATCGATTGAAATTATACGCCAATATATAATAATACAGCGCATGTTAGCAAATTACTCACAAAAAATACAAAAAACGCATACAATAAGTATAAAGTTGCAAAACCAGTCCTTATATATGTGTAAGTCCTGGATGATGTTTTCATATTATGCCCTGCACTTACAGCTATTAGGTATTATGTTCTGCATTGGTAATCGATTATTACTCCCCTTGCTTAAGATAAACCATAATTTCCCAACCAATATACAAATTATATAATGTGTCTGCGGCGAAGTCTTCTATTTTAATTGCTACGTGTTTATAGTAAATTCACTTTATTTATTTTACATTTTAAAATAGCTTTGCGATAATAACTCTAATGAATATCAGACAGGTCAAAGTTACTGCCCATGATATATAAATGTCTTTATTACGTATTAAGAACTAAAATTATTACGATAAAAAGCTGCGATGTAATTAATATTTTTTTCTCATTACTTTTATAATAGGCTTATAAATTACTTTTATTCCTTTTTGCAGCAGACGTCTGCGTTTATTATAGATCCTTTATTTTTCAAGATAGATAGCAGTGTTCACTGACGGAGTAATAATATACAATTGATTCAGTAACTCGAATGCCTATGTTTAAAAATCTATTTAAAACATCGCACAAAGTACTATTTTCATATATCAAGTGATAAATAAGAACAGGTTGCTTATTAACATAAGTAGGTGTCGACAATCCATAGACAAATTATCACTTTGCAAACTCCTCGCAGTGTCCAGCGAAGGCGCCCCGGCCGGTCGGCGCCGCGTACTAGAGGCGACAGCATTCGCTATCACAAGCGCAATCCTTTATTCCCATCACAATGCTAATCAGTGAATAATTACTCTGTTTAAGGAGCATCCTATAAATAGCATGTTAGAGCGCTGACCGAGCTCCCGACAAGTTAGTCCGGCCCTGCCATCGTCCGCTAGAGCCTTCCCTCTCTCAGCCATCATTGCAACTACGCGCTTTATACATTTTTAGCATAAAATAATTCCAGTGGGATTTAACGTTTCATTTGATGATAAATTATTATTAATAGCTTTTGTTTAAATATAGGAAATATGTAGCAGAATACAACTATTAATATCGACTTAGATGACTATTCATATAATTTGCATATATAACTTATGAATATTATTATAAATATCCTCAACAAACGGGAAATCTCATTAGCCCACATTCAAAGTGTGTGTTTTCCGCTCATGTGGAGTAAGCGCCCTCTGAGGAACACGTGACGTGTTCGAAGTCTATGCGTATATTAAAGTTCCCTTTCGACCTGAATAGAAGGTAAAAATGTTTTGTTATTGTAAATATTCCGTGACGTTGATTTCTTATAAACGCAGTGTCAATAACCACCAATTACGTACTTCCCCAATCTGAGTGTGCAGAAAATGATGCGAGTGTGAGTCACGGGTGGTGTGCGGGATGCTTCGCGTTGGGGGCGGGCAGTGGCTGCGATCAGCTAGAGGCAATTACGTACCAACATTCCGAGCGATCGTTGCCTTCTTTACACGTTCTTGCCTCACTGATTAACCGCGTCCTTGCAATGCCGTAATGGTCAACGTATTATATAAAACACAAAGCCAGCGAGCTCGCGAACAAATTTAAACGAAATAAAAAAGTTGTCGGTAGGATGACTAAGTGGGATTATTTGTAATGATTTCCTAATGTACGACTATGACTGCTAAAATGATTATTAAGAGTTGGATTCTATCGATTGCTTTGATCAAAATCTAGATAAATGTAATATCCGTGAACTAATCCTTTAATTCGAATAGACATAATGTAAATTATTTCGCATTTTTTTGAATTATTATTTAATAATATTCTAGTCCAAATATATAAGTGACTACTAAGCTACTAAACGTGTTTGTATCATAGAAACTGGGCGACAGAAGTATCAAAGATTCATTAGGTCGTTGGGTTGCGAGACTATTTTACCTTCAGCCAGATACGGTCGCTTTTAAAACAGTAGCTTTTTTGGCCATCATAGTGAAGGCGACTGAGGCAAATGTGAACTGACTCAGTTTTTCTTCGACCTCCTCTTGCTTACCAAGGTGAGTCGAGGTCAGATATTACAATAATTAAGCATTAAAACGCTTTTATTTATTAACATGTCGTTAAATTGTAAATGTGAAGGAAACAAGGAAGTTGTGTAAGGATCGTGGCAAGTGGCACTCCATTGTCTCTGCCTATCCCTTTGGGGAAAAGGAGTGACAATTTAATTGTTAAATAAAATGTGTTTATAATAATAGAACATTTTGCTTAATTTTGATAATATTAAGTAAAAGGTTTTTATAATAAACGTAGCTGTGCCCCGCGGTTTCACCTGGGTCTATAAAAACATCCCGTAACGTGGACAAGGCCAGGTAGCCCAGGTAATGGGTCATAAGAAACCATTTTAGCTAAAGCCCTATATTTTTATATCTTAAATACCTCTGGATACTTGAATACAATCACCAGGTAATTCAGGCACATAATAAGTAACAATTTTAGCCAAAGCGCTATAGTTCTAACTCTTAAATATAATCTCATGGTCCATAATCAAGTACCCACTCCAGGTCTTCAACAAAAGGTAGCCTATGTCCTTTTCGAAGGTTTAAAGTCTAATCTATCTCTGTACCTAAAATCATTACACTTTAACGCCGCTGAACAAAGTGTAACAAACAGAGTTACTTTTGCATTTATAACATTACAGTAATAGCGCTTTACTGAGCACTACTGCAGGAACATACCCAGTAAAGCGCTAATAGTGTGAGGCACTTGAGATAAGTACAATATCAACATTGACATCACGATTAGCAACGATTTATTTATATTATGATAATACTCGTGCATAAAAAGTGCACGTTTATTTGTAAACCGGTAACGTCTCAAAGTGCTTAGACAATTGTTCTACAAAGTAATGTAGGTAATTGTAGTCAGACATCACGCACCAAACAATCGTTAAATTTTTACGATTCCTCAACATTCCGTGCGAAATGTAGTATAGATACATTATGTTCTTAATTGTAGAGATATTTATTACTTCTAAATACTTTTTTATAGCACTAAAGATATAATAGCGGGTACTAATCATCTTCATCATCAGTTGTTACGTCCTAATTCCCACAGGAATTAGCCTCTGCCTTGTCTCTACAACGGAGTCCCTGTTTTCACGAGCCTGACACAACTCTCTCGCTTCCTTCACATCCACAACTATCTTCATACAAACTGTCGTAATGTCCCGATTCGATCAAAAAACAATCTTATATACATAAATCACCTAAATACTTTTCAATGTATAGATTCACTTCCAATTTAAATCGCTTTAACTAAAGTAAAAACTAAAAATAAATAACTATTTTTCCTTTACACAGACAGTATAAGCGATAAAGGATGGGCGGAATTCATATACCAACGATCTCACATGCAGACATACAAAAAGTACAGTGAGTAAAATCAAATTTCAATCGGAGCATATGGAGTCTTTCCGAAAAATAGAAGAAATTTTAAATGCAAATTTATTCAGCGCAGCAACGTGAAATCTGATGCAAAACTTCCTCCCTAATCCTTTATCCAAACAGAGACAAAAAGAGAGCGGAATGAACGAGATTGAAACTTCTGTGAAAATTGCTTTAAAGAGAAAAATAAAATTACACAAAGCTTTGAAGAATATTTTTGTCGAATGTTTGTTTTATTTACTTGGAGCACTCTGAGCACAAACATACCCATCGATGCTTTTAGGGTGAAGAAAACGAAACCAATTGCAAATTTAAAACATAGAAATAACTTTACCTAAATCACAGTACAAAAGAAACTCATTTCATTGAAAATGGATTTTCCAGTCTTTGCAAAGTGTTCGCTACTTGCAGCTTAAAAGAATTCACGTGAGTAATAATGTTGACTTGCCAAATAATGATATCGATTTTAGAGCACGGCAGATGGCCCGGCAGGTCGGGGGCCGTCTGGCGGATCCCTCCCGCCACGGGCTAGACCGTGTTGCAGCCAAGTAATACAATTAGACTAAGAGCGTTTTCACCGGAATATGGCTCGTGTACCCTTCGTTCGTTTAATTTCATTATTATATTATATCATGCTACCTAATATTTATGCCGGAAAGTTCATTAAACAATTTAAAAATTAAAAAAATAAATATATTTTATTTTATATAAGTATTTATATTTTACGAGTACTATATATATTTTTATTCGTTTACATTTCTATATTAAGCTTCTAAAGTGCTTGTATCATAGAAACAGGACATCTAAGTACATATATTATAAATACATTGGTACCGGCAAGTGGTACCCGTGCTATCGGTTTGCATAACCATTGCACTGCCACTACACCACGGTCGCCTAATAAATAAATAAAACCATTTAACTTTTTCTAACTTCAATAATAATTAGTTCTCTTATTAATTACAGTGACATATTATTAGAAATATAAAATAAACTTGATCTAGTAAACTTAAATTGATTAATTAAATTGTCATGCCTTAATTCACGCGCCATTTTCCACGATACTGACACAACTCTCTCACATTCACAATCCTTTTTAGACAATATCAATGGTTATCAAACTCCATCGGCAGTGCCCATTGATGTGTTGCATACCAAAAATATCGAAGTAAATTTACTGAGAACTATATGTAGTTTACCTAGTTTCAAACATTAACGGTAACATATCCCCCAATTGGAGATTTACCTCCCAAAAGGGAGACCGTAAACCATAATGGATTATTCGATTTATATTAAGTTTCCGCAATTTCGAGTCTGGGGATTCTTCTGCGGTAAACTTTTATCCACTGCTTGTACCACTTACATAAATATTGTGTAGACAGAATAACAATGAGCAACAGTTGATTTGCAAAATATCTATCTGATATAAGAACTAGGTTATCGTTTTTTTTTTTGCTAAAACTGTTTGTTATTCAGAAAGTATTGGCCTAAACTTTTTTGTGGGAAATTTTATCGTCATTCTCAAAAGGCATGATGCAGTTCTTTTGAGAATGAGTACCCATAACCATAAAGTGTCTATAAAGAGAATAATGGATGTAAAGCAAGCGAGAAACCCTCTCGCTTCCTTTACATCCATGTGTCGGAGGAATCATGGTGTAAAATTGATAATGATATACAAAAAAAAATCTTTTCATTTTCATTTTTGGCATTTTCCAACACTAGTAGGTACTGTATAAATTGGTAATGAAAATAGGATTTTAAAAATCGCGCATCAGACGCAGCTAAGACGCAAGCAGAAGTATTCATTTTTCACTTTTAATTTATACAATGAAACATGATCTGCGATACAACTGAATTTCCTGCGATATATAACGACTATTTTTGAGGTAAAATGTGTAAATTTCATTTTAAAGGATTAGTTAGTAAGACATGCATTCTGCAGTCCGGTTGAGACGACCACTAATTTTATCGAAAAGCCTATAAATACGTAGAATCAAAACAAAAGATATACAAGGCGCCCATGGCCTAATGGTAGTCAAATGGTTTACACCAAAAGCCCTGGTTCAAAACCACTTATCAATGTATCTTTGATATATATAACAGCCTTTGTAATTGGGTCGCCCAGTTTCTATAATACAAACACGTTAAGTAGATTTGATGATCCAAGCTAGTTTAGTATATATATTTATTTAGTTAGGAAAAATGTGTTATGGTCAAGTTGACAAAATCAATTAACTGCTTTATTATAATGTGAATAATTAATTAGCGCCTCCTTCTCGAAATTAATGTCATATGACTCAATTACCACTAACAATACACGAATAGATTTATTTAATTTAAGGCGACCGTGGGGTGGTGGCCGTGCAATAGTTACACAAACCGAGAGCACGAGTTCGATACCACCCACCGGTACCAATGTATCTTTGATATATGTACTTTGATTAGCCTGTTTCTATGATACACTTTAGTAGCTTAGTATAAAAATGTAAAAAATAAAAAATAAATAAATAAAAATATTTTTTTTTTATTGTGACACGACATCTGACCTCGACTCGCCTGATGATAAGCAAGAGGAGGTCCAAGAGTGACGACGACTGGAACAACCGAGTCAGTTCCCGGCTGCCCCAGCCTATTAATTATTGGTTTGATAATTTTCTAAAGTAAGGTACACAACCAATCAAATTGTCACGCCTTTTTCCCATGGGGATAGGCAGAGACAATGGAGTGCCACTTGGCACGGTCCTGACTCCTCGCTTCCCGTATATACACAAAAGACATTACATAATAAGTGACGACACGCGTGGCGCATTTGGTCCTTTACGCGTTCTCGGGTTCAATTCTCGATTCTCAAGCAAAGATTTATTTGATAGTTTATTTGTAATATTTAATTATATCGGATTGTATAATACAAATATTTGTAAATGAATGGTCGGCAGACAGTTGGTGGTAATTTTCCAACTCTGCGGGCTATTACTTGTACCGCCTTCTCAAAAATGCTGGTCCCAACTAGGCTCTTATAGTGGATACTTGAACTTATTTTACTGTAGTAGCAGTCGCCTCTATTCATGGACCGCATCCCAGTTTAACATTAGTAACGACTACGATGTAGTGACAAAGAGATGCTTCTATGGTTGGGCACATGGAAAGAATGAGTGAAAGCAGATTGACGAAAGCAATTTATAAATCTGATGTGGATGGATGAGTTAAACAAGGCAGACCCAGGAGTATGTTTCGCGATCAAATCGGAGACATCCTCAAGAAAGCTAGGTTGCCTAGTGCCCATAACCTTAGAGCTTGTATGAGGAGAATTGTGGATGTGAAGGAAGCGAGTGAGTTGTATCCGAATCGTGGAAAGTGGCGCTTCATTGTCTCTGCCTATCCCCGTGGAAAAGGCGTGACAATTTGATTGATTGATTGAACGGCTACGAATAATGAATAATATGAATCACAGGACCCAAAGGAATTAAAGGACCCGGTGGACACTTCATATCTACAATACCCCGGCTACACGCTTGAGGAAAGGTTCCTAGCGAAAGCCGGGGTATGCGTGTTCATCCGGTCCGATATCTGTTGTCGCCGTCTGCTTTACTTGGAGGATCCTTCCCTGTCCCTCTTATGGGTACACGTGGACCTGGGTTCTCAAGCCAAGGTCTACGGGTGCCTTTACCGTTCCCACCACGGGGATTCGGAGACAACCCGGCTCTTCGAATTTTTAAGCCGGGCGACAGACGAAGCGCTGGAGCGGTTCCCGACCGCTGAGGTTGAAGTCTTGGGGGACTTCAACGCACACAACTAGGTGTGGTTGGGGTCCCAAAGGACTGACCACGCAGGAAGGGGCGCTCATGCTTTCGCTCTTCTGCATGACCTGACACAGCTGGTGACCCAGCCCACCCGGGTACCAGATATTGTCGGTCATGCCCCCTCTCTTCTAGACCTTCTGCTGACCAATCGTCCGACCGGGTATAAAATTTCGGTCAAGGCCCCCCTAGGAAATTCTGACCACTGCCTGGTCGAGACGACAGTGCCACGCGCCGTGCCTCCTCCTGCCAGGAAGGAGGTGCGACGTCTGTGGCACTACCGGTCAGCGGATTGGGAGGGAATGCGAAATTATTTCGCTTCGCTCCCTTGGTGGCAACGCTGCTTCAGCTCCGAGGACCTATCTATGTGTGCCTCGGCCGTTGTTGATGAGATTGCACTGGGGATGGAATATTACATTCCATCCAACTGTGCATTTCGCAACGACCGGAGCAGGCCTTGGTACAATGGTGAGTGCGCGGTTGCTGTTTCAGCAAAAAACGCGGCTCACAGTGCCTGGGTCAAGGGTCGAAGAAATCATGACCCTCGCGTGGATTGAGTTGAAAGCAGCTTTTAATCGTGCCACCAAGTCTTATAAGAAAGTCTTTAGAAGAGCGGAGGCACAGCGCGTTTCCAGGATTGGCGAGAGTCTATTAGCGCACCCAACGGGTAGTCGCAGCTTTTGGAGTCTCGCCAAAACTGTGGAATCTAATTTCTGTCGTTCCTTACTGCCACCGCTGAGACAGCCTGATGGCTCACTGGCGCATACGGCAAAAGCGAAGGCCGATCTCTTGGCTGAGCTCTTTGCCGTTAATTCACGGATCGACGATCGTGGTGCAAGGCCACCCACCTTGCGTCCATGCGGGCATACGATGCCTGATATCCGTATCAGACAACGCGATGTCCGCATGGAGCTACGATTGCTCGATATCCGGAAGTCCAGTGGGCCTGATGGTATCCCAGCGCTTGTGCTTAAAATGTGTGCAGCGGAATTGACTCCCGTCTTGACGAGGCTGTACCGGCTCTCATACTCGTCGGGCTGTGTGCCTCGGGCTTGGAAGGGGGCCAATGTGCAACCGGTCCCGAAGAAAGGTGACCGTTCGGACCCTGCAAACTACCGTCCGATAGCTGTAACCTCAGTGTTGTGCAAGGTCATGGAGCGGATAATTAATAGCCGCCTCATGGCCTACCTGGAGGGTCATCAGCTGATCAATGACCGTCAATATGGCTTTAGGCCGAAACGGTCAACTGGTGACCTTCTGGCGCACGTCTGGGGTGAAGCGTTGGACGGTAACGGAGAGGCCCTTGCTATCGGCTTGGACATCTCCAAAGCGTTTGACAGGGTCTGGCACATGGCCCTTCTTTCCAAGCTTGAGGCATACGGTTTACCTGACCGTCTGCGTGGCTGGATAGCCGGCTTCCTGCGTGGCCGCTCCATACGCGTTGTTGTGGATGGCAGCGCGTCACGTAGGATGTCGGTGAATGCTGGCGTTCCTCAGGGCTCTGTGCTGTCGCCGACCTTGTTCCTACTGCATATAAATGACATGCTGGACCTTGGATCCAGCATTCATTGCTATGCGGACGACAGCACGGTGCATGGACGCTACACTGCCCGCCCCGCAGCCGGAAAACAGGAGATAGCCGATATGAGAGAGTCTGTTGTAGCGGGGCTGAACCGGGTTCTTGATTGTATTACCCATTGGGGCGACGAGAACCTGGTTCAGTTCAACGCAGACAAGACTCAGGTATGCGCGTTCTCGACGAAAAAATCCCCGTTTATCCCCCATCCTTCTCTTCGTAACATTTCCCTTGGTATTTCGGGAAGACTGGATATCTTAGGGATGTCCCTTCGCAGCGACCTGAATCACAGGGATCACATTGAGCGGGCTATTAAGACCACTTGGCATCCTGAACAAGGTGCGGCGGTTCTTCGCGCCAGAGCTTCGCCTGCTTTTATACAAGGCTCAAATTCGCTCTTGCGCGGAGTACTGTTCGCATCTTTGGGACGGCTCTGCCAAGTATCTTCTCAATGCCCTGGATTCATTGCAGCGCCGAGCTGTCCGGATCATAGGAGATGTAGAGGTTACGCGAACTCTGGAGCCTCTGCAATTACGCAGAGACATGGCGGCTCTTTGCGTCCTCTATCGCCTATACCACGGGGAATGTTCCGAGGAGCTCTTTAACCTTGTTCCTATCTCGTCTTTTCACACCCGTAACACCCGCACTGGTCGGGGGAAGCATTCACATTTTGTCGACAGAATCGGTAGTCGAACTAAAAAGTTTGGTTCATCTTTTCTCTGTAGAACAATCGACAAGTGGAATGCTTTGCCAGCCCATGTGTTCTCTCCTTCCTATAACCTTGGATCCTTCAAGCGATGCGTGAAGAAGCACCTTTGGCCGGCATAGTGACGGCGGGTGAGACAGCCGCGTACTAACTCGGTTGTTTCAGTCGTCGGCACTTTTGGATCTCCTCTTGCTTATCATCAGGCAGGTCGATGTCAAATGTCGTGTCACAATAAAAAAAAAAAAACATTTTCTTTTAATACATACCTAAATCTAAATATTAATTAATAAACCTTAATATTTTTTTTAAGTTAACGTTCGTTAAATAATAACAGTAAAAATAAAAGCAATCGCAAGTTGCGAGTGAGTTACTATTTTCTTAGCGAATCGCAAAAATCGCTCCCCGGACTTATTAGGCACAATATAAATGTAGAGCGATTACTGTACGAGTAACATAAATCTTCTGTGACGAGGCTATAATTCTTCAGAGTGATTCCTCGCCGGTTATGGTTCCCTGCCTTCACTTTACTATTGACGTATAATTTCTTTTCCGGTACACCTAATTAGATTAAACAATTTTTGTGTCATTTTTCGTATTATTACTGTATTTTTGTCATTTCTATTTAATGAATTAAACGCGTTTATTTTGTTTTTTATTTTATTATTCCGATGTTTTAAGAGCTTTGCAGCCATCGTGGTCACGGAGAAATTCACGTGGTTAGACACACTATAGTAAGCCGCATAAAATATGTTTAATTCATTAAAATCTAAGAAAATATTATTTTTATTCAATATTATATTTGAAACATATTTAATAAAAACTTTGGAATACCTTTGGATAGTACTAGTATTACGCATAGACCAGTACGTGTTGAAAACTTGCTGAATTATACCTATGTTAGGGATTTGTTATATTTGAATTTATTTTCGTAGCAAATATTTTCGTATAAAATGAATCCGAGTGAAAATATATATAATTTGTTTGTGTCATGTTGCTTGTTACTTCGTGAATATAAACTACTTATTAGAGAATATTACTGTCGAAGAAAATATACTTCCAGTTTCAATTTATGTTGTTTTATTATTAAGTTAATATAAGATCAAAATAACAAAAAAAAAATTAATAATAAAATAAGAACCAAATATCCAATATAATACATGTAGTACACAAACTTAGTGAATATTAAACATATTATAAACTTGTCAATATTCTTGAAACACGAGAACTTTAATTTTGTCTAATGCTTGATTTTCGATCTTTCTCTAACATAATTAAAGGCTACAATTTTATAATATGTTTAAAATTTACTATAATCACAATAACCGTTTACTATTATCTCGTATGGCAACCTTATAAATGAGTCAGGCTAGCTTAAATTTTTACATTTTACTTGCAATCAAATGATAGCAAATCAAGTTTAGTCTCTCGTTCTAGATTGGTATCTCATTAAGATTTCCAAAGACAAAGACACGAAGAGATCACGAACGAATACCGTTATAACAAAGCAGAAAAGTCTACAAATAGTGATATAGCTATATAAACATGTAAGATTGACTAAAGTGTTGTTACTAATTAGCAATTAGGTAAACCCTGAGACAGATCTAAACAAATTATAATTTACCACCGCGGCCGTGCATTCCCAAGTCACCATTGTCTTTTCAAAAATCTTTACTGTAATTGTGAAGCAAAGTGTACCGCCACCATGATCTGCGGAAGAGATAGCGAATGCGAAATGAGCCACTTAAATCTTGTTATTTAGCTTTATATATTTGTGTAAAGATACCTTATTAGTTAATATAATACGATGTCACACAAAAAAGCTTTTCTCATTTTACCTTCACAAATACGCCTTTCATATAACCCCAAGATATAGCAGTATTTTTGAACTGAACCAATATGGTAATAAGTATACAGCGGATATATGTATCGTTGCATTACGAGCGCCATCCCAAATAAATAACCTCTTGCAGCTCATGTTTCCGAGTTACTTAGTTTATCAGATTTTAGAGGTCAGCGACGTTGTCTTCATGTTTAATTTGAGGGTTTTGATAAGGAGTTTCTACATGTGGTCGCGAATTCACCAAAACGAAAAACAAACCTAATGCATTTTATGGTGAACAAACATTTCTTTCATTCAACTTATCAGTAAACTTTGTTGTAACATTTATTAATAAAACGGACAATGTATTTTTATTACTCAAACATATTTGTTTTTAAAATTAATAACGTGCCCGAAATTCGAAGATTAAATAAAAAGCACATTTTAGTTTAATATTTTTTCCGTGTTTCTTTAAAAAGGATATAAATTTTGAACATGTTTCTCATCCGTTGTTTAAACGTTTCTGAAAGAACTTAGTGTTTGCTGTTCATTTCTAAGAATTTTCGTTGGAGCGATCACTCGCTAATGCTTTTAGCTTCCGCTCCTCGAGTTTTGACATGAAACCATTCGAAGAATTGAAGTTTCGTGGCCAAAAATTTATTTAATTGTAATGATAAGACCTTTGCATCAAATTACAATAAGTTATTATAACATTAATTGTTATTGTGAATAAGTTGGAAATATACAGAAGTATTAATATAAAGAACGTGGTCATAGGTAGCAAAGTTGTCACGTCGACCTAGAGTCCTCGCTTCAGTAACAATTTTTTTTTGACATGTCCCTTGGTCGCATCTTTTATGATACATACACGTTTAGTAGTTAAGTATAGAAATATTGTGTAAATAAAACTACTCAGTTCTTATTTTCACTACTTATATTTGTAAATACTGGGTTGAAAAAATGGAATGCTGTAGAAATGCGGTCATTAGGGAGTGTATGTGGGGTTATAATTGCAGATAGAGTGTAGAGTAATGAAGTGTATCATAAATGTGATTTGAAAGAAGATGTATTGACAAGGTTTACTAAGGGTGTTGTATTGCTTCAGTACAATAAAAGTATAGGTAAATCAGAGGTGAATGAAAATGGGGATAGGCTAGAAGACTGTTCTATGATCAAATCAGAGAGAGAAAAAAGATAGTACCCATAAGTATTATTTAAACCGTGTGAGAAAATTATAAATCTGATGTGGATGGATGCGTTAATCGAGGCAGACCCAGGAGGGTGTTCTCCGACCAAATCGGAGACATTCTTAAGAAAGCTGAGTTGCCTAGTGCCCATAACCATAGAGCTTGTATGAAGAGAATTGTGGATGTGAAGAAAGCGAAGGAGTTGTGTCAGGACTGTGGCGCTTCCTTGTCTCTGCCTATCCCTATGGAGAAAGGCGTGACAATTTAAATGATTGATGAAAATATACACATAGTCTATGTTGCTTATTTTTCTGAGAATATATCAAAATAGACGATGAAGGAAAACTGTTTGGTGTTTTTCCTTTGGTCGGCATAGTGACAGCGACTGAGACAGCCGTAGAATTGAACGGTTTTGTCAGTCGTCGGAGCTCTTAGATTTTCCCTTGCTTACCATTCCTCATGCTAATTTATTATTGACATTTCATCAAGCAAGACGATGTCAGTTGCGTATCAATAAAAAATAGTCTGTGATGTTGATATTACGCAGCTGTTAATTCTTTTATGTGACACTTCGTGACGCAAATATGTAAACTAGACGAGGTGAAGTTGGAAATCATGGACCCCAGCAGCAAGTAGTCATTTGCTAAAATAAAAGAATACTCATGCTTTTTATTATTGTGACTCGACATATAACATCACCCTGTGATGTTAGGCTTCAGGCGGTCCAAGAATGGAGGTAACTGCTACTTATAGTTAAATAATAGTAAGCAGTCAACTCCACTATGCCGGCCTAGTTGAAACCGGCAACTTGGATTCCGAAACGCGACTAAGTCACTTCATGGTCTGTATACTTGTAAGTGGTGGTACTACCCGGAATGGCAGATTGGGCACCACTGCCTACCACTCTTTAACAACCGGATCCGGAGCAAATATTAACCTCATTTTTTTTAACGATTATTTGTAAATTCAATCAAATTATTAAATATTACAAATAAAAGCTATGAAACAAATATTTGCTCCGACGGGGAATCGTACCCGGGACTTCCGCTTAACGGATCGCTATGCTACCACTACGCCACGTGTGTCGTTTTAATCTTAAATGTCGTGTCTGTATGGATATGTTCACCTACGTCATAAGAAATATTTAACTAAGTCTTAATATTTGCATTGAATTTTGTCCTAGTTCGCAAGTTTTAAAATCCCGTTACGCGTCGCTGGTCTTTCCCATTCGACCAACGTATTGGCAACTCCCTACAAATTGACTGATTCATGGACAACGTGCCTTTAGGTACGTAACATATATTATAATGGAGTCTATACACAATTTAGCTTTATAAATGTTAACTTAACATAACTTTTATTGTTTAATTGCACATTAAACATTGATAACACACTAGTTTGCTACGCGTTAAGTCTCAAGTTCGATTCTTTGACCGGCATAGTGACGGCGACTAAGGCAGCTGTGAACTAACTCGTTTTTTTTCAGTCGTCGTATTGGACCTCCTCTTGCTTATCATCAGGCGGGTTGAGGTCAGATGCCGTGTCACAATAAAAAAAACCTGATCGAAGTAATACAAATAGATGTTTCATAGCATTTATTGGTAATATTTTATAATTATTTATATTGTATACTTATTACAAATATTTGTAAATAAAAAAGAGGCAGGACATTTGCTTTGGGTCTGTTTGAAAGTGCGTAGGCAGACAGTTAGTGGATGCGACTGCCACTTGTACTTATTTAACTTTAATAGTAGTCTTCTTCATTCATAGACCGCACTCCAGCTTAACATCAGGTGGAGTGTTGTTATAATAATAATAAAATATTTATTAAATAAAATAACGTTTGTATTTTTAACAAATATGTTGAAAATGTCTATGCAAATATGTTTTGTCAAATTTCAAGAAATAGCATATAAATACTATGTTTAGAATTGTAGATACTGCGAAAATGTTAGACCATAAAAGCTACATACCGGCAAAGTAAAATGTGTCACGTATGCAAAAGCTCACGCCATCAAACCGGCTGCCTAGCACCTACCTCTGGGTCATCGGCTCATGAAGATGTACTATCACAAATACATCACTATGCTAGAACCCATTAAAATTAACAAAAGCCCTTTCCAACTAGCCAATATGATAATTAATCTTGGAACCAGCATTCCATGTGCAAGCGTGATAACGGCGCATGCCCGATGCATACGAATACATTCGCAACACACTGCGATCTTGCACCAACACTAAAGTGCAGGTACCGCAAGCATTTCGTGCAACTCAACGATGCCTATGAACTATCACTTATTGGAAAATACCGCGACAACAAAAGGAAATGGCATAAAATGAAAGCTACACTTTATACCTGTCTTCATATAACTTTTACGTACACATATCTCCATAATAAACAGAAAAGAAATATCGCATCCTCCGACGCGTAGGCATACAGAGGAAGTAGTTAATTGCATCAATAGCATACTTAAAGGATTTGCCAAATAGCTTGGCTTCTGTGAATAGTAAGCATCCTTTGATTGTGCGTGCGTAGTGGCCACAGAGAGGTCCATAAGCCGCTCATGCGAACGATGTGCTCCTCAGCCCGCCTGATTTATCGCCAAGCAAAGGGCCGCCCATTACTGTGTCACAATCAATAACCGTAGCCCCAACAACAAGTGAATAATCCTATTACTTTGCATTTCTTCCTCTCTAGACGATCACACTCGCTATTTGCTACCAATTAGGGATCGTGTGGGTGCTATGATTATAATTCTATCTAACATTTGAGAAAATAATATTGTGGGTATTTTAAAAATATTAAAAATAGAGTTATCAAAAATGAAAATAATGCTTAAAATATGTAAAATAAAATAATAACTTTCTGTTCTGAAATAAAGTAATTTCAACAAAACTTTTGATAATATTTCGACAAAAGTTTTTCGTTTCTTTTGTTCTTTTATCCATCGTTCTTATATATCGTATTAAAGGTTTTCCAATCGTGCTCCCAGGCTTCCAATTGCTACCAACTGTTTTATTTACCATTTTTGTGAATGTTTACTTTAGTCGACAGAATTCGGATGCTTCCCTTGATCGGGCAAAAAGACGAGGTAGGTACAAAGTTAAAAATAAAAAAGGTAACAAGGAAACCTTTTCATAGTCCGGCATAGTGACGGTGACTGAGGTAACCATAAACTGCATCAGTTTTTTCAGTCGTCGGTGCTCTTGGACTTCCTCTTTGATCAGCCAAGTCGATGGTCACGCCATGTCACGTCTCAATAAAAAAAATGTCTGTGGTATAGGTGATAAACGACACATTGTGTCTCTGCAAAATCGACGGAGCTTCAGAGATTTCATGACCTTAGCATCACATGTAACACGGACCGCAATGAATCCAATGAATATTGAAAACGGTCATTGTCTTTTTCCGCCAAATAATATAACGTACCTAAAAGTAAATATATCTCTACTTATTCATAAGTGTTGACCATACTATAATTTGAAGATATACTTAGGTAGTGTGAAAAAGGACCTTAGTGTAATGGGCGTAATAACATACAAATAAATAGAAACCTGATCATGTCGATGTTGTTTACTTACTTGTTCGGTCAATCATCTTTAACCGTTTTTACCGAATCAACATGATCGCCCACTGATACCCTGCTTTTCGAATGGGCAAAAAATATGCAAATGGGTACTTAGTGCACTAGCAAGCCTGGCCGTGAGAGCGATCCGGCGCCAGAGCTCCAAGTAGTGAGGTGAGTCAACTTGAGCGACGACCACTTCACCAGCAACGGTACTTATCATTCGCACCTTAACTGTGAACCAATTAGTAAGTTCAGAACCACTCTATTTCATTGATCGTAATTCATACGTCGTGCTGGGCGTGAGTCAAAGCCCTTTAAGATGCTTTTAACACAGATGTTGCCCACGTCAATTCTTGCCATTTTGTTATGTATTGAGAATTGTTAATTAGAAGGTAATAAAATGAAGCTATGATTAAGTTCGCTATTTAAAGTAACCGGGTCACTCGGTCTAGGGCGCGGAAATAACCGCCAACTGTAGCCTTTTCGGCTTTGTAGGTTAAATTGCTATAAATACACATAACTAAAACAATTTCTAAAATAGAATTTCAAAGCTCACATATATTCTCTAAGTTTATAGGTGATCTTGATTTTCCGAAAGTGATGTTGAATAAATGGGACAAGGAGCCGCCCTCATCGTGATAACCTCGGGCTAAGACGGGACGAACCTCTAATATCTATCGGTCTAAGCTCTCGTAACTTACTTCTGACTCTAACTACAGAGTTTGCTTATTGAAATTGTGATGATAATTTAATCTTACATTGTTAGCATTCATATTTAAGTTATTTTTAATATAAATTATTAGGATAATCAACATCAAATACGCGGCGACCGTGGTGTAGTGGTATTACAACGGTCATGCACACAGAGAGCACGGGTTCAAAACCTCTTGTATCCAATGTATCCAATCTTTGATATATTTACTTTGGTTGTCCTGTTTCTATGATACAAGCACTTTGATAGCTTAATATAAAAATGTGAATAAAGAATAAAAATACGATTTACCACTGGGCACAAGCCTGCCTGATTATGGTTATCCAGACATAATTTGCCTACTTCCTCGCTTGCCAATGCGGATTGGGGTGCGACCGCCATCTAGTAGTAACGAACGAAACTAAAGTCTAATGTGTCATTCAAAATACTAAAAACATTACTGACCGCGCTTTTAATTTCTTAATTCGCGTGAACTAATTCTGCGCGTTAACCACTCGTCTATAACCCATTATATAATATCGGATAATAACATTGTAAATTTAAGTTATCATATTATTATTATTACATCATGCTTGTTTGAAGAGGATTTTGAATGTGAGGGAAGCGAAGGAGTTATGTCAGGATCGTGGCAAGTGACGCTCTATTGTCTCTGCCTATGTTTGTAGGAGAAAGGCGTGACAGTTTCATTGATTGATTGACATCGGAAATCGACTTCACTGATGGTAAACGAGAATTCTAAGAGCGCCGACGACTGAAAAAAACAATTCTGCTCACGGCTACCCCAGTGGCCGTCACTATGCCGGCCAAAAATATACCTATTAACGACTATAAATACTATTTACAGTTGAGTATATCGTTTTGTCAGCCTATACTTTGTACAAGAACAGCTGAAAAGAATAGAATTACAAAAGTTATAAGTATTTAAAGATAAGCATCGGCGTCTTATCTCCAGCGATTAAATATCTATTTAAAATATTCAATTGAAATTGTCGTAGAGGGTAAAATGGTATAAGGCTACAGTGGCGCCTGCGCGGGGCGGCAACCCGCAGTCCTAGATGATTACTAGCGGCGCGGGCGGCGCGTCTCATTGGCGACGCACAGTGATGCCAGATTATATATTTTGTTCATTTACATTTCTATATTAAGTTACTAAAGTGTATCATAGAAACATGACAACTTAAGTACATATATCAAAAACATATTACTACCAGCAAGTGATTTAGAACTCCTCGGATCGATTCTCTTAATACATTATAGCGTCGGAAAAGCAGTGAAATTGCGTAGTACTGATATTTGACATCTTCGTAACCAATCAGCAAATAACAAGGAAAACTACGTTGATTGGTCGCCATAAGAGAATCGGGGCCTTGCTCTCGGTTGGCGTAACAACGGTCGCCTTATATTATTTAAGTATACTTCAATTAACCGTTCATCGTCTAAATTTTCCAAATGTCTTCGCGTCAACAGATCTATGTTCAGATATTGCTAATAATAATATTTATTCGACTTAACCACATGTAAGAAACAATTGGATAAACAATTTGTGTAAAATTGTCAATTACAATCCAACAACTTTATTTTAAAACAACACGATGAACATAATATGTATATTAACATTTCGATACATTTGACACTTTTCATGCCTGATACAATTTTCATGTTTAACAACCAACATCCGGACAAAGGCTTGTCTGTGGGACGTATTTACGCTAATAATGATAATAAATTAATTATTAGGGCATTACCTTTTTTGCTTGTATAATAGAAACTGGACGACCAAAGTACATACGAGTATACTAAAGATACTAATTTACCAGCAAGTGGTTAGCGTGACCATTTCCCTGCCACTACACGACCAAATCGAAGACATCCTCCAAGAAAGCTGGGTTGTCTAGTGCCATTTTTTTTTTTATTGTGACTCGACATATGACAGCACCCCGCTTGATGTTAAGCCAAAGTGTGGTCCATGAATGAATGTCACTGCCTATAACCGTAGAGCTTGTATGAGGAGAATCGTGGGTGTGAAGGAATGTGAAGATCGTGGCAAGTGGCGCTCCGTTGTCTCTGCCTATCCCCGTGGGAAAGAGGCATGACAATTGATTTGATTGATTTGATTTGATTTGATACACGCGTCGTCTATATTAGATAAGATGTTTTTAAATCTGTGTTCGACGCCAATAGTAAGAAACTGTATTCCTGAACGCATCTATTTAATAAATATAATAAACGATAGCTTTACAACTATAACTGTAATTTGGAACTAGTCGCAATTAAAGTCACTCATTTACTAACACTTTAAAGGTATCAATTTTAATTCCTATATAGTTCTACTAATGTATAATAATTATAGTGTTTATTTAAAAGTAGTTTAATTTTAAGATCTGGCGTTGTAATAGATCTAACACGCACACAGCTCTGTCCGTCTTTGTACACAAGCTTAAAAGCGGAATGTACTCATTACACGGACGGACAGTGTGGAAATAGCACAGCACTAATGCCTCCCAGGAAAAACAAGTCATATTTCATTACTTGATATAGAGTATTCAGATTATTCATTTATTACGCGCGTAAAACAGTATTAAGTATAATATTTTCTTTTATTATTAATTTTTTCTGGCCGGCATAGTGACGGCGACTGAGTCAGCCGTGAACTACTCTGTTTTTTCATTCGTCGTCACTCTTGGATCTCTTCTTGCTTATCATTAAGCAGGTCTAGGTCAGATGTCGTGTCAGAATAAAAAAAGATGCCATTGCCGCGTAGTGACCGCGACTGAGGCAAGCAAAATGAAACGGTATTTTCAGTCACTTGTCACTTCACATCCTTATTTCGGTAAACTTACTGCTTGAAATAGTTGATGTGTAATATTCACGATATCCCAAGTACTGTTGCACCCCGTCTGGGAATCAGGTGCTCCCGTTCCAGGCAGATGTGAAAGATTTTCGTGTAAAAATCTAACAGAGAGGGTCATCGGAAATCAAATCAAAATCTTACAGGATAATAAGATTTTACAAAATGTTCAATCTTATCACAACAGCTGAACACTGAGCCACACAGCGCTAGTACTGGCGTCGAAATTCTTGTTTCAACTGCTGGGTCCACGTCACATTTTGCCAGGCATGCAACACTTGCAAGCTCCACTTTGCAGTTGATCGTTGCAAATTTGAATATATTTTTCAATATATATTTTTAATAATACATCATACTAAAGTGATCTTAATTGTCTTCACATATAAGTTTAAAAAATGATCGATCTGTGTGGATGTTAAATTACAAACATTTTAATTAAATTATTTTAATTTCTTTCTCACGACTTTTAGTTTTATGAGTTTGTATTCGTCGTATTTAGTAATAAACAAATAAAAAAATGGATGACTTATAATAATAGAATTCTTTATTGCACATAAATAACTACAAAAGTTTACGAGAGCGAACTTAATGTCTTAAGGCATTTTCTACCAAATAACCAATTGTCTTTATATGAAATGTCATTTCCTCTTGGATATTTATTCAAAGAAAAGAAAAGAAAATATTTTAAATCTAAAAACTCTTTGATCAAATAGATCTAATTCGTTTTAAACGACAATCCGTTTAAAACGATTGTCAGATGTTCTAATTTAGAAAAGACAAATTCTATTTTTTATATTTATTTTTATATTAAAATCCAACAAACCCTTCCCAAACAAACTCGACTGTTTGCATTATTTACATATCTGCTCAATAAGTCTCTGTTTTGTTTTTGTTGGCCGACATAAAAAAAGTGAGTTAATAAGACATGTAAGTGATTATTATACAAGATTACATGTTGACCACATAATTCCGGGACGCATACACAAAAATACTAACGGTCGCTAGTGGAAGACAAATCCCAAAAGATGCCGGCCGTTGCAATTGCCTGTATTTATTTAATATCTTGATACCACGCAATATTTACCTTTGCTGCGTACACACGCACACTGCCGCGACGAATCGCTTAACAAATACAAAATGTTCAATCGTATTTCAATGTAATAAGTTCTAAATTTGCAATTATTTATTGCTTGCTTTGTATATACCTATATCACCGTTATTCATGTATGAGCCAAATGCACGGGACGACTGCCCCTCACATAACTAAATGTCTTGATGAACATCTATCCATACATATTATTGCTCGTGCCTAACTAATAAATATTTCTACTTCACGAGATAAATGATGCATATGAATATGCGTTATCGAGGTGGAATTAAGGACGGTAATTATTTTTTAAACTATTATTAACTAGCTGCGCCCGCGGTTTCGCCCGCGTAAAATTAGGTTTAACACAGTCATAAAAAAGGAGGAGGTTCTCAATTTGACTGTATATCCCTTTTTTGTATTTATAACTCGATAACTCATATAAAAATGACAGACGGAAATAAAAATAGATAAATTCCAAACAGCTGAAACTATAGTCAATTGGAAACTATAGTAAAAATAATATATATTTCTAAATAAAAGTATCCTATGTTACTTTTAGTACCTCCAAAAATCTGTGTACAAAGTTTCAAGATGATCGGTTAAGTAGTTGTTGTGTGAAAACTTAACAAACAAACTCACATTCACATTTATAATAATTTATTAATATAGTCTTAAATTTTGATAGTCAATTCATGCGCATGATATGATGATGTTATAATGATAATAGTTGATAAATTAAGTCCGCTTATGAGGGACAATATGTCTATGTCATTAGCAGCCGTCTGTGTTGTTGTCTACATACTTGCATCGTGTATTAAGAACGAGACCTGAATAACATATTAGGGCTTATAACGAATTTTCATACAAATTCTGTTTTGTTCAAATTGTGTGTGCACCATCCTATGATCTTGGAGCCTTCAAACGATGCGTGCGTGAAGAAGCACCTTGAGGCAACCGTGAACTAATTTGTTTTTTTTTTTTCAGTCGTTGACGCTTTTGGACCTCCCATTGTTTATCATCAGGAAAGCAAGCGACAATGAAGTTTAATGTAGAAACACAATAAAAAATTTAAATAGCACCTCTACAAAGCGTCTGAGACTGCCGTGAGCTGAGTCAGTAGGCTTTATCAGTCGTCGCCACAATAAAAAATAACGACTGTAGTCACCTCCATTCATGAGCCGTACATCAGGCGGGGTGCTGTCATATGTCGAGTCACAATAAAAATAAAAAGACTTCACTTAATATTCTTTTAATAATTATAATTGAAGACGTATCTAAACATAACCTAAATCCAAAAATCGCACTTAGTCATCTGACATTTCATACACCTTCGCCAATTATGATACAAATAAAAATCTGCTACATTTTGGGAAACCGCTTTAATACGGACACGTCTTAGTAATGGGTAACTGTGATAAATCAAATAACGGTGTGCGTCGATCTAACGTCAGTCTACACCTCCTAATTAGCAGAGCCATTTCAACTCTGCTTTAATGGTGTACGAGGTATAAAGAAATATAGATTGGTACGTGTCATAATATGATAGTTCTGGCGAATAGAGGTATTTTAGTAATATATGAGAACTACTTGTCACCGCGAATTGCCCGGATCTCACGTTATTTAGTGGACTAAATGAACAGATTTTAGCGCCGCGCTTAGAAACAGAAGTTGGTCGTTCTGTATAGTTGTTACTAAAAATCATACATATATAAGGCGCTGATATTTAAACCGATTAAATAATCTATGTGTAGCCATAGAAGCAAATGGAAGACAATAGAATAGAAGGACAAATAAAGGTAAACATTTACATGCTTTACATGAACACTACTGCTTTTCCTATAGCATAATATTTAAGCTTGTGATACTTATAATTATATTGAAGTAAAATAGAAAATGAAACATTTGCGCATTACTATTAAATAGATAAAATTTATAATGCCTTCCCAAAAAAATCTAATCTATCGTCGGCTTCTTAATTCTGCCAAACTTAATTCTAAATTCCACGGGTACGAAATCGCGGGCAAGTCCTTGTTTATAATATAAGTTTAGATAAAACATCAACATTTAAATATTTCCACAAAATAGACAATGTTAAAGAGTTCTTCTGAAAATTCCAAAATCAATAATAGCATGAGTGAATATCGTATTTAAGTAGATATGTAAAGTACCGTAAGTTTTCTCCATATTTTTATTGCCGGGCTCGGTAGGAACATAAAGAAGCAGACAGGATTTTCTCGCTCTACCGACTATCTGCTCCTTATGAACGACACACTTGGGATATAGACGGTGCGCGGGTGGCACTCGCCCGTGTAAATCTCTCTGCTATATTCAAATCACAAGTAGACAAATAATTTTACAGATTTGCGCTTAAGATGACGTTTCCTGGCATCCTTAAGCCTAACTTTAAGAGTGGTAGGCAGACAGTTGGTGGTTAGTTTCGATTCGGGGTAGCACCACTTAGTCGCTTTTCGGGGTTAGGTTGAACCTCACCGATTCCAAGTAGGCCGGTATAGTGGATGAAACTGATAATAGCATTAATGTATCCAGCTTAACATCAGGTGGGCTGTTTTTATAAGTCTATCCTCAATAATAATGAAAAAAAGTATTCCTTTATAGTTATATAAGTACAGTTAAGTGTTATTAATATAATTGATATGCAAACATTTCGTTTCGTAAGAAGATTGGTTACAATTTTCTCTTTCCATTACCTTTTTAGCGATATTTGTAACAGGGCCAGTAAGTATCGTGCCGGGACCCCTCACAACGAGGTGTCAATTGGCGTCAATATAATTTGTGACAACTTGACAAGGCGTTAAATAAAACGGTTTTCAATATTTTGTAACAAACTAGTAAGACAAAGGGCGTTACACCCGACAGTGTAAATAAAGGCAATAGCCACACAGCAATGTCCATATTTTACGACATGTGTTGAGGCTTTTGTTTGATGTACGCTCTGTAGACATTGATCAGTTATATGGGGTTCAACATATTTACTCAACTCATAACAACACATTAATGCACTAAATTAATTGAAACATGGATTTTTCTTAGATTTTGCGCGAACATTGATTAATGAATTAAACAAATTTTATGCGGCTTACTTTCTCTCCGTAACAACGATGGATGCAAAGCTCTGAAACGTCCGAGTAATAAAAAAAAAGTAAAATTAATAACCAAAAATAAACCCGATAGTAAGCTGCATAAGATATTTTTAATTCAATAATTAAAACATGTTCCAACACCAATGATTCTAAATATATTTACCGCCACATAACACAATCATGCCATCCTTGATCTGCATTAGTTTTTTTCGTTTTTCTCCTGCTATTGTCCTGAATGTACTATCGCAGCCTAGATGCATACTAACGAGGTCATCGCAGATATTATACCAAGTGTGAATTCAAATCTCTAAAACAACTTTATTAGCTAATAAAATGCATCAATTCAAAACATTTATTTTAGAAAGTAAACAGTAATAATTTGGAAAATAGGTGTTATCTTTCTAAGTAACTGTTTATTTAAATATAGTGTACAGAAATAAGTTGATTCCATGTAAAATAATTACAGACTATGCGATTATAACTCTAAGTTTATAACTGACATAGCGTCGCCGAACGTAATGCGTGTTCGATATATTCTATTGCTAGAAAATGTGCTGCATAATTACTCTAAGTGTGTGCATTCATCACAAGTGCCAGTTATAGGCTTATAATTATTGTTAGCGGGCAGTCAGAGGTACTCATCTGTCCATCCGCCATCACGGACGTTCGCTGACCACATTTCGGAAGGTCGTCGGACGGCCTTCTTCGCGGCACAAGTTGCGCGGGTAACTGGGCCGGAGTCGACTCCAACACCCTGTGTTTATGCTCCGAACAGTTAGGTGGCTATGCGTGCTCTCACATGCCCAATAAGTAGGTTATGTTTTTGTGTCGACATGTCAGAATTATAGTCAGATTGTTGATCGGCGGATGCTTTGCTCTAAATATCATAAGCTGATTAGCTTTCAAGTTCAACATTTGTATCGGAAGTGACCGCCATCTTGGTTCTCATGGTGATTTTGAAGTACCACGCAATTGTCGAAGGTGGAAATTTGTGTGTCATTATTACGGGACGCTCTGTAACACGAACGGATGTGGTTGTAATTTGTAACAAAACTTTAAATTATAAAATAATTTTCTTTCGAATTATAGTTTGTGTAGACAGCATTTGTCATTTTGCTAAAGCTAATAAGCTGGAGAGCAAATGTGCCCCCTGTGGCCCATAATCTAAGGAGGATAATTAATGAAACACTAATCTTAATATACACATGTGTATGCTACACTAATTAGGATATGCAACATGCCTAACTAAATTAAGGAATTTATAATATTTATGATTTTGTAATTAATGCATAAATATATATTTTAATAATACAAAATGCCCAAAGCGATTAATTTAAATGAAAAGATTAATCTGGCATGAATAGGTCCGAATTTAAAAAGACACAACCTTCGCTAGAAATCAATAATCTAGAGCTCATCCGTTCGAAATTGGTCCGAAATTCTTGCCGAGACATTGATTTCAAAAATATATATTATCATCGTAGAACATTGTGTCCATTATAAAGTCATTAGAGTAGCGGGCGAATGGTACTCGAACTGGCGCCAAATTACCAACATTACCAATTTATGCTCGCCTGTGCACAAACAAAAAAAAAGTCGTTCCAACACGCCCGATTCCCGTTAACAAATTTGTATTGTGCAATGTAGGAGAAAAATTGTAACGCGTGTTTTGGTACGAAGAGTTTTTGTGGAAAGATTTGAGGTCGCTGCGGTTCAGTATGCAAGCGCCTTTGGGTGCTTTCACTGAGACACGCGGCTATCCATCACCGCGCCGCGTTCGCTCAAATCCTTCTGCGTACGACATTTAATTACAATTCTGATTTATACTCCGCAATAATCATCAACGCCACCATAATGAAATAGCTCGTCTCGCCGAACGAGTTTTCGTAATCATAGGCACAACGGTGTTTTAATATGACAATAAAATATCAATTTATTTCAATGTTCATAAAGCTTATTAAGAGAACGGATATTAAAATTAATAAGCTGATGTTTGCAACTCGCAGCCCCTTCCTACCTACACTTCGCTCAAATAACGGTTAATCAAGTGGACTGCTTTTATTTTAATGTGAAATGAACATTTTATAACATGCAATATTGACACTCATATACGGTTGGTCGTGTATGTGTATGTATATGATCGCTACAATCTGCTAAAAAAAGTAGAGCCATTATGTTTGCATGGCTTACTTAAATCTCGCGTAAAACAGTATTTATTATTAACTAATAATCACTTATAAATATCTAAAATGTGCTAGATAATTGCGCCGACAGCGAAATGTGATGGATACAAAAACATGTTTACTCGTGCTTATTTTTTGTATGTTGATTCATTTGACTCGTACGTTGATGTATTTATAATCCATTCTTGGTCATAACAAATAATCGTGTCGGTCACAAGATCATATTAGTATCATTTGTACCCTTCGCTGAAATATCGCATGTCCAACGCCAATGCAAAGTTCTTACCCATCTATTATAATTCATATTCAAAGCAGTGATCTAACAAAAAGCTTAAACTTATTTTACAATTGCCGTCATCTCTTTGTCTTCTTCAAGAAATAACATTATAATTATTTCCTAAAAATATTAAATATCTTTTACATGTTTGTGTAAATAATTAATCTTCTATTACTTAATTAAGACAAGGAGAAAGTTTTATTAAACAAAATTAAATGACCGTCTTGAATTGTCTTGCAAACCAAGAGCTCCCGATTTAAAAGTACATATCGCGGAGATGGCAAGGCAAGGCCCAAACGGAGATGACAAGATGTACCTAAAAGAAATACCGCGATAGTTTGTAGGAGTCTATTTGGCCACCACAGTTTCTTACGAGAAATCGCAGTGTCTTGAGTCATGGGCTGATTATTAAGGAGATAATGCTGTATTTTTTTAAATTGTACGTTAACAAAATAAAGACATTCCAACAGAGAACCTAACATATTTTTTGTTAAATATCACTTACGCTTCGGTAATCCCATAATATATTAATTAATAATGATAAATATGAATACAATTTCTATAGAATTAGTAATACGTGACTAATGATGGTTGATCCGGAGGTAAGTCGGGGCCAGAAAACAAAATCTGAGCACCAGGTCACGACCGACTCGCAGATGAGTCATTTTATAAGGAAGAGCAGGTTACAAGTGGCGTCACCAATCGTAGCTGGGTGCCTTCGTGCATCGTGAACTTGCTTCTATCATGAGAAAATAATCGCCTGTTGATTTAACTATATTTTATTTTTTAATATTGTGTTAGATGACAGTATGTCATGAAAAAAGAAAAAGGAGAAGGGGACGTGCTAGAAAAAGGTGGATAGAAGATATAAAAGCATTAGCAGGAAGCGAATGGAGAAAGAAAGCATGTAATAGGAATTTAAGCCCATAACCATGAAAGAAATTGAGTGAAAGTAGATTGACGAAAGGAATTTATAAATCTGATGTGGATGGATGCGTTAAACAAAGCAGACCAAATCGGAGACATCGTTAAGAAAGCTAGGTTGCCTAGTGTCCATAACCATAGGGCCTGTATGAGGAGAATTGTGGATGTGAAGGAAGCAAGGGAGTTGTGTAAGGATCGTGGTAAGTGGCGCTCCATTGTCTCTGCCTATCCCTGTGGGAAAAAGGCGTGACAATTTGATTGATTGATTGATTGAACCATAGAGTTTGTATGAAGAGAATTGTGAATGTGAAGGAAGCGAAGGAGTTGTGTCAGGATCGTGGCAAGTGGCGCCCCATTGTCTCTGCCTATCCCTGTGAGAAAAAGGCGTGACAACTTGATTGATTGATTGACTTTTATAACGGATTCGGTTATGGTCACGGATAGGTTTTTTTCGGATATCCGATAGTTTCGGTTACTGAGCTCCATAACATCCCTAGTCTCTACCTATCCTTGTGGGAATTGAGGCGAGAATATGATAATGATCGTATGTAAAGACGTGATTGTATTCCACATAATAAATACAGCAATTTTATTTAACTAGGCTTACAAATTTCAATATCCAAATTCGAGACCACTCTCTCTGTAATCAGGTACTCGTATTCTCCGTACGCATTTTAATGTAAACGCATGTGAAATGAATTAGTGTTCTCTAATTATAGCAGGTTACTTTACTAAACTATATTATAAGTAAAGCATCTCCACCATTCTGACCCACTTTTTTACTGTGAATAATCTAACCTGAATAGTCTAAGAGTGCCGAGGACTTAAAAAAGCCGCCACAGGTTACGGCAGCCTCAGTCGCCGTCACTATGTCGACCAAAGATTACAAGGAAAAAAATGTTTTTTACAGTACAGTACAGTAATTTCAAATGTACAGAGCGTAAAGTGACTTAGTCGCGTTTTGGGTAAAGCTTGTAAGTTTCCAGTTTCAAGTAGGCCGGGAAACGACTATTACTTGTTATTAAACTGTTATAAAATATAAATAAACAAAAAAAAGCGGATATATCAAAAGATTTGACTGTAAAATAATAAAAACTTCCTATATGACCTCCTAAGATCATAAGATGTATAAAAATAGTTGTCGATAGTGAATATTTGAATATTAAATATTTGTTTCATAGCTTTTATTTGTAATATTTAATAGTATTAAATATTGCAAATATTTGTTAATAAAAAAAAAGAGATGGATATTTGCTTCGGGTCTGGTTATCAAAGAGTGGTAGGCAGTGGTACCCAGTCTGCCGATCCGGGGTAGTACCACCACTTACAAGTATACAGACCGTGAAGTGATTTGGTCATGTTTCGGGATCAGCTTGTAAGTTGCCGGTTCCATCTAGGCCGGCATAGTGGATGTGATTGCTACTCACAGTTATTGAATTGTAGTAGCAGTGACATTCATTCATGGACCACACTTTGGCTTAACATCAAGCGGGGTGCTGTCATATGTCGAGTCACAATAAAAAAAAATAAAAAAAAAAATTATGCAAAAAGTCTTACAAAGAATAAATGTGAACATTGTTAAGTTTGCAAAGTTGTTGGGGGCAAAATTAAATGCAATCTAATCGTGTGAGGTAACGGCACCTTACTAATTATCTATTAAAGGCAACAATCATCTCACGTCACTAGTCTAGAGCGGTACACACGGCCGAGAGTCACGTCTTTCGAGTCGCCTACGAGCACAGTGTCAAGACTATCAAGTAGCGGCGCTTTGGCTCAATGCCAATCTTAAGTCCTAAGCTTCCGAAAATATTAATAAAATCATTATTTTTCCTTATTGGTAAACGTATGTTCTTTTTTTAGGGTTCTGTACCCTAAGGGTCCAAACGGAGCCCTATTACTGTCACTGTATGTCTGTCGACAGGTTTTACAGCCAAACGGTTAGGGCTATAGTCTTCAAATTTTCCCAGTATAAGCTTCTTGTTGGCCCAAATCCATACAAATTCTTATAGATTTCTCTAGCTCCAGAGATTTCTCAGAAAAAGTATTCGTTTTTTCAGTCGTTGACACTCTTGCACTTCCGCTTGCTTACCATAAGGCAAATCAAAATTAAATGTCAAGCCACATTTAAAAAAATGAGAGGATATTTTTATTAATACTAATTTTATTTTATTCATACATGAAATAAGCATGTATACAATATGTAAATATGGTGTAAATTAATTGACCAATTAATAGACTCTATACTATGCCAAGTTATATGTAATCAATTCAATTAAAGCGTCATTAGATTTAAACGTTATTTTTTACCATTCATACCATCATACCTATTAATTTTAAATTCTTCAATTAATTTACAAAAGCTTCTTAAATTTGCAATGGATGTTAAGATTATTTATGTTATTTTTTATCAATGACATATCATATTAAAATACTCGTAGTAATTACAGTACGATCTCCTTAATTCAGCACTTCATTATACCATTATACCTACCGGCAGAAAAAAGAGCGCTGGACGACTGCGGTGCAAATCCGCGCGTCGTTTACAGTCGTGCACAGTATTATAAATATTTTCTAAATTATAGTCATTCGAAAAACGGAAAGTAAGTAGTTAACAAAACAAGTTACTGCGCAGCTTCAATGCCAGCGCTATTTTTACCTGCTAGCATCTCTACATCCAGTAATCCGTCACTATAACAAAAGCAAGTGGCATGGGCACGGGTAGAGGGACGTGGGAGGCACTGCTACCATTTTTGCGCTGACGACTAAGTCTTAAAAGTTAGAATTAGAACTAAACTAATTATGTTCATATTACGAGTTAATTATATACGTGTAAATAAAACTTGATTTAATGTGTATAATTTACACCGTATATTAATTTTACCAACTGTACAGTAATTCAAATTTTCCACTACTCCAGGACTTGTATTGGTATCGGACTAAGAAGGTTGTACTGTATTACTCACTCGAGTATAAGAAAAAAAATACATGAATAAAAACGAGTATCTAATTGGTAATAAATAGACGTTTAACATAGTTGAACATGGTCAGTGTGTGAGCATTAAGCTAGATGCGCCGTCGCCATTCTGACGGCAATACTTGTATTATTTTTCACGACTATATTACTAATGTAAAGTTTTTTTTGCATATCTAAGCTACTAAACGTGCTTGTATCATAGATACAGGACGACCAAAGTCTAATCCAAATACCAAAGTTCAATCGTATACTGAATTCGTTTTTTTCGTCGTAGGAACTCTTGGCCTTCCCCTGCTTTCCATCAGATAAGTCTAAGTTACAATGAAAGTACATATATAACAAAGATACATTGGTGCCCTCAAGTAGTTATGAACCAGGATTTCTTGGTGTGCGTAGCCATTTCTCAACCACTAGACGACGCACGTGTCGGTTGCTTTAATCAAAAAACATAATGAAAATCCCTGTTTAAAATAAAATAATCTAAATTTTTAGTTTTATTATAAATATAATTAAAAGCTATTAAATCGATATTATTGTTTGTATGTTCGCTTTAATATATTTTATTACGCAATCAATGTAAAATTTTAATTAAGAAAGTTATATCCCGATTTATGTATCTAGATAGAAATAACAGTTTTATTATGTTGTGTTTCACGATGCCTCAATACTTATATGGGAAAACAAACCAGTAACTTATATTGCACTATATACGAGTATTTGCCGTTGTTGTAAACTGCACTAAATAAGTTATTATAATTAAATAAATAGTTTCAGAAAAAAACACTAAGATTAGAGTCTAAACTGAGTGTTGAACTAAACTAAACTTTAGACTAAACCAATATAAAAAGTTCAATTGTTATCGTCCGCATATTTACTTAGGAACTTATACTATAGGAACTTACCACGAAGACAATATCAAATATTCATAAGATTTGATAGATTTTGATTTTGATTGACATCCGACCCCTACTTGCCTCACGATAAGCAAAGAACGCCGACCATCCCACTCAATTTACGGATGCTGCAGCCGCCGTCTCTAAGCCGACCACTGACGCCTGAATGATCCAAGGGGACCACATGGTCTGGTAAAGCATTCCACTTGTTGATTGTTGAACGACGCCAACCCGTTTAGTTCGACTGTGGATTCGGTTGACAGAATGCAGATGCTTCCTCCCAACTGTGTTTTTTTTTAAGTTAACTAAGTTTAGATAAAACTAATATTCTTTTATTATTATCGTGCGTATCTGTATTTAAATAATTGTTTCGTATTTCAATCAAGTTTGCGATTTAACTCGTTATGTATTTTTTTATTTCATGGTATTTTTGATATTATTTCTACCTGTGATGTCATTTACTGAATCATCATTTTCTTACATCACTTCTTTATGTTGTTCTAAATGTACCTTCGTGCTTGAATATTGAATATTTATCGGTCAAACAGGATCATGTTATTCAGCGTCATAATGAAAAAATGTGAATATCTCATTACTATAAATAATGTAATTTAACTTCTTTACTATTATATAAATGTCTTTTTTAAACATACATAGTATCATATTTTCTTTATATCTCATAACGAATAATGAAACACAATACTGTAAAATGAGCAGATCATATTCAAAATAGTTCGATATTATCATTTTTTTTTTTAAATAAAATTAATATTTTATTAAAGCCTTCACATCCTTCCTCATCTTTTTATAGTTGTAAATAGATAATATGTCGCGTGTTTCAAAAGAGTCGAGTATAAAAAAACAACGGCACACACATTGCCTTAATTGCTAATTATCTCAGATTCAGATACAGAGAGAAGCGAAGACTTCCCAAAACGGAAGCATGATATGTTATAATGAATAACAACATTCAGTTATTTATACTTCAAAAAATGCGTTGTACATATTTGTGCGGACAGTGACCAAAACGGCCGGAAAGGCGCTCGTTTTTTTGCTCCATGTTGTTTGTGGAATCGTGGCCGTGGTTCAGCCGGCTTGTGGATAAAGCATTTTGTCTTGACACCCGACAGTGACGACCATACATATCTTTTTAGGATTAGTTTTTAAGCTTTAAGCATGTTCTGTTTTAAAAACACATAAACACAATACTACAATAAAAAAACACAATATATAGTTTGGTGCCTATATGATATTTTAATGCAAATAATA
The DNA here is from genome assembly GCA_905220615.1 of Tinea trinotella. Lineage (NCBI taxonomy): Eukaryota > Metazoa > Arthropoda > Insecta > Lepidoptera > Tineidae > Tinea > Tinea trinotella. The sequence continues at coordinate 6,986,763 of HG992308.1, read as the reverse complement.
AACTCTTTTAACATAATACAAATTGGATTCTAACTATTCGTATATCTTGGCAAGAAAATAATAGCGAAAAAAGGTAAAGTATCGCGCGGAACCCTCAGGTAAATTAAATGTGTAATAAATGGAAAACAACTCTGCAGTAATCATTAGCGTTGGCAGAATTATCTAACTTTAATAAAGAGAGATCATTGGCTTTTATGTCGCTGTAATACAAATGAAATGTGTATATTAAAAACGGTAACATTTAACTAGTTCTATTCACATTAACGACTTGCTACTTAAATTCATACGACATTAAGCAGATTACAGACATCGAGAAATACACGTTTTAAAGTAACCACTGATCTACGGTTCGAGTATGCGAGCGCATCTTCTCATAGCATGTTTCAATTACTTGGACAACCAGCGGCGATTGCTAACCTAGAGAGAATTCACAAATAAACCTTTATTATGTTCGTGTATGAGATGAAAATGGAGCAAAGGTTAAGTAAGATGTGGGAGAGGGCGCGTGCTTCGACCTGCGCGGTGAGCTTTTATCGGATATTGTACTGTTACCCGCCGCCATCTCCGCCGCCGCCGGCTGCTCACCTATTTTGCGCACCTCTCGTTGCTTCTTTCATCTTATTGTGGCCGAGTTAACTGACAAAAAATATCAATCAAAATTCTAGCACAAGAGCCCGAGGCACTTGCACCACACTCTTGTCTAACTGATAAACGAGAAGGAAAATATTTTAACTACATTACATTAAGGTTTTCGGTGTCGAGCAGCGACCGATTTAGGTTTGTGTTACAAATACTTTTTTTTCATCGACGAATAGAATAAACTTGTACCGTATGCCGCGCCATAACTTCCACCTACTGATTGTAAGATATCCCAACGCAGATCAGTGGGTCAAATATCTTCATTTGTTCTCCAAATGTAGTAGAGCGAGGTCAATCGGACTAATTTATGCGTTCAACTGAGAAGAACAATCTATTTGTTATACTAATTATAACTACAACTTCGGAATAATTATTTACTTTAATAAAAGTAACAAATCAATAGTTGCAAAATTCCTTACCTTTTAGATACTGACGTCGCTTTTACACATATCTTTGCTCATCAACAGGCAGGTGAAGTAAGAAGTTATATATCGCGTTACAACAAAAAAAGAAACATTGTAAAGTTTACATGAAATTAGATTACATAAATTGATTATTCACATTATAAAAGTAGTACTTAAGTGAAAAAAAAGTAATAAAATATGTACTATCAGACTTTTAAATACTGCATCAATCCGCATCAAAATAAAAAGATAATCTCGTTCAAGTCATCTAACGTACAATTTGATTAATAGCCTGACTCGCAACATGCCTCTCAGTGCAGACAACTCGTCCATTTCCTGTGCACACATACTAATATTACATGGACTAGATTATAGTTAAAAAACTGGTATATTGAAACAAGAGTTCCTACAGGCACATGCATTAGATACCTACTGGGAATATCAGCATCATAAAGATTAAATGTCTCAGTTTTTCTTTCAATGTAATCAATCTTATATTACAAAGTATGTAGATACAAACTAATAAGCAATTTGGAATGGAAGATAATTTACACAACCGTTTGTCACACAACAATACTTGGCTATCAGTATAATTCATAAAGTAGGTACCTACATTATGTTGAACCAATATCAGTAGGAAACTAATTTAGACGTCATGTTAAGAAGTTACAGTAAATTCTAAAAAATGTTGTGCATTGTTATTGCAACAACAATATGAGAGTTAATTCCTTGCTTGACCAGTTCTTCATTAAAGCTCATCGGTGAAGCTTCCAGTTGGCGAATACGCGACTACGTGCCTCACTCCACGCGTTTACGTATCGCCTCCTGCAACCAGTTCCCGCGATAGCATTTCCATTTTTTCCGAATAATTAAGTATTTTGGATTGTACGAGTTTAAATTGTGTATCGAGTAGTTAGGTACAGGAAGGCAGGCGTTATCATCTCGGTTACATAACAATTAGCAAGCGTCATGCGATGAGTGAGTGCAGTGCGCCGGCGACGCTGCAGCCGTCGGGGTCATTGCCACTCAGGTTCAAGGGTACCTCGCAGAGCCTTACACGACGTAATATCTTAAAGAAAATTAGTTTTACTTTATCTTTTACATACTTATGGACTGTCAAACCGTTGCAAAACATTATTATTCACCAGACTGAGACATATTTTTAATAACAAACTCTATCAGTTTTAAAAATTAACGTAGATGAATAAAGTAAAAGTAAGTATACTACCTTTTAAAATACACTATTAATATAAAAGTTTGTGACTATGCTACGTGCTTTCATTGCAAAAACTGGCGAGCAGATCTAGGACACACTAGGATAAAAAATCTGGCCATAAAAATTCATCTCTCTGTATAAACTCGCGAAACGGGTTATTATTAAAAAAATCCCATTGTGGGAAAAGTGAGGCTCAGCTGGAGCATGTGCTGGTTTAAGCACTATAAATTTATTACTAACTGGATTTATGGGGATCGGCTTTTGCAGGTATATTGTGCTGCTTTTTGTTCGAGATCTTTTATTACTATTATATTTTGGAAACATTTTATATAATATTGTGACTTTGTAGCATTCTTATTTTTAATTTACTATGTTTTCTATTAATTAATAATAACTAATACTTACTAATTATTATTAACATTAGGCAATTACAATTTAGAGCCACACAGAAATTTATAAACGTGAGATAAAAGCCTTATAAATTACTAACAGTTTTATACTTTAATTATTATTGTCATTACATTGATTACCTCCTACGTATACCTCTCAGCTATAAGTGAATTAGCCTAAGGCTTTACCAACATGCGTACATTAATTTATGTTTTGAATAATTGAGTACGAGTGTCGATGTTAATTGACACGTAGGTAACCTGAATATAGTAAAGTAAGCATCGATAATGCACCTAGCATTGCGTTACGAAAGAGAGGAGCATGTCTGATTGGCCATAACAGCAGTAAGTGAAGAGCCCTTGAACGAGCATTGCCGTCAACTAATGAATGTTTGACTTGACGTGATAATTAGCCAGGTATCTCGCCACTGCACCGCGGCCACCATACAACCACTGTTTGCTTTGTATCACCAACAATCCACATTATACTAGTTAATGTCCAATTAAGATATGAACCGTGCTCAACTGGCATAAGGCACGTATAAATGTGTTTCTGTATTTTCGAATACTGGATGTGCTTCGCCGTACCAGAAAGTATGTAGATGGATTCACGCACGCGGCCGCAGCTCATTTTAAAACACTTAAACTCTTGAAAGATGGTTTAATATTGATTTACTGGCGATTAGGTAGCGTTACGTATTATGTTATTAGAAAAACGCTTCTCCATGACATTGTTCCCAAGTCGGTGAGAATGGAACTTACATGCCATCAAACTATAGTTAGAAATGTGTTTTTAAAGTTTAATATAATATTTATTTTAAATTTATATTTCCATATTTGGCTACCAAACGTGATTGTATCAGAGTAATAAAATGACTTACATTATATCAAAGATTTATTATTAGTACCGGCGTATGATTTTGAACTGGGGAAATTCTTGGTTTGCATGGTGAAACCACTTAGAATTCTTTTTATTTCACTTAAATATTGCGTGTATTATTGATTAATTCGTGTTAAAATGTTTTAGTAAATCAAATATGTTTTTGATAAGTTACAACATAAACATTTAAATAAAAGGAATTTATATTTTAATATTATACAAACATAACTATAAATAGTATTTTGATCTTTAAAAAAATAACATTCCATTTTCGGGATCCTAAGAAATTAAAGTTTTATCAGGAGGATCAGAAAGTACTAATGACTGAGAAGTGACTCGTTTTCTTCGCTCGTCGGCATTCTTAGACCCATTCTTAGGCATTCCCTTTTGCTTACTTACCATCAGATGTAGAGTCATAATGAAAAATAGCCCTTCTATTTTCTATAATTCTGGTAAGCTAATAGATACGATTACGATTGTCTCCCTGTGGGAAAAAGGCGTGACAATTTGATTGTATGAGTTATCATGCTTTCTTTTCATACTAATTTCCTTTGATATGTTTTTTCAGTATATTTTCCGTCTAGAATAATTAATTCTACGTATTTTAATTTGAATCCCGATCTAGATTTTCTATAATACCTGGTGTATTAACTTATAAAACTCTGTCACGCTGTCCACGTTTGCTGAAAGAAAAGCGTGGGTTTAGCAGTCACCTAGACTTTGGGTAAATAATATAATACGAGTATTTGTCATATACTTTAAACTAATTCTGAGAGAACCATAAAAAATACGGGATTGTCATAGATTATTTACATAATCCGCTATAAAAACCCGTTCAGAACGGATATTAAATAATATTATCATTTGTGTTGGGTTTTTGCATGAATTAACGTAATAAAACGTCGCCGAACGGATAAAATCATTAATTTTATACAAACACTCTTAATAGTTCCTAAGTAATTAAATTTGCCCGTTTTAGCATTTTATAATTGATTAAATCTCTACTTAATTATTTTATTGGTTTCATTCTATCTAAAAGCATATTTATAACAGAATTTCTTTGATTTTTATTATATAACAATAATATAATTTTCAACTCAAATTAAATTCGTTTACCAAACTATTTTATAGAATAACTAAAATTTAAATTTGGTCGATATTAAGCGTTGATTGATATGTTTTGCTAATTAGTAAAGCAAGTAGCTCGCAAATATTGTAATCTGAGGCTAATTACTACACCGGTTGAATAACACTGGTAAATAATCAATATTAATTATAATCTCTGAGAAGAAATCGTTCAATTTACTTAGCGTAGGAATGTCCCAAAGTCGTATGTTTGCTCGTTGTATGCAAATTCCCATAAAGAACCGGTCGCTATTAGAGTTTCGGACATTCACATCGGAAGTAGCGTTCACCCAAAACGACCACTAAATAAGAACGTCTGTTATCGAAACAGAGCAAGATCTGCAAATAAAGATTCGCGATTTAATCTCTCGCAATTAACTAACGACCTTCGGAGCGACTTTTATCATAAAAAAGTTTGATTGCAACGATCGAGCTTTTTTTTTCAGTAAAAGGTGGTTTAAATAAAAATAACGTTATGCTATAAAATGCGTTCATAATCGTTATCGTCCTCATGATTATTTAAATGAAGAAAAAATCATTAACATCATTGGACCTGTTCCGCCCGATCCACCCGGTCACTGACCACAACTACTATAAATTCTTCATTGAAATTACAATTTTGTTTTGTTTTTGCAACAGCCACCCAGAATGCTTAGAATAGTAGGTACGAGTATCAGTGACAGAACTGTCGCAATAATTAAGTCTCAAACTCAAACTAATATTCCAACTCAAAGTAATATTCAACAAATAATATCAATTTCATTTGACTAGGTAATATGATAAATAGGTAGATATTAATATTATTATAAATGAGACGAGAGACTCTTACAATAAAGACTTTGTGGCAAGAGACCGCAGTCATGAAAAAAGGAAAGGGACTCTTTTGCCCGGAAATCCATTGCTACTTTATCATAAAAAGTTAAGACGGCTATAGTATTAGTATTTTTATCTTAATCTCCAGCTCTTATATCTTTTAAAAATAAATACATTTATAAAAATACTGTCTTCGCCTAATGGGTGCTGATGTCAGTATCATTTAATATCTACTTAGCAGAGTACAGTGTAGTACAAGGTAAGTAATTTGCGGATGAATGGAAGGAAATTGCCGAAAGAGATCTGTTTTAATTAATCTTTAAAAAATCTCTTTCTTGTTAACTTCACCATCAACAACAAAAAGATTACAAAAATATATTTTTCCATTATTCATCACTGTCGCAATCATGTTATTGATAATGTATCTATAGTGAAGTTGCTTGATTAGATATAATTGACATGTATTTTTCGTAACACTCAGTCTACTATTTGTAAAGATGTTTAAAAGTGTTGTTGACAACAAAACTCATTTAGTAATAGCAATGACCTCTCCATTCAACACTTAGAACTTTTCTATTTTAATGATTTTACATGGGATAACAAAATACACTATTGCAAAAGCTTGCCTTGCTACCTTCATACAAAATTGAATAGTTATTTGGTAATGACGTATTGTACTTATTTCATGGAAAATCTTCATTGAACTTTGTGTATTTTACACGTAATTAGTGACATTTGTATTTGATTGTTTAAGTAAATTTGAATTCGCGTTCTATGAAATTAGTTCTTTAAATAGCCTTAACAGTTAGGTATATTTGAATTCAAAACATTAGTACGAAAAATTAAAACGATTAAATGTGGTCATTTCCGCTTATTATTTAAATTTAGAACCTGGCTTAATTAATTACTAATATAGTAATTTATTTTGATTACAACGTTTATAATTATACCAAAACGAAGAAGCTGGGTTGCCTAGTGCCAATAACTGTGAGCTTGTATAAAGAGAATTGTAAATGTGAGGAAAGCAAGGAAGATGTGTCATGATCATGGCAAGTGGCACTCTTTCATCTCTGCCTATCTCTGTAGGGAAAAGGCGTAATAATTTGACCGTTCAATTGATAATTATACCGTGTATGTTTTATTTAATACATAGCTTTAAATTATTTTTTTTCGACAAGTGGAATTCTTTACCAGCCCATGTAAAAAGCACCTCAGGCCTGGTTGGCGCTCTTGGATCTTGCATCAAGCAAGGCAAGTTCAGTCTCAATAAAAAATAATAACAATAAACTACTAGAATTTTTTAGATGTAATTGTTGATATGACCACAAAGATTAGGCTTTATTTTCTAAGAAGTAATTCGTCATGTGTACAAAGTTGACATCATTGCTTCATTAAACATTATAATTGATGTGATTAAAACCTTTTTCTGGAGCAAAAAACTTATTGTTGGTTAAATATAAAGTTTGCACGTCTAAATTTAGCGGTTATTAATTGCAAAATTAAATCATACACACTTGTTATTCAATTAACACTTTTTTATGAAGATTTGTCTTCGTCGTATTAGTTATTAACCTATACGTACTATAATACAAGTATTTTTAGGAGCGGTGGGTTCTTAAGCATTCATACCGTAAAGTGACTTAGTCGCGTTTCGGATTCAACTTGAAAGTTGATTTAAACTAGGCAAGTGTATGAGGGCTTATTGCAGTTATTTAAGGACCGCGCTCCAGCTATATCAAGCGGGTTGCTGTCATGTGTCGAGTTACAATAAAAAAACCTGCCTATTTCTAGATATAAAAAAATACTTATCGTAAATTTTAGAAGAGGCTTCACAATGCCAAACATTAAGAGCCCACTAAACTCACGCATGTACTTGTATGTACAGAAATTTGTCGCGCGTGACGGCGAACACGATATTCTTCGATTAACATACTCGTAGCATCAGTCGATCGCAAAGCAAATTTGCAAAAAGCTTGTTTGATTCGCAATCAAATATTATTATGCATATTTTGTATAAATGTTGTAGGTATAGAACATCCCGCCAGTTGTCGACCTTGCTTGGCCGCGGACGATGATGCAGCCTCTAGAAGATAACACCGGGAACTTAACAGTGAGAGTGCGTGATCGACCTGGCATTGGTACCTGAGCGTTCACCGTGCTCATCTTACGTCATTAGATTTATTAGCATTTATAGAAACCTCTACTATTATTACATTAACCACTTATACATATTATACTCAAACCGTTAGGTTAAAACGATAATTAATGTGTTAATCTGACAATTATCACGATATTGTACGATTTATAACGCCTTATATAAACTAACAAATGTCGGCTTGAATATTTACTGTAGAGTGAAGTAGGCGGTGAATATACTTACTACTACTAAGTAAATATTTACTAAATCTACATTATAAAGGTATTTCTTCCGTTATGTCCAATTATTTTATTAAACTGGTTAGGTACTTCAATTCAGACATACATACTATTACACTGTTTGATTTTAATAGCATTGTTGCAAAAGACAACAATGCTATTAAAATCAGAGCCCAATTAATCAATAAATATTCCAAAAAGTAAAGGAACATTTTGTACACAATATATACAAAAAACTTTACTAAATTACATTTTTTTTTAATTGCGGCTCGACTTCGTGAAAACCTTGCATTATATTGAGCTAAAGTCGGTACGTTCAAACAGCAGTGCCATTGACTATACAGGCCTTGTTGAATCCGGCAACTTTTCAAGATCCCTAAACGCGATCCACGGTGTGTACACTTGAAAGTGGTGGTACTACCCCGAATCGGTAGACTGGGAAAATGATAACCCGCTGCTTACCACGCCTAAACAAATACCAAACTGATACTTAAACAAAATAAAATAAAATTTCCTCTGTAGTGATACTATATGGCTCTCAATACTCATATAATCAATGACATGGAAAAATTTGTTCACTCAGCCCGTGAAAGGGTTTCCTCAAGTTATAGCTGTATCCACTTTATGCAAAAAAGGGTATTCAAAGCCATCCCTATGTAAATATACATCCATTTCCCTAAAGTTATAAAAGAAACACCCGTCCAAATGCTACCAGATTTTATATTCAACTCTTCAAAGCGGAAAAATATTTACTATTGCGCATTTCTGAATTAGGCATCTATCTAAATATAATTCTTATAATATAGTTTAGTTTGGTAAACAAATAAAAAAACAATTTTTATTGTGTATTCGATCGGAATTATGAATATGAATATGACTAAGGCAACCGTACACTGAATGGGTTTCATTCGTTGGCGCTCTTGGACTTCCCTTTGCTTGCCATTAGGCAAGTCGATGGCACCTCTAAATTTAAGGCCTCTTAAGTTAATCCGAATCCGAAAGGCATCACAGCCAATATCTTTACAATTCCTATCAAGAAACATTTTTAGGTTGATCATTGAGCATGAGCATGTGTTTATTGATTTTTTTTTTTCTATTTATTTATATTTTACTAGTATTATGTATTCTCCATTTGGGTATATAAATTAATATATATAATATATATTTCATGTTCTGTTTTTGTGTATACTACACTTTTCTTTATTCACCTATCTGCCCAACTCAAATGCTGGCAGATAAAGCATCACAGCTTTAAGTATTTTATCACAATAATGGAATAAATAAATAAATGTAGTCCATTGGATCCTAATATCAGTGTGTAATATCAGACTTGTAGCAAAAAAGTTCCAGATTCGCATAAAAGATGCCTAGTTCCGGTTCCGTCAATTTTCCATTAGCTTATTAAATTTTCTAGTAAGCAATTATCCGTTACTAACACTGGTACGATTGTAGTTATTAGCTCATCTGTCAGGTATTTTGGTGGTTTTTGTGCGTTTCTCTGTAAGGAAGGCCTCAGTGAACACGATTGTTTCGATGACGACATTCGAACACTGTCGGCGAGGAAACAAATAACTTTTTCCGACTAATTCATTAAAATGTAATATAACTAATATTTTATTGTCAATAACGAATATTGGCTATTAAAGCATAACATGATGGCATGACCTTTTACGATTAATCAAATTTAGTTTCGCTGTCAATTGAAGATTTGTGGATGAGAGAGAAGTTGTGGATCGTGGCAAGTGGTGCTCCATTGTCTCTGCACACATCCTCAATTCTCCTCATACAAGTTCTACGATTATAGGCACTAGACAACCCAGCTTTCTTGAGGATGTCTTCGATTTGATCGGAAAACATACTCCTGGGCCTGCCTTGTTTAACGCATCCATCCACATCAGATATATAAATTGCCTTCATCAATCTACTTTCACTCATCCTTTTTCTGTGCCCAAACCATCGCAGCATCCCTTTATCAATCCTTGTCACTACTTCTACTTTCAAACCACATCTATCTACAACAAGAACTTAATAAATAAAAGTACATTCTATGTTCTATGTACTATGTACTACATAGGTATGTTAGATTAACATCTGTTTAATATTGCGACGTGACATCTGACCTAGGATTGTCTGATAATAATGTCAACTGTACAGTAGGCAGTGGTGCCCAGTCTGCCTATCTGTGGTAGTACTTTAGTCGCGTTACGAAATCATCTTGTAAGTTGCCGGTTTCAACTAGGCCTACCTCCGCTTTTTTTTTTAATAGTTTCAGCCATTTTAGTTCATTTACACTATTTTTTTAATTAGTTGCAACTGCCTGTAGAATGTCTCACAGCCTCACCCAGCCAACTCAAAAGCAACACCCACGGTTTATTCACGTCGAAGTATAACCGTTGTCCACACAGAGTCGATAGCTTTTGGCTAAAACATATCAATGATAATGTAAATATTATACAGATTTCGGTGTTTCCAATTTAGAGGAAACTAGAAATAATAAAGTTCTGTATAACGGTTCGTACTAACTATATTGACATTTTTATAATAAATTGGCGCGATATATATATAAACATTTGGCACATGGAATGCTTTTTAGGATCTTTTTTTTATTTTTATTATACATTTCTATACTAAGCTACTAAAGTGCTTGTATCATAAAAACAGGACAACCAAAGTACATATATTAAAGATACATTGGTACCGGTAAGTGGTTTCGAACCCGTGCCATTCGGCTTATGTAGCCATTGCACTGCCACTACACCACGATCGCCTTATTTCACGGAAGTATGACCTTTCATTATACAAATAAAGCCACAATAATTGATGAATATTATTTTATTACCCGTTTAATTGACTATTCACAAAATGTTATTGAATTTATATTAAGCCGTGTCTTCAATGATAATTTATTACAAACGTCGATGTTTGTTCACGATTTCTGAAAATTGTATAAGAAGGTAATAAAATGGCGGAAGTATGGCACGTATTGCACATTTGCCAGCTAAATGTGACATTGTAATAAAATATCCAATTACAATATTTATTATAATTACGTTTGGAGGTGTAATTGTGGAAATAACTGTGCGGGATCTAGAATGTTCATTTGAACAAATTGTGCTTTAAAATTAATTTATAAGTATCTGCTTAGATAAATCTCAAGCATTTGTTATATTGCCCTCGTTACATGTCCAATCATTTTCAGAAGTAGGTAGATGCCCATGATTTAGGTACTACTCAATTTTACACATCGTGTACTCGTACATGTAACGTTATGTTTACACAAATATGTACAATATCGTGTCTGGATCGTGAAAAGTGGGCTCCGTTGTCTCTGCCTATCCCTGTGGGAATTGAGGCGTGACAATTGATGACAACAATAAAAAGTAGCGAGAGGTCGCATACCATGGTGTAGTGGTAGTGTAATGTTCACTCAAACCGAGAGAATTTGTTCAAAAGTACTTGGCAAGTATCTTTGATATGTGTACTTTGGTCGTTCTGTTTCTATGATACAAGCACCTTTGTAGCATAATAAACCTATTTTAAATTACGATGTTAGGCGTAGAAAAAAGAGAGGAAGTCCTTTGCTCAGCAATGACAATAAATAGTACATTTAATTATGAGCTTATTGCCTAATATAAGATTAATATATTTTTTTAAAAGGCTTTACAGATTTACAAAAGCACAAATTTATATTTAATCCATAAATTAGTAAAAACAGAGTGGTACAAAAAAAGAGGATAATAGTTCAGATTTGCGAGAATATACCAACCGTGAAGTGACCGCTTCAACGGACAAGGAATGCCTAGCACTTACCTCAATCCTAACAATCGTTACTTCAATCCATACTAAGTGACACACTTAACGCAAGCAAAGTCTTGGAAAACATTTAAAATGTAACAGCAAATATGAATAATTTAGCTTATAATAATATTTGATCTACTTCTCGTTTTTGTCAATTTTTTTAATATGCTCACTGACTAATGTTAAGCTAGAATGCGATTTACGAGGCGAATGCTGCCAAAGATAAATATCTCAAAGGAGCTGTTACATCTAGTATGTCAACCTATCTGAATTAAATTACGACAGTCGAACTAAAAACCTCGGTGCGTCTTTTCTTTGTAGAACAAGTGGAATGCTTTGCCAGCTTAGATCCTTCAGCGATGCGTGAAGAAGAACCTTTTTGTCGGCATAGAGACAACGACTGGGGCAGCCGTGAACTAACTCGGTATTTCAGTCGTCGTTACTCTTGGACCTCCGCTTGCTTATCATCAGGCGGGTCGTGGTCAAATGTCGTGTCACAATAATAATAAAAACTGGTAACTTTCAAACTGATACCGAAATGTGACCGATCGTATAAGCTGTTGGCCTCCCGCGGGTCGGCAGGCTGGGCTGGGTCCACGAAATTAAACTTTATTTAATAACAAGAATGGACGCTACACTGCCCGCTCCGCAGCCGTAAAACAAGCGATAGCGGGGATAAGAGTCTGTCGTAGCGTAGCTGAACCGGGTTCTTGATTGCATTACTTTACCAGGCCCATGTATTCTTCCTATCGCATACTCTTGGATCGTTCAAGCAATGCGTGAAGAAGCGCCTTTATTTGGCGTGCATTGTGACGGCAACTGATGCAAACGTGAATCGACTCGTTTTTTTAGTCGTCGGCACCCTTAGACCCCTCTGATGGGCCTTGTAGTAGGCATGTCGATCAGATGTCGAGATTTGAGACACAATAAAACAAAAATGTTGAATTCAAAGCCATTCATTATTTCATTATTATCAAATCAAATTGTCACGCCTTTTTCCCACAGGGATAGGCAGAGACAATGAAGCGCCACTTACCACCATCCTTACACAACTCCCAACCCAGGCAACCAGGCAACCCAGGCTTTCCTGAGGATGTCTCCGATTTGGTCGGAAAACACCCTCCTGTGCCTGCCTTGTTTAACGCATCCATCCACATCAGATTTATAAAATCCTTTCGTCAATCTACTTTCACTCATCCTACTTTCATTATTATCATAATTATTAATAAGAGTCGTAGGCAGTGGTGCCCAATCTGTCGAACCGGGGTTCTACCCGTCGTAACTTAGTCGCGTTTCGGGATCACCTACTAGGCCGGCATAGTGGAACCGAGTGCTACTTGCAGTTATTTAACTGTAGTGGCAGTCGCCTCCAGTCATAGACCGCACTCCAGCTTAACGTCAGACAGGATGCCACAAAAATAAAAATAAATAAAAAGAATTGAATCACCTGCCCTAGTGTAATCGATGTTATTTTGATTTTATACGTAAATCTATGAGGAATATTTTTAAGGCACATTTAAGAGCCGCGGCAAGGAGTAATATTGCAAATATGCTAACAACAGCATCCAAAGGCGCACAGTAAATAAGCACAACGGTGCTTTTACAACCTCTTTGGCTTTTGCGCCACACACCGCGCTGACGAACATGCTCCAATGCGACGCCGGAATTTCTCACTTGGCCGGCTCACTATCTTTGCAAGTGTTTGCAATCCGCAAATTCGTATATTCATTTATTATATAATTATAAATATATTAAGTTATTTTCTATCCATAAATAAGCATTTGTATTTATTTTATTGAAATATATATTTATCAAAAATGTGTAGGTATTATCTATATTTATTTTTCGTTATTTTATGTATTTTAATTATATTTTAAACTTTGTTATGTGTATCTTTGATATATATACTCAGGGCCGTCTTAAGCATATTCAGCGCCGGGGTGCGAAAGTCAAGGCTCCGCTCGCGTGGTCTCAGTGTAGTAGGTACCTATAGAAATTTAAGGCGGTCGGCATGCGCCCCCTAGGACTCTGCGCCCGGGTGCACCGCACCCCTTGAACCCCCGGGTAAAGACGGCCCTGTATATACTTTGGTTGTCCTGTTTCTATGATACAAGCATTTTAGTAGCTTGGTATAAAAATGTAAATAAAAATATGTATTAAAAAAATAAATATAAAATTAGGTTTATTAAATAAAACAACAGACAAATGAATTATAGAATATTTATTCAACCATCATGATTAAGACAAAAGAGAGCAACAGCTTCAAATATAATTAAACCATAATAAAACATGAGAATGATTTTCCATAAAGTCAATTTATCAATCATAATATCTAACTCTGTTTTTAATATATAGTAAAATACTTTTAAATCCCTTGATCTAATCATACGAGAATTGCTCATACATATTTGTACTAATGATAGAAAATTACACATTTTTGTAATAATACATAAATAGTTAGATAGCTATAACAGCTGCGCTGTCCTATTCATCTGGGATATATTGCTTAAGGGCTCATTTGCACACCTCGATTGGGTTTACAATATTTATGTTAACGTGCGCAATATATCGAAGTGCACAATAAGAAAACCTACATCACATAAAGATAATCTTAACATTAATAAAATATAGAACATTTGCATAGAAGTGGTACATATTAGAAAACAGTATAAACATGTGGACAGAGATGAAAATAATAGCAAAAGCATACACGTGCCCAGATAATGTGAGATAATTGTTAATTCAAAATATCATTACACAATGAAAATAAGACAATTAATATCAATTTATTTGATTCCTAATAGTTTTTTTTATTGTGACACGACATTTGACCTCGACCCGCCTGGTGATAAGCAAGAAGAGGTCCAAGAGTGATGAAGACTGAAACAACCAAGTAAATTCATGGCTGCCTCAGTCGCCGTCACTATGCCGGTCACTATGATTCTTAGTAGTATAATAATTCTATAATATAATGACGAAAACGCAATATCAATTGATCAAATAATATTTATAATAATAATTTATATTCTAAATGAACAAACACGTGTACAAAGTGTGAAATTCTAAAAGCTTATATATCATGTACTCATCGTAAATTTGCCATTTATGTATATTTATTTTACTAAACTATTCAATTCCTCTACTAAACTCCGACAAACGTGACCATCAAGCGTATAGTCAATAATACTCCGGCACATCTTTGCTCTTACAACGCGATTATCAAATCATTTTCCCTTACCTCAATGCTACAAATAAAACAAGTACAAAAATAACTCGAAATTAACTAACATAGTATTATTTTAAATGCGACATAAAAATATAAAAGAAAATATTCACAAATTGATTCAAAACAACACTTTATTAGATTACGACCGCCGCCCGGCTCTGTCATTATATGATTATTATAGAAGATAATATCATTTTAACTTAAACATAACAAGAAATTATTAGTTGGAAGTTAAGTTACAATGCTATTTTATATAGATCTATTAAAAAAATAAGCGAACGAAATTAATTCGTATGTAAACAGACAATAATACAACTCAATCAGTTACAGATAATATTAACTTAAATGGAACATTTAACTACAAAACTCGACTTAAATCCAAACTAGTAAAAATGGCGAAATAAAAAAAAAAGTATTGAACACAAAGCCCACCTCTATAATTATATTAAAAAAACTAAAATGTAAGAATATTAGAACCATGTGGCTTTTAAAATGAAAAATATATATAAATCTAAAAAAACACATCGACGAATTCAGACACAAACCTTCTAAGATCCGCATTTACATAGTTACCCGTACATCTAAAACCTAAAAGTGCAATTTCACCGACTACAAAAATATTGTTCCGTGTTTCTATCACAGCCTTATTCTAAACTTTTCTAATACGACCCGAATCCACTCGAGTAACAAAGAAATATCATCAAAGATTACTTAATCGTTCAATTTCCATTTCATGACATCAGTATTCATAGATGTTTAAGAATAAGGCTGTCACTACTTTATAATAGGGTATAACCTTAGTAAATATGAGACCATTTCTACGGAGTATTGTTAGTGACAGGTGGCAGTGCCGCCCATTGCAGGAAGGCGGGGAGGTCTCGTGCCGGCAACTCGGCGGCGAGAGCTTTCACGCGAAGGTTGCGGTCGTCCGTCAGTAAAACAACTTCGCGGACACAACGCGAATTATCATTATTTTTACTTGCACCTTCTGTCACTATAACAAGGTAATAAACATTATTATTATTATTATTATTATTTTGGATGGATGCGTTAAACGAGGCAGACCCAAGAGGGTGTTTTTCGATCAAATCGGAAACATCTTCAAGAGAGCTGGGTAACCTAGTGCCCATAATCGTAAACTTGTATGAAAAGAATTGTGTATGTGAGAGAAGCGAGGGAGTTGTGTCAATATTAAAAAATATATATTTTAGTTTTACTTTCTAAGCGCAAGCAAGCGAATTTTTACGAATATTTGCAATCATATTATATCAATAATAAAATAATTTGTGATCCTGGTACAACCATCTTGCTTCTCTCATATCTACGATTCTCTTCGCACAGGGTTAAGGGGCACTGCGAACGCCTGCGTTTTTAAGAATGTCCTCGATATTATCCGATCCAGGGTCTATCAAGCGTACAGACAGACCGTAAAGTGACACAGTCGCGTTTCGGGATAAGCTTGAAAGTTGATCCCGAAACGTTTCAACTAGGCCGGCATGGAGGATGCGACTTGATATTATATAACTGTAGCAGCAGTCTCCTTCATTCATGGACCGCACTCAAGCTTAATATCAGGTTGGGCGCTGTCTCTTATCGAGCATAATAATCAAAAATGTAAACATTGTAATCAAAATCACCTGTTTCGCTGGACAAATTAGTGTGCAGATTGAGTGCAGCTGCAAGTACCCGGTCATCGTTGGTGGTCCGCGGTGATGCGTTCTCAGCGGTAAAAGCGCTTGATGTCAATAGGGAACCACGAGAGGTAACATACTTAACGCCCGCAGCGCTTGAATTAAGCCATTCGAGCGCTGCAACCGCTGAGGGACCAACGCGCGTACATTTACTCAATCCTTCCAATTCAGTCACAACTGCAACAAAGTAAGCCTACTTTCTATACGAAGACAAATAAAACCTCTCTAAACTTAATTACTATTGTAATCAAGGTTGGTGAAAAGGGTTTTGTTTCATTAATTTCAAATTAGGCAGAGGGCTGACCGCACAATTTTAATGGTAATGACAAATTCATTCCTTTTTGTCAAAAAGTTACGCGGGCGCTGTTAGTGCCAAAAACAGATATTATTGATTCGTACTAGGGTCTAAAATGAATGAAATGAAACAATGAAAATGAACATCGATTCTTACAGCCGGTTGTACCAGAAAAGTTTCAATTTACGAATTTAGTTTTACTTTATACTTATTCTACTACGTTTACTATTACGAAATCGTGAATTGGGTTGTTAATAATTTTATATCGAAACTACCATTTATATATGTTTTTATCATTAGAAATAACAAAATTAGTACATAGAAACCCAAAATGAATGATGTCCTTTAGCTCTGTATAAAATATCCGTTAAACGTAAACGTAAAATGTGAAGTTAAAGAATGGTGCAACCCATTTTTCTATTTTTCTTTTACTTATACGATACTTTTTACAAATTCGTAAATTATAATTTTTGGTACAACTGGCTGTTAGTGTGTCGCAATTTTAATATTTAGGCTCATTAATGGAGTCGAACTGTCAAAACAAAGCCCATTGTCGATGAGTTACTCTGTCAGCCAGGGGCCCTATTCAGAACGGTTTAAGTTCTAGACTATTTTAAATCATTTACAAAAATAATGCCTAATTTTATATTGAACCTTTTACACCGTACACATGAAACTCACTGTCACACCTCAACTCCCACAGGGATAGGCACAGGCAAAAGATCGCAATTTTCCACGATGTTGATAAAACTCCAATATACTACACATCCACAATTCTCTTCATACAGGCTTTACGGTTATGGTTTTTAATTTGCCGGCATAATGACGGCGACTGTGGTAACCGTGAACTGAATCGGGTTTTTTAGTCGACGGCGCTCTTGGACCTCCCCTTGTCTACTATCAGAAAAGCACCTTTTTATATTTAAATAAATGTACGATAACATAGTTTCAATTAAATAAAATGTATTGTCTTCATCGATTCAAATATTTAAAACCGGTACAATATTAAAGTCCGTACACCGTTAATATGCGATTGTAGTCCGTACAATCAATATTAAATAACATTAAAATGTCAAAACAGATAATAACATAAATAAACTTAATAGATTGGAACAAGCGAGGAATCGTTTCCTATCGTTAAATATAATACAATCACGACTACAAATATATATAATTGATACAAAACACTATGGAAATTACTATAGTACAAATTTAAATAAAAACAATAATGTTATGGACAAGAATTCGGCTCCGATGTTTTCTAATGATACGCGACACCTTAAATTTTCTGATGGTAAACAAGGGAAGGTCCAGTTTCATTCTACATCTGTTAGTATACCGGCCATGGATATTTCATAGATGTCCGACAGCATCAGGAATAGTAGTATAGAATATATGTTTTTCAATCAATCAAATTGTCACGCCTTTTCTCCACAGGGATAAGCAGAGACAAAGGAGCGTCACTTGCCACGATCCTGAAACAACGCCCTCGTTTCCCTCACATCCACAATTATCTTTATACAAGCTCTACGGTTATGGGCACTAGTCCACCCAGCTACCTACAAAAAATCTTTCGTTTTAAAAACAGCGCCTACTTTGTCAGCCTAGTTAAAACCGGAAATATTCAAGTTCATGCCGAAACGCGACTGCGTCACTTCACGGTAAGTACACTTGTACCCCAAGTTGACAGAATGGGCAAATAACCACCAAATGCCTACCACACTCGTCCACAGCATTAGTCAATTCTATTTATTTCTATTTTACTACTAATAAATTCAACTATAAATAAGTTTGCCGTAAGAGCTGTCGAAGACAACCATTGATCCTCTCACACGAGGAAGGTCATACAATAAAACCTATATTTTAAATGTCTATAAATTTATCAAACGTATATTATGCTATCAAATTGAATGTTAAGTACTATATAAACTGTAGGGCCCTAATTTCCACATAGATAGGAAGAGATAACAGAACGCCACTTTCCACGATCCTGCCACAACAATCTCGCTTTCCTCACATTCACAATTCTCTTTATAAAAATACCTAAGTTTTTGAAACATTTTTTTTAATTTTTTATCCTAGCGATTTTATAAATTTGGATACTTTAAGTGAAACGTGAATAAGCACCTCTGGTACACGTGTGAGTGCGACTAAGGCGACGTAGACTAGTTTAGTTTTTAGTCTTCGACACTTTCTTTTTTTTATTGTGACTCAACCCACCTGATGGTAAGGAGGTCCAGGAGTACCGAAGATTGAAAAAGCCGCCACTAGGCAAATGAGGATCAAGTGTTTTTCCGAAATTGTATTTACTCGTATAAGTGTTTTTTTATTGTGACGCGACATCTGCAGGAGTACTTCTAATGTTGCTAAAAAAATAAACTAGGTTTGCTCCGTCATCAATGTTATTAACTTGATTCCATCACTTTATGGCTGACTTTGTCAACTACTATTTGATACATAAGTAAATAATAAATCTAGAGTACTATTCATAAACCCCGCCAACGCAAACTATTCAAACAAGACAAACCCCCGCTCCTCGTTATTAACGACAAAATATCGGTAGATGTAACTGGCATCTTGTCGTTCGGAATGGAGTTTCAAGGAGGAGGCCTATGTTCAGCAGTAGACGTAGATACGCTCGGGAGATACGAGAGAGTGATCTGACGTGATGGAACGACGGTTATGCTGGTGAGATTTAAATACAAACGACTTACCAACTAATGGTACTGCGAGCAAGTAAGGATTATGCGGCGCTGTGACAACTCGCTGCAACAACATTAGGTGCTCTATGAAGCAGTTGGTGTCTGGCACCAGCCATCGAGGACGAACCTCTACCTCCACGCTCACCCATCCACCACGGAGTATTTCCTGTGAAAGAAAGAAACATATCTTTGTATGTTACGTAATACAAACGAGTGTTAATTTGCAAGTTTTTTTTGCATTGATGTTATGCTTAATTGCGGTCCATGAATAATGTATATTTTATTATATGAAAAAGTTTAAAAATTTCAATTTTTTTATTTTTTATTGTGACTTGACGACTTGCCTCATATTCTTTCGCTTCTTATGGTTTCATATTCTTCTTTATCATTCAGCTCATGTTCTATTTATTAAATATACTAATAATCTAATTGCAAACATAATAATAAAATTCTAAAGACGACTAAATGAGTTATGAGTAAAATAAAATATATTATACATTTATAAAAAAAACAAGTTAATAAATCAGTTGCATAACACCATAAAAACCATTTACAATATTGAATTATACAAATCAAATAACAAATAATAGTAAATAACAAAGCCACGCTAATATTATAAAATTATCAAGCAAATATCTATAATTTGAATGTACAAAGATGGGTCTGAATTATAAGAGCGGAAGTGCCAAAATGGTCTTTCGGATCCGTCAATAGGATTATGTAAAGAAAGTATAAGATATAAATAAAGTAATCGCCTTAACACGAAAATAAGTTAGCAAAATATATTGATGAATATATAAGAATATATAAGAATCGTATTGTTCAAAGAAATCAGATGACGCTTATGCCATTTTAATTTTCTATTAATTAATCAAATTTAATTCCTAATTAATACTTTACTTCTTTCTTAAACAGTCTTTTCTTTTCTAAAAACTTTCCTTACATGCTCTTCTTATATTTTCGTATATCGTTTTTGAATTAAACTAATTTTATGCGGCTTACTATCGCATAAAATTGTAAAATTAAAACCAAAATAAACTCGATGGTAAGCCGCATAAAATTTGTTTAATTCATTAATCAATGTTTGCGCAAAATCTAAAAATAATATCTTTTTTGTAATAATACCAACACGATCTTTGTAGCTACATTAATATTATGTTTAGCAACATATATTTATTTATGTTTTCATTTATACCTTTTTACATGGAACCTATAGAACATAATATGTCCCTAATGACATAGAATTTATATATTTGATCATTATGTTATTACTTAACTATATTAAATAACATTTTATGGTGTTTAATTTGTGTATATAGGAATTAGACCGCAATTCCATTGATGCACACGTCAAGACTTAACACGAAACATTGACACTTTCATATATGTGTCACAACATATGACAGCACCCCGCCTGATGTTAGGCTACAGTAAGGTCCGTTAAAGGAGGCGACTTCTATACAGTTAAATAACTACAAGTCCCTGTCGCATCTACTATATGCCGGTCTAGTCGAAACCGGCAGCTTGCAAGCTACATAGTCACTAGACTTAAACACAGCCTTATGAAAAGCTGTAGACTCACTCGCCTTAGAGAAATGTCTGCAAGCAACATCTTGCTTACCACTTACTTACTCACAAGCTTTTCTTGCTTACCAACAGTACCTGCTGGTAAGCTTTAAGAGCGTCGACAGCTGAATAAACTGTTTCGGTTGCCTCAACCGCCGCTGCTATGCCAGCCAAAGGATTATTTACTATTTTATTTATTTCAGCGTGAGTGTACCGTACCGTATAAGCGCATCAGTGGTAATGCGGTTATAATATCGCGTATTATGCACACAAATATGTTATTACATGGCCATAAATTATATTCCTTTGATCATGAAGAATGTGTATTATTTATGACTTTTCATTGTGCACTATTGTGGCATTGTATACTTATTATATATAAAATTTATAATATAATAAAATTCATACTAATAGATATGCTAGTATTATCTATTTCATCATTAGTGGTTATTGAAGACGCCTTTTATCAAAAACAATTTTAAGAGAGTACATTTACAGGTAGATATTAATGCGTTAAAAGATAACAAACATTTGAGCAGACAGTTGGTGGTCATTGAAAACACACGTAAAGTTTCGGGTTCAATTCCTGGTCGAAGCAAATATTTGTTTCATAACATTTACTTGTTATATTTAATTATTAAACTGTATATAATATAAATGGTTGTTATTTAAAGCATGGTGTAAACATGGTAACTGTAAATATTTAATTTTAAAAACCACTTAAGTAATTTTATCTCAAAATTGCAAATGTAAAAATAACATTTCAATAAAAAGTCCATTATCCATACTATTAAATGCGAAAGTAACTATGTTACGTTTTCATGCCTAAACTACTGATCCAATTTTAATGAATTTTAATTCTTGTTTTAAAAAATTAAACCTAAAGCGGTTCACATAGGGAGTAAAAGTTTGTGTGTGAACCCATTCTCAAAAAGAAAACTTGTGATAAGAAATGGTGCCAGGTGGTCTGTGAGCCCATAGCTGGGCTGTTATCTTCGTGGTCCATCATCAGGTACCATGAGGATGCAAGGGATATTTAAAAGATATAACTATGATGACTAATGTACCTGATCCTGTTATTTACTCACGTTACGAGTCGCGGGAACAGCTATTTACTTATTATTATTAGCCTATTTATTTGTCCCACTTCTGGGCAAAGGCCTCCCTCTCTTTTCTCCATGACCCACGATATTTGGCGATCTCTCGCCACGAGCTATTGTAGGAGTCCATCTCATCTCGCCATCTCCGTTTAGGCCTGCATCGGACATGCGACAGAGATGACCTGCCCAGTCCCACTTATAAAATCACTAATTTTTTTTTTTTAATAAATCTCTATTTATTGTGACAACTTGACTTGCCTGGTGGTAAGCAAGAGGAGGTTTACCGTAATTTTTAGTTCTAATAATATCTATTGTGCACTACACAAATTTTCTTTTCATTGTTAATTTAATATTGTTCTTTGATTGATTGGTTGATTGGTGATAACACCATTATTTGTATATTGCACCGACTAATGGATAATAATAAGGGAAATGTTAAGGGAAGAGCGAGAAACTCCTGGCACAGGTCACTATGGACTTAAAAGGAGTACCATCACATATATTGTTAGTCTTCAAAAAAAATAAGGATTATTATTATTATGGATAGTTTTTATGCTACAATTTGCACAATGATCAATATATCTGTCTATCTATTAGTCTATTTTAATAATAACCTATAATCACGATCATTAAATCACCGTTAGCTTACAATTTGATAAACTTCAATCAAATCAAATTGTCACGCCACTTTCCCATGGAGATAGGCAGAGACAATGGAGCGCCACTTGCCACGATCCTGGCACAACTCCCTCGCTTCCTTCACATCCACAATTCTCTTCATACAAGTTCTTTGATTAACTTAAATTCGACATTTGAAAATAGGGTTTGAAAGACATTTTGCATAAAATGAGTAACACAAAAATCATACCTGCATTCTTTGCTTCCTCCTTTCCATGTTAGCTCTCCTAACTTCGAGTTGTTCCTTCCTACGCAGCAGCCGCCTGGTCGCCTCGTCCGTGTCCGCAGCGTCATTTGCTTCATTTATAGTTGAGGACGCCGTCGTTGTTGTACTTTCTTCTTCGGAATCTTCAGACTGTGATTTAGGAAATATTTTCATTAGGAAAAATGTAAACTTTTTGGTAACATAAGATTTTTTTAGATTTTGCGCGCACATTGATAAAAACAATTGTTGCCAAAAACAATTTTTATGCGGGTTACTATCGCGTTTATTTTGGTTTTGATTTTACAAACTTTCGAAACGTCGGAATAATAAAATAAAATAAAATTGTAAAATCAAAACCAAAATAAACGCAATAGTAAGCCGCATAAAATTTGTTTTTGGCAACAACTAACATATCAAATGATAGTTTTCATAGATTGCAAACAGTAAACTATAATTTTAACTGTACTTTTTTATACTTTTATACTTAGCTACTAGACGTGCTTGCATCATAGAAACAAAACGACCAAAGTACATAAATCAAAGATACAATGGTACCGACCGGTATTAAACAATGGCATTGAACTGGGGACCCAGTTTATACGGGGGCTTTTGGTTTGCGAGACCACGACATCTGACCACGACTTGCCTGATGGTAGGCGAGGTCCAAATGTCCAAAGGTCCAAAAGTGCCAAGGACTGAAAAAACCGACTCAGTTTACAGTTGCCCCCTAGTATTAGGTGTGCAAATAGAAAACCGCCGTTTTTTTTCACGATTTGAGACTTTATTGTAAAAAACTCGTTACATACTCTTTCTTAAAAATAATTTCCATCGTTAGCTACAACTTGTTCCCATCTTTCTGGTAGCTTCTGAATTCCTCATCGAAAAAACTGTTCGTCTTTTGACGCGATCCACGAATCGATCCATTTTTTGATTTCTTCGTAGGAACGAAAGTGCTGTTCGGCCAGGTCATGCGCCATCGATCGAAACAAGTAGAAATCAGAAGGGGCGATGTCACCATGGCGGGTGGGGTAGTACGTTCCATTTCAAAGTTTCCAGGTATGTTTTCACGACCTGGAAACATGTGGCCGAGCGTTGTCATGCAACAGTATCATGCCTTTCCGAGTATTGCGGGCGTTTTTCCTTCAGCACTCGGCTCAAACGTATGAGTTGCGTCCGATAGAGGGTTCCTGTAATGGTTTCGCCCGTCTGCAAGAGTTCATAGTACACTACACCAATTTGATCTCACCAAAACCCAGCAAAACTTTCGCAGCGTGAATAATCGGCCGAGCCAACGACGTAGAAGCATGACCATAAAGCATGGAAGTCCCACGATTTTTCCGCTTTGGGTTGTCATAATGTACCCACTTTTCATCGCCGGTGACGATCCGACGCAAAAAACCCTTTCTTTTTTGCCGTTGGAGAAGTTGTTCGCACGTGAAAAGGCGTCGTTCGATGTCCCTAGGCTTTAGCTCGTATGGCACCCAATAACCCAGTTTCTGGATCATTCCTAAGCATTTTAAGCGATGGGAAACGGCTTGATGAGTCACGCCTAATGTATTTGCAAGTTCCTGTTGCGTTTTACAAGGATCTTCATCCAGCAAAGCCTCCAATTGTGCATCCTCAAACTTTTTTACATGTCCGGGACGCTCCTTGTCTTCCAAGTCCTATTCGCCATTTTTAAACTTTTGAAACCATTCCCGACACGTTCTTTCACTAATACAACTTTCACCATAAGTTTCTACAATCATTCGACGCGCCTCAGAAGCTTTTTTTTCTGATAAAATGCAAAAAACAACACTTTCCGCAAATGACGTTTGTTCGGCTCGAATTTCGCCATATTCGCGCACGAATAAAACAAAGCGCAGTGCAAATAGACAAGCGAGACTATGTAGAGATGTTGAATGATGCCTCAGCTTGCTCTGTGACGATTTTGATCGAACTGTTTTACCGATTTGCAATACTGGCGCCACCTATGGGAAAACAGCGGTTTTCTATTTGCACACCCAATAGTAATTAATCTATAAAAGTTCCTTATTATTTTATGTTAGAATACGTTACCAATTCATGAAGCGGATCATCGTTGTGAATTCTTCTTGGTGTCAATTTCTGTACAGCACTGGCGTAGAATGGTGATTCCCCTGGTGGATACTCCAGTCTCAATACCGGAGGCTCTACGCCAACCAAATATCTAAGGACAATTAAATAAGTAAAGATGAAAGATGAAAAGGCAATAGAGTATTATATTCTACTAAACTTGCTTTCATACAAACTGAGCGACCAAAGTTAATAATAAAACAAAGATCAGTGTTTTAATGTGCCCTAAAACAGGGGTCACCAACCTTTTTGAAAAAAAACGGCACTATCCAAAAATAATACATAACACTCGCAACATTTAAAAAAATAAAAAAGATGAAAATTGTTACAAATTAGTCTGTATAGTTAAAAGTTAACATATTAATAGATAACTTTTGTTGTCTATTAAGCTGCGACATATGACCTTGGCCTGATGGTAAGCAACTATGGGAATATAAGTCTATTAGAGATACGCAATGACTAGAAATCATCATTATAAAGTAAAAGATTTGTTGCGAGTTTTTTATTTATTTCATTTCATTAGCACTCTTATTTCATTTGACTCAGCTAAAAACATCGTTTAAAAAACTATATTGGCGCAAAACCTTAAAATCTAATAGTTTATATAGACCTAAGTGTCTCATTATTTACCAAAATTAAAAAGTGAATCTTAAGAAAATACTAAAAGGTATTGAGATGTGCAAGATAAATGGATTCTATAAAGTCGTCAAGATCCTTTTATCGAACATAAAATTTCACAGCATTTTAACACAGGCACGAATATTAAAAGTTTATTAACACCGTAATATGTATAAAAGGGATAAAGCTACCGACGTAAGGACGTTTATTATTGTATAAAACAAATACTTAACGACTAATTAAAATATACTAATTTATAATTGGGCGTTGCAAAATATACACGTGAGACATTTTTTTGATAATGCATGTTTATTATCATGGCTTGAAAACAAACCACTCGATGTTAAGCTGGGTACATAAGGATGCACGAGTTATCGAAACTGCTATAAATTATATAAATTAACGCTAGAAGTGTTATAAGATCAGTGCAGTGCAGTGAGTCCAACCTGAGAACCAGTGAGTAACCAAGAGCGTTGGTGGTACCTTCCCTCTTTCTACCCATATTAATTTATCAAATAATTGTTTAAAAAGTGAACGTATTTTTTTTTTTCATTATCTAATTGTTTCATCAGTATGTTATTAAATCTCACGTCTAAATATCTTTAGAGATGATAATTGATAATCGAAGTAATAGATTATTATTATATATAATCAACATGGATACAAATTAATTCGTCTATGATATCAATATGAAAACATTATTATGGATGTAAGGAGATTGACGAAAGAGCTTTCTAAATTGACGAGTGGAAAGGTTCGTGAAAAGTGGCGCTCCGTTGTCGTCTCTTCTGCCTGTCCTGTAGTACTTAAGGCGTGACAATCGATGATGATAAAAGCAATATGTAATTTTTGTATTATTTCTTTTATTAGGACTCGACATATTACAGCACCCGCCTGATGTAAGCTAGAGTTTAATAACTATGCCGGCCTAGATGAAAAATGCAACTTACAAGCTGATCCCGAAACACGACTACTCCGTGGTACTACTCCGTTTCGGCAGACTGGACACCACTGCCTACCACTCTTTAAAATTAAAGATCCGTATGATTACAGATCCGTACCAATCAATTAATTAGTGTAATCTATTAGTAAATAGATAGTAGGAAGGCCCAGGAGGGTGTTTTTTGACTAAATCGGAGACATTCTTAAGAAAGCTGGTGCCCATAACCATAAAGCTTGTATGAAGAAAATTGTAAATGTGAAGGAAGCTAGGGAGTTGTGTCTAGATCGTGGCAAGTGGCGCTCCATTGTCTCAACCTACCCCCCTGTTGGAATAAGGCGTGACAATTGATTGATTTTAGTTAATAATGGATAAATCGAATCGAAATGGAACACCCCTATGTTTAAGGCGATATCGGCGTGCTAAAGTTTATTATTGTTATTGCCGTGCGCGTGTGAACGTTTTATAATGTGAACTTCTCGAATTAACAAGAAAAAACTATAAACGTAATGAACATAACGTTAGATATGTTTATGAATTTACAAAGAACAGTTATATACTTCGTTGGGATCATTAAAAGTTACGTTTGAAAGAATATTCACAATTTTATATAGATAACCAGATTGCTAGAGCTCGTTTTGAGAGATCCTACTAAAATCTCTTTCATTATATTTAAATCTTTTATAAATTAACTAAGTTTAAAAAATCTTGAACATATAATTTGTCAGTGCAGTTAATATGGAATTAAATTAGCAATCACAACAAGAAAAAAGGGTTAATATACATTCTATTTATACGCAGACTATATAAAAGTCATTACAATAATTTAAAAATAAGAGCGTATAAAATGTATTATTAAAATGTTCCTTATATTATGGTAAAATTTCATTGATATTGAGACATTAAAAACCAATTTATGTTATTCATTAGTGTTCACCTGTAACGATTAAGTTCCTTTTATTTCATTTAAATAACACAACTTAAAAAAACACATTATGTAAAATTTATGCATTTTTTTATAATACATAAAGGTACTTAAACCTATTTCCCATAGCTTTATTTTAAAAGATGCGAATTTATTTTATTGGCGACAGATTTAGCGCATCTGTTAGCCTTTCCAGCTCATTACGGTTCGATTACCGGTTGGAGCAAATATTAGTTTTTTTCTTTTTTTGTATTTTTTTATGATTATATGTACCAAAAATTAATAGTGAAATAGTGATATCGGCAAACTGGGTACCAGGTATTTGTACCCAGTCTGTAATGGTACTACAGGGTAGTACCACCACTTAGAAATCGTGAAAAGACTTGGTCGCGTTTTGGGATAAGCTTGTAAGTTGCCGGTTACAACCAGGTCAACATAGTGGACAAGACTGCTACCTATAGTTATTTAACTTCAGTAGCAGTCACCTCCATTCATGGACCATACTCCAGCTCATCAAGGAGGAATAAGACTTGTATTCCAAATGTAATAAATTAATGTGCGAGGTCCTAGTATGGCAGCATATAATATGGAGGCTGTCATAACAAAAGTAATACTCACTCAGTCCCGAAGAATAATAGTTTTCGCATGCGCAATGCATGCTCGGCGACATGTGGCGCAGTTGATCGCACAAAGGACGGTGTTGGTTCCATGTACATGAGAGGCGTGAAACCAGCTAATGACACATCTTCGGCCAAACGTACAGGTACAAAACCTTAACAAATATACAAAATAATATACAAATAAATAAAGTAATTATACATGAAATTAAATGAATATATACAAGGAATTATAGGAAACGGAATATTTTACAACAAGCAGCGAGAAAACTACACACTAATTTTACTACAATACTTCTTCAGATTCTTAGAGCTAAAAGAACTCTATCGATAATGTCGATGTAAGGGAAGCGAGAAAGTTGTCAGAATCGTGATAAATTACGCTTCATTGACGTGAAGGGTGACATTTAGATATTAATTTTTTACATTTTTATACTAAGCTACAAACGTGCTTGTATCATAGAAACAGGACGGCTGAAGTGCATATAACAAACATTCATTAGCTTTTTTGCAAGTGCAAGTGGTTTTAAAGTGGGGACTCTTTAATTTTGGGACCATTTATGTAGTGACAAGGATGACAAAGGAATGCTTCGATGGTTTGGGCACATGAAAAGGATGAGTGAAAGTAGATTGACGAAAGAAATTTATAAATCTGAAGTAGATGGATGCGTTAAACAATGCAGGCCCAAAGGGGTGTTTTCCGACCAAATCGGAGACATCCTTAAGAAGGCTGTGCCCATAACCACAGAGCCTGTATGGAGGGAATTGTGGATGTGAAGAAAGCAAGAGAGTTGTGTAAGTATCGTGGTAAGTGGCGCTCCATTGTCTCTGCCTATCCCTATGGGAAAAAGGCGTGACAATTTGATTGATTGATTTATTTACCACTACACCACAGTCGCCGTTGTAATGTTATCTTTCATTAGATTAAAAAAATAATAATAAGCATCAATAGATATCAAGTAAGAAATGGAACTGCAAATCGAATAGTATATGTAAATTATTCGCGGGATTGCAATAATCAATCCACGCATATAAAGCAAATACTGTATATCAATAAAAACTCAATAAAGACAGTTGTAAATATAATTAAAATAAGCACAACCATTGCACAATCTATATTGCCAATCGTAAACCCATCAACATGAATAGGTTTGCACCAGGATAGCACCAGGAAATTGGAGTAAATATACAGTCAGAATAAAATATATGATATTATTATTGGGGCACAACGATTGTCATCTGTGAATTTACCGTTTCCATATAAACAGTTTTTTAATAAAAAAATAACGTATATTATGTGTGTAATTTTTTTAAATCTATATTTATTAGGAGCTTTTGTCTATTAAGACATGTCAGCTCCATAGAGCCTAAAACACATCAAATTCATCTTAAGTCTATTTGGGAAGAAGTCGCCGCTGAAGGGAAGGAATAATATTGCAAAATTTCTAACATCTGATCTGGTTCAGATAAAATACTCTGCGCTAAACCAACATTAACTACATTCAGTTTAAATTCCTTCACCAGCGCTTCCCTCCCCTTCTGCTCTTAGAGCACTCCATCATCAAATGTTGGACGTCATCTAGAACACCACACGTGTCACAATTTGGATATTCAATTACAAGTGTGTAATTTTAATTATTTTTGTGCATTTGTTATATTGTGTATGTTTATTCTATAGAATAAAACAGTAGTAAACAGTATCCTTACATAAATGGTAAATGGTGATTCACTACTTGTTTGTTTACTACTTGTGCCATGTAAGAAAAAACATAGAATAGGTATATTAGATCATTTAAAAGTACTAAAACTATTTACATTATGTTTTTGTCATTGGCTTGTTTTACTTAAATACACATACCGTAAATACTCAAAGAGTACGAATCAGGTAAGGTATTTTTTTTATTGTATTTTAAAAAACAATTACTTAAATATGTTATTTCTAATTAAAAAAAAAACAACAAAGGTCCAGCCAATAAAAACGATAAGCAAAATTAGAAATTTCTGATTTTTGATATTTTCTGTTTTTAGTCCGTGCATTCGAGATCAATAATAAAATAATGTGACAAAATTTAAAAAAAATAGTTATATTGTATCTAATTAACACTTACCTTCCTTAAGTTCAGATTCGAATTCAATGGTTTTGTCATCGAGCGCCTCCAATGTGTTCATAAACTTGGCAAGCCAGTCCCAAGGGTCACTTTCAATTCTGCGCAAAACGAAAACCTATGTTAAAAGGAGCAAAGTACGAAAACAAAAGAACCTAGTATGTAAGATAGAGTATAAAACGTTTCACAGCTGCATTTTAGGCTAGATTTAGTGCTCAATTTTTTTTATTATACATTTCTATACAAAGCTACTAAAGTGCTTGTATCATAGAAACAGGACAACCAAAGTACATATATCAAAGATACATTGATACCGGTGAGTGGTTTCGAACCCGTGCCACTCGGCTAACGTCGCCATTGCACTGCCACTACACCACGGTCGCCCCAATTATTAGATATTTTATGTTACTAAGTTTTTCATCAATAAATTATAAGGAATTTAAAAATAAATAAATTAAATAAATTGAAATTCTTTATATAAATTGAATTTAAGTATACGGCGAGCTTATTGCCATGGGGCATTCTCTTACGGCTAACCATGATTATATGTGAGCGGATATTGCAAATTTTAGTAGAAAATAGACTAATTAAAATATGCAAAGATTCATCGTAAGATTCTGATTAAAACTTTATTAATCATTAAGTTTATTAATTAAATGAACTTTATACCCTTGAGCATTCTCTGCCAGTTTACAATGGGGACAAGAGAGAAACGTTATATTTACGTATAACGTATAGAGAATATGTATTTTAATACTCGTATATCAATAAAATTATCACGCATTTTTTACACAGAGATAGGCAGAGACAATGGACACACAATTTATATACTACTTAATAGATACTTTCTAGATTAATAGAATAAAATATGAGAAAAATTTAAAAGCGGAGGTTATAAAAATGTATATCAAAAAGTATTGAAAGCTTTAATGAAAATATGACAATACAAAGTATTTTGTTGGTATTACCGGTTCCCATTTAATTACCATTTCAATGCGAGGAAGGTAGTCGTGAATTTAATTAAAAGCTTTTTGAAAGAAGGGACTTAATTTTATTACATAAAATGTTCGTTTAGAGATTGTATTTTTGGTTATAAAATGTTAAAGAATATATTTAAAGTACAGTTTAAATGTCTAACCTTCCAACCAGTTTCTGGACAATTTGACATATTCATATTCATTTTTTACTGTTCAAATATTAAACCTAGTATATAAAAAAACAATTAAGTACTTACCCTAAGTCAAAATTCTCGAGAGACGGCGGTGGATTCCAAACGCTACTGTGACATAGCATCCAATCTGACCATACCTATAAAAAACAAGGTATTAAGAATTCTAAAAAAGAAGTAAAAATAATATTTCCTAAAAATATTGCAACCTATACCTGTGGAAATTGAAGAAAGAAAA
Organism: Tinea trinotella; assembly: GCA_905220615.1. Lineage (NCBI taxonomy): Eukaryota > Metazoa > Arthropoda > Insecta > Lepidoptera > Tineidae > Tinea > Tinea trinotella. Next base: position 6,954,955 of record HG992308.1, on the reverse strand, counting down.
TTTGATAATTTGCTATTATCAAAATTCTTACATTTGTTATTAATATCAATTTTGACTTGCAAGAGGGCGATCAAAGTATTTAGGTATCAATGATACCGCTTGCTTTTAGGTTACCATTATTACTACATGAACCACAATAAAACGCCTCGTAAGCAAAGAAGATATAATATCAAACCTTTTATATAATAAATTTGCACCTGCTTTGCCGACAGCAGATTATTTAAGTTAATTAACTATTTAATGACTCTCGCCATGACCATTTAATACAATGAAATACAGTTTTTTAATTACACCAAATTAATCACAAGTACCGTGACCGTGAAGTGATTTGGTCTTGTTTCGGGTTCAGCTTGTAAGTTGCCGGTTACAACTAGGCCGGCATAATGGATGTGCTACTCACAGTTATTGAATTGTAGTAGCAGTAGCATCCATTCATGGACCACACTCCAGTTTAACATCAAGCGGGGTGCTGTCATATGTCAAGTCACATTATAATATTTTAAAAAATCATTTATACAATAATAATACTTTTTGGTCGGCGTAGTGACGGCGACTGAGGCAACAGTAAGCTGAGTTGTTCAATCAATGGCGCCCTTGCTTACCATCAGGCAAGTCGAGGTCAGATGTCGAGTCGCAATAATAAAAAATAGTAGCAGAAAATATGCTAATGTTAATTGGACAAAAACTATATTATACGTGTTATAAACAATCTGATATCCAGAAAAAAAAACTTTATTATACGTGTTAAAAACTATCTTATACGTGTTATAAACAATCTGATATCCAGAAAAAAAACTTTATTATACGTGTTAAAAACAATCTAATATCCAAAAAAACTATATTATACGTGTTATAAACAATCTGATATCCAGAAAAAAACTTTATTATACGTGTTAAAAACTATCTTATACGTGTTATAAACAATCTGATATCCAGAAAAAAAACTTTTTTATACGTTTTAAAAACAATCTAATATCCAAAAAAAAACTATCTTATACGTGTTATAAACAATCTAATATCGAAAGAAAACTAAATGAAATTGACTGCTAACACATTTAATGTTTTTCGTATCCATTAAATGAACATCTTATTTAATGGCTATTAACAGAATTACATCCAACAAGCAATTAATTTTTATATTTTTTTACCAAAAAATCATCAATAATAAATCGGCTTTACAGAAATGCAATTTCATAAAAGGGATTATCCCATATCGAGTCATAAATAGAATAATTGGTAGGTAGCACCCTCTACCGCGTGTTTCGACACTAAGCAATTTCTCTTCTATTCATTCCTAAATAGAGTTGAAAATACACGAATATAGTTTAAAAGTGAATCACAGAGTAAGGGTGTATACATAATGAACTTCGCAAGCTTATAAATCGAATGACAGCCTGTTCGCAGTGGATTTATTTTTAGTACACAACAGACTAATGACAAGGTCGTATTACTGAATAATAAAGTTTACATGTTTTTTTCTTTGCATTACCTATACTAATATGACACATTTTAACACATATAAAAAACCAATGACTCAATTGTGAGGAATTGTATTTACTAAGGAAAGAACCGTCAATACTTTAAGAATGTAAATTAATATCAATCAATTTGTAATACGAGTAGAACTTACGTACTGAAATTATTTATGTTGTCTAATAATCACTTGTAAAATGTACTAAAACTATTTTGAAAAATAGTTATTATTTTTTAGAGTGGTAGGCAATGGTCTGGCCAGTGGTAGGCCCAGTCTGCCGATCTGAAGTATTACCACCACTTACAAGTGTACAGACCGTGAAGTGACTTAGACGCATTACGGCATCAGATTGTAAGTTTCCGGTTACTGGGCCGGCATAGTAGATGCGACTGCTACTTATTGTTATTTAACTTGTAGCAGTCGTCTCTAAATTAACATAAGGCAGGGTATTGTCTGATGTCGAGCCACATAAAATTTACCTTTGTAGCTGGAAGTAGTATCAGGGCATCTGAATGTTGTTCCGTGGTTGGTGGTTCAGGCAGCAAAGCACAACAGCGTTCAAGTAATGCACCAAACATTAACAATGCTACGCCAAGAGCTCGCTGGAGCCAAGCTGACCTCGACACCTCGTCGCAACTGCCATCTAAATACATAAAAATCATAATACGTAATCCATTATCAATAACTACTGTTTAACAATAACAAAATTATTATATAATTAATATTATATAGTTTTGTTATTGTGGTACGACATACAGTCCCTGGCCAATTTTTTTGACGCACTTCAGTTTTTATCAAGTTTTGATTAGTAGCTAATTAAATCTCTTTTTTAATAGAGACACCCCAGTCTCTCCGTGACCACGATGGCTGCAAAGCTCTCGAAACGTCAGAATAATAAAAAAAATGTAAAATCAAAACCAAAATAAACGCGGTAGTAAGCGTAATAAAATTTGTTTAATTAATAAGTAATTCTGATATTAATAATTTATTATGCAGCAGAATATTATGAGGTCTCTGGTTATTTAAAGACGTTTTACGATAATCGTAATCAATAAATGATTTTATATATAATTTGTAAATACAATCCCACATTTAATTAGAAAATGTATTTTAAGACATGTTCGAAACCCCGGTTGCGAGAATTTTCTACCTGAAGAGGATGGCCGCATGTTAGGTTGCAATGCGTTTGCGTAAAGTCCAGAAAACAATAAATTATCATAAATTATGTTAAGTCTTTCATTTAATCGTGGAAGTATAGAATGGAGTTAATTATTTTAAATTGATATATGGCTTTGTGGACCATAAACGATAAATAGCCTTAGAAAAGTATTTGAAGCATTATTGTTCTAGAAATTAAAGTACATATAGTATTTTAAAGATACGGTTATAAAACATCTTTTTTTTAATATTGTGGCACGAAATCTGACCTCGACTTGCCTGATGATAAGTAAGGGAAGGTCCAAGAGAGCTGACGACTGAATAAACGAATTTCCTAAATCAGCACGTAACGATATAAGGACGTTATGCTTTTTTTTTAAATTCAATATTGGTACAAAAATAGTTTTTAAATACAATAATAGACAAAGGACATCATTAATTTTGGGGTTTTATATGCTACTTTTGCAATGTCCAATGATGAAAAAAGATATAAATGGTAGATTAGATACTTGTATTACTAAAACTAATGAAAATTTTGCTTTTAATTGCTGTGCAATTGTGTTATTTGGAAAATAAGATATAGATTTTGTATCGTCTGTCAATCACGAAGACACGCCATATTAAATGTCTGCTTTGAACTGTCATAATTATAGTTTGATCATTTTGTACACTTAAACTATGCAAAATAAAGGATATATTCCAATTCCATTGTAATCTTCATACATCAAACAATATTTTAAATGTATATGCAACTGTTAATACAATTAAGCCCAAGTCCACATACAAAATTATTGATGTATTTCGATAATATTTTAAAGTAGGAATATGATATAAGTTTGAAAAGGTTATATATATTTACAAAACCTTATTTATATTATATTTATATGTACACATAATGCAATAAACGTTTGCATAAATAGGCAAGGGTTGTAGAAATTGTAAATTATTATTTGCGTTTAAAGATACATATGCAAATTACAAATACAGCCACTGGTCAACAGTCCTTTGATAGACTTTGTACAAACAACGCTTGTAAACATTAGTATTAAGACACAATATATCAAGATCCCGGTGTTTATCTTGTAATGAGCTGTAGTCACGACACACACGGATAAGTGGACGATTGTATATAACATTTATTTATTTATTTACATTTGTATACTAAGCTACTAAAGTGCTTGTATCATAGAAACAGGACAACCAAAGTACATATATCAAAGATACATTGGTACCGGTGATGGTCTCAAACTCGTGTTCTCAGTTTGCGTAACCACTGCACTACCACCACACCATGGTCGCCTCATTTATGTTGCATTTTTTTTATTGTCACTCGACATATGACAGCAACCCACTTGATGTTAAGCCGGAGTGTGGTCCATGAATAAATGTCACTGCTACTACAATTCAATAACTGTGAGTAGAAATATCACATCCACTATGCCAGACTAGATGGAACCCGAAACTTACAAGCTGATCCCGAAACGCGACCAAATCTGTATATTTAGTTGTCTGTTCTTTTGGGTGATTTGTTTGGTTTTGATTTACAGTTATTTATTTCTATGCACTTATTGACAATCTATCTGTCTTATCCCTGAAGTCAACTAGCAGAAAATGTCTGACTGCATTAAGGTCACCTTTTGTTAGTTCAATAGAGTTTTTAAAATTGTTGGAATCAAATTGTATATGAAACAGGCTGAGTGTGGATTTCGAGTTAGGCCAACGCCGTAGGTTCCATTCAAAAATATATTTTGAGATCTGTAATTTTACGAAGGTCCTGTAAACTAAGTCCTAAGAGACACAAAAATCGTTGCTCTACATTTTTATGTACATTTGGTATTAGGGCGACCACACTTGGATAATACTCAAGGATACTAAACACCTATGCACTAAACAAGATCGTGTAGGTATAATTAGTATTCTTAAATGGTACGGAAGATAAATCCTAACATTTTAAAGTCCTCAGAGATTAACTAACTTCAATAAACAAGGCAAATATATACGTGACAAAATAAAATTATTAGTGCACAATAATGACAAAGCTACTAAACGTGTTCGTATCATAGAAACTAGGCGACCAAAGTATTTACTATCAAAGATATATTGGTGGCACCAAGTGGTTTATTGAACCTGGGCTCCATTTCACCACTACTAGATCACGGTCGCTTTATGTCATTATGTTTATCGATAACTACACGTATCATTTTACACTTAGTAACATGATTTTACTAGAAATTAATGTCAATAGTTAATCTAAGTAAGTAGGCTTCGGTACCAATGACATTTTATTAACGGTCACTAATAAGAGCACGAATATCTCGAGCAAACTCGCACGTTCGTTGAATAAAAAACATTTTGCCTTAATAGTTATCTTTACGTGTCAAGAATAACATTGTTGGAATCGATTACTCTCGTTCGTACATGAAAAAGTTTAATATACTACAGAAACGTTCAGAAAATTGCTAATTCAATTGTTAGGGACCCTTTAAGAGAACCACTTACAAGTATACAGACTGTGATTTAGTATACAGACGCGTTTCGGGATTGCCGGTTTTAACTAGGGCAGCATAGTGGATGTGACTGCTACTTTCAGTAATTTACTGTAGAAGCAGTTACCTTCATTTACCAGCTTAAAATCAGGCGGGGTGCTGTCATATGTCGAGTCACAGTAATAAAATGATTTTTACTGATTTTGATGACAGTACGGTTTGTATTATAAAGGAAACTATCGTAAGGACATTTCCAGATACCACCATTTTTTAAATTTAATGTGTCCAACTCCAGATATTCACATGTCATCAGCACCTAGCCTGATGTTAAACTAGAAAGTGGTCCATGAATAAAGGCGACCGCTACTACAGTTAAATACCTGCCAGTAGCAGTCTACAGTTGGAACCGACAATTTACAAACTGGTCACGAAACGCGACTAAGTCACTTCACGGTCTGTATACTTGTAAGTGTTGGTACTGCCACGAATCGGCAGACTGGACACCACTGTCTACCACTTTTAAATGATCCATATATACTACAGAAACGTTCATGAAATTGCAAATTCAATTGTTAGGGACTCCAAATTAGATCAGTTTAAGAGCAAACAGAGTTTTGGTCGCAGTACGTTTGATTTGTAAAGGAAAATATCGTGAGGGAAATACCAAATGTGAGCTTGTCACCATTTCTACGGGTAAATACAACAATAATAATTTATTATCCCTGAACTAATTCTTCTACTAGGAATTTTACCACCTAATACGTAAATATAAATTTTCATTGTACTATATGTACTCAGTTATATTGCGAGCGTAGTTAGTTCACATAAAAAATAGGTATAATAAGGCTTTTTACACATTACTAAATGGAAGGAATGAAAAATAAATCAAAGGTAGACGTTTTTATGGCGGTATATAACCATAAGGTATTAAGTATTTATTAACAAGTGAATGCACGAGTAAGGAGCAACTACTGAAATAATATTAAAGTGGCCGACGCATAACGTTTGTATAAATATGAATTACGCACATTCTGAAGGAGATTGGACGTTATAAGATAGGAATAATCGATGTCTAATTAATCGATTGTTTTTATATTTCTCTAGTAAGCTACTAAAGGTGTAATTCCGCCGGCGACTGCAGACTGCACTACTTGTGTGTATGAGATTGATTCCGACGACACTAGGCGACACTAGTCTGCAGCTGCCGCGTTTATATTGTTTCTAAACATCATATTGATAATCTATGACTTAGCAAATGCTGATTGTCGCAATAGTGACGCCTTGCGCGGATTCAATCTCATACAAACAAGTAGTGCAGTCTGCGGTATGCAGTCGCTGGCGGAATCACACCTTAAGAGTGCTTTTATAATTGAAACAGGATAACCAAAGTACATATTATATCAAAGATACTTTAGTACCGGCAAGTGGTTATGAACTGGGGGTTTGCGTGACTATCCCTGTAGGATTTTGATTTGAAGTAACTTAGAAGTAACACGGAGTTTAGTAGTGACAAATGATGATTTATTAAATTACGTGGAGTAATAAATAAATCAGTTTTTTTTTTTTTTATAATATTGATCAATATTTTAGATTGTGTTTAGAAAAAGAAAATTAAGATTTAATCGTTTATTCGAATCGACATCGAATCTCAGGTAAAGAGGTTGCAGCTTATTGTAAGTTCCGAAATTCAAAGTCGTTATACAATATCCGGTAGGGGTGCAATGCAACAAAGCAAAATATAGTTAAAAATATATAACTATTAAATAATGCAAAAAAGATATGTTGCAAAATTATAATGAATACATCGTTATAATCTACCGTACATATCATTAGCAAATTATGATTTAACGGTCAAAAACTAATTTGAATAATCTTCCTCACAACATTGTTTAACTTATAAATATTTATTATAATGTATTACTTTACATCATCGATCAGAAACCGATAGTATTGTAACCGGTCAGCAGATCCGTCTATTATTAAATCATACGAGGCGCTCGAACATAAATAAAATCTGAGCCAGCGATTTGTATCTCATCTATGGCGCAGTATCTAGCCCACGGGAAGTTATCGAACGCGAATACAGGTGCAGTGTGGAGCGAGTGTATTTATAGCAGGAGTCGGTTTAGCGCCGATGCTATTTATACCGGACCGGCTCGGATCGATGTCCGGTGCAGCGGTCAATCCCACTCATCTCCGTCACTCATCCACACCTCCGTGTCTCACATAACTCCAGAAAGACTGGGAAAATTATCCGAAAGCGTTCATGGAAGAGGCGAATATTCATTATGGCGTGCAATTACCAATATTTTACGCTTATACTGTTTTTTTTTAATGCGGGGCAGGAGTAGGTTGTTAGTCGACCATGTAGCATTAACCGACGCCTACAGTTATTCATATAGAATGCCTTTTGGCAGTATTTTAGAATTACCTCGGTTTATTTTTTAAATTGTAAAAGCTTATTGATTATGTGCTTTGGGACATTGAACTTGGTGTTATGAAATTTATGTCTTATTTATGCATTTTTTGGGTCATCATAATATGCATATTACAAGTTTATTTGCATATGTGGCGCGTCTTGTTATAACGGTCAGGGTCAATGTCAAATTATACACTTTACGTAAATGTTATGTTTATAAAATGCAAATATGTATATTAGCTTTTTAGCGACATTTTATTAGATTATTTACATATTAATTAAATTTATAAAAAGGTACATAAATCATAATTTCCGCTAACATAACAAGTCATAAATTATATTTTCGGTGTTATTAGCATATAGTGGTTAACTGTTAACATTGTTAAATGTTATAAATCCATCGACAAAAACAATAAAATATCTTCAACTCGTGTTTTATTGTGCCTACAATAACTCGTATATTAACATTTTATTGAATTAATTTGAGAAATTATTAAATAAATCAAACAGATAACATCAGTACAACTTTTTTTTATCAAGAGTGGTAGGCAGACAGTTAGTGGTCACTTGCTGAGTCTACCGATCACCACCACTTTCACAGCATTGAGCATAAAGTGACTCAGTCGCGTTGAGAAATCAGCTTCAAACTCTCTGGTTCCGATTAAGACGGCATAGTGAATGCGATTGCTACTTGCAGTTACTAAAATATATTAATTAATAATGAAGCTACAATATAGAAATATGATTTTTCATAGAGTGGTAGGCAGTGGTGCCCAGTACCACCGCCTATACAGTAAGTATACAGACCATGAAGAGATTTAGTCGCATTTCGGGATCTTGTAAGTTGCCGGTACTAATTAGATCGGCATGGTGGATGTGACTGCTACTTACAGTTATTGAATTGTAATAGCAGTGATATCCATTCATTGGCTTAACATTAGACAGGGTGCTGTCGAGTCGCAATAAATATTTAAAAAAAAACCTTTTTGTGTTCCAGTAGATGTTTCGACTGCGAAAATGTTCAAGGCCGTGAGTTGCAAAAGACGGGCAGACGTGGTGGGCAATGGTTGCTGGTGTAGTAGAGCTCTGAACTGCTTCAGCATAAGCGCTGCACTCTCGTAAAATGTCTCCATGCTATACAGGAAAAGTTAGCACTTAGACTGACATTCAATCGATCAATTATAGAAATTGTCATGCCTTAATTCCCACAGCGGTAGACAGAAACAATGCAGCACCAATTCTACGATCATGTCACTGCTTCCTTCGCATCCCCAATTTTCTATATATTTATTTTTAATATCCCAGATTTTAGCTTTTTGTGCCTCGATCTGCCTGATGATAAGCATGATAGAGGTCCACGAGTGCCGACGTCAAAAAAGTCTCAGCCCACAGCTGCCTCAGTCGCCGTCACTATGCCGGCCTCGATTTCGCCGAGGAACAATAAATCAAATAGTCACACCGTTTTCCCACAGGGATAGTCAGAGACAATGGAGCGCAACTTCCTACGATCCTGGCCCAACTCCCTTGCCTTGATTTGTAAGATTTGCCAAACTATACACTGCTAGTAATCCCAAAAACTGACAGTTTTATAAACTATTTATAAAAAATATCTTAATATCTGTTATAATTCTAATGTATACTTATCTAATGTATTTATTTATGTATAATGAAAAATATATTTAAATTATTATTTAAAAAACATGCTTACCCGATTTTGGTAATGAGTTTTCCATGCACGTTTAAATAACTCGTGATGAAATTCTTATTTAACTGAAACAAAAGAATCAAATCAATACAAATATCACGCCTCAGTTCGAACATGAATAGGCAGACATGGGATAGTTTTTTTAGACTCGACATAATTATGACAGCACCCCACCCGATTTAACATAAATAGATGCGACTGCTACTACAGTTAAATAATTCAAATTGACCCGTTCAACCCCACAGGGATAGATGGATGGCATTGAGCGTCACCTTTCACGATCCTGACACAACTTACTTACTTCCTTGACATTCACAATTCTCTTTATCAATTAATCAATCAAAACGTCACGCATTTTTCCCACAGGGAGGGGCAGAGACAATGGAGCGTAACTTGCCACGATCCTGACACAATTTCCTCGCTTCACTCATATTCACAATTCTCTCCATACATGCTCTATGGGTAAGGCACTAGGCAACCTAGCTTTCTTGAGGATGTCTCCGATTTGGTCGGCAAACAGGCAAACACCCTCCTGAGCCTGCCTCGTTTGACGCATCCATGACATTTTTTCTCTTTATCCAAGCTCTATAAATAACTGTAAAGAGATGAAACCTAATTTAAACTAAAAAGCAACATTACAAACCTCAACTGAAGTCATATTGGCAAGATCCTGATCCCTGGTATCATGTCTAAGAGTGGTAGTGCGCCCGCCGCTGGGTCGAACCCAAATTTCACGTCTCAACCCTCGACCACTTCCAGGAGTAGTTCCAGGGTTACCACTTTCTGCAGCACCAGCGGCAGCCTCACGAGCCGCTCGGCGTTTCCGCTCCGCAGCTTCGTACTACGCAACGATTTATAAAGTATTAATGTAGTAAACAGGAAATAATTTGATATAAAGGCCTTTTTCTTCTAAAAACCTCTTTAAAAGCTTGGCTTTTTATTTTTTTACTAGCTGTGCCCGCAGTTTCACCCGCGTAAAATTTGGTCAGTCATAAAAAGAAGGAGGTTCTCAATTCGACTTTTTTGTGTTTATAACTCGATAACTCATATAAAAATGACAGATGGAAATAAAAATAAATATATATTCCAAACAGTTAAAACTATAGTCAACTAGAACCTATAGTAAAAAATATTTTTTAAATTAAAAGAAACCCATGTTACTTCTAGTACCTCCAAAAATAAAAAACGTAACAAACAAACTCACATTCACATTTATATCAATAGTGGGATATGCATATAGTAACAGAAGGAAATAACAACAAAGAAAAATTTCAAACAGCTAAAAGTGTAGTCTATGGAAAGTATAGTCTCCATAGTACAGTTGATTGGATTAGATGTTGACGTGACTGTCGGTAATACAGTGCGATGGTATTATAGTACTCAGGGTTTGAACCAACTCCTTGTACCTATTTTTATAATAGGATTATTTTTTGTCAAACAACTTTTTTTATTATTAAAAAGAATTTTATGTTACTTCTGATACCTCCAAGAATATGTGTACAAAATTTCATGATGATCGGTTCAGCAGTTTTTGCGTGAAAGCGTAACACACAAACGGACTACATTTATAATAATAGTAGATTAATAATAATAATTTGTTTTCAATTCTCTACAGCTTGATATATTTTCCTTAGTTTACCCAAAATAAATTTCTGAACGCACGCAATTTTGTATGGGAAAATGTTTTTATTTTATTTTATTTATTATAAAGCATTTTTTCTAAAATAAACATAGCCTAAGTTACTCCTTATTACATCAGCTACCTGCCAAAAAAAGTCCCGTCAAAATCGGTCCAGCCATTCCGGAGATTAGCCGGAACAAACAGACAGACAGACAGACAAAAATTGTAAAAAATGTTATTTTGGTGTATGTACCGTATACATATTCATATACATGTATTAAAAAACGGTTATTTCAATATTACAAACAGACACTCCAATTTTATTATATGTATAGATTGTGACACGACATTTGACCTCGACCCAATTGATAAGCAAGAGGAGGTCCAAGAGTAACAACGACTGAAAAAACCGAGTTAGTTCACGGCTTCCCCAGTCGCCGTCACTATACCAGCCAAAGGTGCTTCTTCACGCATCGCTTGAAGGGTCCAAGGTTATAGGATGGAAAGAACACAATTGTTCTACAATGAAAAAACGCACCGAACTTTTTAGTTAGACTGCTGATTCGGTCGACAAAATGCGGATGCTTCCCCCGACCAGTTATTACGGATGTGAAAAGACGAGGTAGGAACTGGTGAACCCCCATTATTATTTTATTTTGAAGTAACATCTGACCTCGGCTTGCCTAATGGTAAGCGAAGAGATGACCAAGAGGGCCGATATCTAACAAAACCGTTACATATGATTGCCGCAGTCGCTGTCACTATGCCGGCCATGGGTCTTTTGCACGCTTCGCTTGAAGGATCCAAAATTATAGGATGAGAAGTATACATTTTAGAATTCTCGTTATTTTTCTAATCATGACATTACATGTCTATGGTGTATTATATTACTAAATATATGGTGTATGATTATTTAAATGATTGTTCCATAAAACAAAGCAGACTGGGGTCTTATAGTGTTTAGAGTTCAACCCACAAGTTGTCAAAGTGACCAAGATTTATAAATATTTAAAACATATTATTGTAAATGTAATTATTATATCTTGTTCGTGTATACCGTTTGTAGACCGAGTGTAGACCGTTTTGACATTTAAACCCGACAAAGTAAAACAGTCACTGTCTTCAATAAAACGACTTATTACCCATTATTAACTTATTAAATTTTAAGTATGATTTTCTTGGAATGTGTTACGCTTTAAAATAGGTTACTGATAATCAACTTAAATAAAATTTAGGGCTGTTTCTAAAGTATGAGTTAAAATTATGATTAAAACACTTTTTTTTATTAAACTTTTTTAAGAATATTCAAATTAAGAATTAAACCAAAATACTTCCTTATATAAATTACGATTAATATAAAATAAATTTTGTTATTTAAAACGAATTAAACTTCACTGCAAATGCTTCACTATATTTAATAATTTAACAAATTTTATTGATTCTGCATATCATCAAATCGATCGCTAAGCAGACATAATTGTTTTGCTTGATGGAATTTTTTGAAATTCTATTTGTGGTGAACACTTACAGATCCGACCCCGCGAAACTATTTGCAGCATGAAAGAAATCACCATTATCGGTTAATGGCATCTTAATGACTAAATGGAAAAAATACTGTACTTATTAAAGAGAAACTTTGTTTACGCGAAATTAATTCACAAGCTAGTTATACTTATTTTGTGACGCGACAGCTGACCTTAACTTGCCTGATAGTAGGCAAGGGGAGGCCCAAAAGCGCCGACGACTGAAAAAACATACTTTTTTTTTATTATTGTGACTCAACATATGACAGCACCCCGCTTGATGTTAAGCCGAAGTGTGGTCCATGAATGAATGTCACTGCTACTACAATTCAATAACTGTGAGTAGCATTTACATCCACTATGCCGGCCTAGTTGGAACTGGCAACTTACAAGCTAATCCCGAAACGTGACTAAATCACTTCACGGTCTGTATACTTGTAAGTGGTGGTACTACCTCGGATCGGCAGACTGCGTACCACTGCCTACCACAAATACTTAGTTTTTGATTGCCTCAGTCGCTATCACTATGTCGGGTGAAGGTGCCGACGTAAACCGTTTAGCTTGAATGTCAATAAATTACCCAAAATTTGTGATGGTACCTCTGTTCATTAATTTACAAAAAATAAAAGGATTAAAAGAACTACAGTTTCGAATAAACAAAGTTTATGTAGCAGATAGAATATTCTGTTTAAAAATATTTAAAATCTACATATAAATACTGTGAGTACTTATAGATCCCGATAGATGGCGTTGCATTATTCGGTATCTCTAAGCGACACTACGCCATTTTGGTATCGGAATCAGCGTAACTCCAAAGTTACAAATCATGTTAAAACAAATAAAATATATTTTAATCCTTTAAATTGCACGGGCGAGGTGTATGTGGCAAGTTTAATTTTTAAAATTAGTACAATTTAAAAATTAATGTCTTCATTGATGTTAAGGTGTATTATTTAAAAAATAAATTTAGCGAAATACAAAAGAATCCAAATGAAAACAAAAACATTGCGGCATAATAATGCTGTGCCTACAAGATCAGTTGCACCCGACGGAGGATTAAAGATCTCTCAATACAGATTAATTTGTGTATAATACAACAAACATACCTTCTTTCTACTCTCTTCAAATAGTGGAAGCAGACTCTCTCGTGCAGATTGGAAAGGATTGGACGACATCAAACTCCTCATGTAATAATATACAGCGTCTAGTTTTCTTCTCTAAAATAAATAAATCAGTTTGTAAGCGAGAAAAGGTACTTCTACCGCACCGACATATCAGGAAACGACCTTATGATTTTGGGTCGGCGGGTCGTTTCTTTGTCGAACAAAAAAACAAGTGGAATGTTTCATGCGTTAAAAATCATGTCTGGACAGTAGTGACTGAGGCGACTGTAAACCTATTTCAGTCGGTTGTCATTAGGCAAGTCAAAATCATATGTAGCGTCACAATAAAAACACTTATTAGGTGTACCCGGCAGTTGCTAATGAGACGTGAAACCTTATCAAGTGACAAAACGTGGCGTATTTAAAGAATTGTTTTGCCCATACCGCCAGTGCCAGTACCAAAGAATTTGGACTTAAGAAATAGAAGGAGCCCTAAAATAGCTACAAAATGTAACCGTTAATATTTGTAATTTAGAAGGTTGTCACTAGTTTTGATGAACATTTGACAACCTAATTTGACACAATAACAAATGACATTAAAATACTTCAAAAAGAATGACGAAACAATTGATGACGAGTAGTGGCACTCTTGCTACCATGTGACTTTTAATTAAGCAGTATTAAAAGTTAACCAATAGGTTGTAATTGCAAAAAGTAGTGACAACCATTAAAAGAAGGTAATTGAAGTACAAGAGGTTGTCTCTTTCAGTCACACGTGGTATAAACCTAGTGTTAATGAGATAAATAACACTGAATTAGTTCTTATTTTAGCACAGCTTCTATTCTTTTCATATTCTTAGGCCAGTACAGTGCTACGTCACTATGACGTCATCTCGTCGTGTGACGTCACGATTTAAGCGCATTAGCAACTGCCAGGAATATTATGAGATATATGAATACTTACTGCATAAATGGCCAATATAGCAAGTTGGTTATAAGGTCTTCCATTTTTAGGATTAATCTGTTGTGCTTTGGTATACCACAGTTTACTTTTAGCATAATTATTTGTTTCATTTATTTGTTCCTTGTATCGAGCGAGATCCCCGAGAAAAATGAATAACTTCTGAACTGATATTAAGGCCAATCCGACATAGCCCAAACCTTTAGGTGGTACTAAATGATTATCATTTATGTAGGCGTCAGTACTAAATTTATATGTTTTCTCTAACATTAAAACGAGACCTTCAAAGTATGTGTTTCCTTCTTCTATTATTGTATTTATTAAACCAATAAGTTTTTGTTTCTCTTGCGCCGTGACTTGTGGTAAGTTCTTTCTTAACATTTCTATAAAGTTGTAATATAATATTTTCCAGAAATGATGTTCTACGTTGTCAGATTGGCAAAACTTGAGATCAGATTTAAGCAGCTGTTCTAATGCACTTTGTAGTAAATTTCTGTAAACAAATACATCAAGTTAGTTAAGAATACGAGTTTATGGCAACCGTGGTTTGTGTAGAAAAAGTAACAAAAACTAAGAACCCCCAGTTCAAAACCACTGTTCGTCCTGCTTCTATAAAATAAGCGCGTTCAGTAGCTTAGTACAGTATCATCTTTGGCTACATATGAAATACTACATCTTTAAAATATCCAAAAATAAGAGTTTGATGTCGTTGAAACTATTTATCGAAAAACGAATGGAAAAGAGAAACTCGAGTTTCGCAAATAATTTAACATTCTACCATACTCAAATCTCCAATTTGGTATAATTGTTTATCTTCTAGTAATTTGGCGCTATGATCATGTGATTGACACGTAAACTTGAGTCGAGTTGTAAACATTATTTTTTAAGTAAAAATACGCAGTATAAATAGTATAATCAAAACACACCTTGTTTCCGCAACATCCGCCCAGTTATCAGCGAGTGGTAAAGGCCCTCTCAGCATATGTGCTTGTAAAAGGGCATCAGCTCGATCCACTTTTTGCAGTAGAGCACGATGTTTAGCCGCACGCTGTGCATCACCAGCTTCATAACCTCGACTAGAACCACTTCGATTACCTAGATCCATTCCACCTAGCAGAAGAAATCGAATGTTGTGAAATTCATTTATTTATTTCGTAAGTACAAGTATAAGAGATAACAAAGAACTTTGAAAGCTAAAAGAACTTTGCGGCTTACTGTCTTTGAAACGTCGGATTAAACAAAATGATTACGATAATAATAATTTTGAAAGAAAGTTTTATTTGATATTCAAATTATATTTAAATCATACAAAACCCTTATTTAATTTCATTCATCTATGCTTTCAGTGTACCCAAACCTATTTAAACCTTATTACTGTTGGCTTCTAATTAAAATTAATTGGCAGTTAATTGGCAGCCAGAAAGCGTTTAGTTAAACAAGTATCCAAGAAATATTTTACAATTAATTTAAGTACATAGAAATAAAATATTTGAATACCTCTATCCATTCGTAAGTCTTCTTTTCCTGGACTAGTTTGTACAATAATTGGTTTCGATGGGTTATGGTGGTCAAACAATGTTTTGTGAGCTTGACTATTTGTTCTGCTGTGAAATAATTACAATATAATTTTGATTAAATATATCAAAATAATAATAATATAACAGTATAGCTATCAAGTGGTGTAGTGGTAGGACAATGGTCAAGAAAATTGAGAGCACAGGTTTAAAACCACTTGCCCGTACCAATGTATCTTTGAGATATTTACTATGCTCGTCCTGTTTCTATAATACAAGCAAGCACTTTAATAGCTTAGTATAGAAATGCAAATAAATATAATGTTCTTACGCATTTTCGATAATTCAAAATTATCAAGTAAGATGTGGAAACAAACATAATAGCATTTCAATACTATTAGATAACAATTGCTAAAAAGTTTATGAAAATTTCATCTTCAAGGATGATTATAATGTTATATATTATAACATTAACGAACCGGAAGACGCAGCGTAGATAGGCCTCCCACTACGACACAGTGAAAGTCACGGGTAACCGGTGGATGCAACTGGCATCTTGTCGTTCGGAATGGCATTCTAAGGGGGAGGCCTATGTTCAGCAGTAGACGCCTTCCGGCTAATGATGATGATGAGATTAATATATTCAAAATATATCTTTTACTACATACCCATGGTCACCATGTGAATTATTTTGTGGTAAAACTAATAATCCTGGAAGATTAGCTGGTCCATTTGTATGGTTTGTGGTGGATTTCTCATTATTTTTACTCTTACTCGGTTCTTGGTGCCTAAAATAATAACACACCACATTATATTAACTTACACATAAACACTTGTTAGTGGGACATGAGCCAAACTTAATTTTTGTTTGAATATATTAAAAATATATATATTAAATATATAAAATATAAAAAATATATTAGTTTCATAGCTTTTATTTGTAATATTTAATAATTATATTAATTTATGCAAATATTTGTTAATAAAAAAAGAGGTGGATATTTGCTTTAGGTCTGGTTATCAAAGTAGGCAGTGGTACCCAGTCTGCCAATCCGGGGTAGTACCACCACTTACAAGTATACAGACCGTAAAGTGATTTGGTCGCGTTTCGGGATCAGCTTGTAAGTTGCCGGTTCCAACTAGGCCGGCATAGTGGATGTGGTTGCTACTTACAGTTGTTGAATTGTAGTAGCAGTGACATCCATTCATGGACCACACTCCAGCTTAACATCAGGCGGGGTGTGAACATAGGTCGAGTCACAATATAAAAAAATCAATCAATCAAATTGTCACGCCTTTTCCCCACAGGGATAGGCAGAGACAATGGAGCGCCACTTGCCACAATCATGACACAACTCCCTCGCTTCCTTCACATTCACAATTCTCTTCATACAAGCCCTATGGTGATGGGCACTTCATACAAGCCCTCCTGGGCTTGCCTCGTTTAACGCATCCATTCACATGATGCGTTAAAGCTAGGTTGCCTAATGCCTATAACCATAGAGTTTGTCACTATGTCAAGCCACAATAAAAAAAATACCTGTCATTATGCTGTTTCTTTGACTCAAGTATTTCTTCTCTCCAATTTGTTGAGTTAGAAGAATGACTTGATGGTGGGTGTGGGTGTGCTGCTGGTGTATTTTCTGAATTTTTCCCTTTGCGCCTACTAAATTTTCGCTTGGAGCGTTTTCCACCACCTTCGCTGTTACCACCACCTGTGTTACTGGGAGCCGGTGATGCCCTTCCACGTTCAACGCTTGGTGTACGTCCACTGTTTTTCTATGGAGTATTTTATTGTCATTTAAATTTTATCCTAGTTGTTTTATACATACATAAACATGTTAGATGGTACAAGATTATCTACATATATTATCACTTATTTTTTATTGTGACACGACATCTGACCTTGACTCGCCTGGTGATAAGCAAGAGGAGGTCCAAGAGTGACGACGACTGGAATAACCGAGTCAGTTCCCGGCTGCCCCAGCCGCCGCCACTATGCCGGCCTAAGGTGCTTCTTCACGCATCGCTTGAAGGATCCAAGGTCATAGGATGGAGAGAACACATGGGCTGGCAACAGGGACATTCTTAAAAAATCAGGGGCGGTTGTGCCCATAACCTTAGAGATTGTAAGTAGAAAATTGTGAATATCAAGAATGTGGATGAAAGTCAAATGATCGTAATATATTATTACCTGATGTCCCGATCCCCATGACGATTGGCCAACAGGCGCGGGTACACGGAAGCCATCATTGAACCGAGGACTGGCTGCTCTGGTTGCTGAAGTATCTCTGCTGTTACATTGTGATACTATCCTTCTGTATAACAAAAAAAAACATTTTGAAACTGTTGAACATCATTCATATTTTTCCTGCCCAGCCCTGTCGTTTACTAGCATCTGTCTAGAGAATCAAGTCGTGACAATTTGATTGATTGATAAAAGCTGGTCTATTTTTAAAATAACAATAAAACTAGTGAATTTTCTTCCAATTGTATTCAAATAAATTTTAATTAAAACATATAGGTATTTAAATTTGTTTAGATTTTGCGCGAACATTGTTTAATGAATTTAACATATTTTATGGGGCTTACTTTAGTGTTTAATTTTAATAAAATTTAAAAACATAGTAAGCTGCTTCATTTAACAGTTATCCTTTCTTGTGACTCACCTAATGTTTATGTTATGTTCCTTTTTGAGATGTTCTACTAATCGACGCGATTGATTTCTCCAGACATTCCTGTTTAACACCTGACACTGGCAGAATTGTCGTATTGTACATTCGAAATACGACTTATCAATCAATCAATCAATCAAATTGTCACGCCTTCCTCCCACAGGGATAGGCAGAGACAATGGAGCGCCACTTGCCACGATCCTGAGTCCTGACACAACTCCCTCGCTTCCTTCACATCCACAATTCTCCTCATACAAGCTCTATGGTTATGGGCACTAGGCAACCTAGCTTTCTTGAGGATATCTCCGATTTGGTCGAAAAACACCTGCCTGGGCCTGCCTTGTTTAACGCATCCATTCACATGAGATTTACCTACCGAACCTATATAAATTCTTTTCGTCAATCTTCTTTCACTCATCCTTTCCATGTGCCCAAACCAACTTTACATACACTCCTTAATGACTGCATTTCTACAGCGTTAATTCCACTCTCATGCTTCTTCTGCCACACCCAACATTCACTTCCATATATGAATGTAGGAACGAGTTCCGCATTATGAACAGCCAAAAATATATAGATAGTCTATATTTAAACAAAAAAATCACATACCTTTCAGAGCTATGTTCTCTGCTGAACGATCGCAATGATCTCCAGCGGTCCAGATCGTCTCTACTATTTCCTATATTTGAAGAGACATTACTTCTATGACTGTCTCTTCTCTCTCTTCTCAAGTTTCCGTAGCCACTTTCGTATTGTCCACTGTCTCTTCTGTTTCTCTCCTCTTCTCTTCTAGATTTACCATTCTGTTGTTGCTGGTTATTATTGTTATTAGAGTTCTTGCCGCCATTCCTGTTGCTACGACTCGAACTTCTGTATTGCAAAACGTATAATAATTTATTACTAATAAATTCATCGAACTGTGATGTTTTTGATTACGCCTGTATTAGGATTATTTGTGACTGCGAAAACTACTGTGAAAGTCAGGATGTAAATAAGTTTATTTTTAATAGTATATGATAATTATAAGAATATTTTAATGTTTAAGGCTCTATGGAGCTGACATGTCTTAATAGACAAAAGCTCCCAATAAATATAGATTAAAAAAAAAAGAATATTTTAAATTTAATTTTTGTTTTTGATAGTGAAATAATTTGTAGTTAATCATTTATTGTATAAAAATCAAAATTAAAATTTTAAAGGAACCCCCGTAACGCCTGGAACCACTTTGGTCATATCATCAGCTTTATAGTAATAAACAACATTAGTCATGGCTCAATAGTTATATCCCTTTAATATCCATTATGGTCATCCTTTAATATCCTTATGGTGCATCATCAGATAACTACTCCAGGTCTTCAATTTAATAATGGCCCAGCTAATGGCTCATAGAGAGTAACAATTTTAGTTCAAGCACTATGATATTATCTGTTATTGATTTGCTGATCTGAGAGGATTCATGATCAGATACTCCCGACCTTCAATTTGATAACGGCCCAGCTAAAGGCTTAGTTAAAGCACTACAGTTCTATCTCTTTTTTTGCTGATCAATTGATATCAATTTGCTGATCTGAGAGGATTCATAATGGTGCATCATCAGATTGCCCGGTCTTCAATTTGATGACGGTCCAGCTAAATGCTCTTAGTGAGTAACAATTTTAGTTAAAGCACTATAGTTCTATCTCTTGTTGATTTGCTGATCTGAGAGGATTAATGATGGTGCCTCATCAGATACTCTCGGTCTTTAATTTGATAACGGTCCAGCTAATGGCTCATAGTGAGTAACAATTTTAGTTAAAGCACTATAGGTCCATTTCTTGTTGATTTGCTGATCTGAGAGGATCCATGATCAGATTTTTTAGATCCGGAATGTTTTATTTTATCGCACTAACTTTTCTACACTTAGTTTCCTACCTTCAAGACAAATCTAATAAGTCCAAACTTAGTATACCAAAAAAAAGTTTGAACACATCCAGGATTTCGTCTCCTACCTTCGAGTTCCATCATCAGAGTAGCTCAGTGGTACCAGTTAAAATACACATGTATTTGTATACGTTTTTATTTCAAATGTTAAGTCACAGATTTGTTTAAAAGTAAAGTAAATACCTATAAGGCTGGGAATTCAAGTCCGATTTTCCTCTCCGATAGTCCGATCCGATTGTCTGATCAGACAATCGGAAAGCACTCGTGCCATACATTTGTTTGAATACTTAATACACGTCAGATCCGATAGTCGGATCGGATGTCAGAATCGGAAACAACGCCAAGGCGCTTACGATTTTATGGCCGATCCGATTGTCTGAAGGTGCAGTTTTCATACAGAATACAGAAACAAAATAGACGTCCGATTCCTACTTCCGATTTGTAAATAATTTGCTCAGCAATATCGGACGTGTATTCCCAGCCTTATGCGTGTTTAGAACGACAACCCTTGTACGTCGCTATGCGACGAAGATTGTTATTTTATGTCAAATAAATATGCCATTGTTAAAACACGTAAAAAATGTTATAATTTTTCCCCTAAAATATTCAATCAAGGTAATCGATCTAAACTGCAAACCAACCTCGCCATATGAATATTTTAAGGGAAAAATTATAACATTTTTTACGTGTTTTAACAATGGCATATTTATTTGACATAAAATAACAATCTTCGTCGCATAGCGACGTACAAGGGTTGTCGTTCTAAACAGCGCGTCTAAGATCGCTACCGCAGCTAACAAATCGAGCTGATGACCTTGAAACCCCTGATCAGATCTTCATCAATTGTAGCTAAGAACCATCTCGATCACGTCAGCTTTCAAATGAAACAAACCGCATCGTAATCGGTCCATTCGTTTAGGAGCTACGATGCCACAGACAGACACACAGATACACAGAGCCACAGATACACAGATACACAGATACACAGACAAGTCAAACGTATAACACCCCTCTTTTTTGTTCGGGGGTTAAAAAGGCGACTTGCCGTTCTAAATGACAAATAAATAAATTCATTAACCCTTTTTAAACGACGCGAACTTGAGCATGCGCCATGTTGGCTGACTTTACAATTCGAAATGAGTGGTGATTTATTGAACGATTATATTTTTAATTGTTTAATGTTGATTGTAATAATCTAGTTACTTTAGTAAAAAAAACGGGACGTCCTAAAACTCGACCAATCCCACCGGAGAATAGGCAGCAGCGCCCTCTTAACGTGCGGCGAGTATACTGCGATTTTAAAGCCGCCTGCCAAGTGAGGGGATTATGGCAACAGCCCGTCTTATTTTACGGCAGCCTCAGTCACCGGCACTATGACGATGAGTTGAGGCGAGACCTGCCATAAAGACTTGTGGCAGCAGTCTTACACCAATGTCTATCAGACCGTGAAGTGACCAGCTACGGAAAATAGTCGGTTCTATCATAATGGATGCGACTGGCACTCGTAGTTATTTAATTATAGTAGCAGTTTCAGCTTGTAAGTTGCCGGTTACAACTAGGCCGGCATAGTGGATGCTACTGCTACTTACAGTTATTAAAATTGTAATGGCAGTGACATCCATTCATGGACCACACACGAGCTTAACATCAAACTGAGTACTGTCATATGTTGAGTCACAATAAAAAAAAAGTCCTCTTAATTCATGGGTCACACTCCAGCTTGACATCAGGTAGGAGGCTGTGATATGTCGAACCATAATTAAAAAATATTTCATGATAGTTTCGATAATAGCTAAGTTGCCTCTCTGCAGATCCAAGGGATCTAGAATCCATAATTATTATTCGAGCCAAATTACTTAATAAATGAAAATTAAATAAAGATAGAAGAAACTGTGTTGTGAATGAAAATCTTTTTTATTATTGTGACTCGACACCTGACCTCGACCCGTCTAATGGTAAGCAAGAGAAGATCCACGAGTGCTGATGACTGAAAAAACATAGTCAGTTCACAGCCACCCAGTCGCCGTCACTATGCCAGCCAAAAGATCCAAAGGAAAAACAAATCACTATCGCGTCTATTTTAGTTTTGATTTTACAATTTTATTTTATTATTCCAACGTTTCGAGAGCTTTGCAGCCATCGTGGTCACGAATAGACGCGATAGTGAGCCGCATAAAATATGTTTGATTCATTAATTAATGTTCGCGCAAAATCTAAGAAGGATTTTAATGTTTAATTAAAGTCTTACCGTTTATCCCTATTACGTGATTTGCCGCCTCGTCTCTGTGGCTCTTGCGTTTCAATTGGTTTTACATCAGGCAATGGTTTCACAGCGTTGTTTGATGTTGCTGTCGAATCATTAACGTCGTCCAATTTTGAATTGTTCTCTACTTCCTCCGCCCAATCCTTTAAAACAATTTATAGTATTGAAAATCAATTCCAATGAGATTTAATTGTGTCGTTACCTATTCACAAAGCACGCCATATTAACAGTTCTGTTTTGAACTGTCATAATTATAGTTTGATCATTTTGCAACACCTAAACTATGTAAAGGATATTTTTCAACTACATTGTAATCTTCGTACATTAAAATATATCTGTGTTGCCTAGTGCCCATAACCGTAGAGCGTGTATGAAAAGAATTGTGGATGTGAGGGAAGCAAGGGAGTTGTGTCAGGATCGTGGCGCTTCATTGTCTCTGCCTATTCCTGTGGGTGAGGGGCGTGATAATTTGATTGATCCATTGATTTTTCTTCATACAAGCTCTGTGGTTATGGGGCTCTGCAGACCCATATAAATAAAGGACATCCAAAACATGGTATTTTATATATGTCTTGAATAAAATAATAATATAATAATATAAATCATAAAAGAAGTGGTAGGCAGTGGTACCAAGTCTGCCGATTCAATTCAATTCACGCCTCTTTCCCACGGGGATAGACAGAGACAATAGAGCGCCACTTGCCACGATCCTGACACAGCTCTTACGCTTCCTTCATATCCACAATACAATACAAGCTGTAGAGCTTGAGTTTATAGGATATAGGTTATGGGCAGTAGGCAACCCAGCTTTCTTAAGGATGTCTTCGATCGGAAAACACATTCCTGGGCCTGCCTTGTTTAACGCATCCATCCACATCAGATTTATAAATTGCTTTCGTAAATCTACTTTCACTCATCCTTTCTTTATGCCCAAACCATTGCAGCATCCTTTTGTCAATCCTTGTCACTACATCTTCTTTCAAACCACATCTATCGCGCACTATGCTATTCCTTATTCTATCCGCTATCATTACTCCACATACACTCCTTAATGACCGCATTTCGACAGTTATTATTATTAATTAGTTTTATCATAAAATTAAAGTTACAATTCATAACATACTTACTAAATTTGTAATATCTATAAGGTTACTTGTGCTAGTTGTGTCATTGGCATTCTTGTTGTCATTTTGGGTGGGCTGGTCATCTTCTTTAGCTCTTTGTCGTCTGAAAATACATCTCATGCTTACGTTGGGTTACATTCTTGGGCTGCATTATGTTTTATATCTTTATAAAACCATGGGGATAGGTCCTGTCTCTCCCTGTCCCCATGGGAAAAAGGCGTGACAAAAGGACATCATTCATTCTGGGCTTCTATGTACTACTTTTGCAATGTCCGATGATGAAAAAATTATAAATGGTAGTTTCGATACTTGTATTGATAAAACTAATAACAATTTTGCGTTTAATTGCTGTGCAATTGAGTCATTTGGAAAATAAGATATAGATTTTGTATCATCTGTCAATCAACGCCACATTTGTTCTGCTTTGAACTGTCATAATTATAATATGATAATTTTGCACACCTAAACTATGCAAAATGAAGGATAAATTCCAATTATATTGTATTCCTCGTACATCAAACTATTTTAAAATGCATATTAAGCTGTTAATACAATTAAGCCCCAGTCCCCATACAAAATAAATGATGTCCTTTGATTTTTAATAAAACTAAATTATCCCCAGTGTTTGTGGCTACAGTGGCAGACTCAACCTTCCAATAAATATGCGTGAAGAAGCACCTTTGGCCGGCATAGTGACGGCGGCTGAGACAGCCGTGTACTGGCTCGGTTGTTTCAGTCGTCGGCACTTTTGGATCTCCTCTTGCTTATCATCAGGCAGGTCGATGTCAGATGTCGTGTCACAATAAAAAAAAAATAGCAAAATGATAATACAATATATCAGTCACATGCTAATAATCGATCAATCAAATTGTCACGCCTTTTTTCCACAGGGATAGGCAGAGACAAGGCAAGAGACATCTTGATAACTCAGTATAAAATATTTTAGAGCCCCCTGGCATAACTTATTTTCTGAAGGACAAAACTTGTAGTATTATGTAGTGTCTGTATGTACTTTTAGTACTTACATACCCACTAAGTTGGGTCTGGGGGCTCTGGGATCTTATTCTATTAGTATAATGTATATCAGCCATACATCAACTGAGTCTGAAATATATCAGTCTCGCATCTTTGCTCTTAGTAGTATGAAATAGTATTTTCTTAGATTTTACGCGAACATTGATTAATGAATCAAACAAATTTTATGCGGTTTACTATCGCGTTTATTTAGGTTTTGATTTGACTTTTTTTTCCCGATGTATCGAGAGTTAAATGCGATGGTAAGCCTCATAAAATTTGTTTAGTTCATTAATATAAAACATACCAGCATTAAACCTTACTCAACATAAAATATAGCAACCATACATTAACTGAGTATAAAAATACATTAGACACACCTAGTAAGGAGTAAGCATTTATTAAACTATTCGAAACGAATGTCTTACCTTTTCTTTAGTTCTCTTTGTCTTGATTTCCCACTTCGTTTATGTGGCTCTTGTGTTTCGACTGGTTTAGCATCTTGTAATGATTTCATTAAGTTAGGTGAACTAGCCGATGAATCATTCAAGTCATCAAATTTTATATTGTTCTCTACTTCTTCCGTCCAATCCTTTGAAAGAAATCAATTGTGACCATAGTTATTAAAAGGATTACTTTTTAATGACCAGCATAGTGATGATGACTGAGGCAGCCGTAAACTGAGTCGATCTTTTCATTCGTCGGCAGCTCCTCTTACTTACCATCAAGTCACAAATATATCACATATATTGACGACAGGCGTAGCGCATTGGTTATCCCACCACTACGTTACCCGTAAAGTCCTCGGTTCGATTCCCGGTCGCAGCAAATACTTGTGTTATAGTTTTTATTTGTAATATTTATTTATTGAATTAAACAAATACTTTGTTAACTAAAAAAGATGCTACTGGCCTGGTTGTCAAAGAATGGTAGGCAGTGGTGCCCAGTCTGTTGATCCGGGTAGTACTACCAATTATACAGACAGTAAAGTAACTTAGTCGCGTTTCGAAATCAGCTTGTAAGTTGTCATTTCCGACTAGGCCAGCATAGTGGATGTGACTGCTACTTAGAGTCATTTAACTGTAATAGAATTCACCCCCATTCATGGACCATATAGAGCTTAAAAGCCCACCTTGTCATATGTCGAGTTATAATTTAAAAAATATTATTTGTGACTATATTAAGAATATCTTATATGAAATTATCAAGCTATAAATCATATTGTGTACTATGTAAACAAAGGATTTTATCACAATTATGCACACTATTCAAATATTATAGTAGGGGAGCCCAAGAGGCTAATCGGGGATTTACTCGAGCGTCGTAGGGACCTATTAAATATTAAAGTTTAGGTGATAAAAAAAATTAAATGTTACGTGGGTTTTTGGTTTTAGCCGTGGGGGAAGGCTGTACGGATTTTCAAAAATGTAAAAAAAAAAACAATTAAAAAAATATACTCGAGCGCGTCAGATTTTGATATTGTATATACTCCACGTGTCCATAATACTGTAGGTATGTTAATCTGACGGTTTGCATGGTGGGGGTGGCAGTACGGAAAGGTAGAAAAACAAAAAAAAAAATTTGCTCGAGCGCGTCAGACATTCAGAGGGGATGTTAAATAAGCCCCACAGAAGCTCCCATTCAAAAGACTGACCATTCCGACATGACGCAAGTTCGTGGCGGAGTTTTGAAAATGTAAAAAAAAATCGTTAATTTGAAATACTCGAGCGCGTCAGTCTTTTATACAGAAGGTTCAGTAAGATGACCCAATTGTACTGACCCTTAATCTGACAATTATCTGGAGGGATTTCATTAATCTGACAATTTGAAAAAAAAAACGGTAATTGGTAAACGGTTTTTAAGGTAATTGTTACACACTCACTATAGCACACTAATCGCGGTATAGTTTAGACTATTTCTCTCTCTTTCACTCACAATCACTGCCCACTTTTACTAATAAGTAATAATATCTCAGAAACTGTGTGGAATATGAGCTATATTATTGTAAAGTTTCAATAAAATCCATTTAGTAGTTTTGCGTGAAAGAGTAACATACATCCA
Source organism: Tinea trinotella (assembly GCA_905220615.1). Classification (NCBI taxonomy): domain Eukaryota; kingdom Metazoa; phylum Arthropoda; class Insecta; order Lepidoptera; family Tineidae; genus Tinea; species Tinea trinotella. The sequence goes on along the minus strand of HG992308.1, from coordinate 6,927,934 downwards.
TCCATCCATCCATACAATACATACTATAAACTTTACTTTACTTACGAAAAAGTATATATAATTTATGGTTATTAAGATAAGATCTTAAAATCTTCTTTCTTGTACAGTTTATACTTTTTTTACATTGTACATTAGGTCAAAATGTTCATAGGCGTTCCAAAAAATATATGTTCTATGTAATTTACTGTTAAATTTTAAAATAAATATTTTATAAGAGACCATTTAACACCTTTAAGGGGGTTCGGCTTTAGGAGGTGTTTTGTAACACCCTGTATATTAAGGCTGTGCGAGAGAGTAATAGATAAAGAAGAAGTGAAAGGGAACGAGAGACGCGAAGTGGGGAATACATGCTCTACTGCAACTGCTCGCACAAAACTATATCAACGATTTTTGCTACTTCGGCTTGTTGAAATTGACAGATTATAGTTTTTTAGTAATTCTTAGTCATTTTTCTTCAAAATAAAATTAAAATCGACCGCGCTCGAGAATGTCCAGGTGACGATTTTTTTTTACAAGTTTGTGACCTTCCCATTCTCTTCCGTCACACTCAATCCATCAGATTAAGAAAATGTGCACTTATTAGTATGTAATTAACTCACCTTAGCTTAATCTGACGCGCTCGAGTATATTCAAAGATCGATTTTTTTTTACAATTCTGACCAGCTGCCCCTGTATTAAGGGCTAATACTTGGTAGATATACTCTACAGGGTACAAGGTATCTCCCATAATTTAATCTGTCACGCTGGAGTAAATCCAGAAATTTTTGTCTATGAAAATTTCGCGTTCCGATTTATGCAGTTACATTAATAAAATTACAAAGCAGTGCCATTAATAATAGTAAAGCTTTTATGCCACTTCGTTCAAAGTTACAACTCGATACAAAGGTACCTGAACTGACTACGTTTTTTAAAAATATTCAAGTTAGTTAGTTTATAACTTACGATATCGTTTCCCTAGTGCCGATTACTACAATTTCATAGACACAACAGAATTAGAAAAAAAAACAGTTTGGCAGCTTATAAAAGATCGCATAAAATTTGTGCCACAACTAAATTAGCATTTATATATTATTTATCTTGCAGTGAAATACTTTTATAATTACTGCTGAAGAATTAAACAATGTGGTTAACTATTAACAATTTATATTCATCAAAATCTGTGTTTCATTTTGTGAAGTAAAAAGTTTGTTTACCTTTTTAGCCCATTTGGGTTGCCCTCATTTTAATGAAATAGTCATGCAATGGTTTGCATTTGCAACGGTTTCGGTAGAGTCCAGTTTAAAACCACCATCTTTGATACTCTGGTGGTCATAAGACTGGTGGTCATAAGACTTCCACTGCTGAATTAGAATTCTGAATGACAAGATGCAAGTTGCATCTACCAGTTATACTTTAGTGAAATATTTAGCATGCACTTGCTTATCAGATTCTACTATAGCTGTTTTCCATGGTGGCCCAGTTTCTAGTTTTTAATTTTTTATTGTGACTCGACATATGACAGCACCCCGCTTGATGTTAGGCTGGAGTGTGGTCCATGAATGGATGTCCCTGCTACTACAATTCAATAACTGTGAGTAGCAGTCACACATCCACTATGCCGGCCTAGTTGAAATGGGCAACTTACAAGCTGATCCCGAAATGCGACCAAATTACTTCACGTTCTGTATACGTGGTACTACCCCGGATCAGCAGACTGGGTACCACTGCCTACCACTCATTTATAACCAGACCCTAAGCAAATATCGTTTTTTTTTTAATAAAACAAATATTTGCTCCGACCGGGAATCGAACCAGGAACTTTACGCGCAACAAAACAATCTTTGACCGTTCGTCTACGCCTGTCGTGTTCTATGATTCAAACACGTTTAGTAGCGTAGGTGTGGAAACAATATATAAAAACACAACTTACTAAATTAGTGATATCTATGAGATTACTTGAACTAGGTGTATCATTAATATTCTTTTTGTCAATTGGAGTAGCAAGATTGTCATCTTTAAGGTCCTGTATCATTGCCGCGCAATTTTGAACAACCTCAGCTGGTGTTATATCAATTTCATGGTTAGATGGGTGCAATTCTTCATTACTGTATGCTGGTTTGCATCCGTTTTTGTTACCTAGAAATATATTGATTCAGATATTAATATATAATCAATTTAAATAAAACTAGAGAGATAGACAGAAACAATAGAGGGCCACTTTACATGATCATGACACAAATCTCTTGCTTCCTTTACATCCAGGATTCTATCTCAAAAATTGTGAATCAATAATACATTTTAAGTACTCTAAGCAGTAGAATGTTACTATTTAAATACTTTAAGAAACAAAAATTGATGCTGTTGTTACAATTGCCAGATTAGCCCATAAGCAAATTAAGCAATGCCTAAGGCATCATGTCTCGGGGGGCACCAAAAACAGCACCAAACAAAAATTATTCATCACCACATTTCTTTTGTCCTTCATACATATTCTAAGGTTCGTAACGATATATCTCGTATTAAATACATAACCTGCCATAACCTTAGAGCTTGTATGAGGAGAATTGTGGATGTGAAGGAAGCGAGGGAGTTGTCAGGATCGTGGCAAGTGGTGCTCCATTGTCTCTGCCTATACCCGTAGGTAAAAGGCGTGACAATTTGATTGATTGATTAAAATACATTTTTTTCAAGACTAGATTAAACACTAGTTCGTTTATTGATAGGGGGGCCCATAGGCACAGCATTGCTTAGGGCATCAAGTAGTCTTAATCCGGCACTGATTGTAACTAAAACGGCCAGACAATAATTTAATGACATCCATATATCTTAGTCCGCTATTTACAATTAAGACAACCATGGTGTAGTGGTTGTGGACTAGCTTCGCAAACCAAGAGCCGCCTGTTCAACACTACTCACTGATTGGTATCAAAACCAAAATAAATGTGGTAGTAAGCCGCAAAAAAATTGTTACACAATAATAAATCTACAGCGAACGTCTTATAAATAAAATTTCATTTACTCGATCTCAACTTAACTTCAATTTAGATTCTAAGTTAACTTATCAATATATTTCTTACTCTCTCTAACATTAAATTATTATATAATACATATATTGATAAAAAATTTACTAAAATGCATTATTAAAAGGAGTCCCTTTAGGCAAGGTTCCGAAGATACTGGCAGCATACCCCCTTTGAATAGCTAGACTAATACTTTGTCCAAGGTAGCTGCCAACTCTTCGGTCTCCTGTGATGTCGACTAACCTTTTTGATATTTCCTTAATTGATTAATTCATTAATATTAATTTAAAAACTGGGTTAAAAAAGCAAACTCAACGCCTTTGGAAACGGAGTTGAAATTAAAGTATAAGAAAAACAATACAAATAGATAGTCCACTAAAAAAATGTTTGTACAACAGGTGCAAATATATTACATTCAATATTATTAGTTAAAAGACCCAACACATTTGCCAAAATTATCAGTCACAATTGTAGTTTTTTTTTTCTTCATTGAACTAGAAAATTCTGGCACATTACTGACACAGTCATAGTGTTGTGTTATTTGCTATTATTACATAAGACACTACTAATACAGATTGTACAAATATATTAATAGAATCAATCACATTGATTGTAGCTTGACCAATGACAGGAGGGGTCCTGGTGTTAAGCTGGAGTGTAGTCCATGAATGGAGGCGACTGCTACTACAGCTGAATAGCTGCAAGTAGCAGTTGCATCCACTGTGCTAGCCTAGTTGAAAATGGCAATTTTCACGATAATTTTCTATGCAAAGTTTTCTATGCAAAAACAGAATAAAATTTAAAATCATATAAAGCAATAGTATCACAGTAACATATTAGTAACAACCAGCATAGTGAAGGCGACTGAAGCAACAGTGAACTTTGTTTTTTCAGTCGCTGTCAGATGTCGCTCTTAGACCTCCTCTGTCAGATGTTGAGTCACAATAAAATGATAAAATGAATATAGGATTTATAGGCGACCGTGGTGTAGTGGCAGTGCAATGGATACGCAAACCGAGAGTATGAGTTCGAGACCACCCACCGGTACTAATGTATCTTTGATATATGTACTTTAGTTGTCCTGTATCATGATACAAGCACTTTAGTAGCTTAGTATAGAAATGTGAGAAAAAAAAAAAAAATCATGTTGTTATATTTATGTATCCCATAGCAAAAACACATTAGACACTTGTGGTGGTCATGAAGGCATTTGAGTCAAATAGCCTTTAAACTGTGGAGAATATTATTTGTTCAGCTGTTAATTAAATTATGCCTCTTATATTTCATTTTAATGTGTTGATAGATGTCTATTATTATCAATGCTAAGGCCTGTTTTTATTAGGCCAATTATAAGAGTGAACCATATCTCTACCTTATTTTATATTATTCAATCAATCAATCAAATTTTGACGCCTTTTTCCCACAGGGATAGGCAGAGACAATGAAGCGCCACTTGCCAAACACTAAAATATATTCAATTGCTAAAATACATACTTGTATTGCAATTAGTCTGATATTTAGTTGTTTATTTTGAGCATTTTATTTTATTTGCTTTGGAGTTATTTAGCATTGTGGCAAGTGGCGCTCCATTGTCTCTGCCTATCCCTGTGGGAAATAAGTGTGACAATTTGATTGATTAATTTATTTCTAAAAGCTTAAGAAATATATATAAAATATATTCTAGTTAAAATAATATATCAAAATTATTATTTAATGAAATAAAAATATAATATACCAACCAAAATCAGCAAGCAGTCCTTTGCCAGTTTGCAAATTCCTTAACGATTGTTCACTAATGTGTCCCTCACTATTGCCAATGGGTCTAGTATCATACAAATTGGTGTAGGAACCACTTGGTGTGGATCTCATTGATTGTTGCATATCATAAGTCCTCATATACTGTGCAATATACTTCTCTCTATCCTCATCCCGTAACCTTCCTCTGCCTCTAGATGGCAATGTTTGGGACCACATTGGAACTGGATTTTGCACTGCATTAGGATTGTAGTGTGGAGGTGGCAAGTGGGGTGAATACCTATCCCTGTTTAAATCACTATTATCTATACTTTGATGGCCAGACTCAGCCAAAAATTTCTTACGAAACCGAGGAGCTAAATTTTCTAAATTTACAGGAAACTTTTGTCTTGGCATATCTGTGGGATATCCTGATGAATTCCTTCTGCCAGATGGGGGTTTCCCACCACTACCAAATGCATTCTGGCGGCCAGCTGATGTCTCCATGCTTCTACTGTCTCTATTACGATTAGAATTAGAGTTTTGCTGAGTGTGTAAAGGTGATGTTGTTCTTGGTTCAGAGACTTGTCTATAATTTTTATTATAATTGAGATCACTGTGAACATTATCTTTGCGGTGAGCATCTCTCCTTGCTGAGTGACCTCTGCTGTATGAACCAGAATTACTATGTTTATCATTTGTTCTACTATCATAAGGCAGACTAGAATAATCACCAGCACCTGTAGAGTAACTTAGTTTTTCATTATCAGCACAATTTCCGCTGGATCTTGGCACATATAGCTGTTGTTCTGGTTTTCTTGATTTAGATGCACTGTTATAATTTTGTTGTTTATCACCACTGTTTACATAGTTTCCTTGATCTTTACCCCTCTGACCGTTATCATATTTACATCTATCCATTTTAAAATCGACAATTTGAGACGTTTTCTTCAATGGACCACTACCAGGCGTATAAAATTGTTGTTGTGGTTTACCTCTTCTGAAATCTCTAACACCATCATCCATAGCAATGCTGCAAATAAACAAACATTATTAACAATATTAAACATAACCGCCGTGTATAATCAGACGAAATGAAACTGAACGTTAAACCAATAATAATGCAAATCTTGCAAAACAGTTGTTATTCGTATAAATATATAAGGTTATGTGTAATACACAATATAAGTATTTTTTTAAATATTACAATCAAACAAATGTTACCTTCAACATCAAGATAAAATAATTATCACAATTACATTGAAATATTATAGGTTTTACTCGAAAACAACACTTATACGCGAGATACAATTTCTGAAACTAGCATTTTTTCAAGTATAGTTCTACAAATTTGAAAATTTCAATTATTCAGTAGTGATAGATGAAATAAAAAGCTAAAAAAATACTAGTAAGAGTAAGATAGTAGTACAAAGAAATGTCAAAAAGATAATCCTTTATTTTATACGTATAATATGTTGACCATAATAAATGTGCAGGGGTGTTTATGTCGTATAGTAACCCCATATGCATGTATTTTAATGTTACTTTAATTTTATAATAAAATGTTTTTTTATTTTATTTTAACACCATGAAATATATTTTTAGTAATGTTATCATAAATCTATTTTTTACATAAACAACCCAATATACTTTTAAAATGTTGCTAGCCTTGTTTAATTTTTGCGCACGAAATGAATCTTTTCATTAGAAAGTTGTCTATGTTACTACGGCGATTAAACATGCTTGATCATTTAAAAAGTTCTCTGAATCAATAACAAAGTACGATTTAAAACATCAACATTATTTTTTCCAATCATGTTTTCAACCTGCACCAACTATCGTTCATTTGGATGACGTTTAATAATTAAATGTGATGTGATTATTTATTTGTAAAGACAATTTGTAAATTTTGTACAGTGTTAAGTAATATTATCCAGTGTGTATCTTATTTTTGTCATATTTTACCGAGCAGCTTACATGTATGTAAAATAATGTCCTTCGAGTACTTGCCCGTCGCCGAAGATGAAAATGAAGAGCCCATCGAGCTGCCTATAGAAGAAGATGGCACTTTAATGCTGACTACAGTTTCGGCGCAGTTCCCTGGCTGCTGTGGTCTCAAATATCGTCATCCAGAATCTAAAAATATCAGAGGTATAAGGTTAAGAGAAGGACGATTGTATCCACCACCCGAAGGATGGGGTCTACATATTTATATGTGTAGCTTTCCAAAAGAGTCGAAGCGGAAGCCGGGAGACAATGGCGAGTCATCTAGAAATAAACGCAATGACAACCTCTGTATTGACCTGATTGTGTTGGGGTTACCATGGAAGGCAACTGAACAAACAGTGAGGGAGTATTTTGAGAAATTTGGTGAAGTACTGATGACACAATTGAAAAGGGACCCCAAAACCGGTATGTCGAAAGGTTTTGCTTTTATTAGATTTGCTTCATACTCATCTCAAGTGAGAGTTTTGGTTCAAAGGCATTTGATAGATGGTCGCTGGTGTGATGTCCGAATACCTAATTCTAAAGAGTGCTCAGTCACCTCTATGCCTTGCAAGGTGTTTGTGGGCCGTTGTACAGAGGAATTGTCAGCCAATGACCTGAGAGAGTACTTCTCTCAGTTTGGTGAGGTTACAGATGTGTTTATCCCTAAACCATTTAGAGCTTTCAGTTTTGTGACTTTCCTAGACCCTGAAGTCGCACAAGGACTCTGTGGACAAGATCATATTATAAAAGGAGTATCAGTGAATGTTTCAAATGCAGCCCCTAAACAAAATAAGTCTGCAAATCAAAGGAATTTGCCAAGCAGAAGTTATGATGATGGACATCCACATAACCCCACTAACAATAACTCATGGAGTAGTCGTAATATGGATATGGTAAATATGCAGGCTCTGAGTATGTCTGGTCAACATGGCCAGGCAGCAGTTGCCGGAGGTGGTGCCCAAGGCCAGGGTGGTAGTGTGCCACTTGGCATGGGTGGATTGCCAGTTAATCAAGCATTAGTTGCCGCTGCACTTAACCAAGCTGGTTGGGGGCTCATCAACAATATTCCTGCGGGTGGCTCTGAACAGGCCGCATTTGCTGGCCCAGCCTCATCCGCCGCCCCACCTAACTTCCTATCTTGGATGCAACAAGGGAATTCTGCCCAAGGACCTTCTAGTCAGTGGGGGCCGAGACATCAGTCCCAGGGGCACTCAGTGTGATTAGCTGCCTGACAGATGAGCTCATGATAATCTCTGTGATTGTAGCAACAATTTAGATAATTATCAGTGGTCTTTACCTTCAAATGGGTTGTTGAAATTGTTGGAGAGTGGTTTACATACATAGTTTGCTACTAATGTTATTTATTTATTGTGAAATTTTGCTTGAAGTTTGTTTGGTTGATTTTTGGAAAACTTAATAATCTATATGAAGTTTTGTGTAAAGTGTAATAGAATCAGACACACATTTATGTAATTTGTGTTATGTAACAATAGATAACAGGATAGGAAAACCTTATTTTTACATTGTGTTGTATAAATTGAACTTTTTACTTTTATAGAATATAGCATGTACTACAATTGAAATAATAATGTGATCAAAGTGACTTAATATGCTTTAATTATAAAGTATTGGATATTACATATCTAAGAAGATACAAACTATTAAATCATGAATGCCAGATATTTATTAGTAAAATATATATAAATATTTTTATTTACAAAAAATAATATACATATATATGTTTTTTATAAAAATGTTATATTGCAATGCAATAACTTATATTTAAGAGAAGATTATATTTATATTAGCACAATAGATTTCAATATCTTCAATGTTTTGTTGTAATATTTTGCAACAGCTAGTTACCACAAATTATGCTTTGAATACACTCTCGCCCATGCATAATACATACAGGAAACAATCTGTAACATTACAATCTATTATTACACATTCGTAATAATGACTCTTTAATATATTTAAATAAATTTACAAAAGTTAGCTTCGTAGTACTTAAGTAGTTTAGGAACATTTTGTAGTGAATAAGATGAACACATTTTTACAATTCTGATACTCTTCTGCCACCATGCACCAATGCAAAAAATATGATTATTGCACATATTATTGAGAATATATAATATGTTTCTATAATCATTTATTGGTGATTAATTGGTTTAGTTCAATTATTATAATGTGAGTTTTTTGTATGTACCTAATAGTAAATACAAATGAGTTATTTTTAAAATGGAACTTTATTAAAAGAATATAATTTATAGTTTACTTATTATAAAGAAAACTAATTAATATGGCATGGCGTTTCTTTAACGGATGTCATTCCTGGTTAGAGAAAATATTTGTTTCATTTTATTTATTGGTATATTTATTAATTTAATTGGATAATACAAAATATTTGTTAATAAATTTGGCACATATATTGCTCCGGGTCTGATTGTTTAAAAGTTGTAGGCAGACAGTTGGTGGTAATTTGACTATTGTGCAGACTGTGAAGTGACTTAGTTGCGTTTCGGAAACGGATTGATAGTTGCTGGTTTTTACTAAAATGCAGGTACAGATGCACCTGCTACTTCTAATGATTTAATTCTATTCTAATAGTAGATGGACCACACTCCAGCCCCCCTAGCATGGCAATCCAAGAAGCAAGATAAAGAACTGCAAGGAGTATTATTGTAACTTATTTTAAATAACTTATTAGACCGGCACATCAAAATATTTATTAAAGTTTTCAACATGAAGTTTTACAGAATGTTTAAAATTCTTTTTGGGGCACTGTTCCGATAAGTTAGTTAAAATGTGTTGCAATGATATTCCTTGCAAGTCTTTATCTTGCTTCTTGGATTGCCGTGCTAGAGGGGCAGCTTACATAAGGCATGGTGCTGACATATGTCGGCCTCAAAAATAAAAATAACGCATACAAGAGACTCTGCTTATAATAATTGACACAAAACCGTATTTTAGGAATATAGGCTACAACTAGTAAACATAGTTTGTAGGTTGTAGTCTAAATAAATAAACAGGACTTAAGTGTTTGGCGTGATAATTACTATATTTATATATTATTTAAAAGAGATATATATATATTATATAGTTATTGAGAATTTATTATTCTATTAGATAGAATTTAATATTGGTACTATTATTATTTTGTTATTAGCCAAATTATGGGATGTGTTCGCATTAGGCGTAGGTAAATGTAATAGTAATCAATATTACGAGATAATGAAATACACTCACTGTGATATTAGATAAAGACAGAATCTACATTTTATACAAAATAGAAATTTGTCTTAGTCAAAATAAAACTATGTTATTTTATTACGAAGTGTTTGGGTGTGGTTGCTGTGGGTGTTTACGTCAATTATTGATATTCTGTGACCACTGACCACGTTAGACTGATAATATGTTAATGTGTACGCCATGTGTAATGAGCCAGCGTTCAATTGTTTTGCTTTTTTTTAAGTGTGTACCATAACACACTTAGGCGCTCGCATATGATGTGACATTTTGTTTGTTTGTTTTAAATGTGCTATAGATGAATATGTATCAGAGATGCTGGATCATTACAGCCTGTTGTAATTGATGGCTAAATGTGCTCGTAATGCGAACTCAACCCGAATCTGTTCTAAATGTACCAATTTTTATATATTCCTTATGTAACAATTATGGTTTTCTTATTGCTGAATATATTGAAATGTTTGTCTGATTCGTAGCTTTTGTTTAGATAGATAAGATATTGTGCTTAATTAATTACTTATATAAATTATATAATTACATAATAATATGATGTGGTACAAATGTAGATTGATTGAGATTGAAACACAGTTTACTATTTTTATATCAACTCTACCATGTTAGCAAAATAATTGTCACAATTATAATAATATAATAGTTTAATAAAAACATATATCATATGGGAAATATTCACAATAAATATAATCGATATTAAATGTTATCATGTTTTGTTACTAATGTTATGTGACTAATTTATATATTTTGTGTTTAATGCATAATTCAATGAGGAATATTATTAAGATGGAAAACTTTGATGGATGAGTGGACTATGGCCATTATTAGAGTCATTGATTTAACAAAAGTGGAAGATACGGTACGAACACAATACGCGTGGAACTGGCAAACTACGTCTAACAGACGCACTTGAATCCAAGGCACGACCCACTGTCGTTAGATCACACATACTCTCTGTCTCGCTCGCGTCCCACTGAGACAAAATTTACTACCTCTTTTGTTAAATTTCTCGGTAACGAAATCGTAGATGCATCTGTGGGTGTGACTTTGCGTGTAGTGGGGTGACTTTGCGCATGCCGTATCTTCTCCTTTTGTTTATATCTAAGCTTGGAGTGACTCGTGCGCTCGAGGCGTGGGAACACAAACGAAGACATTGAGTTACCTGGTAAAGCAATAATGTAGGGAAATAAGTACTCAATATTTTCTAATGCCGTCTTACAAATTTATATTATTTAAATGTTAACATGAAATGTTTGTATAGAGAGTATATATTTTGCATGTTGATGAATAGATAGACCGAATACGGACTTAAATAGGTGTGTCACAGAATGTTTTCCATGGTTTGTTTATTATAGGTAATTATAATCGATTTGTTGTTATTGGTTGCTTTATATTTGTATGAATTTTAATGAGGTTTTTGTTTAGTCTAGGACAAGGTGTGAGTGTTTATTTATGAAATTATGACAAATAATGTTTCAGTCAACGGAGTGTAATAAAATAATTGATAAAATATATACATGTTATGAAACGAAATGGATTCTATTTTATTTTAATAAACTTTTATCATGTATCAATCAAATTGTCACGCCTTTTCTCACAGGAATAGGCAGAGACAATGGACCTCCCCTTGCCACGATCCAGAAACGCGTTGTTTTCCTCACAACCACATTTCTCTTCATACAACCTCTGCGCTTATGGGCACTAGCTAGGCAACCCAGCTTTCTTGAGGATTTCCCAATTAGGTGAAATATCAAAATTAAATCAAATTGTAACGCCTTTTTCTCACAGGGATGGGCAGAGACAATAGAGCGCCACTTGCTACGATCCTGACACAATTCTCCTTATACAAGCTCTTTGTTTCTTTTTACATCATATGATCGTAATATTTTTATAATAACGAACATTTAAAGTGTTCGTCATATTATGTTGCTACATTTAGATAATTTGTTGTTTTTATATTTGTAATATTTAATAATTAGATTAAATATTACAAACATTAGTCAATTAAAAGGCTGGTCCGGGGTACCAACAGTTACAAGTGTAAAAACTGTAAGGTGACTTAGTAGCGTTTCGTGATCAGCTTGTAAGTTGCCGGTTCCAACTAGGCTGTCAAAGTGAATGTGGCTGATACTTACAGTACTGATAGTAACCGTCGGATCGTCTTAATTCTTGGACCGTACTATTACCTAATATCAGGCGGGATGTTGTCATATCTCGAGTCTCAATTTTAAAAAAAATACTATACATAAATATCTACCTAAGATAGTGCCTTTTCATAGTCCCGGTTGCCGGGTACGCGCAGGCGAAGTGTATAGGCATTACGCCGGTATGCGTAATGCTACTTAAGTATACATGCCCACACTCCGCTGTCGGGTACCCGGGGCAAACGAAACGTGTCAAAAGGCATTTACTGTAAAGGAACGAGCTAAATAATCGCGCTAGGAATGCAGTTGTGACTTCATGGTCACCTGTCTATTATGAATAGTGAAGTAAAATGCAAAATGTCAATAACGATAAACACACACTATCTATTTCCTTAAAACCCAAATAGATATAGTTATTACAGACAGAAACAATTTTTGATGAATCATATATTAATTTAATTTTGAGAATAGCGACTGCATGTTTTTTTTTCTCACATTTGAATCTAGTTTCTAATAATGATTCTAGCCTGACTACGGATGACGACTCTCTTTTATTCAATTAACTCACTAATTTTTCAATAATCACAAAGAAAATATGGACACGTTTTTATCGATACTAAATGACATCGCCGAGCTATGAGCGTCAATAATAGCGGCCACTTTGATACGGGTGGGGGATTTTTACGCTCCACGGCACCCCAGCCCCCGAATCTATTTAGCTTGTTCCCCATCTATAAGTTGTTAGAGGAATGAAGGGTTTTGTCATGGAGAGAGTTGAGACGGGAAAATATATTTTTAAATAGGTGTGCCGGGTGCGTAGTCGAATCGGCAACCAAGTCAACTTGGTTTTAAAATCTAAATTATCCTATGTATCGTAAGATCAAGGACGAATCAAATGCCAAGCAATAAAACTTGCGACAAAGTTTAAGCTCTAAAATCTTAATTGTATCTCAACAATTCAACATGTTAGCTCAAACCATTGATTTAAAAAAATAAAAGTCTTTATTAATTTATTTTCAAATGTCCAAGAAATTTATTTTGCATAGATGTATTTTATCACTTTATAAAGAATAATACAGGAGAATTACAATGAAAGGCTTTAAATAAAACTTAAAGCCTTAAATGAATAAAAATTGTGAACGCAAATGACCGAGAAACCAATTTTAAACGTGTACAGCGGTTTTCCTAGAGATGAGACCATATTTTCTGCTGCTAGGCATCAAGATTATTTCGGCGATGTAAATCTATTGTCTGTTATGTATGTGTCGCATTATCATCAATTTCATGCCTTAAAGGTCTCTGCTCACTACAACGTATCATACTATGACCGTAATAGGAACGTATTGGGTAAAAAAATATTATTTTTATTGAAAAGTATGAGACTATGCCCACTAGACCGTTCCGTCACCGACCAGCACCGTCGCCTACTATGCACGGAGCGTTAATTAATTGTGGGCGAGAATATTTTGCCGGTGCCGATACGCTCCGCGCATGGCACGCGATGTTGCCAAAACGATGCGCGCAGGCGGCGAAACGGTAAGCATTCGGAAATACTGAAAGAACTTTTCTTCATCATCAACTAAGTGCTGGAATAACGTCCAATATTTTTCTTTAGTTTTTCGTTCCTTTATAGAATAGAATCCAGTAGTGTCTAGTGTTTTTTGGTTCTCTTCTTCCTCATCCAATATTATGGCAATTATTGCCAGTTGTCTAACAGTATTTTTTTTATAGGCATACCTATTTTATTATTTTAAAACTTGATAGCACTCGTAAGACGTCCACGCAACATCGATACGCATGCGAGAATGAGACGGTTTCCTATCGATTTCCTATGTATGATACAGATTACATACGGGATGTATACGGGCACAGAACGCCGTCGATCCGTTTCAGTGGGCATAGCAGGGCGTATCGTGTTGCTTTTAATGTCTGATACGTTAATATCACGGTCATAGTATGATACGTTGTAGTGGGCAGAGATCTTAATGCCCACGCAGCGCCACTCTCCATGATCCTGACAAAAATCTCTTGCTTTCTTTACGCCGATAATTCTCTTCATTCATGCTCTTGGGGTCTGGTTGTGGCTTTATTAAATCATTTTCATACAACTTGCATGTAAATAATTATACATATATGTCGTACTAAACTAAAGACATGTCGTACCCCCCGATCCGCATTGACAAGCGTTGGGGAGTAGCCAAATCCTGTCTGGGTATGCAGTGGGATAAGCTGTTCTTTATCGAACAATTAGATATGCTTGTCATGTGACCTCGACCTGCCTGAGGTACAAGATGCCGGCGACTGCAAAAACCGAGTCAGTTTACGGTTGCCCCAGTTGCTGACACTATGCCGGCCAAAGGTGATTAAAGACGCAAAAAATTCGCTATGTCTGCAAAGTTGCAGTGGCTTCCATCATAGTCGGCACTAACGCATGTGAAAAATGAGATAGATCGATTTTTTTATCGTCGGCTCTCTTAGATCTCTTCTTGCTTACCATCAGTCAGGTCGAGGTCAAATGAGGCATCACAATAAAAAATGTGGAATATTAAAAATAGGTATAAGTTGATTGTGTGTAGCTCATTATGTTCTTAATTTGCTTTGGATTGAACCTTGAACCAATATGATTTAGCTGGCCTAGATGAATTCTAATCAAAGATTAGAATCGAAGGGCACTGGTTGCGACAATTGAAATCGAGAGAATAAATCTACCTACACATGCAATGAAAGAAAATAGGTACATCTAAAAAAACGAAGCAATATTATTAGGTTATTAGTTCTCGTTATAATGCTCGTACTATTAAAATGATTGTGTGCAGCTTGAGGTTCATTTGATAACTTGGGTTTCAGGCCCTGGTTGCTCACATTACTAGGATTTCCATTAGATACTAGGGTTGCAACATGGCAACCCTAACCGTGCCATTGTATCTTCGATTGTTCGGTTGTCCGGTATTGTCAAAATGTAACAAAAATAGACCCGAGTCAGTGGCGTAGCGTGGCGGGGGCGGCTCGCCCCGGGCGGCACATTTAGAGGGCGGCAAAATTTATAAAAACTGAAATAAATCGTTAAAATTTGAACCTGAAATTCATATTTTTGTTGTACCTATGATTAAATTCCTAAATAAGGGGGCGGAAAAAAGTTTGCCCCCCTTCCGTTGACGCCCGACTTCCGCCCCGGGCGGCTGACTTCCACGCTACGCCACTGACCCGAGTAGGCACTTTTTTTAGTAGGTACTTTATCGCCTCATGTTCCTCATTATTGTATTATTAACAAATTTCAGCCTTACAAAACAAGACATAACCTGTTGTAAATATACAGAAAATGTTAAGAATATAGCAGTCGGGTTCTCTGAGGGAACTATAAAGCTATTCGATGTCAGCACTGGCGCTTGTACGCATAATTTGGTTGATGATGAATGCAGATCATTTCCGGCACCGGTAACATCAATCAAGCATAGACTTAGTAGAGAAACCCAACATTTCTCTGATACACTCTTATCTTCATGTAGGTAAAGTATTTTAAAATAGATACACACATTATTAATTAGCGTAATACCCCTGAAGGCGTCGCTAACGCTATACGGGTTGCATACAGGCATCATACGGGATGTATACGGGCACAGAACGCCGTCGATCCGTTTCAGTGGGCATAGCAGGGCGTATCGTGTTACTTTTCATATCTGATACGTTCCTATTACGGTCATAGTATGATACGTTGTAGTGGGTAGAGACCTTAAAATAAGAATAGGATCGAATCGGCGCCATTTTGTGACGTTTAACTCTGCAACCAACTTCACTTTAGTATGGTGTTTTTTTCTTTGCGGACCTTCAAGAAAATGACACCTTTAAATCGTTTATTGACATGTGCTGGCGATCTGCAGCATGGCGGTAACATCAAAGGAATAGCAGCAATTGACTAAACGCGGTGACAAAACCGATGGCTATTCTACGCTTAGCGAGGAAGCCGTATATAAAACTTCGTCGCCGTCCATGATCAAAATACCCAAAACGTTCCAACGACCGTTTGCTCAACCACTAAATTTATTTGGCTCTTCCTTCGAAAGCCTAGGTCTGTTGGGCCGGTGTATACGCAGTTAGACGAAAAGGATAGATTAAAGTAACGTGTATCGTTACGTAGTGTTGTTAACAATGAACGGTAACCTAATATTAGTTTAGTGTAAGGATATCCTAAATATGATAGAGTAATAAATTGATTCCTACAGTAAGATCCAAGCGAACGCGGGGCTAACTACCCAGTTCAGACCGTGAAGTCGCGCTTCTGAATAGAGCTGAAAGTTCCAACTGGGCCGACATAGATGCAACTGCTACATGCAGTTTTTTTTACTATACCAGCAGTAGCCTATAGGACAGCACTCTAGCTTAATACTTATAAGGGAGTGTAGTCATATATCGAACTACAATAAAATATATATCCGAATGAATCGTGCCGGATCTTGGATGATAACTTGACCCGGCTTTCCACAACGGCTTTAAGCCTAATTTCTTATATTTGTATTATGAGACGCGAAATCTGAGTTCTGGCCTCAACTTGCTTGACGATAAGCAAGGGGAGGTCCAACAGCTCCGAACACTGAAAGAACCGTTTCAGATCACAGCTGCTCACTCGTCGCCACTATGACGGCCAAAGCTAGCATCCAATATTACAGAATCCATCCAAAATTAACTGTTTATTATGCCTAGATATAAATGGTTGCGTCAAATGCTGGAAATATCCACGCCAACAATGTATTTATACGATAAGAGAGAAACGCCAAGCTCTGGGATTGATCTATCATCCACATCTTAGAAAAATTGTAACTTACGGCGACGACTGCATACTCAATATGTACAATGAGGAGACACAGACTTTGGAGCGTAAGTTTCATAAAAGGTACGTTCCATTTTATTATTGTTAATCGATGGCACACGTGGCGCATTGTTTAGCGTAAAGTCTCGGGTCAATCCCGGTCAGAGCAAAGATTTGTCTTATAGCTTTTATTTCTAATATTAAATATTACCTCTCCTTTTTTACCTTTTTTTATTTAATAAACATTTTTATACTAAGCTACTAAAGTGCTTGTATCATAGAAACTGGACAACCAAAGTACATATATCAATTAAAGATACATTGGTACCGGTGAGTGGTTTCGAACCCGTGCCACTTGGCTTACGTAGCCATTGCACTGCCACTACACCACGGTCGCCATTAGGCAAGTCAAGGTCAAATGACGCGTCACATTAAGAAACAAAAGAACAGTATCATATGTATAGCTTTAAATAATAAAATATAAAATCAAACTTTTCCCCAAGGATCCACAAGGATAGGCAGAGACATAGAGCGCCATTTGACACGATTTTATGAAAGGAATTTATAAATCTGGTGTGGATGGATGCCCTAAACGAGGCAGACCAGGAAGGTGTTTTTCGACCAAATCGGAGATATCCTCAAGAAAGCTAGGTTGCCTAGTGCACATAACCGTAGAGCTTGTATGACATGTATAAAGACAATTATGGATAGGAAAGCGAGCGAGTTTTTACAGGATCGTGGCAAGTGGCACTGCATTGTCTCTGCCTATCCCTGTGGGCGTGTAGAATTTGATTGATTGCATTTATTGTAGCGAAACAAAACGAGATGGGCACACATCGAGAATTTACGCTTGTGCCTTCCATCCGTTGTCAAGTCACGAGTTTGTATCTGGTGGGTGGGATGACTATGTAATGTGTTGGGATGACAGGCAGCCATACGCAACGAAACAATTCAAAGGAGTGCATATGTGTGGAGATGGCATTAGCTTCGATAAACCAGGAAATCAGGTCTATCTATATACTTTTTTATTCATTGTGGCTCGACATGGATGTCACTTAACAGCTGGAGTGCGGACTAGTATCTGCTTTTTTAGAATTTCTAATATGTAGTTCCTAATAAGCAGATCATATAATGCGCTTAAAATAAGAATAAGACGGAGTCGGCGCTATTTTGTGACGTCTAACTCTCCAATCAACTTCACTTTAGTATGGTGTTCACTTTAGTATTGATAAATGAATATTTTTTTGCGGCTTACTATTGCGTGATCACGATAGCTGCAAAACTCTCGAAACGTCGGAATAATAAAAACAAAACTTTTTGCGATAGTAAGCCGTAAAAAGATTAGTAATTCACTTAAAAATAAATTTAAAAATAATAAAAAATTACATGAATTTCTTTAGATTCTAACGTGTTCCTGGCGAGATCAAAATGCGATCCAAGTGTGGGATTATGCAACATGTAAATTATTAGATAATATTACACCAGATAATGTTAAAAGTAAATTATACTGTGGAAGATTTGTGCCAAATACAAATTTGATCGTGTGCGGCGGGACCGCTTGCAATGTGTTACGGCTTATAGATCAAAAATCAAAAACGGTCAGTGTCTCTAATTTACCTACAGGGCATGGACAAAACAATATAAAAAAGATAGTAATTTATTATTAAGGTCTTAGACCTTTAAAAAAACTTCGCGGTATAGATTCGTAGAGCTCTTATATATGACAGCACCCTGTCTGATATTAAGCTGGAGTGCGGTCCATTAATGAAGGTGACTGTCACTACAATTAAATAACTATAAGTAGCAGTCACATCCACTATGCCGACCTAGTTAAAACCGGCAACTTACAAGCTGATCCCCAAACGCGACTAAGCGACTTCAAGGTTTGTGTTGTACTACCCGGATCGGCAGACTGCCTATTACTCTGAAATAGATTTTTTTAAATTTATTGTCTGACCTCGACTCGCCTGGTGGTCGCAAGAAGAGGTCTAAAAGTGGCGACTACCGCGAAAACCGAGATTCCACGGCTGCCCCAGCCGCCGTCACAAAGCCGGCCTAAGGAACTATTAGATGAAGCAATAGATTAAAGTCTGCTCAATTATGTAGGGGTCTAGCGATTGCAAAGGCCACGGAAAATATTTGTTGCTCCTCAAACCAAACCATTTTTGTCTCTTTTCTTTTGTGTTATGTTATATTTGTCTGTTGGAATATGGCAATATGTTTGTCATAGTAAGAACTTCGTTATTAAAGTATGTCTGAATATTTATTCGCAGTGATGTGAATACCACAACCACTGCAACTAATGCAAAATAAATGCACTATATTGCATGTTCTTATTTTGTCTACCCCCTGTAGTTATGTTTCTATAACGTCTGCCTATCCCTGTGGGAAAAAGGCGTGACAATTTGATTGTTTGATGCTATAATATATACCAATAAATCAAATTGTCACACCATATTCCCACATGAATAGGCAGAGACAAAAGAGCGCCACTTACTACGATCCTGACACAACTCCCTCGCTTTTCTCAAATCCACAACTTTCTTTATACAAGCCCAACGGTTATGGGCTAACAAATATTTAAATTTCACAGACCTTGTGCTCAATACGGGGCAACACCCGAGGCATTATAAATCTTGATATCGGCAACATCAGAAGGAAACCTGTACTACCAAAAATATCATACGTGACTAAGGAAATTAGAAAAACCCCAAGAATATCTTTTGTATCTGGAAAAAGTGTACAAACTGTAGATTTTGGATAAGATATAAGATAACAATAAAACTTCATAATACAAAGTTGTACATTGTCTGTATTCATTTAAAATAATTTATACAAATATCAAGTTTGGCAAGAATTCATAAATAAAAAAAACATAAATACATCTACATGGTGTTATATACAGCATTTGAACATCTGTTATTTGACCGATTCAAGTTGAGCCTCGTCAGCGGGTGTGTCTTCCCGTGTTGTAATTGTTTTTTAGTTTGAGCTTTAGACATCACAGTAGATACTAGCATGTCGTGGTAGGCGACAGACGCCATGGCTACCACGGTGGGCGCCACGGGGGGCCTATCAGACGCACTGCGGGACACCGCCCTCGACCGAGCGTCGCTCTCCGAATTATATCTACACTTTTTAAATAATAATTCTTGCGGAAGCTTATTGCCAATATTATCACAAACAGAGTCGCACTTGTGTGCGTCGTACTTGTCGACGAGAAGGCGGACGGAGAGATCGGGTTGATGCCGCGCGGCTTTCGTGAGCGCCTCGAACTCGCGGCGGCGGCTGCGAACGAGTCCGGAAGCAGGCGCAGGTAGCATAGCACGGCGCGGGATATCCCCCTGCGATGCCGGCCGCCGCAGCGCACCACGCACCCAACTCGTACCGCACACGCGACCGCACCAAGTGGCCGCTCGCCGCCCACACTCCAACTCTTTCGTTATGGCACACGAATCGTTCAACTTTTTCTCGTTCTCGCTGATGCCTCGCGGTCTCCCACAGTTGCGTCTGCAAGCTCGTCCTTCACCGCACTCGCTGATAATGCTCAAATCAGTGCCGACTTTCTGTTGGGAGCTCTTCGACTCGGCTTCCCCTCGCTCGTCGGATGGCATCTCCTCCTTTTTGTTTTCTTGAGTTCTCTCAATATTCTTTTTATAAAAACACGAGTCCTCTCTGATGGCGACGTGGGGCCTCGTCGACCTCGTGTCGAAAGACCCCCACGAGGAATGCCTCGACAGGTCCGGTACCACTGCGCTATCGAAAGAGCTCCAAGAACTCTGTCTGCTGGGCGGCATCGGATCTTCTTCGTTCGATCTTTTCTCTTCGGACACGGTCGCGTAATTATCGTTCGATCTTGACTTCAAATCAACGATACCACTGTCACATTTTACTATTTTATTAATGTCATTATTGTTTTGATTCACTTCACATTTAGGCAAACGAGTCTCCCCCGGGTCCCAGGGAGGTATTTTGTAATTGTCGTTTTGTTTATTTGAAAACTGTCTCGTGGGTTCGGAATCGGGTTGCGCGAAGTGCAGCCGCCGACCCTCTATTTCGTGCACGAGCAATCTGACAGAGGTGGCGGGCCCCTCCCGCAGGCGTATAATCTGATTAGGCGAAACGCTATAGCTGGCGCCTGCACACATCATATGCCTAGTCTCGGCGGTGAGTTGTTCCAGTGATAGCGATGTCGGCGGCAGAAGGTCAGCTGCGAGCCGTGAGTCAGGTGACCACGATCGCGGTCTGCCACTGCAGGAGCCAGACAGCGCTTGGATGAGCGGCGTGGGGTCCATAATCTTATTTTCAATTTTGGAAGCCATCTTGGGGGACTTTAAATTAGTTTCTGATTTTGAACGTTGTAATTTCTCCTTATTTTTCATTGCATCTAAAATGCCTTGATAGGTTTCTAGTTGACCGAGGAAATTATTATTTGGCTTAATACAATTTCGTTTTTGTTTCACGTGCTTTAATGCTTTATCGAAATTCCAATTGTAGGCTTTCATTGCATATGCTATGACGACAGAGGCAGACCTGCTGATGCCCATTTTGCAGTGCACGAGAACCTTGGAGCCTTCGGTTTTAGCTTTATTTATATACTTGTAAGTGTTGTCCCAGTGTTTTAAGAGATCAGTCTTTTCATCATCGTAAACTCTTATGTTCAAGTAGTCAAATACTCCAGGAAAAAAATTGTCTATTTCTCGAGTGACGTTGAGGATATGCCGTACTCTGAAATATAACAAACACAACTATTAATAATATTTTAATTAATTTACTACAATGGCGCATTTGTAACACATCAGTCCGCTACGTGTAAGGTACCGGGTTTGATTCCCGATCAGAGTCAAGATTTCTTTCATAGTATTTATTTGTATTATGGAATAATACAAATAAATACTACAAATAATTGGTAATATAAAATATTTGTCCCAGGTCTGGTTGTTTACAAGTGGTAGGCAGACAATATTGTACAGTCTGCCAAACCAGACTAGCAACCACCACTTAATAGTGTATGGAGATAGACCATGAAATTACTCAGTCGCGTTTCGAGATAAGCTTGAAATTTTCAACTTTGGTCGGCATAGTGAAGCAAACTGAGCCGTGAACTAAGGCGGTTTTTTCAGTCGCCATCAGGCAAGTCGACGTCACAATAAAAAAATAAGCCGGCGTAGTGAATGCGACTGCTACTTGCTGTTATTTACTGTAGTAGTAGTCTCTTTTTTCTGTCAAGCTAGTCGTGGTACAATATTTAAAGAGCCCTTGCCCTTTTTTTTGGTAGAATAATTGCTGTGTTCCAATTTAGTCATTTTTTTACAGCGCGATTAAGTGGTGGACCCCCCATGAAGCGGTGATCCATGAGAAATAGAATTGACTCTAAAGTCGATTGAAGCCCGACTTTAGAGTCAATTAATGAAAGGTAGCCCTTACCCATTGCGCCTAAGTTCCTCCAAATTGCTTGCGTTCCACTCAGATCCAAGATAGACATGATCGAATATTTCCGTCGGTGCATCCATTTGGCCCAATATCGTCAGCATTTCTTCATCAATGAAGGACTTGTACTCTGCCAAATCCATGTTCAGTTCATCTTCCAAACGCCCACGTATCACTTTACTTGTCACTTCATCCAAGTCCACGCTCATCATGATTTCTTTCAATGTACACCGAATGATTTGCTCTGTCTCATCTCGCTTTCTCGGTCTGTTGAAAGAGAAACGTTATGTTACTATTAAATATATTTTTACAAATGGTTTTTCAGAAATAGGAGGCGGAAGAAGCATCAGAGTGGAGTCAACAAGGAGTGTATGTAGAGTGACGATAGCGGATAGAATAAGGAATAGCACAGTGCGCGATAGATGTGGATGTGGAAGAGAAAGGATTGACAAAGGAATGTTTCGATGGTTTGGGCACATGGAAAGGATGAGTAAAAGTAGATTGACGAAAGGAATTTATAAATCTGATGTGGATGGAACTGGGTCTGGATTAAACGAGTCAGAACCCAGGAGGTAGTTTTCCGACCAAAGAGGAAAAGAAATGTCGGGTTGCCTAGTGCCCATAAATGTAGAGCTTGTCAAAAGAGAATTGTGGATGAGAGAAGTGAACCCAATAAAAAATTGGGTTGATTTTCACAGTTCACCATTTGGATTTGTAACACGATGCAATATTTAAACAATATTTAATTATTTAGTAAATATTATCATCAATTTCACGCCTTTGTCCTATTCTTAGGATAGGTGCCACTTTTCACGATCCTGACACGACTCTTCTGCTTCCTTCGCATCCACAATTATCTTTATACAGACTCTATGGTTATGAGCACAAAGGATCCCTGCTTTCTAAGAATGTTTACTTTCTAATACATCACTATTTTTATGACTATTTTGTCATTAATATTAGGTAAAATTACTAATTCAATATATATACATACAAAAAAAACAATAACACTTTACATGTTGTGTACATTATGAAAATTACTAAGAACTAATGATTTTTGTATATTAATTTATTGTACATCCAAACATAAGACCTTGTTCTTCATTCACCTTATATTTATTTCACGCGATACACCACACATGCAACCATATTATGCATTTATATTATCAATCGGAGTCACGAATAGCATTGAAAGAGCAAAACTTATATTTTACGTTACAAACAAACTTACACATATTTTCTTTTTATAATATTAGTAAAGATAGATATAGATTTTTGTTTTTATTATTGAGGCGTGACATCTGACTGCCTTGCCTGATGTTAAGCCGGCATAGTGCCAGCCGTGAACTGACTCGGTTTTTTCAGTCTTCGGCATTCTTGGACCTCCATCGTGCTTACCGTCAAGCAGGTCGAGGTCAGATGTTGAGTCACAATAAAATAAGCAAGGGAAACTTCCCGACGACTGAAGAAACTGCCGATTGTCTTAGTCGCCGGCCAAAGCTGCCTTTTCACGATTTGTCCGAAAAATCCAAGATTATAAAATGAAGAAAAGAGGGGCTGGTAAAGCATTCGACTTGTCGATTGTTCTACAAATAAACTACGCGCTTTTTTTTTATTTTTTACGCGCTTCGCTTTTAGTTTGTCTACTGATTTATTTGATAGAATTCAGATGTTTTATCCAATCGAGAAACATGTAGTGATTGATTATAAGAAATAATAGTGTATTTTGCGCTTTTAATACTATCCGCGGTGCAGACGAAATATTTAATTCCGTAGTTCAATGATCTCTTATCCTGTATATTTATAAAAACAAACATTTTATTTTTATAACTTAATAAAGTGTCTTCAAAGTCATCGAGGATTTACTGATTAAACGAGTATACGAAGATTATAATTATCAGGTCTAATGAGAGGCAAGGTCAATCTGCCTTAAACAGATAAATATGATTAAAAAAAATAGATTCCCTAGGGAAAATAGAAGGCGAAAAAACAGAGGGGACCAGCTTTAATCGAATTAAGACCATAACAGGACTTTCTTTACCTGCTGTCCTGTGGCCTAAGGTGGATGGGGCGGTGGGAGAAGTTTCCCAGAGCATTCGTAGATTTCAAGACGTACACGACATTCAGCATTGAAGTATAGGATGAAGAAGAAGGTAGCCTCTAGGGGCGCACCTCATTGGTACAGAAAGTAAAAGGTTCAGTGCTTGCACATATTAGAGGCAAGAAAGGCATCCAAAAGGTTTCTTTGGCTCACATTGGTAATAAGGTTCATTATGAGCAATTAATCAAATAAATTGTTACACCTTAATTATCACAGGGATACACAGAGTCAATCATTACTTACTGGTCCTATCACTTACTGGTCGCCTTCCACTCTCTGGCCCAGTCAGTGGAAATAAAACTCTTAACAAAATTTTATGAAAGATTACTCACTTATTTCTTAAAGAATCAGGAGAGGGTGGCCTTTTCGACTCTAGACTGTCCATGGCATGCCATTCATTGAGGCATGAACGGTCGGAGTCCACTCGCTCATCGTAGTATGCAGCCCAAGTGTGCGAGTTCCCACCAGCAAAATGATTGTATTGACGGGCACGGGCGCTCGCTCTGTGCAGAGTTTGTAAAGCTGACCTGGATGACAAATTAAATAATCGTTTAAAAAATTATTTTCAAAAAGGTATACTTCGAATCCACTATGCAAGGCCTAGTTGGAACCGGCAGTTTAAACTAAGCATAATTTACTTTTGGTTATTATAAAATTAAGGTTCGATTAAAACACTGTTTAACCAAAGTAAAAGTCACAATTTATTTATAAGAATGAGCATTGGTTTAGCTTAACGTATGTGGATATGATCAGTTAAATATTGTCAGAACTGTCGCACGGCGTTCTCACGAGGCGATTTTAGTTGAACAACTGCGAAATCGTTCGCTATTTAAACCGTCTGAACAGACTTTCTATCAAGTTGGAGCATAAACATCAGTTCAACTAAAGTCAAAGACCTTTTAACTTTTATTGATTGGATTGCGCGATAAAAGTTGAACAACTAAAATTCCCTCGTGAGAACGCTGTGTAAGCTACACGTTAACGTGCAATTTTTTCTCATTTTCATACTAATTATTATATTAAAATGAAACTTACCACATGGCCTGTACAGAAACTGGCTTAAATATATGTTGCTGCCCAGCCACGCACACACTGAAACCTCTGAAAATAAATAGATATAAATACAATAACTTAACCAATTTAAGTTTAACTAAACACCTCTGCCCCCCTAGCACGGCAATTCAAGAAGCAAGATAAATAACTGCAAGGAATATTATTGTAACTCATTTTAAATAATTTAATAGGTCGGCACGTCGAAATGTTTGAAAAAATATTTATTAAAGTTTTTAACGTTGTTTTATGTGAAGTTTTACAAAACATTTAAATATCTTCTCTGGGCATTTTTATTCCTTGCAGGTATTTATCTTGCTTCTTGGGTTGCCGTGCTAGGGGGGCTGTTTAAACAGAGATAGGCAGAGACAAGTGAGACAACACTCTTGCTTCGTTCATATCCACAATTTTGAAAAAAGCATTAGATATGTGCCAGTACTTTTACGTACTATTTCCTTCAGAACAAAAACATACATATTATAATTATACAAAACAAGTTAATTTTTAATATTTTAAAAATAAACAAAATTCTCGAGTAATTTACTATTATGATAATAATAATAAAGAGAATATAAGTCAATTACCTAAAGCTGAATACGACAGTACATAAAAATATATTAAGATTATATGGAATGTTAAAAATAATTCGTCATAGTTCGAAAAGGCAGAATATTTGTTTAAAAAAAAGCATGCTGTATTCCAAATTTAAAAATATACTATGTATGTATGTTAATAAACCTGGTTCAAAAGCACTCCTGTAGTTAACGACATTCACAGATAAGTCAATGTATGTATATGGTATATTTATATTAATTTATGGATGCCTCATAAATTAATGAAAAAATAGGCAAAATCCTTTGATCATGTCGTTGCAATGCGTCTTTAACCATACCTCAATGCCGTCCCAGATCATCATTATCATTAGCCTATACATCTCACTAACAGGCAAAGACTTCTGTCCAAATTGTGGTTATCCACACAGGATTTGGCTATTTAACAGGCGTGTCAATGCGGATTTGGGTGAGACAGTACCGACGTCCTAATGACCGCCATCTAGTGACAACGACCGGAACCTACAGTTTAATGTGCCATCCGAAACATGAATGAGAACGCCATAGTTTACCTCTAGCCGTCACCCATCCAATGATCTGTAATCGAATCATCTGTGCGGCTACGGCCCCACTCATGCTCCGGAGCGCGGCCCTAGGCCACTGTATGTACGTGCCAGCTTTTGATAATCGACCTATACGTACCCATCGCCATCGAGTTTAATTGATGTATCTACAAGTACTCGGAGCACAAGGCCTACAGTCGTCGTTGCGTTGCAGTCAATACCAAGTAGGGCAGCTTCTTCGCCATTACACACCACAACTAAATAACGTGTGCGACCAGGATGCACAGACTCCAGTTTCACCGCCTAATAATATAAATAAATTATAAATGAAGCCAACGTCATTTTTAGTACAAACTACATTTAATTAATTATTTTTTTAATTGTGACTCGTCATATGACAGCACCCCGTCTAATGTTAGGCTGAAGTGCGGACAATGAATGAAAGCGACTGCTAGTACATGTCAATAAATGTAAGTAGCAGTCGCATCCACCATGCAAGGCAGAGACAATGGAGCGCCACTTGCCACGATCCTGACACAACTCCATTGCATGGTAAGATTATAATAATATTGATCTAAGAGATGGTGGTACGCCATGGCTTCCAAAAGGCGCATGACGCGAAGAAGGCCACAAGAAACTAATCAATAGTCACAATTATTTGTGACTTTTACCTTGCTAAGCTTATTTTTAATGAACTCAAAATCTATATAAACAAGTATATATTACCATCTTAAGCGTTTCCTCCGGTCGCAGTATATAGAACATGGACTGCAGATGGTGCTGTATGTCAGGTTGCGGCAACGACCTCGGCGGAGACCGACGTCTGCCCGCGAGCGGACGCTCAGAACAGCCCAACACCACCGCAGCACCTTTGTTCGCGAAATAACACTCATTGAGACTAAAACAAAATAACAATTACATTATTTACTAAAAGTTCTTGTATTGTAGAAATAAGGACATCCAAAGTACATAATATCGGCGACCGTGGTGTAGTGGCAGTGCAATGGTTACGCAAACCGAGAGCACGAGTTCGAGACCACCCACAGATACCAATGTATCTTTGATATATGTACTTTAGTTGTCCTGTTTCTATGATACAAGCACTCTCAATAAAAATAAAAAATCAATAAATCCAATTGTCACGCCTTTTTCCCAAGGGGATAGGCAGAGACAATGGAGCGCCACTTGCCACGATCCTGACATAACTCCCTCGCTTCCTTCACATTTACATTTTTCTTCATACAAGCTCTATGGTTATGGGCACAACCTAGCTTTCGTGAGGATGTCTCCGATTTGGTCGGCAAACACCCTCCATAAACCATTCTATAAAATTCAGTACATAAACGAGTACAGTGACCGCTCTCTAATGATGCTGATAGACTTAAACATAGTAGAAAATAATTGATGGTTCGCAGTTTTTAAATTATGTCAAATTGACCAGCAAAGCAAAGACGCGGGCAACAGAATAATAAATTGAATGGATTGCCGCGGATTGCATGAGGTAGGCCCGGGGTTTGGAAATCTGGTTGTGTTTCTTCTGAATTAAATTAATCCCATTGGATTGTGATTAAAGTGTACTGATAGCCAGGTTAACGTGAAATGGCTGTAAAATATTATTTACGCATTATTTTTTCATCCTTAAGAAAGCTAAGTTGCCTAGTGCCCATAACCATAGAGCTTGTATGAAGAGAATTGTGAATGTGAAGGAAGCTAGGGAGTTGTGTCAGGATCGGGGCAAGTGGCGCTCCATTGTCTCTGCCTATCCCTGTGGGAAAAAGGCGTGACAACTTGATTTGATTATCCCGAACGAAATTACACGGAAATAACTATTAAGGTCATGTTAAATTAACCATTCAGAATAAACAAAATTGGAAGAAATAAACACAAGAAATCTTGTAAAAGTGTACAAACCGCAAAGCTAATCATAAAATCAAAGATCAACAAAAAATAAAAAAAAGATAACTTTAACTTCGAAAGTAAAACAAGCTGATTACGAAATGCATAACGATATAGATTACAAGATCACTTTTAAACTAAATTAACTACTTATGCAAACTACACTGTGAACAATTGTGACCTTGACTCTAACAAAATAACAATAACAGTATTTTTTTGCCGGTATAGTGACGGCGACTGAGGCAACCGTAAGTTGTACCTTCAGTTTTCTTTAGACTAGTCTTATAGTAGGTACTTGTTGGCCCTATTTTCCTTCACTATATTGCAGTTCTTTGACGCGACTGGCCTTACTACAGTAGGTACTTGGTGGCCCTAATTTCCTTTACTTTATTGCAATTCTTTGACGCGACTGGCCTTACTACAGTACGTACTTGGTGACCCTAATTTCCTTCACTATATTGCAATTCTTTGACGCGACTGGCCTTACTACAGTATGTACTTGGTGACCCTAATTTCCTTCACTATATTGCAATTCTTTGACGCGACTGGCCTTACTACAGTACGTACTTGGTGACCCTAATTTCCTTCACTATATTGCAATTCTTTGACGCGACTGGCCTTACTACAGTACGTACTTGGTGACCCTAATTTCCTTCACTATATTGCAATTCTTTGACGCGACTGGCCTTACTACAGTAGGTACTCGGTGGCCCTAATTTCTGTCACTATATGCAATTCTTTGACGCGACTGGCCTTACTACATTAGGTACTTGGTGGCCCTAATTTCCTTCACTATATTGCAATTCTTTGACGCGACTGGCCTTACTACAGTACGTACTTGGTGATCCTAATTTCCTTCACTATATTGCAATTCTTTGGCGTGACTGGCCTTATTACAGTAGGTACTCGGTGGCCCTAATTTCCATCACTATATTGCAATTCTTTGACGCGACTGGCCTTACTACATTAGGTACTTGGTGGCCCTAATTTCCTTCACTATATTGCAATTCTTTGACGCGACTGGCCTTACTACAGTAGGTACTCGGTGGCCCTAATTTCTGTCACTATATGCAATTCTTTGACGCGACTGGCCTTACTACATTAGGTACTTGGTGGCCCTAATTTCCTTCACTATATTGCAATTCTTTGACGCGACTGGCCTTACTACAGTACGTACTTGGTGATCCTAATTTCCTTCACTATATTGCAATTCTTTGGCGTGACTGGCCTTATTACAGTAGGTACTCGGTGGCCCTAATTTCCATCACTATATTGCAATTCTTTGACGCGACTGGCCTTACTACATTAGGTACTTGGTGGCCCTAATTTCCTTCACTATATTGCAATTCTTTGACGCGACTGGCCTTACTACAGTAGGTACTCGGTGGCCCTAATTTCTGTCACTATATGCAATTCTTTGACGCGACTGGCCTTACTACATTAGGTACTTGGTGGCCCTAATTTCCTTCACTATATTGCAATTCTTTGACGCGACTGGCCTTACTACAGTACGTACTTGGTGATCCTAATTTCCTTCACTATATTGCAATTCTTTGACGCGACTGGCCTTATTACAGTAGGTACTCGGTGGCCCTAATTTCCATCACTATATTGCAATTCTTTGACGCGACTGGCCTTACTACAGTACGTACTTGGTGATCCTAATTTCCTTCACTATATTGCAATTCTTTGACGCGACTGGCCTTATTACAGTAGGTACTCGGTGGCCCTAATTTCCATCACTATATTGCAATTCTTTGACGCGACTGGCCTTACTAGTTGCATTACGGTCTTTAAACTTGAAAATAGTGCTACTACCACGAGTCGGCAAACTGAGCAACTAAACGGAAACGATATGCCTCATTCTTTTATTGACGAATATTTGTAATATCCAAAAAATCAATCAAATTTTTAGGCCGTCTTCCCTTCCTTTTTCCAGGAATGGGCAGAGACAATGAAGCGCCACTTGTCACGATCCTAACATAACTCCTTCGCTTCCATCACATCCACAATTCTCTTCATACAGTAATGACTATTTTATTGTAATATCTAATCTAATAATTAAATATTACAAATAAATGCTATGAAACATATCTTTGCAGGTAATTTCATCACAATATTGGAGTTCTTAGACGAGACTGGTATTAAAATCAAACATGGTAAGTAAATGTTTTCCGCGCCCGATAATCGTAACACAAAGGTATCGAAAGGCATAAAATAGCAATAAAATCAACCCTGGTTTAATTTGAACATAAATTAACTTCGCACTAGAAGTGGGCCAGTTAATTTTAAGAGCATGTAACTGTTCTTATTAGTGACTCATGCAATTTAACAGTTCAATACAATATCCTGCAACTTTCGCGGCGCACATCTAATTACAATATTTAGCTTTTCAGCTCTTCACTTTAACACTAGTTGGCCTCAATAAACTATTTGTTTCATATTTTAACCACTAAGTTAATTTTAACACGTGTGTTTGTTTTTTTATTTATTATTGTGACACGACATCTGACCTTGACCCACCTGATGATAAGCAAGAGGAGGTCCAAGAGTGACGACGTCTGAAAAAAACGAATTAGTTCACGGCTAATTCTTCAAGCATCGCTTGAAGGATCCAAGGTCATAGGATGGAGAGAACACATGGGCTGGCAAAGCATTCCACTTGTCGATTTTTCTACAAAGAAAAGACGTACCGAACTTTTAAGTTCGACTGCCGATTCGGTCGATAGAATGCGGATGCTTTCCCCGACCTGTGCGGGCATTACGGGTGTGAAAGGACGAGGTAGGAACAAGGTTAAAGAACTCTTCGGAACATTCTCCGTGGTATAGGCGATAGAGGATTTAATTTTAATGATAATTGCTGCAGGTAACAGTCGCACTCACCATGCCAGCCTAATTGGTACTGGCAACATTCAAGTTGATACCGAAACGCGTCTAACTCACTTAACGGTCTACACATTACACGGGGCAAATGTCTGCCTACCACTCCTAAAAAAACTTTGATTAAACCAGGAGCGTTCTCAAAAAACAGTGTGTCCTATAATCAGTTTATATGAAGAGAATTGTGAGAGTCGTGTCACGATCGTGGAAAATGGCTGTTTATCCCTCTGAGCTTTGATGCGTGACAATTTGATTAAGATCAAAAATAGAAAAATTGTTTATAAAAAAGACATCGTGTTTATTACTGCGGGGAGACCACGATGGCTGCAAAGCCTTCGCAACGTTCTAGCATTACCATAATCAAAATAAGCCGCAAAAAGATTTCATCTTACAAACATTGTTCGTGCAAAACCTCAGAAATTGGATTAGGCGGAAATAAGTAGGTATTAGATGACAAATATTTTTGTGAAAATAAATTACATTCTACTCTACCAAGGGCATGGACGCGTCGCGAGAAAAATATATTTTGCAAAAGAAAAACATACCGCATATTTATTATAATCACACTTTCAATGTCGAATATCATTGTGAATTTCTGGATTAGCTTGTAGGGGAAGGACCTTGTGCCGGTTACTATCAAAATAAATCTAGTACAAGTGCAAATCTCTCAAGTGTGACAGAAAAATGCGTAGGTTGTTTAGCTCGCCCGATACGGTAATGACTTTTTTATTGTTCCGTGAATATGGATAGCTTGTTTGCGGTATAGGGCGATATCGGAAATGAAAGTTTGTAAATAAACTGAGACCAATGTTAACAGTCTTATTCATTTTAACGTTAATTACCTAAATAAGAGACCGGGGTAAAGTATTGTAAAAAAAAGTGAAATCAGGTCGACACGGATTCGTACAATAGTCCTATCTAACATAATGGTAGCGAGCATAAATAAGTAACCGCATTGCATGCTGGTGATTCATTATAATTTCAAAATGCTATCCCTCCCTGCACACGTGTAATTACAACAATACAATGTAATTTTGTTTATTTCAGATCATATTTTGACGCAATGGCAAGGTCAATAGTAATTTACATTGCGCTAAATTAACTTTACTACAATTTCATATTTTATACTATTGGCAATAAGCCATCTTTTATTTTTGAGAAACCTTGAAAGCGGCTGCCCTTGTAAGACGTGTTGCAAGGCGTGATTTACCGCCACAACTTCTTGCTAAATGTAGGTACTCCAAGCTCATTACATTAACGCCTATTTGGTACTAAACAATGCACTATATTTCACAAGACATCTGTTTATCTAACCATGACTCAATGAGCATATTTTGGACGTTTGCCGTCCTTGGCTTTTATCCCAATAAAGAAGAGCGATGAATAAGTTACTAGACATGTAACATTCCATCAACATTCTGTTTGAATATAATAATGGAGTAAGTGATATAAGTAACATCCTTAATGCGTATAATAACGCCCAATTGTAATGTAAGTACAATCACTACAATAGTCTGCGCGCCAATGAACTTACAGACAGCTGACGATGCCTAAAGATAGTAATGCATACGACACACGCGGCCGGCCAGCCCACGCGACTACGGCCATGCGTGCGGGCACTGGACGACCGCATGTCGGAATCTCTTACTCTTAGTAACTTACACAAGGTTTTGCCCATTAGATGACATTTTTATAATGAATTAAACAAATTTTATGCGGCTTACTATTATGTCTCTCTGTGACCACGATGGCTGCAAAGCTCACAAAACGTCGGAATAATGAAATAAAATATAATTGTAAAATCAAAACAAACAAAAAAACGCGATAGTAAGCCGCATAAAATTTGTTTAATTCATTAATCAATGTTCGCGCAAAATCTAAGGAGACATTTTTGAAGGAAGTCTTAAATGAAAATCGACTAGATTTCTCCCTGATTACTTTGTCTAATTAATAATTTTCAGACAGAAAGTACAGTAACTAATCAATGCATTTAATATTTAGTAATTAGTATTTGTGTCGTATCTTTTTTTTAATTCACTTTCCTTAATGATTGTCAGTCACTAATTACCATGAAAGCATTTTAATGGTTCTTTAGATACAGATTACCTACCTTTTGGTGGAACGAGTGCCATCATTTTCATCAATGCTTTCTGTTGATTTCTCTATTTCGTCTTCCTGTATCAAAAAAAAAGAGTTAATTCTAAATAGGTATTATTCAATATGCAATAAAAAAAAATATTTAATGGTTTCTTTGTTGAGGCTCGACATAATTATGTCAGCATCCTGAATGATGTTAAGCTGGAGTGCAGTCCATGAACAGAGGCTACTGCTACTATAGGTAAATAACTGCAAGTAGTAGTCACATCTACTATGCCGGCCTAATTGAAAAGCCAACTTACAAGCTGATTCAGAAACGCGACTAAGTCACTTTACAGTCAGTACACTTATTATTTATTATGTCTAATAAATACTGTCTTTTGTTTTTATGTTTTTTACTGATTCTAGATAAATATTATTC
Source organism: Tinea trinotella (assembly GCA_905220615.1). Lineage (NCBI taxonomy): Eukaryota > Metazoa > Arthropoda > Insecta > Lepidoptera > Tineidae > Tinea > Tinea trinotella. Next base: position 6,894,014 of record HG992308.1, on the reverse strand, counting down.
ACAAAAAAAAACCTGGCATACTTGCATTCATTTTACAAAACAAAAAAAAAGTAATACGGTTTCTAAATCATTTTACAAATATAATAAAAAGCAAAATAAAAAGTTGTATTGATACAATATCAAGCCTTGTAGTTTTTTCTGTCTCTCTTTGTGGCATTATCTTATCTACTGATAGACGATAAGTTAGATACGAAAGCTAATCCCAAATAAAAAATAAGGCATGTCACTAATCTCATTTTCCATAAAATCTATGAATTAATATTCCATGTGTCACTATTTTTACACTACACATACAGACTAAACGTATCGGCGCGCTCTTTCTTCATACATTCTTTTTATTGAGAAGTCCATATATGTTCTCTCAATTCATAAACCTTAGGGCGGAATAGTTACGGCGGCCATAAGCTGATATGGTGCGCTTGCTGACCATCAAGCAAGACAAGATCGGATCTCAGTAAAAAAAACCTTTGTAATAAGAGTAAAAAGCACCTATGACCACAACTGAGACAACTGTAAACAGAGTCGGTTTTTTCATCCATCAGCATAATAAAAAAGTATTATTTATTAAGAGTAATAAATAATACTTAGAAAATGTTTTTTATAACAAGGATTTAGATAAGTTAAGATTCAATTGATATATGACTGCACCCATTGTGATTTAATTAAAGCTTGCCATTTCCAACTATGCGGTCAGAATCAATGTGACTGCTACTGGTGTTATCTAACTATACTTATCAGTCGGACTCAATGCATGCACCACACTCCAGCTTAACATGAGGCGGGGTGCTGTCATATGTAGAGCCAAAATAATAAAGACAATAGATAAATGTCTGAGAGTAGCAGACACATCTACTATACCTAACTAAATAATATCAGGAAGAAATTAATTCCTGAAGAATAGGTTAATCAAAAATTATAGAATTAATTGAATATGGCTTCAGAGTATTATTATAGGTATTATAAGGCTTACTACGAAATGTATATACTTTGATAAGCTTGTTGTTTATTATTTTGTTAATTGTAAAGTTAGGTTGCCCAGTGCCCATACCCATAAAGCTTGTATGAAGAGAATTGTGGATGTGAAGGAAGCGAGGGAGTTGTGTCAGGAACGTGGCAAGTGGCACTCCATTGTCTCTGCCTATCCCTGTGGGAAAAAGGTGTGACAATTTGATTGATTGATTGATTGTATAACTTTTACTATTTAAAATGTATGTCTTTAATTTGGACAGTGTTGATCTCTATGGTTTCTTCCCAAATAAGGCCTTTTGAAAACCATAATAGACCTAAAAAAGTGACTGTGGTCTTAGTGAAATAGCTTTAGTGGAAAGAGTGCGTAGAGTAGCTAAGTAGAAGTGGCAAGTAGCTTCAAACTTGCTGGTACTACTGTATATTAAATATACCTTAATATACTTTGGTTACCCATTTTCTATTACATAAGCATGATTAGTAGCTTGGTATAGAAACTTATGAAAAAGACTAAAAGTTTTGATTCTGATTTTATCCACAATATTGGTAAATTTGATAAAGATTCCTCTATTTTTGTTTTTAATAAATACAATATTACAATAAGCTTATCTCAAGCACATATTAACTATTTCATGATGTAAATAAGACCAAAGAATAAAACATATAAAAGCATTTCTCTGCTAATGTCAATCAATCAATCAAATTGTTACACCTTTCTTCCACAGGGATAGGCAGAGACAATGGAGCGCAACTTGCCACAATCCTGGCATAACTTCCTCGCTTCCCTCATCACATCCACAATTCTCTCCAAACAAGCTAATGTGTTGTAGTATTTTTGCTTATATTATGATAGTGTTGTCATAGCAACAAGTAGTTTTGAATAACTATTGGCAGAAAAAAGAGGGCAGGTATTAAGTTACACAGTATATCAATGGGCAGATTAGAAAAGCACTAGACAACTGTGGTGGAAGCAAGTATATCTGAATAATTGTGCAAATAATTAGTAGTTTAAAAATTTTATACACATTCATAAAACAATAATTAAGTAGGTTAAATGCCAGCACTCTTTTTATCAGCTGGGATATATACTGTGTATAATGTTATATATTTTAGACTTATCTTTTTTGAATCTATTTTAGTATGCATTTAAAGAAATGCAATAACCAGTACAAGAATCTAATATATGTGGCATAAATCTATTTTTCTGAGACTTAATTTAACTACTTATATAGATAAAATAAATTAATTTTTTGTCTTATTGTCTTATTTTTTGTTTATTGTCATAGACTAAATTAGGTTTTATTTTTATGAATATGTGATTTAACACAGTTTAAAACTAGTTGATGTTCATTTTGCTTTTAGTCCTTTTCATTTGGTAATAAAAGCAAAGATTGTCTTATAACTAAAACACAATTATAGTTAAATGTTTATTGATAAGAGATGATTAATGTTACATTTTACACACAATTGAATACTAAAATATAGATCTGAATAATAATACTTTTGTTATGTACATTTTTTATATTAGCACAACATATGACAGTACACTATGTTGAACTGTAGTATGAACCAAAAGTAGAGGTGACTGCTACTACTCATAAATGTCTGCATGAATCTGTTGCATCTACTCTTGGATTGGATCACAGTTGCTATAGTATTATAGCAAGTTCCATCATGTGACTGAAATGTGACTGAGTCGGTTTCCTAACACATAATATAATGTACAATGAGCTGTTTAAAATCTTGGCATCTCATTAAAAGGATGTGATAAATTATGATAGAATTAAAAAGAATACATATTGTTTTATTTTTATATTTGTTATTACTGATAATTTTGGCCAATTAGATCTGAGGAATGTAAATGCCAAATCAAAAAATCTATAAGACAAAGATAAATTGCACCAGTTTCCAAAACATGACAAAGTAGCTATCCATTAAATATTATTGAAAACACTGATTTTGTTACACGGCATGTCACTTTATATCACCCTGTCCACTCTGTCACACTGTGAATTATGGCACAAATTGCATTTGCAAAACTTAGGTTTTGAGAATCAACACTACACAACATAAATTTATTAATTTTAACAACTCACCGTGTTCTGAGGAGTTTGTACACTCGGAGAACGTCGAATTGTAACAAGTGCCATAACACATTAACACAAAATAATCATTATCAAGGTAATAACACAATCACAAACATAAAAGGCAAAATCGACCTAACATTTTATCTGCACACGGATCATCGAGTGGTCACAAATACGATTAAAATTTAACTAATTTAACTATAACATCATATACGTTATAATGTATACATATAAATAAAATACAGAAATGCTACTAAATAATAAAACTACATGCCTAAATTACAACAACAACAGGCATTTTGTCCACATGAAACAAGGATACCTCACACAAAAAATTAAAAATAACTTCAGTAGTGTTGTGCAACAATTTCATCAATTACTTTAATATTAAATATAAAATAATCTTACATAGTACAATAATTATAATAATAATTTGAATCTAAAATATAAAATCTTTATAATAATATTTTAGAATTATCATTTTAAGTTGATACTCATATATCAATTAATAAAATTAAGCTAAATATCTAAAATACTTAGACCATCAGATTATTGTATTAGGGAAATAATTAATTTTATATATATTGAAATTTTTAAGCAAGTGGATTTTACATTGAAGGAAAAATATAATCTTTAGTACATCCCTATTCAAAACATTTTTTTCGGCGTTCGTTATTGCAGTTGCGTCAGAGCCAACTGTGTATTTAATAATTATATTAATCAAAATTAATATTAAAATTAAACACAACATTGTTACTAACCAACTAACAATTAAATATAATTTAACTATAAGTAAAAAATATCATCCAATGACGTCGCATCAGAGATAGTCCCAAGGAGACTGGCAACATTTCCCCTTTGTATAGCAAGGCTAATACGTTGGCAGAAATAATTGCCAGCCTTCCTGTCTCCAGACTTCTCCGTCAGCCGGCTGGACAACTCCTTGGTCAGGCGCTTAGCTGATGGTCCCCAAGGGCCCATCGTCTCGACCCCAAACGGCGCAAATTCGTAACCAGTACCGAGGTTAGCGTATTTGCGCAACTTGAGGTTCTCAGCAGAAATCGCCGCACTTCCCGCGCTTAACGAAGTCGCTTGGATGTGAGATGGGGCTAATGTGTCTACACAAGTCGCATCCCACACCAAAGACCTGCCAAGCTTCCATGGCCCAACAGTCATTCCGTCAGGTCTCTTGCCATCGCTCCGCGCAATACCGCAGGGTTCTAAAATTGCGGGCACTCCAACAGTGACAAGAGCCCTTCGGATGATATCGTTGAGTGCCGCGTGACGGGGAATGCGACCGGCACTTCTGGCACAAGAAAGCCCGTGGTGTCCAAGATTATCCACCGGTTCTCCGCACCGACACTGGTGTTGATGGACAGTCCGGGCTCCGAGACGAAGACATACCGCCAGGGTCAGGGTATTTCTATCAAGGAGTGTCCCAACCGATGCAGACGGAAAAGCCTGCAACCAGAAACCCGACTCCCTAGTAGAGACGGCTATGAGGCGAGCCCGCTCTCTCATGTTACTGGAAGATAATATATCTTCCATTACCATTTTGCAGAGCGGCTCGTCCCATAGTCGTTGAAATTTTGGTGAAATTGGTAGCGAAATATTGGGGCACGCAACTGACCAGGCATCTCTGGCATCCGACATGTACGCCGGCTCCACGGAACCCAAAGATGGGTTTGTGATGCTCCCGTAGAGCTCGACAGTACTATATACTGACGACAGAAACGCTGGCAGTGCTACACTAGAAATTTTGCGAGTTCCCAGACCTCCAAACCGAATTGGCAGTGAGGCCTGGGCCCATGTACGGTCGTTCATTGGACAATTTAGGATTTCTGTTAGTGTATTTTGTAAAAGTTTGTCTAGTAATAGTAGTTCATTGGGAAATTTCCAAAGTTGGGAGCATCGGAGTACATATGTAAATTTGGGGGCAAACAAACAAAATCGGATGATAAAAAGTGCCATGTGTGGTTGAAACAATTTTGTACATTTTTCGCCGTTTATACATTGTAGACGAACGGCAGATGCCAATAATTCATCCTAACATCACTGTTCTCCGAACGCCATCGCTTGCCTTTTGACTTTTGACAGCTCTATTGGCTATATTTTTATTCCAACGAATCTATTTTTATTATATAGGTAAAATGTTGTGTTTACTTCCAATACAATAAGCTATTCGTCGTGAAAGGTTGTGCAAAACATATTAAAAAATTATGACTCCATTGCAGTTGTACAAATACTTATTGCGGGAATGCGAAAGGTTACCGACAGAAGCATGTAAACACTACAAATTCCAAGTAAAGCAAGTAAGAAATTTAGGTTTAATGTACTAGATAATTACGCAATTAAACGTCTTAACTATAAATCTCTTTATTGCAGAGTTATAAACAACATAAAGTTGAACCAGACAAAGAAAGAGTTCAAGAAATCATTGCTAAAAGCGTAGAAGACGCCAAATGGGTCGTGAATAAGGTAGAAGTTATTGCATTATTTTGAAGTGTATATACATATATATATATATATAAATACAGTCACGCTTCCACACCTGACTGACACCACTGATTCCCTTACATCCAGTGGCGTAGCGAGGCGGGGGCGGCAGTATTTTAAAAAACTATAATAAATCTTTAAAATTTGAACCTGAAATTCATATTTTTGTTGTACTGATGATTAAATGTACTATGATTAAAGTTCCTAAATAAGGAGGTGGCAAATTTTTTTTCTGCCCCGGGCGGCTGACTTCCATGCTACGCCACTGCTTACATCCACAAATCTCTTCAGTTTTGTGTTACCTAATCTAAAGTACTTACGAAATATTAAATGAATAAAATCTCTATTAATTTATTTTCAGTATACAAAGCAATAATGGATATAACAGATCTTCCTCATCAATTGTATGTGTGTAAGAATCAAAACTTTGTTTATGACAAGAAAATTTCCTAAATAATGGGTGTTTTTGGAGAAAGGATAGAGGAGTACGAGTTACTCGAGCATTTGGGTAAAGGAGGATTTGCACATGTTTATAGAGCAAGATGTACGAGGTCAGGTTTGTATGTGGCCATCAAGATGATAGACAAGGCTCTAATGGCCAATGCTGGGATGGTAGGACGAGTGCGACAAGAAGTAACCATCCACTCACGTCTGAAACACCCAGCAATTTTAGAATTATACACATTTTTTGAAGATGCACACTATGTTTACTTAATATTAGAATTAGCTCATAATGGAGAATTAGCTAAGCACTTTAGATTAGGAACTAAAGGTCTGTCCGAGAAAGCGGCCGCAGATATATTTAAACAAGTTGTCAGTGGAGTTTTATATCTTCATTCTCATAATATCATACACAGAGATTTGTCATTGAATAATCTTCTATTAACTAAAGATTTAAATGTCAAGATTGCTGATTTTGGCTTGGCTACACAATTGAATGGGCCAGATGAAAAGCATGTGACTATGTGTGGAACACCTAATTATATATCACCTGAGGTGGCTTCTAGAGATGTGCATGGGTTACCTGCTGATGTATGGGGATTGGGCTGTATGTTGTATACTCTGCTAGTTGGGAGTCCACCTTTCCATACCCAACATGTAAAAACAACACTGAATAAAGTTATTAATGCTGATTATAAAATACCTTCTGATCTGTCATATAATGCACGAGACCTATTGCAAAGGTTGTTATGTAAAGATCAAATAAAAAGAATAACACTTAAAAGTATTATGGAGCATCCTTTCCTAAATGGCAACAACTATGTATGCAATTCTATAAATAAACAAGATTTCTCAAGAGATTCTGGTTTCCATACAACTGTTCATAGTACACAGATTAGTAAAAGTAGAAATGACAGTGAATATTCACTTGAAAATCAGAGAACTCCACACAACTACTTGAAGCAGAAGGAACCAAGATTCAATGTTCTGAATGGAATTGTAGAGAGTAATGTCCCTTCAACATACAGCAGCGGTTACAATTTTAGTGAGCATAATGCGAATAGCAATGCTGGTTCCTACAATGTGGTACACAGCTCACCAAGCCATTCAAATAACCATGTACTTTTAGAAAAAACAAATCCTATCAACAACAATGTTCTGGAAAACTTGAAAGAATTGAAGATTGATCCACAAACAAATGTAAGAAGTAAACCAGAGAACAAAGAAAACTTACCAAAATGCAATTTGAGCAAGAATGTGTTAAGTGTACCACCATTGTGTGCTGATAGGTTATCAATAATATCTCACAGAACAAGAAATGCTATACTGAAAATTGAATCTGACTCAGTTATTGTGGAGTTTATAAAAAAGAAAGGCAAAGATAGAGAAGAAAAAGTTGTAGAAATATGTAAAATCTCTAAAGATGGAATGAAAGTGATGGTTTATTCTTCTGAAAGTAAATGCCAAGCTATTGCTGCTGGTGATAATGAACAAAAACCAGATGAAATATTTTCTTACCATAATATACCACAAAAGCATTGGAAGAAATATTTATATGCAGCAAGATTTGTTGACCTCGTAAAAGCTAAAACACCAAAAATTACACTCTACACTCCCTTAGCCAAATGTCAGCTTATGGAGAATGGGACTGATATTGAAATGTTCTTTTATGAGGGTGAAAAAGTTGTATACTCTTCAACAGAGGGCATGAAAGTTACTGATAAATATTTGAAAACTTATACCAGCGTTTCTGGGATGGATGAACTAAAGTATATAATAGATCATTTTGAGGAATGCTCCAATAGGATGCAAAGAGTTTTGAGTGCATTATCTTGTATACCAGATGAATGTTATCCTTTAATAATAGGTAAAAGGCCTCCACAAACACAACCTACTGCAAAGGTTAATCCCCAAGACACACCATCAAGTGCTCACAGTAACATGCCACATTTTAATTTTGGATCCTTTCATAGGATGACACCAACAAATCCTACCCCGAATTATAATAATTTGAGTTAAGGAAGGACAACTTCTCTTGTGAAGGCCATGATGTACGTCATGTATGAAAAACTGTTGTTAATTATTAAACGAGAAGCATGTTCCAAACATGTTTTGATTAGAAAATGCTTCTTCTGTTAGGTAAGATTTGGCTGAAGTTGAATTTAAGATAAAAAAGGGAAACAAATGTGTCGACGATTCGAAACAATAACATCAAAGGTCAAAAATAATACGTCTAAAATACACGTAAAACAAATTATTCCACATTGTAAAATCTTTCTTCAAGAAGGAAGAGAACGCACAAAGATACCAAAGAGGACTTCAAGTGCGGAAACGAGCCCGCAAATAACTAACTAACTATTCAAGAATAAAATATGACTATTTGAAATAAATTATGTCAAAAAGGTATAGATGTGTGGAAGTAAGTGCTGGGCGCGGCAAAAGAAGCATAAAAGTAGAATTAATGTTGTAGAAATATGGACATTAAGGAGTACGATTGTGGATAGAGTGAAAAATACAGTTGTAATAAATATGATTTAAAAGAAGATGTAGTTACAGAAATGTTGTTTGCCATGGTTTAAGCACATTGAAATAATGAATAAAAGGAAGATATATTAAAGGCAAGTGGAAAGATAAAATGAGGTTGAAGAAGAAAAATGTTCATAGATCAAATTGGGGACATTTTAAATAATGCAGGGATTTGTAGTGCTCATGTATAAACAGACTTATGGATGTAAAAAACCAAGAAAATTGTGTCAGAATTGTAGAATATGGCACTTCGTTTTATCTGCTTTGTGGGAATTATAACGTGCAATTAATTGGGTTTAGACCATAATAAAAAGCTTGTATGAACAGAATTTTGGATGTGAAGGAAGCGAGGGAGTTGTGTCTGGATTGTGATAAGTGGTGCTCCATTGTCTCTGCTTATCTCTGATTGGTTTATTGCGCCTAAAGTCCCGGGTTCGATTCCCGGTCGGAGCAAATATTTGTTTCATTTGTAATATTTAATAATTATATAAAATATTGAAAATATTTGTTAATAAAAAAAGAGATAGCATCGGATCTGGTTATAAAAGAGTGGTAGGCAGTGGTACCCAGTCTGGGGTAGTACCACCACTTACAAGTATACAGACCGTGAAGTGATTTGGTCGCGTTTCGGGATCAGCTTGTAAGTTGCCGGTTCCAACTAGGCCGGCATAGAGGATGTGTGACTGCTACTCATAGTTATTGAATTGTAGTAGCAGTGACATCCATTCATGGATAACACACCAGCCTAATATCAAGAGTGGTGCCGTCATATGTCGAGTGAAAAAAAAAATGTCCATGATAAGCTTTAAAGAAAAATATTCTTTTAAAACCTTCAGATCTTACATAATATGCTGCACGAGTGTTCCTTGTACTGCATATTTTCCATTTCTGTCGTTCATCTAGGAAAATGTTGTCTACTCCTGAAAACTTCACTTTGACACTGTTATCTTGAATTCGAGTAAAATTGTTTTCTCTTATATTTTAAGTAATAAAGATTTGTTAAAGGAAATGTATTATTCAATAAATACTGGTCTTGGAGCTGTTATAACTACCGACAGACAAAAAGAGCGATGACATTTGAGACTGTGAAGAGCAATGGACGACTGGCAAGGGCAAATTCGCGCAATGTTTACAGTCGTGCACATAATTATTAATATTATCAAATTTATAGTCATTCGGAAAACGAAAAGTAAGTAGTTGACAAAACAAGTTACTGCGTAGCTTGAATGCCAACGCTCTTTTTATCTGCCGGGATCTACAACTTAAATTTTAAGATGGATATGTTTTAGGTAGTTTATATTAATTTGTACCTAATAAATGATTATTTTATAACTTAACATCTTTTCAATAAAATTATAAATTAAGCTGTTATTTACTACTATTAAAACAAAAATTTATTGTTTAATCAGTTTTATTGTGCCATTTTTAAAAGAAATCGTATCTTGAACACGATCTTTTTTAAATTAATGCGACTCGACATCTGATCTCGACTGGCCTGATAGTAAGCAAGATTAGTCCAACAGCGCCAACGACTGAAAGAAACCACATGGTTTACTATGCCGACATGTTTGCGTTTGAAAGATAGGGACTGTCGTTTAGTTACTAAAACAAAATTTTAGTTAAAAAACAAAATGAACAGTTATCTCTAAAGTTTCGGGTTTGATTCCCGGTCGTAGCAAATATTTGTATCATACTGCAAATATTTGTTAATAAAAAAAACAAGTAGGTACAGACCATGCAGTGTCTTATTTGCGTTTCGGGATCAGCTTATAAGTTGCCAGTTCCAACTAGGCCGGAATAGTAAATGTGACTCCTACTAACAGTTATTGAATTGTGGTAACATTCAACTCCATTAATGAAAGTGAATTGACGAAAGGAAATTGTATGGAATCATGTTAAGCATGATTCACGCTACACCGTGTCGCGACCGGGCCGTGCCCCGCCCGGGGCACGGTCAAACATTATGGTACACTTTTTGTATGAAGTAATTCAGGCCTGACCGGGGTACGGCGTTGATATGGAGGTGGGTATTGTTTCCTGGCTCCGGCACATTCCGGCCCCGACACGTTGTAACATGAACATATGCGAACATATATATATTTTTATTTATTTAGTTTTTTTTATTTAAGTACTATAGTATCTAGTACTGGCAAAAGTTTACTCTATTCAAGAGTTGTCTATGAGTTTCAAGGAGCTTGAATTGTTAATGAAAATGAACTTCAATTCTAAATAAATTACTAACATATTGATAAGAAAAAAAAAAAGAAAATTAACTAAAATACATTATTAAAAGGAGTCCCTTTAGGCAAGGTTCCGAAGATACTGGCAGCGTTCCCCCTTTGAATAGCTAGACTAATTCTTTGTCCGAGGTAGCTGCCAACTCTTCGGTCTCCTGTGATGTCGACTAACCTTTTTGATATTTCCTTAAAAAGCCTTAAAGCGCTAGGACCCCACGGACCAAGGGTCTCGACACCGAATGGGACAAAATCATACTCGGAGCCTAGACCCCTGTATTTGCACGCTTTAGCTTTTTCAGCCGCTTCACAAGCCGCACCAGCTCTGCTGTTGGTTCCATGTAGATGTTTACTCTATTACTTTTTATATAAATATAAAATGTCACTCTCATTCTATAACTGTCATAAAATAAAAATACTTTGAAATAAGTTTTTAATATTTCTTAATATATTTAATAATTAATCCCTGCTTACACCTATACAATTCCTACAATGGACAATGAAAAATTATTAGACTGTACCGGCCGGGCGCATGGCGGACGTGGCCCGGTTGCGATACGGTGTAGCTAGCGTGAATCACCTTTAAACAAGGCAAGCCGACCAAATCGTAGACATCCTCAAGAAAGCTAGGTTGTCTAGTGCCCAAACCATAGAGCTTGTATGAAGAGGATTGTGGATATGAAGGAAGCGAGGGAGTTGTGTCAGGATCGTGGCAAGTGGCGTTCAATCGTCTCTGCCTATCCGTGTGGAAAAAAGGCGTGACATCTTGTGTTTAGACGTTTGATTTCGAGTGAAACATGTCGAATGAAAGGCCGTATGGCTAAGATTCCCTTGCCTTTAATTTAACAAAAAAAAACAATATTGTCTATAATATTAAATATATTTATTCGCTGTTTTATAATAACTATAAGAAATTAATCATATCTTTGTCATTAAATTTTAAATTGTTACTCTAACCAACTCCACCTACTCTACGATTTAAATTAATTCCTTAACAGTATCTTGAATGCATTAAATGTCAAATTCTACATTGTTTATGGTCGTCAATTCTCCATCTTTTTGTCGCGATGCCTCCTAAGAAGCAACCGGAGAAGTCTTGTAAGTATGGTGTTTTCTTTGATATTCGTGTGTAAAGTGAATTAATAAGTGTTGGATATCAATTATCTTTATCAGTATTACATACCGGATAGCATTTACAGCTTTTCGGAAGCTTTGTTGCCTGTTAACATAAGTTGACAAACTGGCCACGCGGTATGAAATGGTTTGTCAGCATTGTATTTCTTTATAAAACCTCATATATTTCGAATGCATAGCACGTGCTGGATGTAATTATAAAACAGACTCATAATGTTGAAAATATCTTAACCAAAGTAATAATTTTCGGAAAATTGTGAGTTGCTGAGGTTATGTCGCAGACTGTTTGGTAGTAAAATAATTTTAAACCCTGTAAGATATTCAATATTATTATTCTCCTAAAACATTTTATTTTTAAACATCTATTTATTATAATTATTTACTCAAAAGATTTGTTTACATTGTTGGTTAGTGCATGAACTTAGGCTCGTCTGTATTAGACGTACCAGTTTCCATTGCGTTAAAAAAATGCTTAGATAATAATATTGTGATTACTCCTGTAAAATATTATCTTGCGGAAACTTGTGATTTTTCGAAAAAAATTAATTACAACTTATCGTATGAGAGCTCTACATTTTAATATCTTTCGACTCTGTCTGTATACGTGTACGAGGTTAGGTTATTTTGTTATAACCACCTGGAAACCCTTTATTCACATACTCAAAATATGACAGGAGCGAGCTTGTACCTAACAGTTGATTGGATAGATCAGTTTCAGAAGTGAAGAAAATATTTTGAAGAATTAGGTTAGGCTTGTTCATATTAAGCGCAAGAGCTGAGCGAAGCGTACAATGGCAGTGGCCGGCTATTTTTCTTATATTGAATCATTGGCATATGAGAGTTTGCCTTGTATCCAAAGCTGTAAAGTACATAAATTAAAAAATATATTTAGGATTGCTTCAAAATTTTATGAGTGTTATTCTTTTTCTTAAAATGTAATTTTACCAGATTAATCACAATATTAATATCTAAGTTTATTTTTTTTAACACAATCTGTCCTGGTATGGATACTAAAATTCTTCCTTAACTTACATTATTTTATAAACAGCATCGAGTAAGCCAGCGGAGAAGAAGCCAGCTACGGCCAAAACTCCAGCTCCGGCACCTAAAGCTGCTACGGCAAGTTCATCAGCTAAACCAGCTACAGCTAAGACCCCCGCCCCAGCGCCCAAAGCTGCTGCGGCCAAGCCTGCTGCTACCAAGTCTGCACCTGCCGTCTCTAAGGCTGCACCTGCCGCTGCGAAACCAGCGCCAGCTGCGAGTAAATCTGCACCTGCAGTTACTAAAGCTAAGCCAGCAGAGAAGAAAGCTGCACCAGCAGACAAGAAGGCTGTACCAGCAGCCAAACCTGGTTCTGCCAAAGCTGCAGCTCTTAAAACAAAATCAAGTGCAAAGCCCTCAGTCAAATCTGCTATAACAAAATCCAAGGCTAAAGCTGGACCCACCAAGCTTAAACTTGTACCCAAGCCTAAGAAGACAGGCATCAAGGGTGTGAAGAAGGCTGCTGCCAAGACAGTCAATAAGGCTCTTAAAGCTCAGAAAAAGGTTTGTAGTCTTAAAATGTATATGTTATCTAAAATAATAAACAGTATTATTTAAAATTAATTTATGTTAAAAACAATTATTTATTCTAGGTTGTAAAAGGGGAACATGGCACCCGTGTGCGAAAAATACGTACATCTGTACATTTCCGCAGGCCAAAGACCTTTGAGCCTCCAAGACACCCAAAATATCCCAGGAGATCACTGCCAAGAAGAAATCGGTAAGTTTATCACTTGCATTCATATATATAGTCCTACATTTTTTTGGATATGGCACATCTATAATGTTTTTAGTCACATGCGTTTGAAAGTTTTTATGCTAGTGGAAACAACATTCTTCTCTACAACTAGCAAGTTCCTTACATGTATTACTATGACTGTCACATGCAGCTAGTTGTCAACATATTGCAAAGTTACATAAAAGCGAAACTATAAAAGATAATAATAAAATAGTTTAATTGATTTGTTTGTATACAATGTTTAGTATCAGGGTTCAAAGGTAAAACTGGATGCTACACAGCCTGCATAGTGTTGGTGACTTAGGCATCTGAAAAGTGTGTTGGTTTTTCCAGTCGTCAGCCCTTTTCAACTTTTCTTGCTTACCATCAGGCAAGTCAATGTCAATTCCAGTTGCATCTTAATAAAAGGACTAAGGAAACAGGCATCAAGGTGTAAAGTTAAACTTTTATGTGATCATTCAATACCTATTATTTAGTAACAGCTTATGCCCAAACAAAAATATTAAATAGACTAGCTACTTACGACTATTGTGGTTTACCTGAATGTCATGTGCTGGTCAAGTCTATTTTTTAACTTGGTTGGCTGCCTCCACCCCTAAGACATCACCTGGCAAACTGTTTCGCGAATCCACCACACAATTGGGCTTAAAATATGAATTGGTAATGTCCTGACTAGTTTTCATACAAGTTTAACATCATCCTCTAAAGTCTGCTGTTGACTTTCGTTTTGAAGAAATGCCCTATTTGAGGTGCATCATAGGAAGCAATAACTTGGAGGTCTCAACCAAATCAAATACATATATAATGCAGTTTATAGACTTTAGATAGTGAAAGTAGCTTTTCCTTCAACCAGGATGCTATTGCACTGAGATAACAGGTTTAACTTGTACAAAGGGTCACTTGTATAATAACTTGGCAAACTTGTATTTATAATATAGGTTTTACTATAAAAAATGCACAAAATAATTATATCTTAACTAGCATAGTGATGAAGATTGAGAGAACTATAAACTGATTTTTTATTCATAGGACCTTTAACTTTAACTTCCTTACCATTAGGCATGCCAAGATCAGTTCCCTAGTTTTATTTCTATAAATAATAATTTCTATGCTACTAAAAGTACTTGTATAAAAGAAATAGGACAACCAAAGTACATAATCATCAGAGACCCATTAGTGTTAGACAACCTACAAGTCACAAAGCAAGCTGGGAGTCTTGCTTTGTGAGGCCCATTGCACCACAACTCGCCATGGTCACCAAAAGTTTATACATTTAGCCCTAATGTAGATTGTGTTAACAATTGCTTCAGATACCTTGGATTACTTACCAAAATGATGATAACTTTGTGGGAATCTCATTGATTTACAATGAAATAAAATTATAAAACAACACTGATTTTGAAATATATTACTAAAATCATTAATTTTTAGAAGCAGTGTTTATTAATTATTTCTTTGATTTGTTCACAGTATGGATGCGTGTAACATAATCAAGTTTCCGCTAACATCTGAAGCTGCAATGAAGAAAATTGAGGATAATAACACTCTAGTGTTCATTGTTCATGTCAGCTCAAACAAACATCACATCAAGGCTGCAATCAAGAAACTCTATGATGTTGATGTATTCAAAGTTAACACCTTGATCAGGTAATTATCAATCTGTCACCCGTTCTATCCCTCATCCACAATTCTCTTTATGTGAGGCAATCCAGACTCTGGCATATCACCCTAAATAACATGTAATTTTTTTAATAAATTCATAATTAAAACTAGGTATTAACATTTTTAAATTATTCTAGAACTATATCTAGCTTTGGAAAGCTCCATTTATTACTCAAGATTAGGCTACTTCAAAATGATGATAACTTTGTGGGAATCTCATTGAATTATAATGAAATGAAATATTTAAACAACTCTGATTATTTAAAATTGTTTAGTAATTAATGTTTTTTATTTATTTATATAACATTATTATTAATTAAATATTTTATTTTTGTTAACAGGCCTGATGGTAAGAAGAAGGCGTACGTAAGATTAACCAGGGACTATGATGCGTTAGATGTAGCAAACAAGATCGGCATCATATAAATTAAGTTCTTGACCTTACCTTCTAAGAATAAAAACACTTTGGTGTATTTATTAACTTTTATTTTTATTATTATTCCCTATAACCTTGTCCTTTACTTAAAAAGCTAAAAATATGTTAGCTTTTCCAATCAAATTGTCACGCCTTTTTCCCATTGGGATAGGCAGGGACAATAGATTTGTTTAGAGATGTTGGTCCAATTTTTACATTGGAATCAGTCATGAATCAAGTATGATTCTGTTGCCATCGGACCGCAACTGCAGTCAGCGGTCGCCATCGGAATCACACCTTTAAACTGATTCATGCAGTCGCACTGCCAGTAGAATGAGTCGGTAAGACAAAAAATTCACTAAAATATTGAAATCAGAATAACGTTTTTTGTTATTTGGTCAAAAGACCTTGGTACTGAATGACTACACGCGTGGCGCATTAGTTAGCACACCAGTTCGTTACGAGTAAAGGCCCAGGCTCGATTCCCGGTCGGAGCAAATACTAGAAATGTATATATTTATTGTGACACGACATCTGACCTGACGACGACTGAAAAAACCGAGTCAGTTAATAAAACAGCACTTTTTTTTAAATTATTTCTATACGAAAAGTGCCTGTATCATAGAAACAAAACGACCAAAGTATCTACATATATCGATTATTTGTTATCGGCAAGTGGTTATGAACCGGGGGTTGTCAGTTTGTATGACCATTGCATTACCACTACACCACGGTCATCTTAAAAAGTGTGCAGTTACAATTTAGTTACTAAATACATAATTAATAATGAACAAAAAGTAAACTTTCCTAGGATTTATTATTATTGTAAATTGTACCACATCAGAGTGACTAATGAATATTTTATCATCGCATGTTAAAGATATAAAATACATTATCATCATTATTATTCGTTATTGGCACGCAGTTAAAGAACAAAGGAAATATCACTACAAAGCATTTTGAAGTAGTTTTCATATTTTATGTAGTTGTTACATAATAGGCCTAGCAAAGAATTTGGACTTAAGAGACTTCTTCATATTTTAGAGGTCTAGGTGCTGTTTATTTTAGTAACTTTCTGTTCGTATACTTTCAAGTGTAGATCTTTGTTAGTGAATATTGGGTGTGGCAGAAGAGGTATGAGAGTAAAATTAACGCTGTAGAAATGCAGTCATTAACGAGCGTATGTGGAGCAGTGGCGGAGGTGGTAAAATTTAAACAAACCAAAATAAATCGTTAATATTTGAACCTAAAATTCATATTTTTGTTGTACCTATGTTTGAAATTCCTAAATAAGGGGGCGCCCTTATTTAGGATTTTTTCTCCGCCCCCGGCAAGGGGACTCCCAGGCTCGCCACTGACGTGGAGTGACTATAGCAGATAGAATGAGGAATAGCACAGTGCGCGATAGATGTGGTTTGAGTAGTGACAAGGATTGACGAAGGAATGCTTCGATGGTTTAGGTACATGAAAAGGATGAGTGAAAGTAGATTGACGAAAGGAATTTATAAATGTAATGCGGATGCATGCGTTAAACGAGGCAGACACCGGAGGGTCTTTTTGGACCAAATTAGAGACATCGTCAAAAAAGCTGGGTTGCCTACTGCCCATAACCGTAGATTTTGTATGAAAAGAATTGTAGATGTGAGGGAAGCAAAGAAGTTGTGCAGGAATGTGACAAGATGGGCTCCATTGTCTTTGCCGCCAATGGAGCGCCAATTCGTCGTGACTTTTTTTTTATTGTGACACGACATCTGACCCCGCCCTGCCTAATTATAAGCAAGAGCAGGTCCAAAAGTGACGACGACTGAAAAAACTGAGTTAATTCCCGGCTGCCTCGGCCGCCGTCACTATGCCGGCCAATTTGATGGATTGATATTTTTTATTGTGAATGGACTTACTTATTATAGCAGTTATAATGTTAAGCAGTCTACGAATAAAGACGCCTGCTACTACAGTTATTTAACTGCAAGTAGCAGTCGTATCCACTATGATGGAACCAGTAACATTCAAGCCGAACCTGAAACGCGGCTGAATTAAGTGACTCAGTCTGAACAGCTGAAAGGCCTACCCCCGGTCGACATTGACCACCAACGGTCTCCCTACCACTCTTAAATACTCAGATAATATCCAATTTAATCATTACATATTACAAATAAATGCCTTTTTTTTAATCCGACCGAGAATCAAACATGGTACCAATAATTATTTTTCTAATACCTACCCAAACTAGTGTTAAAAGCTAACCTTTATTAATAAAAATCAAAATTATTCACATCTCTCAATTTATATTAATTTATGACTGAACTATCATGCATACATTTTATATTGTGTTTTTGTTATAACTAGTGGCAGATAACAGATAAGAAGAGCGCTGAACAACTGCGGGAGGAGCACGTCCGCACATCTGTTCAGTCGTGCACATATTTTATATTTTAAAATGTTGACACATTCGAATAACGAAAAGTTTTGACGACAGTCGTGGAAGTTTTGGCGGGTAACTGCAACTGACAGGACGCGCAATTTTGAATTATTTGAAAAGCTTGTGTTTTTCATAAATATTAATGTGTAATAATGGTGGAATTGTTATCCAGTAATAGTTTTTAAGTTGATCAAGTATAAACAAATAATTTAAAGTTGTGAAACGTGTTTCTTCATGATCCCTCCAAGACTTCTTCTGAAGTTTTAGTAAAGGCTTTCCGCCGCTTTACTAAAACGATCATCATCAACCTCA
This sequence comes from Tinea trinotella, assembly GCA_905220615.1. Classification (NCBI taxonomy): domain Eukaryota; kingdom Metazoa; phylum Arthropoda; class Insecta; order Lepidoptera; family Tineidae; genus Tinea; species Tinea trinotella. The sequence continues at coordinate 6,875,542 of HG992308.1, read as the reverse complement.
TTCTCATCATCATCATTTGATGAATCACTCGCGTGGTTCATCTTCATCTTTACTTGACAATGTTTTAACATTGAACCATATATTTTTACTTTGACACTGGCAAGTTAAATACTAAAGCCATAAACAAGAAGAAAGAAAAAAGACAGGCGTGGACGAACGGTTTAGCGATTGGTTTGTTGCGCTTAAAGTCCCGGGTTCGATCCCCGGTCGGAGCAAATATTTGTTTCATAGCTCTTATTTGTATATTATTAAATATTGCAAATATTTGTTAATAATAAAAAAAGAGATTGATATTTGCATCGGGTCTGGTTATCCAAGAGTGGTAGGCAGTGGTACCCAGTCTGCCGATCCAGGGTAGTACCACCACTTACAGACCGTAAAGTAATTTGGTCACGTTTCGGGATCAGCTTGTAAGTTGCCGGTTCCATCTAGGCCGGCATATTGGATGCGATTGCCGCTCACAGTTATAGTAGTAGCAGTGACATTTATTCATGGACCACACTTCGGATTACATCAAGCGGGGAGCTGTCATACATATGTCGAGTCACAATAAAAAAAAAGTAAGTATGTAACAAGTCTTGAATGACAGTGTACTTTTTTCTGCCGGGATCTATACTATAGGTAGTGGTACTTGAAAATGCGATGGATGGTAAATAATTTATAACTTGTAAGCTGTAAACCGGGAACAGAAAAACAAAATATCAAACGGGGTAGTTTTGGAAACAGTAACAGCATCAACCAATAGGACGACCAACACCTCAGTCTCTCCGTGACCACGATGGCTGCAGAGCTCTCGAAACGTCGGAATAATAAAGAATTGTAAAATCAAAACCAAAATAAACGCGATAGTAATCCGCATAAAATTTGTTTAATTCATTAATCAATGTTCGCGCAAAATATAAGAAAATACTTTGTAAGCTTACTGATAGTAGACTACTCATTTATTTATATATTTTTACCATTCCTATACGAAGCTACTAATTCTTGTATCATAGAAACTGGTATGATACTAAAAGATAAATTAGTACTGGCAAGCGGTTTTAAACCGGGGTACCTTTTTGCCGAATCATTTCACGACCACTAGGCCACGAACGCTATTAAAACTTATTATAATATTCCTTTAGAATTAAAAATCACTGTTGTTTTTACAATAATGTAATATGGGTAATATTAGAACTAACATCTAAAAAATCAGTTGTCTTTAACTTGACTCGTTTTTAATGAAAAAAAAAACTTTTTCGTGGTATAAAAATAACTTAAGGTTGTTAGCAATAAAACTCATTTAGCAGCTTGAATAAATGATTTTATTTTGTTGATCAAATTTCCTTGACGTCATTGGTTTTCCAATCACAGTTCTTTATTCTTCACCTATTTATATAATTCCAAATAAAATCATATTTTTTACACATTTCTTTACTAAACAGCTTTACGTGCTAGTATCATAGAAAATGGACGACAAAAGTACATATACCCTCCACTTTATTAGTTCATTTAAATGTGTGAATACAAATATTACTAACTATCAGCGTGCTCCTCCTCCTGAATAACCAATTACAATTGCATTTTCGGTGTGTTGTATTCATATTTTATATTTGCTCGTGTGCGTAAATGCAGTGGAGGGGCGTGTAATTTCGGCTTAGACAGACTATACCGGCAAGTGGTTTGACCGGTGGCTCTTTGTTTGTGGAACTAGTGTAAACTATAACACCGCGGTTGCTTTATCATCATTAATTTTCACAATTCATTCAGTGCTGCTGGATATAATCACCACAGGCGGCCTAATGAAAGCGGCTTGCATTCAGCGGTTTCTTGCCACCTTTAAAGGTACCTTTGTGTGTGGACGTTCCTTAAGTTTAGGCAGAGACAATAGAGCAACATTGTCCACGATCTCTTTATGTAATACGTTTTATAAAAGGTATATAGTTATGGTTATGGGCACTGCTGCCTCCTGCTTTTTAGGAATGTCTCCGGTTTAATCAAGGGACAATCATTGTATTACTTTATAGTTAGGAAATATCTAAGTATACTGGTTGTTACAATTATCTGGCATTTTTGACGAGTGAAATCAAAATACCTATATAGACATAATATCGACTAATTTGGCTCGTCACTAATTTGCAACAGGGTCAATTTGAATATACTGGAAATGAAATGAAATAGGTGATTCCATTCTACAAATGACAAGGCACCTATGAATTCTGAACTATCTTTGGAATGTAAATAAAAGAAGTGCGTAATATAAAAGTTAATTACGGAAACAAGTCAAACACAACTGGTTTAGCAAATCAATAATAATAGAGTTAGGGCAGCACTATTTTAATAGTAAATGGTTATTAGAAGCCCATAAAAATGTAATAACAAGCAAACATCATCAATTGTCACGCCTCAGTTCCCACGGGGATAGGTAGAGGCAATCACACAACTTTCGCTTAAAAAAAAAACAGTTCCATCTTATTTATTTAATATGTGGAATAGATGCTTATTTGAATTGAATGAAGATAGTGTAAATATTTATTAAATAGAAAATTATAGTACCTACATATTAATTTAAAAAACTAACAATTAAGGTTTAATTAACTAATATAGATGATGGTATACTGGCATACACCCCTAGGGGAGGATCGTGAATTTGTGGGGCACTGGGCTAATGCTACTCAGAGGCCTACTATGTAATTGTCATTTTGTCAATAAACTTTTTAATATAAATAATGACAGTCTCTATGGTAATGTAATTAATGACAATATTACAGTCATCTAAGAAAGTCATAATTTACAATTTCAATAGATAAATAACACAATACAGATTGCCAGCTCATGCTTTTTCATAGCTAATATAAGAATTATTATCTATACTATTCATGATAAAAAAAACATATGTATAATATTGTTATTCGTATAGTTATATTGCTACTAAGTTATTATGTAAGTACCTACCTAAAACAAGGTTTGCCTTGCCTTGTTCGCTAGTACTCAATCGTCCGTGGCGAACTTGAGCTAAAAATTAAGTGCCTATCCAGCTAGTAGTGTTCTTAATATAGACACAATCATCCATTTGAGCCTATGAATTTTGCGTACGTGTCTTCCAGTGACACAGTTTCGGACAAGCCTGTGTTTCTCATTTGCTAACACTTCGGCCGTCACCTTGAATAGCTTGACCTGTATCTCTACTATGAAACAAGAATACGTGAAACTGATTATGATAGAAAATATTTGTTGTTATGTTTATTTACACAAGGTTTTGTGTGAATAAACAGGTTTTATTGTGACGCGACATCTGACGCAGGTTATGGTACAAGGGGAGGTCCAAAAGCGCCTATGACTGCTTCAAACTATTGCTTGTCTCGGTTAATTAAGGCAGTTGAAATTGAATCCTACCGATGGCCAAGTGCAATAGTTTTGCCATTTTTAAGTCCCTTCTAGACCGATTCCGACGTATCCTAAAAGGACCCGCATCGACCATCGCGATCAGGAATCGTCAAAGGCAACCACATGTTTTGGTCCTTCGAGCAGGATCTCACAGAAAAAAACGAGGAAATTGCGTTTGTATAGTTATACCATCTTTAGTTGCTTATTTTATTGTTAGTAGTAGTAGTTTACAATTTAGACTTACTTTATTAGTAGTAGAATTTTGCTGTAGTAGAATGTAGTACGTGATATAATTACGTTAACGATAGTGATTCGTTATTAAGATATTTAGTAGAATAAATTGCGTCACATACATATTTAAAATAGAGGGCGATGTGTTTTTTCCGCAAAATCATGTTTGACGTTTTTGTCTACTTATAATAGATGTTTAAATTAAAAGTCGAAACTTTAAATTATACTTTAAGAGGCGGGCTGTCGGTGGTTGTTTACTAATTCTGCCCCTGTAAAAAATAGTTTCTGGAGTAAATTGACCATGAAAGAACTTATTCGCGTTTCGGGATCAACTTGAAAATTAACAACGAGCCCAGATGCGACTGCTACTTGAGACAGCATCTGTGGCAGCAGTTGGTACAGCTCATGGAGCGCACTCTAGCATAACAACATGTGGAGTACGGTCATGTCTGTCAGTAAAAAAACTTATAATCAACTTGCAGATCATTGCGGACAGTAGAGTGTAGTTATAGGTAAAAAACTTATATTGCATAAAATAAATTTAACTTTTTGCCCGACAGTGGCGGCAACTGAGGCAACCATAAAGTGAGATAGATTTTCAGTCGTCAGCGCTCTTAAACCTCCCCTAAACTTACCAACATGCAAGTCAAACTTAAATGTCGCGTATCAAAAAACAAATCTTATCTCCATATAACAGCGCTCTCTTAAAAAGCATAATCTATAATGTAATTTACATAAGTAGTTATTTAATCTTATAAACTTGAAATAAAAACATTGACATCGTTATGGTTATAAGGTAACTAAAATAGACACATACTGTTTTTAAATAGGCTGATTTTTACATTATAACAGGAAATGTTAAATGATATACGCACCTACCTATCTACATTATGTATTGAGTTTTGCAGAGTTCGGCGAGTCATTTCTTAGTCAAAAATCGACAATTATTATAGTGATTGTACAATGTGTTTGAATTCGTTCGAATGAAGTGTGAAAAGCCAAGGAGTGGCTGTAGCGACGACGACTTAATCAGCCGTAAACTGAGTCAATTTTTTCAGTCGTCGCGCTCTTGGACCTTCTCTTGCTTGCCATTAGACAAGTCGAGCTTCGATAGCCAGAAGATTTAAATTATAATTTATAAACATCAACAAATTTATATGAATAATTTTAAAAAATTGTTAAAATGACACACAAACTTGCTAACATTATAAATATTATATAAGGTATTCGTATATTAAAAAAAACACATTACGTTATTTTGTTTGTGTACTGTTTATTTATCTTGTTCTTAACTTTATATAAGGAAGAGCACTATCCTCAAAAATACGGTCCTTGATGACTAGTTTTAAGGATGTACATAATTATGTTTTTTATTCCTGCATCCCTAAAACTATTTTCCTGTGTTTAGTTATCCTGTAAACCGTTGTTTAAAGTATATTTAAATCGGGCACAAAAACTCCTAAGGTAGGGACGGAAAACAAACTTGTTTTTATTCACTCTTGACTCTCAATTAGTTTTATGACGTCAATGGACGCAGTTTGTGCTTATTAGGAAGGCATGTTGGGAAGATTTTAACTTTCTATTTCGTTTTGCTGTAGCCTGTGACTTTATTTATTTGAAGCTGATGAAATTCGTTTGCAACTCCGAGAATCAGCGTGATACAAGGCAAAAGCCCACCTTTCTTGTGAAACTCTGATTTAATTCAGTTCGTTGAACTTTTTGTTGTATTGAATTGTACAAATTGGGTATTGATGTTCGTTTTAGGGCGAAGCGCGGAATAATTTAACTTAATGATTCTCAACCAACTTATTACCCAACCAACTAATTTTTATTTTAAGCAGAATGTTTTGTGATATTATATTCTGTTCTGTGGTGATTATAGATACAGAAAAACAGTATACATAGAAAGACATAAAACATGTACAATTGGTGGCCTTATCACTATTAAGGTAGTGAAACAGTATATGGGTAAAAAATAATATAGGTATGGGTATATAATTAGTAAAAAGTACTAAGATTTGTACCAATACATTATACATAAATAAGATACACTTATGATACTCTATTAGTACATGACGTAGGTAATTACTTCCACTGCCTAACATTTTTTATATTACGTACTGTCGATCTACAAAATTAATACTGTAACTTAATTACTTATGATATAAATTAATATTTAAAGTGATAAATAATTACTTGAATTATTAATTGAAATTGAGTAAATACTCAACTATCTACAATTTACTTTACTTTGTATAAAATCTTAATAATGACAGTGACACGCGATCTACGATGACTTCATTAAATTCATATTTGTTAATAAAATTTATATATAATATAACATAACATAATATAACATTTAACAAACTTGAATGACTTTGCATATTTAACAATGCACAAGTTAAATGCTTTACCAGCCCATGAGATCTCCCCATCTTATAATCTTGGAGTATTTGTCCAGCATAGTGACGGCGACTGAAGCATCCGTAAAATGAAACAGTTTTATCAGTTTTAAGACTTTAGACGGCTATAATACCAACTATTTGTATCTGAGATAGAATACGTAAATATTTTGAATTATTCATTAATTGTGATATTTAAATACATTGTGGGGCTATAGTTATCGCATAAATCTTTAGAAAAGCCGTTAAACTATTGAGTTTAGTACATAAACACAGTTTATAGGATGGGGATACTCTCTAGCTGGCATAATGATTGCCACTGAGGCAGTCTTAAACTGAGCCGGGTTTATCAGTCGTCGGTTCTCTTGGATTTCCCCTTGCTTACCGTCAGGCAAGTCGAGGTCTGATGTCGAGTCACAAATGAATTCTACTAAATTTACACTTGTCATTTGGTCATAAAAGATAACAATTATCTAAGTTATTTTTAAAGTAACAATCGAAATCTGTACATGCCACTATTAGTAGGTAAGTTACGTTTGCCAGCAGATAAGATTGCATGCATATGAAATGAATTGCTGAGCGGAATGGCGCAATCGTGTGGGGAAGAGGGCGCCGCGCGAGACGTCGACTATCGCCACCGGCTGGCGACGAGGCACGTGGAACGTGTTCAGTCAGCGGTTTGCGGACCTCCTTGCGCTCGCACGCACTCGAATCGCAGCCACATTCACACATAATATATATTAACAGTTTAGTTCGCGAGACACGACGGCAGCGGACGTGTTTAGTACATTTTGTTTTTGACTGTTGATAGTGACCTTGTATGTGCTGAACTTAGTGATTAAACATAATTTTGTATGATTGTGTGTGCGTGCTTAACCTAAAAATGTCTGAGAATACTCAAGAAATGGCTAGTGAGAGTGATGGCTCGCTGTTTAGCACTTTAGACATTGTTATGCTCGCTGGATTATTAGGAGCTGCGGTTTGGTGGTTATATAGTTCTAGGAAAGATAACAAAAAGGATGACATTTTGTTAAGTAAATATTCAATACAGTGAGTATCATTACACAGGCAAAAAAAACATCAGTATTTATACTCGCGTTTATCTTTGGTCTCTAATTTACGAAACTGCCAATAGGAAAATGCGGCTTGTTTTTTGTTTGTGTGCATAATCGCGTAAAACCTGAACACACAACACACCTGAGTGACGTGTGTGGTCCGTCAAGGACCAACCAACTCATTATAAATATCCTTGTATCGCATTGCATGCAACTGCCACTAAATTGTTTTAGTTCATGGTTGGACTGTTTAGTATTCACACGCCTACGTTTAATTTTTCACTTAATGCAGAAAACGTGATCCTACACAATTCCACATAAAACTAATATATTTAAAAAAAAGTATGGCATGGATACTAATCCTAGATCCAAAACTTACTTTAAAGAAAGGGATAAGTAGCGACAGTGACTTACGCTATATACGTATAATATGTCCCAATTAAACGTAAAAATAATAAATATTAAGTGAAGAAAAGGCTGTATAAGCCTTTACCCTAGCTATAATTATTCCGAAATATTTAGGGTTGCCAGTATTTAGGATAATTGTTTTTTTTTAATTACCTGCCTGAATAAATTTATTTTAAAATTAAGAGGTATTCAATGTAACTCACAAATTATTAAATTACCTGTATTAAATTAAATGTATAGCATTAGCATTAGGTACATCACTTGAAACGTAAGTAATATTACGGAAGTTAATATCTCATTGTTTTTAATTGACCAAACGAGTTTACCTTACTTGAGGTCGAGTTTATCAAATAGCATACAATAATATTCGCTAAGGTAGTTATTATGCAGGAGTGCAAAGTTACCGTCTAATAAAATTACTTATTAGACGATAACTTTGCACTGGCGAAAATTAGGATAATATAAAAATTATTTGGATTACTTACTTACCTAGATATAGGATTATATGAATATAGGATAAAATAAAGTTTTCATATTACACTACTCTGAATCCAGATACATAGGCAAGGTAAAACAAAACTAATTTAGTTAAACGACAGACAATAGATTTTCTTTATTCGTAAATCTGATTTAAGATACTTAAATATTTATTTAGGAAGGTAGATTAGATACTAGCAATTTTATTCAGGTACTATTAATCATACAATTCATTATTGTAGGTAGAAAACGTCAATTGTTTTATCAGTTCTAATAATTACGAATCTATGACGTTTGCTAAAATACATACTAATGATAATTACATTAAAGGTATAAATGAAAAAATAAATATACTGCGTGATATGCCAGTGTTCGTAATTAAACCTCTTACGTCGCTTTAAACCCTCATAAGACAAATATATTATTTAAACAATTCAAAAAAATTAACAATTCTACACACCTGCCATAAATGTACAGAAACTACTCGTTATCTAACAACAGATATAGGTAGATATATAGACTTCTTGGCAACATCGTGGGCAATAGTGATTTAAGCACATTTGATGTTAGTTTATGTAATTTTTCTTATTTACGGCCATGCGTAAATTAACGTAAAGTTCAAATTCGAATACTTTAAATACTTTCATAAAATGAATTTAATATAACTAAAATATGGTTAAATTAGAGGACAACGTCTGGCGACACTGGTTGTAAAAATGGCATGAGATGGCGTTTGGAGTATTGTAAAACTTGTTTTTTTTTTAATACAGAATAATATCAATAATTATTGTGAAATTCATTTAAACTATTATGTTATCAAATATTCAAACTCTCCAATATATGGACTTAGTAATTTATGGTGAGAATAGCGAATGCCCTTAAAATTCATGAAAATATTAATTAAGTTCGATCAGTAGCTTAAGTTTTGCCATGTGTCGAGAATTTAAGTTGTTTTTCAACCGCTTTACTCAAACCATCACTATCATCCTTTTTACCCTTATGTTATGGATGAAACATAATTGCTAACTAAACTACTGAATGCCGACTGAATTGCCGAACGGTTCGAGACCGACTGAAGCTAAAATCTTTGACGCGAGTAAGCTTGTAATATCTTAGTGCAATAAAAACTCAAGGGTCTAAAAGAATGTGTGACGTTTCAGACCTGCTGGTACGATCCAAGTAACAGAAAATTCCTTTATAAAAAAATTAAAGTCATCTGGTAGAAGTTTAGTGGTATTCTATGGATCGCAAACAGGGACAGCTGAGGAATTCGCTGGACGTTTGGCTAAAGAAGGAATACGATATAAGATGAAGGGAATGGTAGCTGATCCAGAAGAATGTGATATGGTAAGTCGAATAACCTTTGTTAAACTTTTTTTTTATTAAGACGCGACTTTTTTCCTAAACTAATCTAGGGGAGGTCCAAGAGCGCCGACGACCGTTTCATTTTACTATTGCCTAAGTTGTCTTCACAACTGAAAACACGATTAAGTCCACGATCGCCTCCGTCGCTTCTTCTATGCTTGCTTCTGCACGCACCGCTTGAAGGACCCAAGGTTTATAAGATGAGGAGAATCGCATGAAAGGAGTAAAAATATTACGTAAATACACAATAATTATTTTCACCAATAATTATCGCATGCGTCGCTAATCAATGTCGGGCATTGCTTCATTGACAGGGAACTGATCGTGCATAATAATATTCTAAAGAGCAATAAGTCAACAATCGACAATACAATTAATTACCTCAATAATGTATCGGGCGTCGTCGTCGTACAATTAAGTTTAGCTACTGATTTAAATTTAATGTAATATAATCGCGACCAATGACACTATTACCTTTGTTTATTTTAAATATATTGTTTATGAAATAAAAGATTTTCGAGGCTTAGTATCGCATCTATTATTTTTATTGTGACTCGATATATGATAGCACCCCGCTTGATGTTAAGCTGCATCTATTATTTTTATTGTGACTCGATATATGATAGCACCCCGCTTGATGTTAAGCTGGAGTGTGGTCCATGAATGGAAGCCTGACTGCTTCTACAATTCAATAACTGTGAGTAGCGATTACATCCACTATGCCGGCCTAGTTGGAACCGGCAACTTAAAAACTAATCCCGAAACGCGACTAAATCACTTCACGGTCTGTATACTTGTAATTGGTGGTACTACCCCGGAACGGCAGACTAGGTACCACTGCCTACCAGTTTTTGATAACCAGACATGAAGCTAATATTCACCTCTATTTATTAACAGATATTTGATAATTATTAAATATTACAAATAAAAGCTACGAAACAAATATTTACTCCGACCGGGAAAAGAACTCAGGAATTTACGCGCAATAAACCAAACGTTAACCGTTCGTCCACGCCTTTCGTCTCGATTCGAATTAGGAAAAATAAAACGGACGATAAAAACACAGCTGTGTGCAAGGATTCGGATTCGGGACGCATTATCGCAAAAACGCATGCGGTAATAATGCCGATAATAACGCACCGATGTGGTTGTGGTAGAGGCTTAATAATGTTCGCACAAAGTCCTAAAAAATATTGCAATAACTTATAAATATCTTTTTTTTATTGTGACACGACATCTTACCTCGACTCGCCTGATGATAAGCAAGAGGAGGTCCAAGAGTGACGACGACTGGAATAACTGAGTCAGTTCCCGGCTGCCCCAGTCGGGGCAATATAGCCAGACTATGCCGATATTTGATTAATATTAAATTATGAATACATTTTAGGAGGAACTTACCAAATTGAAAGATATTCCAAATTCGTTAGCAGTATTTTGTATGGCAACATACGGTGAAGGTGATCCCACCGATAACGCCATGGAGTTTTATGAAGGATTAAAAAATGGCGATACAGATTTTTCTGGATTAAATTATGCAGTAAGTATGTGTTTTAAATTATCTTTACCAATTTAAAAAATAGTTGAACCTTTCTTTCTTAACAATTTTACTCCTATACAAAAAAAAAGTAAATTGTCAGACTGTCGAGATGACAATCGGAGGTTTTGGCGGGTGACTGCAACTGACAGGACGCGCAATTTTGAATTATTAGAAAAGCTTGTGTTTTCATAAATATTAATGTGTAATAATGGTGGAATTGTTATCCAGTAATAGTTTTTAAGTTGATCAAGTATAAACAAGTAATTTAAAGTTGTGAAACGTGTTTCTTCATGTTCCCTCCAAGACTTCTTCTGAAGTTTTAGTAAAGGCTTTCCGCCGCTTTACTAAAACGATCATCATCAACCTCATTCTCATCATCATCATTTGATGAATCACTCGCGTGGTTCATCTTCATCTTTACTTGACAATGTTTTAACATTGAACCATATATTTTTACTTTGACACTGGCAAGTTAAATACTAAAGCCATAAACAAGAAGAAAGAAAAGAGATGACAATCAGCTGTGTTGCGTTACATTCATTGAGTGTGACAGTAATATTCGTATATTAAATTAAATTGAGTTTTCGGTTCAACGATGTGTTTAATAAGAAACATGTATGCTTCTTAATTTAGCTGTGTTATATTTGTAGTATGGAGCGCAATGTTGTAAATATGGCGCGAGTGTCAAGTGTGCGCGAAGTTTTATATTATTTTGCTCCAATTGCTTTACATTAAATGTTTCGTAACAAAATTATTTAAGTGTAATATATTACTGTTTGTTTAATATATTGTACTAAGTACGCATACAGTTTTAATTTAGAAAAGTAAATATAACCTAAGTTATGTTAGTATTAAGAAATAATAAAACTATAGTTTATTATAAAATTTAGAGTGCTGTTGTTATCTTCTTTATTGTATTTATAATGAATTTATACGCGAAGCGTTTGCCACATTTTATAAATTACTGTTTTATTAGAAAAAACCTTATAACTTCACTGTTAAAGTTCAAGTATATGGTAAGGACACTTATATAAAGATAACTTAATTTACAAATATTAATTCCTACTTCTTAATTTTAAGCAGTATTTGTTTTTATAGTGTGTGAGGTTATGATGTTATAACATTGAGTTACATCATTCATATGAATTCAATGTAGTATTATATATAATTTTATATAAACTTCAGTTCTTTTCAATAATATTAAGTAGTTAAAAAATATTCTTTGAAGTACATTTATTATTATTTTTTATAAATAAATAGAACATAGTAATTCTTCATATATAAGAAATAATTTTCCAATAAATAGATTCTAATCAGTTCTAATAAGTAGTGATTACCATCCTTAATATATTTTGAAAGAGTATTTTAAATCTTTATTAATGAAAAATGGCACTTCATTGTTTCTTCATATTTCTGAGAGAAATAAAGTGTGAAATTGATGATGACGATGGTAAATAATATATATAGTTTTTGTTTTGTTCAGGTATTTGGTCTAGGCAACAAGACTTATGAGCATTACAATTCTGTTGGAATCTATTTGGACAAGAGGTTAGAAGAGCTTGGGGCTACTCGAGTTTATGAACTAGGTCTTGGAGATGATGATGCAAAGTAAGTAGTGATTTCTTTATTGATCATTATATTTATTTAAAAAATATATGTTCACAATATTAAAAAATTAAAATATAATTTATACAATAGGAATCTATAATTAGGAGGGGTAGATATCCAATTGGTAGCCACTTAATGAATTAAACAAATTTTATGCGGCTTACTGTCGCGTTTATTTAGGTTTTGATTTTACAACTTTATTTTATTATACCGACGTTTCGATAGCTTTGCAGCCATTGTGGTCACGATAGTAAGCTGCACAAAATTTGTCTAATTCATTAATCAATGTTTAGTTTGCCAATCTAGTGCTCTATAAAGTGACTTAGTTGTGTTTCAAAATCAGATTGAAAGTTGCCTGGCTCAACTAGGCTGAAATAATGAATGCAACTGTAAGTTGCAGATATTTAACTGTGTAAGCAGTTGTCTCCATTCATAGTCTATACTCCAGCTAAAGATTTTATTGTGACTCGACATATGACACCACCCAGCTTGATGTTAAGCTGAAGTCTGATAAATGGATGTCACTGCTACTACAATTCAATAACTGTAAATAGCAGTCACATTCACTATGCCGGTCTAGTTGGAACCGGCAACTTATAAGCTAATCCTGAAATGCAACTAAATCTCTTTACAGTCTGTATACTTTAAGCATACATAGTTAGTTGTAGCACTGTAATATACATACTCATAAAAATTTTTTTTGGCTAGGAGGCATAGTAAAGATGATTGAGGGACCGTAAACTGAGTATTTTTCAGTCATCGGTGCTCTCACATAATGCAGAGATACATTACTTAGTATATATTAATCCGAGTTGTAAGTATAAGTCAACAAGTCAGTTAGATCAACAAATCAGGCAAATCGAGGTCATATGTTGATTTATAATGAAATTCAAAAATAAATAATGAAAAAATCTCTCTATTGTATATGAAAATGATAAGATTTCTGCAGTTTTATATGAAACCATCTTATATGAATCTGTAATATGACAGACACCCCACTTACTAAGTATATTTAAGTATTAAACCTGTTCTCTAAATAAACTTTTAGTATAGATTTAAATATCATAATGGTTTAATTTTAAATTATTTACATTATTAATCTTTTTTTTTTTCATTACTATATTATGCTACTAAAAGTGCTTTTATCATGGAAACTGGATGACTACAGTAGTAAATTTATATCAAAGATACATTGTTACCGGGGCAAGTGCTATTTAAACTAGGGGCTCATGGTTTTTGTGATCATTCCATTACAACGTCGCAGTTGTAATGGAATGATGTAATAATTGATGTAATAATCCTCATGGCCATTGGTTAACCACCAGTCTGCTATGCGTCCAGCTCTATTCCTGGTTGGATTCCTAATCGGAGAAAATATTTGTTTTTATTTGTAAAAAAAGGTTTATATTTAATTTGTAATGCTAGTTACAGTTATTTAACTTTAGCAACAGTCGCCTTTATTCATGGACCGCACTTCAGCTTAGGCGAAGTGCCACATTTGAAAATAGAAACTAACTTTTTAGGTCATATTACCAGTGTTTTTTAACCTGTAAATAACAGTTATAAGACTGAAATAAAATTGCAAATAAACAGAAGACGCCTGACTGCTGTAAATTATTCCAAGCATACATATTGTCTTGATGTTTTATTCATATGACTTTTGTTTATTAGGTGGTATATTAGGTGATAGAATGAATTTTATACCATCTGCATTCACACAGCAGGGCCCGGATCTGTTAATACACAACAGCGAAATGACTTGGTAAAGAACTTGCACTAATCATAGATAACCAATAGACGAATAACGAATTAATAGGTAAACGTTGATTGGTGTATATATGGTATACGTATGTATTGCTTATATTTTTCAGAACGAATATCATTTAAAAATAATATTGAATATTTTAATAAATAGTTTGCACCCAGCCAATCACAGCACAACAAAGGTTAGCCTGGTATATAATGCCTAAGGCATTAAGTCGCCTATGTACCTTATTTTGTGCAATAAAGAGTTTATAATAATTATAATTGCCTAGTGTCCATAACCACAGAGCCTGTATGAAGAGAATTGTGAATGTGAAGGAAGCAAGGGAGTTGTATTAGGATCGTGGTAAGTGGCGCTCCATTGTCTCTGCCTATCCCCGTGGGAAAAAGCCGTGACAATTTGATTGATTGATTGATAATTGGTTAACTACGTTCAGTGCAATATCATTTTGCTGTTGTGTATTAACAGATCAGAACCCAGTAGGCAATCTTCATGTTTACGAACATGCAATTGATTTCATTTAAAAAAAAATACTAAACATGATTAGGTATGAAGAGAATTACGAGTATGAATGTGAAGAGTTGTGTCCGGGTCGTAAAACTTTGTCTCTTTCATCCCTGTGGAAATCGAGGCGTGAAATTGATTATAATTGGTTGCATTATGATGGTAATGCAACCAATCAGGCGTGGCGCTTTGGTTGGCACATCAATGCGCTTATGTTTGTTACGCGTGAAGTAGCGGGTTCGGTTCCCAGTCGGAGCAAATATACATATTTACACATTTATAATTATTTTCCAAATATTCAAATTATATCGATCATATACGAGATTCCCTTGCACATCCCCTCAAGATTATTAGATATTTTTATTAGATATTGTAAGTGGTGGTACTACCAGGGCCGTCTTTACCCGGGGGTTCGAGGGGTGCGATGCACCCGGGCGCATGCCGACCGCCATAAACTTCGATAGGTACATACTACACTGTGACCATGCGACTTTGCCTTGACTTTCGCACCCCGGCGCTGAATATGCTTAAGACGGCTCTGGGTACTACCCCGGATCGGCAGACTGGGTAAACCCGAAGCAAATATTCACCTCTTTTTTTTTATTTAACAAATATTTGTTACGACCGGAAATCGAATATTCCCCATAATTCCCACGCTTGGCAGGCGGCTTGGGTATCGCAGTGCTCACCGTAAAGGAGACGCTGCTGCCCATCCTCAATTATTTATAAACACGAAAAAAGTTATAATTTGGACTGTTGATGCCGTGACCTTTGTTTCTTTACATTTCCTTATAGTTTGTGTTATCTTATCAATACAGATAAAATGTCTAATATTGTTTTTTAGTATTATAGTAACGTATATTTTTGGAGGTTTAAGTATTTGTGCGTGAATTATTATTATCAGTGTTATACAATGATTGATGTAATAATGAGTTTGCTAATTTTGATGTTGTTGGTACGCTCTCAGATCAATCAATCAAATTGTCACGCCTTTCTCCCACAGGGATAGGCAGAGACACTTCACAGAGTTACTTCAGAATTTTAAAGATCATGAATAAATATGCATTGTCACCGCGATTATAAGTGCTATATTTCGTACTACGATTATCATATTCTGTAATAAGACTTTAAAACAAACTCTATTAGTTTATTTTTATTATTTCACACTAGCATGCAATTTATATCCTTCGTACATTACGTGAGGTCAGGCATTATTTAAAACATATCTAGCTATAGCTTCTCTAACTATAAATGACGCGCCACTCCACTTTATTAGTTTATTTAAATGTGTGAATACAAATATTATTAACTATACTATTATACTTTATCAGCGTGGTCCTCCTTTTGTGTGCAACCAGCAACTGAATGACCAATAACAATTGCATTTTCGGTATGTTGCATTCATATTTTAGGTTTTCCTGTGTGCGCAAATGCGGTGGAGGGGCGCGTCATTTCGGCTTAGACAGACTATATAACATAATTATTGAAAAAGTTATATTCAGATCTCTGAAGGATAACTTGTTTTTATAAATTATTTTTCACCGTTCATCTATTATATCCAACATACTGGTATACCTAGTAGGAAATAGATAATAATTAAAATAATTACGTCTTTTGTTTGTATTCACCTTTTTATATTACAACATAATAGTTAAATTATATTATTACTGCGTCTAGCTCTATTGACATTCGACCTTTTGTTATCGATTGCTGAGGTCTATGAGCCCTTGTCGCTATTCATATGTCGCTATAGCTTCTCTAACTATAAATGACGCGCCCCTTCACTTTATTAGTTTATTTAAATTTGTGAATACAAATATTACTAACTCATCAGCTTGCTCCTCCTTTTGTGTCTAACCAGCAACTGAATGACCAATTACAATAGCATTTTCGGTGTGTTGCATCCATGTTTTATATTTGCTCGTGTGCGTAAATGCAGTGGAGGGGCGCGTCATTTCAGCATAGACAGACTCTACTTATATTCAGATAGTGATAAATATAAAAATAATAAAGATCTGTTTAATAAATCATATGTAGCTTTCTTCGTACAAGCTATATTTTAGTCAATAGGGTATAATGATCACTTACAAGTATACAGACTGTAAAATGACTTAATTGCTTTTCGAGATCAGTTTATAAGTTGTCGGTTCCAATTAGGCCGGCATAGTGAATGTGACTGCTACTTGTAACTACAAGTATCTGTAGTAGCAGTCACCTCCATTCATGGACCGCACTCCAGCCTAACATCAGGCGGGGTGCTGTCCTATGTTGAATCATAATAAAGATATAAAAAACGTTTTTTTTGTAAATGCATCCTGTATAGTAATATATAGCATCGGAACATTAAACTGAGCATCTGCGAAAATGGTCAGAGTCGCCGGAAATCTAGCCAAAAGTGGTATCGTGACTGGTGGCAATTGATTTTGTGGCCGCGTCTAGTGTCTTGAGCTAACCAGGGGACAGTACGGCAGTCGGATTTTTGTATTTTTTTTTGCTCATGGTACGCGAAGTTCAGAGCTCGAATATTAATATCCCAAAGCAGTTCGACGCCATATTCAGAAATTTTCGAGAAAATTGACTTTGAAGTTTTCGAGCGCGCTCTTATCCCACAAAGATGCAACGATATTCGAACCGGGCTCGTGGCGTACCATGAGTACGAAAAATGACAAAAATCCGACTGCCGTACTGTCACCTGGTAAGATTTTTTTAACCGATGTGTAGGACCCGGCAGAAAAAAAGAGCGCTGGCATTTAAGTTGCGCAGTAACTAGTTTTGGTACCTACTTACTTTTCGTTTTTTGAATGTGTATAAAGAACATCATTCATTTTGTATGGGGACTTGGGCTTAATTGTATTAACAGTTGCATATACATTTTAAAATATGTAGTTGATGTACGAAGATTACAACGTGATTGGAAAATATCTTTTATTATGCATAGTTTAGGTGTGCAAAATAATCAAACTATAATTATGAAAGTTCAAAGTGCAGTTCCGTGATTGGCAGAACAAAATCCATCTTATTTTCCAAATAACTCAATTGCATAGCAATTAAAAATAAAACTGTTATTGGGTTTTATCAATACAAGTATCGAAACGACCATTTATATATTTTTTCATCATTAGACATTACAAAAGTAGTACAAAGAAGCCCAAAATGAATGATGATCTTTTAGAATTTTACTTCGTACTTCTTATTAGCCGATCCTTATGCTGCGCAGTTCAAAAGTCAGCGCTCTTTTTATCTGCCGGGTTCTATACCCTTCACTTCCCTGTTTCAACCTTTTGCATTAAAATAAACTATCTAATTTAATAATTACGAATATATGAAATCAAACAAATTTTATGCGGCTTACTATCACGTGTATTTTGGTTTAGATTTTACAATTTTATTTTATTATTCCGACGTTTCGAGAGCTTTGCAGCCACCGTGGTCACGGAGAATAAGCCGCATAAAATTTGTTTAGTTCATTATCCAATGTTCGCGAAAAATCTAAAAAAATATTATGAATATATTGTTTCTTTTTAGCATTGAAGATGACTTCATCACGTGGAAGGATAAGTTCTGGCCAGCGGTCTGTGAGATGTTCAACATCG
This sequence comes from Tinea trinotella, assembly GCA_905220615.1. Taxonomy (NCBI): domain Eukaryota; kingdom Metazoa; phylum Arthropoda; class Insecta; order Lepidoptera; family Tineidae; genus Tinea; species Tinea trinotella. The sequence continues at coordinate 6,857,231 of HG992308.1, read as the reverse complement.
AGAATACTGGCGAAGAGGAATTGGTGCGACAGTTCAGGCTGGTCACACACGCGCCAGATGAGATTGCGCCCAATTCGATTTTCACTGGCGAAATGGCACGTCTGCACACATTGCAAAATCAACGGCCGTAAGTTATTCTTTTATATTTCAACCAATAAATTGTATATTTAGTTAAAAGGAACAGCATCACTATTAATTTTCGCGTCTCATTTATCACAGGGATAGGCAGAGATTACAGAGCGCCAATCTCCACGATCCTGACACAATTCTCCTGCTTCCTTCACATCCACTATACTCTTCATACAGACTCTGGCTATGAGCACTTATAGAGGCATTTAAGAATGCTACTCAATCATCCGCACATCCACAATTCTTTACATACAAGCTCTACTATTATGGGCACTAGGCAACTCAGCTTTCTTGAGAATGTCTCCGATTTGTCTCGAAATAGGTGGGAGAGCTTATTATTGTGATTATACTTCCCTGAATCCTTCGAAACTTTATACGCATCTAATTTTGTATAAAGTTTGGCACCGTTTATACATCTTATGTTGCCACGTCATTAGATCAATGATATACTTATTATTATTATTTTAAAAAATCGACATAATCAAATAATATGTTTTAAAACTTGTTAAATTAAATATCAATATTGTTTCAGACCATTTGACGCTAAGAATCCCTTCCTAGCACAAATTACTGTGAACCGAGAACTGCACAAAGGTGGCGACAGGTCTTGCATCCATGTCGAGTTGGATATCTCTAATTCTAAGATGCGATACGAAGCAGGTATGTGGTATTACGTGGTACATCAAGTGGTATTGTAAAGTATTTACATTTGCTAATCTATAACAACACGGTCTAGGTATAAGTCCCAGCAAATAAATAGAACGCTGTTATGTTTACCTACTTACTTCTTATTTACAAATGTGCGGACTTGCTCGCATCGCAGTGGTATGGCGTTCTTTTTATCTGCTGATATTCCTTGTGATCGGGAAATTCCATAATAGGACTAATAGGACTTAACAGGACTAATGGGAACTAAATAGAAACTTTGTAGCACCATATATACTTTAGTTATAAATTAAGATTAGACACTTCAGCTTAAATAATATCAGGATGTCATATTTAGAGCACCACGATGAATAATAGATATTGTAGGTCGTAGTTAATATCGTAAATAAAGATCAACTGAGTTTTGGCGAAAAACTGCAAGTGACAGGTCGTTTCCTAAATATTAATGTGTAATAATAGTGGAATTGTTATTCAGTAATAACTTTTAAGTTGATCGAGTATAGACAAGTGAATTAAAGCTGTTTAACATGTCTCTTGTGTTCCCTTCAAGACTCCGTCTGACGGCTCCATCACAATCATCTTTACCGTCATGTAATGGATGAAACACTGAAGTGTTTCATCTTCATCCACTGAAGACATTATAACTGAAGGCTTATAATGTCAGCCTTCCCAGAAAGGGAGAATTGAACTAAAAAATTGGTATGGCGCGAACATTGATTAACGAATTAAACAAATTTTATGGCTGCAAAGTCCTCGAGACGTCGGAATAATAAAATAAAATTAAAACCAAAATAAAGGCGATATAGTAAGCCGCATAAAATTTGTTTAATTCAAAACTTTTATATATTATTTTGGAATAAAACGCGACATCTAACTTCAACTTGCATCGTCTTCCGATAAAGTATAATGTAGTTTAGCCTCAATCGCCGTCACTATGCCGACCAAAAGTGCTTTTTAACGTCGCTTAATGGATCCCAGGTTATAGGATGGGGAGAACACATTGGCTGGAAAGGAAGGCGCGACTAAAGTTTAGGTTAGGTTTATGTTTAGGATTTGATTTGTAATCGCATTTTAAAATAACTTCACAGCGCTCAGAGCTGTACGATCGATCTTGAATAAACAATCAATGACGTATATGGTAATGGATTAACGCGTATAAATCTATTCAGAATTGATTCAACACAAATTGTTCACATCAATTTGGTACAGTTATTGTAGTATTAAAAAGGTGCTGAGCGGTCTGAAATCATTCGAAGATGCATATATCTTTGGCCGGTATAGTGACGTCTACTGAGACAACCACAGTTTATGGTTCGGTTTATTCAGTCGTCTTGGGGTTTTATTTGCTTACTATTGGACAAGTCAAGGAAATCACGAATCAAGACCAAAAAAAAAATCACCGCAACGACCAAATATATATATTTTTCATTAGTGCGTTAGAAATGTTAGAATGGTCACGCAAACAAAGAATTATAGGTTCAATACACCTGGCTGGTACCAATGTATTTTTGATATATGAAATTTGAATGCCCAGTTTTTTTATGGTACAGCACTTTTAGTAGTATAGAAATGTTTAGAAATATATCTAAATATTTCATATTCTCATATTACACGTTATCGTAATGTTTTGAATTGAACGAAAGATATGTAGGTACTCGTATATAAGAGCATACGACTAATTAACTTGAATTACGATTCCGACACAGTTAGCACACAAATCTACCAGACAATATTAATTATGTTGTATTTAATATAACAATGATAATTAAATTATCTTAGAAAATTTATTATAAAATATAAGAAGTAATTAAATAGTTTGTTAAGTAATTAAATTCACGCCTTTGCAGAATGTAATCATTAAGGGAAATAATAAAATCCAGTATGTAAATAATTAACTCTATTCTTTAGTATACATATTCGATATCTGAAAATCTTGGTACACTTCGTACAAACTCGTTAATTAGTTATTGTATGATTCTATTTGTAAAAAATGCTTGTATCATAAAACATGATCACAAAAAAACCTTATATATCATTAATACGTTGGTACCGGCAAGTGGTTTTGAACGTGGAGGTCTTGGTTTACGAGACCATTTATCTACCACTACACCACGGTCACCTATTATATCTAAAGTACAAATAGTATACAATACAATGACCCTAGCTGGAACCCATGATTTAATCATTTGTTTATTTATATCGTATCGATTTTATATTTAGTTTACTCATTACTAGATAAAATAGTAAAACTATTTTATTATCTACTTTGAGTATTGGAAACAGCGAAAGATCACATAATAGACCGCCAAAATATTGGTGAAAGTATATATATAATTTAGCCTATTTAACTACTTACTGTTGGCTATAGCCTCTGCCTCTCTTTTTCCTATAATTCGACATGAAATATTAAGCCCACTCATAATACGTCATAATAGCCTATAATGCTGACAGAATTACCTTTTGAGAACCGTAAAGTCAAGTTGGGCCAAAATCGCTACAGCCGTTTCTTCGCAAATCGCAAAAAAAACGTTAAATAAGGAAATAAGGAAAAATAAGGACTGAAAAAACAAGTTTTTTTGATAACTTTCACTAGGTTAAATAAAATGGCATTACAGTAGGTTGTAAAAAATTTAAAAACGAAGGAAAGTGTTTTTGAAAAATGACCAACTTTTTATGACCATTTTTCGAGAGTACATTTTTGCTTTTTTTTCGGTTCTCTAAAATTAAAATTGGGTATACACATTGAGGGTTAAAGTACCTACACTGGATTTCTTTGGCCGGCATATTGACGGCAATTGAGGCAGCCGTGAACTGAGTCCGTTTTTTCAGTCGTCGACACTCTTGGACCTCGATCATGCTTACCATCAGGCAGATCGAGCTCTGATGTCAAACCCCAATAAAAAATATTGTAGAACAAAAGATGTAGTTATACATAATTGCATAGGTTTCTATTAAGATAACATATTTTATAATAATTATTTCCTAGAATATTTTACACTGTGATTTTACCTTATCGATGTTAATTCTAAAGGTCGATAATACAATCTTGCTTGATTATATTATAGAGATTAAAGGATTTTCCGTTAAATCATACTTTGTAGCAGTTTTTGTATTGTAGCTCGATATATGACAGCAGCGTGCCTGATGTTAAGCTGGAGTGCCGTGGCGACTGCTACTGAGTTAATTTAATAAAAGAAATTCTTAAAAGCTATCAAATTTAATACTCTCAGCCATTATGATTATATTTTTCTCTAAAGTGATTGTATCATAGAAACTGGACGTTCTCAGTACATATATCAAAGCTGAGTGAGCCTAAGTAAGCCGGTGAGTGATTTCTAATCCGTGCCACTTGGCTTACGTAGCCATTGCACTGCCACTACACCACGGTCGCCTTGGTGTAGTGGCAATTATTGGTCCTCTGCTAGCAATAGGCCTCCCCCAGCGATCTTTATGGTGGCCTGCATCTAGCGATTTCCTGCCATCATTAGCGGGTCTTGTGCGTGGACGTCCCACGCTGTGTTTTCCTGTACGTGGCCTCCATTCGAGAACTTATTGACCCCAACAGCTTTGTGCCATTCTCTATAAAACTATCGTTATTATAGTCGCTAGATTTCTAGAACCATAATTAAAAAAAATTATCGGTTATTATTAATCAAGACCCGTGATAGGTTGCGTTTCACTTATCACTTTCCTCCAATAAGATTTTATTCGACCGTTTGTTTGCTTTTTTTGCAAATTATAATTACTTATACAAACATATAATAAATCTTTATTTATTTTAAAACTTAAGAAATTAATTAGTATCCTTCATGATATATTTTATAATCTAATAATTAAACAAATAGGAAATCTTATGGTTTTATAACCTAGGATCGTTCAACGGACACGTGGAAACTTATACAGTCATAGTTATCCGTGCCCTACGATTTACAAGTCGACGGCTCTCATGGCTCTCCGCTGAGTAATCGCTAGCTACCATCAAGCCTCCAAGGTCACATATCGCGCCGATATAAGAAACATTTAGGATTAATAACTTTTTTTATATTTTTTATTTACATTTCTATACTAAGCTACTTAAGTGCTTGTATCATAGACACAGGACAACCAAAGTACATATATCAAAGATACATTGGTACCGGTGGGTGGTCTAGAACTTGTGCTCTTCGTTTTGCATAACCGTTGCACTGCCACTACACCACGGTCGCCTTAACTTCATTTATTATTAGTTTTTTTTTTAAATGTGACTCGACATCTGGCCTTGACTTGCCTGATGTTATGTAAGGATTATCAACAATATAATTACAATTAATTACAGCGTGCTCCATTTAACTAAAAAAATATTTTATTAGAATAAATCAATCAAATTGTCACGCTATTTTCCCACAGGACAATGGAGCGCCAATTGCCACAATCCTTACACAACTCCTTCGTTTTCTTTACATCCTCAAATCTCTTTATACAAGCTGTACAGTAATACCTATTACCTATTATATTACCTATTATAATTACCTATTCATTATTTGAATAAGTAATAATAAAAGTGCATATGAGGTGTAGTCTAGGATTTCTAATGTAAATGGAATTGAAAATTACATGGCGTATCGTAATTGTATGTTAGCACTCAACTAAAGCTTAGGTTTAATTTTTATCATGGCTCGACTTATAATATCACTCCGCCTGAAGCAGCAGGAGTGTGGTCCATGAATAGAGGCAACTGTTAAATAATTTCCTACAACAAATTGACAGGAATGGTCTCACTTAACATCAAGCGGGGTGCTGTCATATGTCAAGTCACAATAAAAATAAAAAAAAACTTGTTGTCAATTTTTGCTAGCATTTTTACCACAGCATTAAAGTCATTTTAAATGCTTTTAAGTGTACATACAGTGAAGTGATTAAGTCGCGTTTCAGGACCAGTTTAAAAGCTGTCGGTGATTGCTACTAATTGTAGTTACAGTGACATCCATTCATAGACCACACTCCAGCTTAACATCTTGCGGGGTGCTGTCATATGCTAACTAGGACCGCATAGTGAACGCGACTGCTACTAACAATTAGTTAACTGTAGTAGCATTCGCCTTACTTCATGGACCGCACTTTAACTCATCATCAGATGAAATGTTATCGTACGTTGCTGTAGCCACAATAAAAAAAAATCATTAAAGAATAACATTACAGGTGATCACATAGCCGTGTATCCAATAAACGACACGGACCTTGTGAAGCGACTCGGCGACTTGACCGGTGGAAATTTGGATGAAGTGTTCTCCCTCATAAATACTGACACAGAGAGCAGTAAGAAGAATCCGTTCCCATGCCCAACTACATATAGGACGGCTTTGTCGCATTACATTGAAATCACTGCCCTACCACGTACGCATATTTTGAGGGAACTTGCCGAGTATTGTTCTGCTGAAGAGGTGAGATCTTTTTTATATGTATATTCAAGCTCAAAGATACTAAACGATCATGTGTACAAATTTATTATATTAAATTGAAAGAATAAATGAAAGGAAATTGGCTAAATAGATTTATAAGTCGACGACCCAAAAGGGTTATACCTTGATCATTCTTAAGAAAAGCAAGGGTTCGCAGATCTAATAGCCCATATACAGTATTGTGCAAATTAATGTAATCATAAGAAATTGTTATAGTAAAATCGTTTATTGCTTGTAAAATAATATTTTTACAAAAAAAAATTATTTTACAATAACTGCTTTTACTCGTTTTGGCATGGACTCCACTAGTTTTTGGCAGTTTTCTAAGAGGATCCTCCTATTTCCTGTTGATTAGTACGATATAAGTTGTATAATTTTGTAAAAATATTATTTTACAAGCAATAAACGATTTTACTATAACAATTTCTTATGATTCCATTAATTTGCACAATACTGTAGTGTGTTTAAAAATTGAGGATGTACGAGTTGGGTGCGAATCGTGGTCAGTAGCGTCCTATTTCATTATGATAATACAGTCCCAATATAACTACCAATAGTATATTATCATTGTATCGGTTTACTTTTCACTTAAAGGATGCCTGGAAGAGATTTCTGTCATCTCTATCTGTCATCTGATTTCTCTCATCTCTTCCATCTGTTCCATCGAATCGGCTGTCACTACAACATATAAGATGTTTAAGTTTAATTTAATTAAATAAATAAGAATGAAGTGAATAAATATACCTGAGGGGATTGAGGACGTGACAATTGCATTAGATTAAATCATCCTGTTTTATAACAATAGTTTTATGAACCATTTAGAATTTGAACAATGTACAATAAATAGTAGATGCCGTTTTATGTACATACGTATGTATATTTTATGTTGGATGACTTGATGTTTATGACAAGTAACAATGTTGTAATTTAATTGTAGTTTCTATGACATTGTAGTGCTGTTGAATACATCCTTGGTGCTTACACGCGATTAATTCACGTTTTCGCTCGTATAATTCACGCTTAGAATACTTCTAAAACACGCTAACATTCCTTTTGCTTCTTTTAAATTGCCACGGAGAATGTTCCAAGAAAGTGACCTCGTATACCTTGTTCCTGCTTCGTATTTCTACTCCCGCGATATACTTCCAGTCGGGGAATGATGTGAATTTTGTTACCGAGCCAAACGATTTGGCGAGTCTCTCCTTTGTCGAATATTCAGCAAGTATAGCCTTGGATCCTTCAAGCGAAAAGGAACGTCTTTCCGGCTAAAGTAAACGTGAACTGTGTCGGTCGGTGTACTGGCTCTTAGACTCTTAGACCATCCAGCAATTAGAAGGCAGATGTATAAAAAGAATATTTAAAAACAATGCAGAGCCCAATTGTTAAATGAATTGGATACTGTGTTTCATAATTATTTCAAAATGTGAATTTACTCTGAGTGTCCAAATCGAAGAATAATAATAGCTTTTGTTAGTATGTCTCTTTATAATAGCCGTATGTAATTTACTGAAAATAAATTGGTGAATCAATTGCACTGCCGCGTATGATGTTGCAAAAAGTTGAATTGTAAATGTCAAATGAATATGCATGTACGCAAAGTTTATAAGAAAAGGTCAAAGATTCGTAGAATACTAATGTTACTTTAAGTACATACACTACCAATGTAATTGCGTTAATAGATAATAAATGAACTTTCGTATAATTTTATTGAATACAAAACTTTAGTTTCTGGAATCAGAAAATAAAATAAGAAGCTGATAGAAGTTGATAACGGAGATACCCGCACTGGTCGGGGGAAGCATCCGCATTTTGTCGACCGAATCGGCAGTCAAACTAAAAAGTTCGGTGTGTCTTTTCTTTGTAGAACAATCGACAAATGCTTCGCCATCCCATGTGCTCTCTCCATCCTTATAACCTAGGATCCTTCAAGCGATGCATGAAGAAGGAAGCACCTTTGGCAGGCATAGTGACATCGACTGAGACAGCCGTGAACTAACTCGGTTGTTTCAGTCGTCGTCACTCTTGGATCTCCTCTTGCTTATCATAACGCGGGTCGAGGTCAAATGTCGTGTCACAATAAAAAAAAATGCTCCGAAAGTGGTTAACTATGGTAGACCAGTTGAACCAATTATCCAATAAAACAAATATTTAACATATTTTTACCTTTTTACAAAATACGTCACTATAAAATTACAAATTAAGTTAAATGCGGTTGATGCTATTTTTTGTATAGATGCGTATGGAATATTTTTATTCCCAACATTTAGGAATAAAAATAATAAAACTAATAAAATATAATTATAAAATTATCTAAAATAGATACTTACATTTATATCGCAGTGGATGTTACGAATCTATCATGATATGTAGCTATCAGGGGGTCTATCTGATATGTGAGATTGTATTTGTATCTGCACGTTTTCAAATATTTAAGCATTTAATAATATTACTAAATTATGAAACGCGGAACAGTTTTTTTTTATTGTGACACGGCATTTGACCTCGACCCGCCTGATGATAAACAAAAGGGAGATCCAAGAATGACGACGACTGAAACAATCGAGTTAGTTCACGGCTGCCTCAGTAGCCGCCACTATGCCGGCCAAAGAACATGGCGTCAGGTAGAGTGAACTAATGAATTCCACCTGGCCGTTACACGTCCCATAAACTCGGTTAGGCGCCCTTTATTTTCCGGAGTAACTGTCATGGTAATAAGTGATTTTAGCCAATAAGTTGTTTTGGCAGGCATAGTGACGGTGAATATGGCAGCCGTAAACTGATTCGGTTTTTCCAGTCGTCGGCATTTATAAATCTCCATTATGCTTACCATGGGGCAGGTCGAAGTCAGGTGTAAGTCACAATAAAAAAAAGTCAGATCAATAGGTCTTCCGTACTTTTTATATCTATTTATAACCTAACATCTAATATTTACAATAGAAAGCTAGGTTGCCTAGTGATAATTACCATAGAGCTTGTACAAAGAAAATTGTGGATGTGAAGGAAGCGAGGGAGTTGTGTCAGTATCGTGGCAAGTGGCGCTCTATTGTTTCTGCCTATCTCTATAGAAAAAAGGCGTGACAATTTGATTTGATCTAATACAATCCAACCTAAAATTTTATTGTTTTCAACAGGATAAAAATAAACTGATGTTGATGTCAACCAACTCGTCCGATGGCAAATTGTTATACCAATCATTCATAGTGGAGGCCTGCAGGAATATAGTGCATATACTTGAAGATATTAAGTCATGTAAACCACCATTGGATCATGTCTGTGAACTGTTGCCTAGATTACAACCTAGGTTCTACTCTATCTCTTCAAGCCCTAAGGTAAGACCTTTTTTTTAACTCCGTGACTAGTAGACAAATAGGCGTTGAGTATTTTTTTTAGAATTGAAACGTTAGAATTTTTCTTCGACTTGCCTGATGGTAAGCAAGGGGAGGTCCAAGAGCGCCGACGACTGAGAATATGAATGAGCTGAAGTGACATTGTTTAGGAAGTGACTCAAGTTCGGCTTTTTTTAATTTATTTTTTTATTGTGACTCGACATATGACAGCACCCCGCTTGATGTTAAGCCAAAGTGTGGTCCATGAATGAATGTCACTGCTACTACAATTTAATAACTGTGAGTAGCAATCACATCCACTATGCCGGCCTAGATGGAACCGGCAACTTACAAGCTGATCCCGAAACGTGACCAAATCACTTCACGGTCTGTATACTTGTAAGTGGTGGTACTACCCCGGATCGGCAGACTGGGTACCACTGCCTACCACTCTTTTATAACCAGACCCGAAGCAAATATCCATCTCTTTTTTTTTATTAACAAATATTTGCTATATTTAATACTAATAAATATTACAAATAAAAGCTATGAAACAAATATTTGCTTCGACCGGGGATCGAACCCGGGACTTTACGCGCAACAAACCAGTCGCTAAACCCAGGGCCGTGTTAAGCATATTCAGCGCCGGGGTGCGAAAGTCAAGGCTCCGCTCGCGTGGTCTCAGTGTCGTAGGTACCTATCGAAATTTATGGCGGTCGGCATGCGCCCCCTAGGACTCTGCGCCCGGGTGCACCGCACCTCTTGAACCCCCGGGTAAAGACGGCCCTGGCTAAACCGTTCGTCCACGCCTGTCGTCATATTGTCGGCTTATTCTCATTCGACTTTTAATCGTTTTGGTCTACTTGGACCTGCCGGTGAAACTATTATGGGGAAGAGTGACTTTATATGACGTGATTTATTTACTTGCTTATATTAAATAATATGCAAATTTTTAAAGCGATAAATAGTAATTACTGATAAATGATAACAATAATTTAATTAGGTAATATGCAGTTTAAGAAAAAGTCGGTACAGACTTAGTCGAGTTTTGGGATCAGCTTGTAAGTAGCCAGTTCCAACTGGGCCATCATAGTAGATGTAACAGTCCTTTTACTGTAGTAGCAGTCGCCTCCATATATAGACCGCTTATCATCAGAAAAGGTGCTTGTCATAAGTGGAGTCCTAATAAAATAAAATAAAAACTAACGACTAACGAACGAATTGTGCCCTTCAACTTAACAAAATCTAATTTATTATTATGATTATTTATTTGACCTCTAAACTCAACAACTAGGAACTAGACAAAATTTATAACTAATTTGAAGGCCGTATCAATTGTCAAACCATGATATTACGTGATTCAATTTGATGTTACCTGCGTAATTAACATACGTTTGCATTTGATATGTTGGTACAGCTGGAATTAGAGAAAAGCATATCTTTATTTGGTATTAATTACTTAGCGTGATTATCGTACTAAAATATCACGTATTTTCTGTTTAATATGATACTATAATAGCTAGATGTGCCACAACTATTTAAACTAAACTATTTATACAGTAAGAGGAGTATAATTTTTTTCCATTACTTTAAGATGTTTTTATAATGAATACTATGTATGTATACGGCGTGGCGACTAAATGGTGACTTTAAAATTAAATCAATACACATGTATGTTTTCGCATTTTATTGCCTTGGAAACACTTTATAAAATTCTAATTAATTATTTATTCAAATATTTACAATTTCCTATAATACCATTAGGAGCAACCTGTACATAAAAAAATACCACATAAGTACATATCTAATCTATGAATGAATTAAAAAGAAACAAAATGCCATTAGATTCGTGCATAAGTATGGTAGTCTTTTGATGTCGCTGTCGGAAACCAGCGCTTCACGTGCGACGTGGAAACTTAAATTGGTAGGCTGATACCAATTTTGGTTACTATATTATAATTAAGTTTGTTTCAATTTTATCAACCAATCAATCAAATTGTCACGCCTTCTTCCCATTAGGACAGGCAGAGACAATGGAGCGCCACTTGCCACGATCCTGCACAACTTCCTCGCTTCCTTCACATCCACAATTCTCTTCATACAAGTTCTGTTATGGGCACTAGGGAACCTAGCTTTTTTGAGGATGTCTCCGATTTAATTGGAAAACACCCTCCTGGGCCTGCCTTGAGATTTATATTTTCATAATTTACGAACCAATTTATTTTACTTGACTTAAATTTAAGTCACCATTGTTATTGCGCCACGCTGTATACACATAATATAAAACTATGTGTAACAAATTAGTGTGATATCTGACACTTTTTTTTTATCACAGGGAATTATTGACTAATTGATAAATCATTTATATTTATAGCAATCACGTTTTAATGTCATTTCCAAGTCATTATAATATTATTTTAATCACGATGATTATCTTCTTTTGTCATTGATAACTTTATAGACATTGAAAGTGCGAAAGAGCAGATTATATTGATTCACAATGCGGTACTTGTTCTTACATGTATGGAGGTGAAGCATGGTATGACAGAAGAAGCATAAGAGTAGACTAATGCTGTAAGAACATGGTCATGCGGATATGTGGAGTACAATTCTGACATGAGAAAACAATGCAGCCCCTCTAGCACGGCACTCCAAGAAGCAATTTAAAGAACTGCAAGAATTATTATTGTAATTCATTTTAAATAACGTATTAGGCCGGCGCATCAAAATGTTTAAAAACGTTGTTTTGTGTAAAGTTTTGCAGAAAGTTTAAATATCTTTTTTGATGCACTGTTATAGTAAGTTATTTAAAATGAGTTGGAATGATATTCCTTGCAAGTCTTTATCTTGCTTCTTGGATTGCCGTGCTAGGGGGGCAGTTGTGCATGATAAATGTGATTTAAAAGAAAATGTAGTGACAATTGAGAAAGGTGTTTTGCGATGGTTGGTGCACAAAAGAGAATCATAATTGTTTGTTTGAAGAGAATTGTAAAGGAAGCAGGAGAAGTGTCAAAATCGTGTCGAGTCATATGTCACAATAAAAAAATAAAGATTGCATTGATTATTGTAGTTCAAATAAATAGTTGTTTTGTAAGTAAATTTATATGTACTTACCTATTATCATGTTTGAACAGTTCAGATGCGCTTATGCTGTTCCAAGCGACTATCTGTTATACAAATATTTACTCAGACACACTCACACTATGACACTTAATTTATATGAACAATAATATAGATATTGCACAAAGATAAATTATATTTGAAACTAGTAGATTATACTACGATTTTATTGCTCTATTAAACTACTTAGAGTATCTAATGACAACACTAAACTTTAATAGCATAGTCTAGCAATGAACACGGAAACCAAAAAGCGCCGGTTCAAAACCACTTGCCGGTACCAATTGATGTGTGGATGTACTTTGGTTTTTCTATTTCTTTGATACAAGCACTCTTGGTATAGAAATTGAAAACGTTTATCATTATCTCATGTAAGGAAGACAATTTAAAATGTTACGACGATTATAAAACAAACAATTTATACAGTAATACTAATAGTTTAGCTTTTAAAGGGCCACCAGCAAGCTGTACCTAGGATAAATTCTCCCACCTTTAGATATAAATATACCCAGGTTGCATCACAACTATTATATAATGCAACTCAGTCTGGCAAATAAAAACGTGTTCCTCTAAATTTTTTCTTTACATTTCTATACTCAAGTTCTTGCTTGTATCATAGAAACAGGACAACCAAAGTACATATACCAAATATACATTGGTACCGATGGGGGTGGTTTCGAACTCGTGCTCTCGGTTTGTGTGACCATTGCACTGCCACTACACCACGGTCGCCCTTTCTTTCTGTTGTTTGTATAGTGATTCCAACTTTACCTTATAAAACCTAAACAGTTTAGATAGGGCGTTCATTTTTATTATCTGAACCAGAGCCTTTGAATGCCTAGTCACGCCTCTGAATACTAGCAATGGAATATGTCAAAAAATTATTTAAAATATATATTTTCACTAACTGTATCTTTTTAATATTTCCAGTTGCATCCCGAAACAGTGCATATAACAGCGGTCGTAGTACAATACAAGACGCCAACTGGTCGTGTGAACCGTGGCGTTGCAACCACTTGGCTGGCCACGCATAAGCCTGAACCAGGTCAGCCCTTGCCAAAAGTACCTGTCTATATTAGAAAATCACAATTCCGGTGAGTTTTAGTAATATTTTATAATAATTATTGATAAATAATCGTTATTTTATCAAAATTAAAATCACGTGATGTCCATTGATTGTAAATATACTCTTTCTTTCTTCTTGTTTATGGCTTTAGTATTTAACTTGCCAGTGTCAAAGTAAAAAGTAAATGTACTTGTTCGTAAATGACACTTTAAAAAAGGCGCCTTAATATAAATTACACTTCAGAGAAAGCAATTATCACATAAATGACATTTAAGAGAAGGCACTAACTATTAACTATATAAATGACACTTTGAAGCAAGCATATAATGACACTTCAAAGAAGGTATTATTAATGTAAAAGATATTTTAGAGAAGAGACTGATAATACAAATGACGCATTCTTCAGAAAAAGTAATAATGTAAATAACACTAGAGAAGAGTTAATATATAAATGTTACACATATAAAAGGAAGGCACAGATGCTTATGAAATGAAACAAGTTTTCATAAGCATCTGCCTACTGCCTTGCATACTGAATTGCATAAGAATTGCAAGCATCAATTAACCTTGATCTTTATCGTAAACATGTAAAAAATATTGTGTTCACAATATTTATCATTCTTCTCAGGTTACCAGTCCAGCCTCAAACGCCAATCATAATGGTGGGACCAGGAACTGGTTTGGCACCATTCCGCGGCTTCCTGCAGGAGCGCGCGCATATTAGAGCAGAAGGTCGTACTGTGGGTGAAAATGTGCTATACTTCGGATGTCGGAACAAAGACCAGGATTATATCTATCAAGAGGTGAGATATATATTGTGCAAATTGTAGCTTAAAAACTTTACATAGGCGCAACACATGAATTGCGGCCTTATAACCAATATGGCGCTCTCTTCTTACATTACTCTTGGGTTGCATTATTCGAGATTTCGTACGGAACCCTAAACTTTTTGAAAATCCAATATGGCCTATGTTACTCACGAAGAATGTTGCTTTCTAATGGTGAAAGAATTTTCAAAATGACCCACTAGTTTCTAAGCCTATTCATTACAAACAAACTTACAAATCTTTCCTCTTTATAATATCTGACCTCGACTTGCCTGGTAATAAGCAAGAGACGGTCTAAGAGCGCCGATGTCTGACAAAACTGTTTCATTTTACGGTCGCCTCGGACGCCTTTACTATGCCGGCCAAATGTCACTTTTGACCCCTTAAGCACCAATTTTATGCTTCTACTCTGTGCTGAAAAGCATTACGATGCCCATGTGTTCCCTCCTACAACCTTGTCTACATTAAGCTGAGTGTTGGCCGGCATAGTGACGTCAACGGAGGAAATCGTAAATTAAATATTTTTTAGTCGTTGATGTTCATGGACCTCTCCTTGCTTTGCCATCCATTTCAGTTGTCGTGTCCCAATTAAATACAATGGAATAAAAATGATACCATCCTATTTGGTGTTTGTCTGTATATGTATTAAGGATCATAATTGCTTTTTAAAAATTAATTTTAACATCCAAAAGACATCAGATGTCGAGATAAAATACTTTGAGCTTATCGGCACGACGGACGAGGTTAAAGTGCGTCCGCGTTTTTTTATCTAGTATTGTTATTTGATCAATTGGGGGGTCCTTAAAGCTGTGTTAGTTAGTGCCCATGGTCATATGAGCTTGTATGAAGAGAATTGTGGATGTGCGGTAAGCGAAAGTTGTGTCAGGATCGTGGAAAGCTGCGCTCTATTGGGCAAGTTTTATTGTCTATAGAATATAATGTCTATGGAATATATGTATTGTTTCTGCCCATCCCCGCGGGCTTTGAGGCGTCACATTTTAATTGATTGATTGTAATTATATTTATACAATATTACATTTCAATACTTAGGTCTATTTAACATGAATGTATCATAAAAAAAGGCCGACCAAGTAACATATATCAAACATACATTGGTACCGGTAAGTAGTTTTAAACCGATGGCTGTTGGTTTGCGTGACTATTTCACTACCACTAGACCACGGTCGCCTTAACATATTTGTACTATAAAATATACATTGTATCTAATAAAAATTGAATTTAACCAGCGAGTTCATAAGTTGACATTCAAACTCATTTATTCAATTGATGATTCCCGAGTACATAGAAATAGGATAGGGGGAGAATGTACCAAAGGGTTTATCGACGATCTTTAAATTCCCCGATGTAACAAATTAATCGATCAAATCAAATTGTCACGCCAGGATCCGGACACAATATTTTAAGCTTGTTCCTACTAGCAAATGTCGGGGGAAGCATTATGTCGACCGAATCGGCAGTCGAACTAAAAGGTTCGGCGAGACTGGTATTTGTAGAACATCCGGCAAGTAGAATACTTTACCACCTCCTGTATTCTCCCCATACTATAACCTTGGATCCTTCATGCGGGGCGTGCAAATGCACCCTAAACTTAATCGTTCAGCCATCAGGCAAGGCAAGACATCAGGAGGTCAGATGTCGCCTTAATATTAATAAACCTTACATTCATCACATGCACATTCCTCTGCATACACCGCGGTGCAATGGTTACCGAGAGCCGCAACCAAGAGCACGAGTTCAAAACCTCTTGCCGGTACCAATGTATCTTTGATATATGTACTTTGGTTGTCATGTTTCTATGATACTTTATCAGCTTAGTATAGAAATGTACTTAATAATAAAAATCTTGTATTCATCACATGCTAATTCCTCTGCATACAAGCTCAAAAATGTAACAAATAATCCGGTGCTTTATTATTAGAATTGATTCAATGAAATAAATTATACATTAAGGAGGTGAGTGCGTAAGTCGCATTTACGTTAACTAATAGGTAATTAATATTTAAATTTTACTTTTATTAGTTCGAAAACAATGCAGCAATATATTAACTCGGTGACGTATATTTATTTATAGCTATTATTTGCATTATTTATTATAGAATTATTATGCCCGAAGGTAAAATGTAATACGGTTGTAGCGCAGCTCAAAAAAATATTTAAAAAAGACATATTTGCTTATGGTCTGGGTAACTTTCAATCAGATCCCGAAACGCGACTTAATACTATGTCAAATCAGCAGACTGAGCTAAATTTCCAACTGTCTGCCCATCACTTTGAAACTATACAAATAAATCTACTCAACTCATGTTTACGTAAATGTATTATTCTAAAATGTGGTTATAGGTGAGTTGATTTGGTTAGTTTTTGTTAGTTGCTCGTAAATAGGATGACGTTGCATAATGTTATGTAGTTGTGAGATACAAGGTCGTAGTTTAATATCACTGCCGGATACTCGGTCGGTGTCAACGTATTTGAACTTGACATTCACTCTCGCTGATGTTTCATTGCTTCTTATTGCCAATTAAGAATTATTAATAGCCCAAATATTTGTCTCACTGCTGGGTATAGGTATCTTTTTTTATTTTCCAATAACTCATGACACTTTGTAGGAGTCAATTTTGTGTCTCCGACATAGTTTTTACCTTACCGTGATCAGATGGTTGCCAAGTCTTCGGAACATCGGATTTAAATGTTCGGCAGTGGACGTCTTCTGGCTGATGATGATGACTATTAAAATAAAAAATACAATCAATCAAATTGTCACGCCTTTTCCCACAGGGATAGGCAGAGACAATGGATCTTTTCATAAATGCAAAATACACGCGACAGGCGTGGACGAACGGTCAGAGATTGGTTTGTTGAGCGTTAAGTCCCGGGTTCGATTCCCGGTCGGAGCAAATATTTATTTCATAGCTTTTATTTGTAATAATTAATAATTATATTAAATTTTGTTAATAAAAAAAGAGATATTTGCTTCGGGTCTGGTTATTAAAAAGTGGTAGGCAGTGGTACCCAGTCTGCCGATCCGGGGTAGTACCACCACTTACAAGTATACAGACCGTGAAGTGATTTGGTTACGTTTCGGGTTCAGCTTGTAAGTTGCCGGTTCCAACTAGGCCGGCATGGTGGACGTGACTGCTACTCACAGTTATTGAATTGTCATAGCAGTGACATCCATTCATGGACCACACTGCAGCCTAACATCAAGCGGGGTGCTGTCATATGTCGAGTCACAATATAAAAAAGGATTATTGTCACCTTTTTAACCTACTATTTGTGTTTCATAGGAATTGGAAGAGTACGCTAAGAATGGCGACGTGCAGCTGCAACTTGCTTTCTCGCGTGATCAAAAGGAGAAAGTATACGTTACACATCTGCTAGAGAAGAATGCGGAACAATTATGGGATATTATTGGCAATAGGAATGGACATTTTTATATTTGCGGGTAGGTTGATAATTGATTACAAATAATCGTTTAAATGTATAGGCATTTTGTGTGTATAGACAAAGACAACGTCGGCGCTACGCTCCCTGGTGTATGCTAAATGCGTAACTGTTCGTAGTAAATTAAGATTGCTTTATTGTAAATGTTCTCTTAAAATTAGATGTTTCCAAAAACGACGGTATCTATGCTATTGTTTTCGCTTATTTCACCTTAACAAGATAATCAAAAGCAATGCCTTTTCGTCTAAACTCTACCTTTTACCTTAAATAGTTACAAAAAAGTTCATTTGCTTTTTGAAAGCACGCAGAAAGAACATAATAATCTTTTGTGATCTTTTTGAATTGTAGAAACTCAATGCACGCAAAGCAGCCTTTGTGTTTCAATCTTGAACTGAAGGATAATTTCACTACTGCTAGGCCACAGTCGCTTTATCGCTTATAAAGCACATACAGATGTAATTTATAAGCGTGTATTTTTTATTAAAAGGTTCTTAATATACTCGTAGATGACCGATTGATCAGCGATTGGTTTGTTGCGCGTAAAGACCCGGGTTCGATTCCCGGTCGGAGAAATTATTTGTTTTATATTTTTTGTAATACTTAATAACTTATATTAAATTTTTCAAATATTTGTTATTAAAAAATAAAGAGGCGGATATTTGCTTTGGGTCTGGTTATCAAAGAGTGGTACCCAGTCTGCCGAACCGGGGTAGTAGAACCACTACACAAATTGTAATAGCAGTGACATTCATTTATGGACCACACTCGAGCTTAATATCTAGCTTAATATTAAGTCACAATAATAATAATAATACAGACGTAAAAGATTTATTCATATGTTAGTTAATATATTTTTAAAATTGTGTTCCAGTGATGCTAAAAACATGGCAGTAGACGTAAGAAATATTCTACTTAAAACTATACAAGAAAAAGGTGGTAAGACAGAAGCGGAGGCTGTGCAGTTCCTTAAGAAACTCGAGTCTATGAAGAAATACTCCGCTGATGTATGGAGTTAAAATCTATTTCAAATAGAGTTTAAATAAATGTTTTTCTGATATAAAATTACGTAAATTGTTATTTAAAATTTTATCTGTTCACAATTTAGTTTATTATAACTATAACATTATTTTTTTTTATAATGTGATTTGTTAATTAATTTTACACACACACACGGTGGGTCATTTAGACGTGTCACAATTTACGTATAGTTGGGGAAGAAGTTAAATGAATTCGGGGGCTGAGGTGCGGTGGGGCGTGAAACGACCACCACCCGTATCTTAGTGGCCGCTTTTAGTGACGCTCATAGCTCGGCAATGTCATTTAATATCGATAAAAACGTGTCCATATTTTCTTTGTTTGATTATTCAAAATTTTGTGAGTTGATTGATTAAAAGAGAGTCGTCATCCGTAGTTAGGCTAGAATCATTATTAGAAACGTGATTAAAATGTGTGATAAAGAAAAAAAAACATGCAGTCACTATTCTCAAAATTAAATTAATATATAATTCATTAAAAATTGTTGCTGTCTAATGTTTATACTTCAATTTAATACACATTTATAATTTTTAATAACTAAATCTATTAGCGTTTTAAGGAAAGCGTGTGTTGTTATCGACATTTTGCATTTTACTTCACTATTCATAATAGACACGTGACCATGACGTCACAACTACATTCCTCCCGTGTTCATTTAGCTCGTTCCCTTACTATAGATGCCATCCACATGCAAAAATCATGTACTGTATGAATTGATTAGTATAGGCAAAGGTTTGTTTTTATGATTACCGTTTTGAAGTTAATACATCTTCAGGCACGTAAATTAATTTCTTAATGCGATAATTAATAATATAAATATTTTAATGTCACGTTCGCACTTCATGGCTATAATATCGACAAACACGTATCTGCTACTTTTATATTTTTTTTATTCTAACCTTTATTATTTTTTTAAATTATTTCTGTAGTGCGGTAAGCTGTAGTGCGGTCTATGAATAGAGGCGATTACTAGTACAATTAAGTAATTGCAATTAGCAGTCGCATCCATTATGTCGGACGAAGTATCAAACATTATAACCTATAAATACACCCCTTAACTTAGTACACACACACACGTTTTTCTTTTTCGTCATAGTGACTGCGAATAAGGCAGCTGAATCGGTTTTGTCAGCTGAATCGGTTTTGTCAGTCGTCGGTGCTCTTGGACTTCCCCTTGCTTACTTACCATCAGTCGAGGTCAGACCGACTTAATAAAAAATAGCGTATTTTTCAGAATTAGTCCGCACATGTGCTAATGCGGCTGAAATCCCGTAATACTTACATTTTGTGGTTGTGACATATCTAAATAGACTCCAAAAACACAATAATAATGTATATTTTAAGTAATGAAATATATTAAACCTTTTTATCTTAAATGAACAAAATATAAAATTTAATGAAGGTTTTCGACCTCTTATGGTCAGGCACAAAATAACAACGGGGTTATTGTTAACTGTTGTTTTGATATAATACAAATCTACTTCATGCAATTTTGCATAAAAAATGTTTTCTATTTTTAAATTATTGTTGTCGTTATTGTCTAGCGTTCTTTGGGCAGACTATATTTTATTGTGACGCAATCGAGACTGACTCGCAACATATGGTGGGCCAGGGTTATGTAGACGGCGAGTAGGGCAGCCGTGAAGACTCGGTTTTTGCAGTCGTCGGTACTCTTGGACCTCTTCTTGCTTGCCATCAGGTAGGTCGAAGTCAGATGTCGAGTCACTCCTCAAGCGATGCGTGTTAACGCATCTCTAGCCGGAGTGACGGCAAACGTAATCTGGAATCGGTTATCAAGTCATCGGCGCTTTTGGACCTCCCCTTGCTTAGTCGAAGTCGGATATAGTTACAATAAAAAAAACAAAATGCTGTTTATACTTGATATATTTAAAAATCATAATTTGACAGGCATAGCGCCTAACTGAGTAGGTTCCAGCTGTAATGGAGCGTTAACAAATGATCGAAATCACACTCCTCCCGCGGCAACCTCAGTTAAGCGCTAGTAGTATAGACTGATGAGTATAAACATACATATAGCAAATGTGCATTCCAGATATGTGAATCCGTCGAGTACATATATTTATTAAAATGCTTAAAATTTATATATTGTGCAATTTTGTTTATTTGACAGTGCCTTTTGAATGAGAATGTAGTAGGTATATAATAAAATAGGTAATTTAATTAATTTTATATGTACGGCATGCTTTGCAGCTGTTTACCGAATTCTTTACATAGAAAATGTATACAAATTTTAAAAATATTATTTTTTATAAAATTTATAATTGTTGATTGTGAATGTTGGTCTTAATATTTTCTATAAGTGGAATGGGTGTAGATGTTAAGTAAGCAAGAAATTGTATTTTATTTAATTTTTATTGTAAAATAATTTTATAAATGCAAATAAAAATGTATAACAATATCTGTTTTTCATTGCAATTCGTTAAATGTATATTTTCCTCAATACCTCTACACTCTCTTTGCAGTAGTAGTTCCCTTAGTATATATAGATGATTGTGTCTCTCGTCACCCTAACTTTCGCAGCGTGGATTGACTAATTTTAAGTGGTATTATGGTCTGAGTCTGACCACAGCGTATGTAATCTTAGCCTTTCCGAACACAAACGGCTTTTCATGAAGGAATTTACTCTATTCCTTCTTGAGTGCGCGGCTGCTGTCTCAGCGAAAACAACTCAAAGTGCCTTTCGTTCAAAATATAAAAAAGGTTGATGAGTTGAAAACAACCTATAATCGTGCCATCAAGTCCTGCAGAAATATATTTAGGAAAGCAAAGGCACAGCATTTTTTAGGAATATTGAGAGCTTAACTGTGGAATCTAACTTTCCTCGCTGCCTGACACCCCTGATGGCTCATTGGCGCATATGGTGAAGGTATTTGCCGATAAGTCATAAATTGACGATCGTGGTAACAGAGTCACCTTGCGTAGATACATACGTTGCCTAAGATCCGTATCAGACAAAGCGATGTCCGCATGGAGCTAACGTCCCTCGATCTCTGGAAGACTAGTGGTCCTGATGACATCCCAATTCCCAGCGTTTGTGCCTAAAACGTGGAATTGACTCCCGTCTTGACAAGGCTATACCAGCTCTCACAGTCGTCTAGCTGTGTACCTAGGGCATAAAATGAGGCCAATGGTCCCTAAGAAAAGCGACCATTCCGACCCTGGATACTACCGTCCAATCGAATAGCCCTAACTTTAGCGGAGGTCATGGAGCGGATAATTAACGTCCGCCGCATAGCCTACCTGGAGTGTCGTCAACTGATATGGCTTTGGGCCGAAACGGTCGAACGGTGTTGGAT
This sequence comes from Tinea trinotella, assembly GCA_905220615.1. NCBI lineage: Eukaryota > Metazoa > Arthropoda > Insecta > Lepidoptera > Tineidae > Tinea > Tinea trinotella. Next base: position 6,834,845 of record HG992308.1, on the reverse strand, counting down.
GGTAATGGAGAGGAGTTTCCCATCGGCTTACACGTTTTCAAGGCGTTTGTAAGGGTCTGGCACAGTGCCCTTCTTTCTAAGCTCGAGGCGATTTACCTGACAGTCTGGGGGCCGGCAACATTCTGGACCATGAATACGGCATTTATTGCTATGCGGATTATAGCACGGTGCGTGGACGACACGCAGCCAGCCAGAAAACAAACAAAGTATGCAAAGTAAAGCCCAGCAAAGTATGTCGTAGCGGATCTGGATCCTTTGGCGTTGCGTGCAGTGTCTGCATAGACAGCCGTGAACTAAAGTGGATTTTTAGTCGCTGGCGCTCTATCTGTCTATATTATCATCAGGCAAGTAGAGTTTAGATGTCGAACCACAATAAAAAGAAAATACGTGGTCGTTTCCAATCCCAAAGCTTTTCAGAATAAAGATGTGCATTTTCATGTCCACCCTATACTCAGCATACGCCGCAAGTCAGCACCGCATTTCAAACGCGTCAACCCGCTTCGGATCTCGATTCAAAGCAGCACCACACCTGATGTTAAGCTGGTGTGCGGTCCATGAATGGAGGCGACTGCTATTAAATACACTTAATAATAAAAATATCATGTTCTATGGCTGTTTAAACTCGTTAATGTCAAACCAGTTTCACATTTAGAGCACAAGGGAATGATTAGTAAAACACCATTATTTTTAAAACAATAATTTATTGATTAACCGTAGTAGATATATTTTAATTTATATACAATAGGGACAACATAAAAATGCAAATGAGCCAGAGTTCATACGCGAACGCGATCCCAACTTGTAAAAACATGTCCCCTGTATTAAATGAGACAACGATGCATCGCAGCAACGAATCCCACTGGTTCCTTATTCCTTTATACATAGTAACAATACATCACTAACATCAATTTAACAACTAAATACGAAATTAATAATCTAAGCATCCCAAAGTTCAAACTATACAACACACAAAAAAATCTCTCTAAAAAAACTTTTTTTATTCATACACATAATCAATCTTCTTTGCCATTGGCTAATTAAAAACTATGCTAATTTATTTACATCGAATAATTAAATTATAAATCGAAAGAAATGCTCATTACATTTTAAATCCCTCATTGTGAATTGCGCGCAGAACACTTACATATGCAACTAACAATTCATTAATTTTGAACAATTTAAGGTTAACGTAATCGGCCGCAACGTCATTACCACAAACCTATTGGATATAATAACTTTATCAAGCATTAAACCACTACCTTAGGTTCTTTGTAGTTGGTTTTTTCATATAATCTTACATTTTTTAAATAGTTTAATTTCAAAACTACAAAGCACAAAACCAGATGACTTTGGTGACGTCATATATAGAGTGCTCATTATCGAATTATCTTAAGCACTTATTATAGTCCATTTGCGTTAGGAAATTAGTGAGCCGTCAGTGCTACTGTAGGGTGAAATATTCACAGTGAAGTGAATTTTATTTTAATCACAATCTTTAGTATCTTCGTTAGTCAATCAATCACGCCTTTTCCCACAGGGATAGGCAGAGAAAATGGAGCGCCACTTGCCACGGTCCTGACACAACTCCCTCACCTCACATCCACAATTTTCTTCATACAAGCCATATCCATATGGGTACTAGGCAACTCAGCTTTCTTGAGGATGTCTCCGATTCGTATTTATTATAAAATAATTTTGAGAGTTCAATGACGTCATCCAATGATTTGTCATCGGTGGCGTGGCCTGTCCGGCGGACACAATTTTCTTCACGTAGTACGCGTGACAACAATGCAAAATGATAGTGAATAGATTGAGCAGACTTTGAACGCTTTAAACAAAAATTGTTCAATTCGGAATGAGGGAAGTTGTTCAATTTTATTCCATTATCTAATTAGACTTTAAATGCTTATTACAATCCTCCTTAACTAGTCAAAATAAGCATGATTATACTAATTTGCCAAACGTGTTTGTATCATAAACACTTAGTGGCCAAAGTCCTTATATGAAAGAAAATTGGTGCCGGGGCAAGGCGGTTTTGATTTACGTGACCATTTCATTTCTTGTCAACAGCAACCTTCTGAATTCCTTTAGAAATTTAAGTTAGGATTAATATAGAGCAATAAGCATTTCAAGTTCAATAATTGAGCTACACAAATATTTCGTGTGGTTCCAACAAAATAATAAACTATAATAGAGAAAAAAAGTCGTTTTTAAAAATAACGACATGCAAATATTTTGCGGTCATGATTTTATTGTGTATCAACAAAAAAAGATAAACGGAATGTTGCGTACATCATCTATTTCATTTTGAGAAGGCAGTGCGTAATCTGTATCGTGTATTTTTCTATTGATCTATAATATTCTATGAATCTAGAAAGTATCTATTTAATGTTGGTGTGATAATACATAGATATTTATTTATATATCTGTGTATTTGACTTATATGGCCGTGTAAGTGAGTAGTATATAAATATGAGTACATAGTAGACGATTATTTCAACAATATAACATTTTTCTCTTGTCCCCAAGTTAGACTGGTAGAGTTTACCTATTGTAAAAACAATAAATACATTTGTGTGAGAATGTTTAAAGAAAGGTTCTAAAGTGGAGACCACGAACTTTAAGGCGCAGCGTGGGTAGGCCTCCCACTAGGTGGACTGACGACATAGTGAAAGTCACAAGTAACCGGTGGATCCAACTGGCATCTTGTCGTTCGGATGCCCGTCGGTCAGCAGTGGACGCCTTCTGGCTGATGATGATGATGATGAACACAAGTATAATCACGCTTAGTCACCTGCACTCCGTTTATCCTTTTTTGTTGTTTCGAGATTGTCACTATTTTTCAAGCAGAACAGTAACTGAATTGGCGAGTATTTATGGCGTATATGCTTGTGAGGTTTGTCAGGGGGGTGACACAATAAATCAAATTGTCTTGCCTCACAGGGATAGACGGAAACAATGGAAAGCCACTTTCCACGATCCTGAAAAACTTTTTCGCCTAATACAAGCTCTATTATTACGGACATAACGTTTGACGGCACTTTGTCGGAGTAAAAGAAGTTTAAAATACGATAAAAATAAAAAACTATGGTACACGCTGATGTTTTACCGTATTTTAAATCCATTTTACAGCTTAAGGCTCCAGTCAACCTGCTCAGAATTGCACGTTTATTTATGAAACCTACTTGAGGTTATGAAATACAAAAAGATATGGTCCTAAGGACATATACTATACTAAACATATTATACTTCTATAAATGTATAGTGATGACAATTAGGAACAATAGTTACAATCTAAATGACGCCGCAATTTTACAAGAAATACAGTTAACACTTTCAAAGGAAAACGTGAGATCTTAATATTTAACATGTTTCAATTTATGTGTTTTTCTAACTTCATAATTTATATTCCAAACTTCACGAGTGCACAACATCACAGTGTATAAATAACTTGTGATATTTTAATAAGAAAAGACGTTGATATGATCGAAAGTGGCACGTTAAAACTATGCTAAAAAGCATACCTGAGTGTCGCCATGCAGAACAACATATATTTGTCTCCGTTTCGCCCTCAATAACTATCATTCCACGTCTTAGTTACCTCGTCGTAGTTAACCGTTCAAACTCGTGCCATTTTCGAACACAAAATCTAGTGTATATAACGTATCTACCTTATTTTACATAATTGTAAATAACAATATGTCTACGTTGTTGATTTATAATAATTTCTTAACTCTTCAAAAACTCATAAAAGTATTAAATCGTCACTTTCATGTGACACATTTGCAAAAACAAAAGAACTAGTAAACATATTTTTATAACATAAGTTTTTTATTTCCACATAAAAAACTTTCCTTACACTTATGATTGCAGATTTAAATTATGGTGCCCTAATGTTTTACCAAAATCATTGCAAATTCATCAATAAATCAGCCATTATAGATTAAAGACCGACAGTATGACCGCTTGTTTGCAAATCTATTTGACTATAATTTTCTGCCTAAAATGTATGTATAGTAGGGGACGAGTTAAAGGAACGTGCGAGGAATGCAGTTGTGACGTCATGGTCACGTGTCTATTATGAATAGTGAAGTAACATGCAAAATGTCGATAACAATAAACACACACTTTACTTAAAATGCAAATAGATTTAGTTATTAAAAATTATAAATGTGCATTAAATTGAAGTATAAACATTAGACAGCAACAATTTTTAATGAATTATATATTAATTTAACTTTGAGAATAGTGACTGCATGTTTTTTTCTTTTTCACACATTTTAATCACGTTTCTAATAATGGTTCTAGCCTGAATACGGATGACGACTCTCTTTTATTCCAATAACTCACTAAATTTTCAATAATCAAACAAAGAAAATATAAACACGTTTTTATCGATATTAAATGACATCGGCGAGCTATGAGCGTCATACGGGTGGTAGTCGTCTCACACCCCACCGCACCTCAGCTTCCGAATTCATTTAGCTCGTTCCCCAACTATATGTATTTTTAATAGGAATCAGTCCTTGTTTTACGACTGAGACCATATGGCAGTAGAACAAAGTTAATTTTGTAAAACATACGCGAAAAGGCAGCCTTAGAAGTCCATTCACAACGAGGACTGACGGCCTGCTAAAGGCAGCATGCAGTCTGCTGAGAAGATGGCTAAAAGCAGCCTATTTCCAGTAGTGGATGACTAACGGCTGATATAATGATGAGTTTGGTACAACAAAAAGTTTTATTGTTAACAGAGTGCGGAAAGCGATTGCTATTTTTAACCTTAATTTAAATATTGTACCGAATTTTTACTTGTAATAAAATGAATGTTCATTCGTGGTAAAAAATGTGTAACGTAGGATATACCGTAACACATATCAAATTGAATAACAAGAAATGTAACTATATATAAATAAAGTTGTTCAGTCAAGTTTTACCACTAACTACACAACAAGATTAAGATACAATTTACAACATAATTCACTTATCTCAATCATAACAAAATTACAAACAAACACAGGATTTACATATTACATATATGTAAATAAATAGGCACTTATTGGTCACACGATTGTGATTGCAAGGAGATTTAGTTTAATCATATTTTGTACTTTAAATATATATTTATACAGCTGTGATTATGTGAATGAGAACGGTCACATTGTATAACAAGTCAATACATTGTATTTACCGTAAACAAATTAGAAGCTACAAAAATTTGAATGGCAGTGTTGCATAATGAGCAGCATATTGTAATTTGCTTTCATCTAAACATATATACGTCGGGGTTAGCACATAATATTATGTATGATACGAGGTATAATTCATAGACAATACTTCTAGTGCCTGCTCGAGTGAGTGTCGATCGCTGTGAAGAGTCTACAGCCGGTCTAATGCCGTAGCACTGTTGAGTCCAGATTACACTAAAAGTCTGATCAAACTTATGTTAACGTCAATGTTGCATGCCTAGTAACAGTGTCAAATATTGTGGATTCGGAATACGGCTTATAGGGCGCCATTTAACCAAAATATTAGATAGATAGAACAGTGTCAAATTGACATCGTTCCCATACAAACTTTGTCACTTTAACAGCTTGTCAAACTTAGCGCAGACATTAGCCAGGAGCAGGCTTACAACACCATTATTGCAACCGTTTATTTGAAGCTGTCAAAGTCGTTAGGTTGGCAATATTGTTTTCACCCGTGCGCTTACTTCATAGGCTGCCAATGTTGCCAACATTATATTTTGACATTGACAGCTATAAATGCATCATAACCCCGACGATAATTTATACTAATCACAATATATGCAGACGGCTGCTACAACACAAACCATATTATTTTAAATATAAACTAACATAATAGTAAAAAATCCGAAATGGGAGCTTAGAAAAATATTAGTATAAAAAAAAACAGAGGCAATATATGGAATAGCGCGTCCACTCTTACTAATATCTCTAAAACGATAGTCTATTCGTTTAGTCACAATATAAAAGTCTCACAAAGCAATTTCCAAGTACCTATAGCCTCCGAGAACAATCTATAATACTCCTATACAAGCGAGTAACAACACCTGTGTGAACATGTGAAACTATATAATTTGCAAGAGTATAGGACCTAAGAGTTTTAACACTACCAAAACCACAATGATTTTAAATAATGTACTTTAATCCTTCTAAACTTTACTATTGGAATTATAAATTTCATTGTAATCTATAAGGGACCTCATTCACCACAGAGATAGATAAAGAATATAAAATACAATTTTCCACTATTCAAAACAAAGTTTTTTTTTATTCGAAAACGTTCAGTGGTTTAAAGTATATACAAAATACATCATTGTATAGCGTTAAAATCCCTTACGTACTCCAATTTGCAATACTATCTAATGTAGGCCACTAGGAATATATAAAGTAATCATATACAGTTTTATATACCCAAGTAACAAAGGTTGCCAGTTGAATTATATATTTTAATGTAATACGACATCTGACCCCGACTTGCCTGATAGTAAGCAAGAGAAGGTCCAAGGGCGCCGATGACTGGAAAACCCGACTTAGTTTACGGCTGCCTCAGTCGTAACTTTTCCGGTCAGTAAAATCATTATACGATGTTGAGAGTGACGCTGGAAAAACAACATTGAATCACTTGAGCTTTTTGCGTAAAGCTTTCGAGTAAACCCCATATAAATCCGTATTTCCAACGTATTTTAGTTTGGTAATAATGTCAGTTGACAACCTGTGTCATGGCTGAATGAGGCTCTATACATCGCCAGTCATCATTCAAGTCATATTAACAAATCCAGTTGGAAAATTAAAAATGAAAAAAAAAAATAGGATAGATTAAAAAATATAAACAAAGACAAAGGAAATTTTCTTCAAGAAATAAATAGTTATCTCAACCCCCGATAATAATTGACTTAAATTTTAATATATTGCATTTAATTAATTGCTAGACTTGATCTCAAACTGGTTGAATTATACTTATATAGAAACGCATTGCGCTCAGTTGAAGAGAGCGTCCCGCGCTCACGATTCCTGCGGCATATCCCACTCGGCCAACCCACGGTCCACGAGCTCACGATTTATGTAGATTATTTGCTGCAAAAGAAATATATACAAATTAAAATACATTCAATATTTTTTACGTTCTGGACGAATAAGCAGCGTAGCGACCACTGCCTACTTTTGACAACAGGCGTGGCGCATTGGTGTGCTCACCAGTTCATTACACGTAAAGTTCCGGGTTCGATACACGGTCGGAGCAAAGATTTGTTTTATAGCTTTTATAGTGACTTCGCATTTTGGGAACAGCTTGTAAGCCGACTCCAACTAGGCCGGCAAAGCGGATGTGTCTGCTACTTGCACTTATTTAACTGTAGTAGCAGTCGCCTCTATTCATGGACCGCACTCCAGCTTAACACCAGGAGTGGTGCTGTCATATGTGCAGCCCCAAAAATAATAGTTAAAAAAATCTTTACACAATTGAGAAATAGTTGAAAATCTACTATATAATTGAGGCATTTTTAAAATTACTAATATCTAATCTAATTAATAATAAATTGACATAAAACACGTCTTTGTGCGACCGGGATTCGAACCCAGGAAATGATCGCGTAGCGGACTGGTGTGTCTGCCAATGCGCCACAATGGTCGTCAAAGTGGTGGAACTACTTACTTTGCCGGGCTAACAACAAATTAATGCTATTTCAAATAGTACTAAGATATATAAATACATCCCGCAGTCTAGTTTGAATAAAAATAAACCATCACATGCTTTGGAAAATTACTCATTCAATTGAGTTTTATTTTAACATTTCTGGCAAACAATATGATTACTGTCATTGAACTTTAATCTATTTAAAGATGTCTGCTCACTGGGAAAGTCGCTATTAAATAATACAACAACTCAGGGTGATATTTATGCGCGATTCTAATGTAACCAATGCTTTTATTTTTTGTGGGGAGACATCTGAATTCAACATGATATTATAGTCGTATAGTCGCAGTATAGTCGCTTCAGTCGCAGTCACTATGCCGGCGAGACATGCTTTTAAAGCGCTATCCAAGATAATGAGAAAAAACCTATAGTTTACTTTCGAACCATTCGACCTATCTTTTTAAATAGACAACTTAATTAATCCTTAAGGTTACCAGGCAGAGAACGTCTAGCGGCATTAAGTTCGCCTTTGTTATATAGTGCATAAAGTTTTAGAAAATATTTTACTTAAGACATTTTCAACATATAGATTACAGATAAAGTGTTACTATGAAAGTGAAAGGTTTTGGTATGATCGAATATTGAGACATCATATAATGCCCAAGGCGATAACCTCCTTAAAACAATATGTATTACCAGTTATTTTCTGTTTAACCAGTTTTTTACTAATTGTTAAATATTTATCTTGCCAGTAATTATAATTTGTGTTCAAATGAAACATAGTCTAGTAAAAGTTAATATGAAGATGAAACAATTCTCCTCATTTGTTAGTACTGTGATTTTCTGAGAGCTCTGAATTTCATTAAGAAAAAAAATTCTAGGTCGTCCCCATTATAAACAAATCTCTTTCATCCATACTTTCAATGTGCCCAAACCATCGCAACACACCTTCAAACCAAATGAAAGCAAATCATAATCACCTGTGCTCCAATAGCTAGATATAAATGCAGTAATGGTATACCACGCTCGTCATAGCCTGCTACCTGCGCCTGTAGCAATTGTCCTGCTGTCATTCCAGCCATTATACGCAACGCCTCGCCGCTCCATTCCGTTTCTGTCAAAATATACATACAAATTTTATAGGGCCCACTGTAGTCTCGCAACACTAATGCAGATGGTTTTAAACCACCTTGCCGATTGGTACAATGCTACCAGCAAGGTGCCAATAGTGTCTACATTGGTAGCACAGCGTCTATATACTCTGGCCGGCGACCGGGGCAACCGTCGCCTAAAGCACTTTTTTTCAGTCGACGTCGACTTTTAGTAGAATACACAATATACATAAAAATACATATCTTAACTTGGTTCAAAGTACAGATGCAATAATCAGACCGTAGTGTAGTGGTAGTGCAATAGTCATGCAAACCAAGGTTCAAAGCCCCTTGCTGGTACCAATGAATCTTTGACATCCTGATTCTATGATATAAGCACTTTAGTAATAAATAGTTTTAGTACTAAGTACCTAGGCTAAAGTAAAACCCGATCGATGTAACCAACCATCACATAGACAGATCCGTACCATCTTATACAATGCATAATTAGGAATAAGTACTTTTTAAAAAATACATTTCGAAAAATGACGGTAATGGCAGAGGCCTATCCCTTTGGGAATTGAGGCGTGACAATTTGATTGGCTGACTGATATGGTTACTGTATAATATAAATAAATATGATAATGCGTAAATTAATAGTATTGATATTAATTTTATGCATTTATAAAAGACAGATAAAGATTATCTTCTCATAAAAAATAAGTCAAACAGTATGTTATATAATATAATAAATAAACTAATAAATAATTATTAAAAATTTTACCATTTTTAGCTGGTTTCACAAATGCCAGTAACGCTTCTGTCGCCTGGAAGGGCAGTGTCATGAAGTCTGAACGTATTTGTTTGAGCTGATCATTTTCCACTGTGAGGTATCCACCAAAGTCCACCAGCTTCACCACTGACATGTCAGTCTCTTCATATGTTAAGATCACTTGGGCACGATACCAATTGTTCTCTGTTGGTGCTGCACATATTGTGTCCTCTAAAAAAAACATATACTACATTATTATTAGCCCAAAAGGCAACCGTGGTGTAGTGGCAGTGCAATTGTTACACAAACCGAGAGCACAAGTTCGAGACCACCCACCTGTACCAATGTATCTTTGATATATGTACTTTGGTTGTCCTGTTTCTATGATACAAGCACTTTATTAGCTTAGTATAGAAATTTCGATAAAAAACAATAAAATAAAAATTTGTCTACTGCTGGGCAACAACGTTTGGGTCTACCAATCTTTTGCGATTTGGGGTCCTCTTAGAAGTGAACATAACTTCATAAAGTATTATTAATTTTTGTCAAAATGTTAGTACATTATAAATAAATAATGAAAAATCGAACATTTTTAGCACGCACACTGGTCAGCTCCAACTGGGAATGAACCTTACCTGTCACTTACCTGTGTGTGTACAATAATAAATAAATACAAATTGTAATATTTTTATTAAGACTGCATTCTTTACACTATTATTAAAATAAAAAGTCAATACAAATGATAAATTCTGCAGACAGACACCGTGGTGCAGTTGTATTGAAATAGTCGTGCAAGCCAAGTTCAAAACCACTGGTCCTCTTGTTTCTATGACATAATACTAATTAGTAGCTTAGTATAGAAACTATAACTTACCCTTAATAGGTTTAGGTAATGAAGGCACATCTGGATTTTTATATGTGGTGGACATAAGCCGGTGCAATGTGTGCAGCGCTGGGAAGGTTGGGTGCAATGGCTGTTGCAGGAAGAAATGTCCAGCGCTCACCAAACACGTTATTATAGTCTCATTATTCACAGATTCAACTAATTGCAACTGAAACAATAGTTTTTAAATTAAATACTATCATAAATAGTATTAATTTATTATTAAAAGGTAAGACTGGTTTTGACCACTTTGACCATTTGCCTGATTTTCACGACAGGCGTGACATAGCGGTATACTACCAGTCCGTTAAGCGGGTATTCCGGGTTCGATTCCTGGTGAGAGCGATAATTTGTTTCATAGCTTTTATTTGTAATATTTAATAACATGATTAAATTTAAAAATATTTGTTAATGTAAAAAAGGGCAGATATTTGCTCCGGGTCTCATTGTCAAAGAGTGGTAGGCAGTCGTGCCCAGTCTGCCGATCCGGGGTAGTACCCAGGGCCATCTTAAGCATATTCAGCGCCGGGGTGCGAAAATCAAGGCTCCGCTCGCGTGGTCTCAGTGTAGGAGGTACCTATCGAAATTTAAAGCGGTCAGCATGCGCCCCCTAGGACTCTGCGCCCGGGTGCACCGCACCCCTTGAACCCCCGGGTAAAGACGGCCCTGGTAGTACCACCACTTACAAGAAAACAGACCGTTAAGTTGCTATGCGATTCGGAATCAGCTTGCCAGTTTCAAATAGTGGATGCGACACGAAATCTTAGTAAGACCTAAGTAATTTAAGCCTTTGTTTGTTGTATGACAAGTCTTGATAGTGTTATTTTTATAGAATCATAGACCCTCTGCCGTCCATATGAATAACTATGCTGTATATGCTTCTTAGTATACTGCATAAAAGCAACATTTTAATACATATAGAATTACAAATAACTACTTGTTCGATGAAAACTTTCTATATAATAGTCAGATTTGTAAAATTGTAAAGATACAAAAGATTGTAAGAGTGCATATTTAAACCAATCATAGTAATAACTTAGAAGTAGCAGTGGAGCTCCAGCTTAACATCAGGCAAAGTGATAAGTTTTTATTAAATATCAAGTCACAATATATAAAAAAACTATTTAAAACCAGTTGTGTTGGATTTGTTATCAAGTTATTTCCATTAGTTCTGCACTCCATTCATCATTAATAAGGCATGAAGGTATGACAAATTGAACATTCCGCATCTATTTTTTTTCTATATTGGCATAAAATATGAATGCACATTGCATGAGCTTATTTGATGGCTACAAAAGATGTTTGCAAAAAGCAGTCATTCTCACTAGGCCACCCTTCTTTTGAGTGATGTCCAATAGTGTTCTAGTTCTAGTGTTGAAGTCAGATGTCGAGTCACAATAGAAAAACAAACAATGGCAATAATCTTCTTTACAGATGAGCCTATTCATCCGTAACGTGGTAGGCAGTGGTACCCAGTCTGCCGATCCGGGGTAGTACCACCACTTACAAGTATACAGACCGTGAAGTGATTTGGTTATGTTTCGGAACCAGCTTGTAAGTTGCCAGTTCCATCTAGGCCGGCATAGTGGATGTGATTGCTACTCACAGTTATTGAATTGTAGTAGCAGTGATATTCATTCATGAACCACACTTCGGCTTAACATCAAGCGGGGTGCTGTCATATGTCGAGTCACAATAAAAATATAAAAAAAGGTGTAATCTTCACCCACAGTTTTGTTACGTTTAACCATAGCTAATATAGGTGTGGGGAGACAGACTATCTTTAACTTTATTCATCAAAGTGAATTTTACTTGAAGGACTGTGAAATGCATCTTTTTATTTTGTTGCATTCACATTTATGAATATTGTTCATCAGGCAGTCTACTGATGTATTCTGTATCCAAATATATATAAAAAAAAATATGTTTTGTAATGTTATAAACATTACAAAACATATTCCAATTTTATATAGGTACTAAAAAATGTTACCTGAAGTAAATCTGGTACAAGTGGAAGTAGCCTTTGATACAATTCAGCACTTATTTCCTGGATTGAGAAATTTGGAAATCTCTTCTCTGGGAATTTTTCCTTAATCATATCTATTCCAGCCTCAATTTCACTTTGTGTACCTAAAGATGGGAAAATTTACATAAGTTGTAAAAACAAACAAAAGTATGAAAATGATTTACACATTATTATTATTTGTCACATCCACTACGCTAGCTGAAGTGAAACTGGCAACTTTCAAGTTGATCCTTAAATGTGACTAAGCATAAAGTTGCTTCACACTTGAAATCGAATTGTCAGACTGGGCATATAGATGACCACTAACAGTCTGACAAATACATTCCAATCAAGTTATTATATACAACAATTAATGGGCTATGAAACCTCCATATGCTCCAACTGAAAACTGAATCAGGGACTCCAGGGGAACTTATGTGACCAGTGAGTCCAACCAATTTGTCATGCAGGTTGGTTATTCAATAATAATTAACAATGGAGCGCCACTTGCCACGGTCCCGACCCATACACATTTCTCAAAAAATAATATATTTCATTCAGAAATAATATTAAAACCTACTAAAAAACAAGATATTTATTTATTTATATTGTTCCTTAATAGGAAAAAAATATTTTATTAATATAAATTTAATATATCATCATATGCCGGCATCACAAAAAGAGCAGTATTGCCGGGTGCTGTCATGTGTTGAGTAAAAATAATTATAAATAGAATTTTACCTTCAACAGCACAAATTTTCAATTTGACCGAGTCCGGGTGTCTCCTAACATAAACTGAAGCCCCAGTTTGAGCCTTAATTTGTTGCACAAAGGTGCCGTGTTTTCCTATTAATAATCCTACTAAATTTTGTGGTATACTAAATTGCAGTATTCTAGGACCTGTGTCAGAAGGAACTAGGTTTGCTGGTGGTGGGCTTGCTGCTTCTGAACAACCTTTTCCGCTATCGCTTGAGCCCTAAGAAATAAACAAAAACAATTTATCCAACTAAATTTCAAACAGATCCTAAAAGTTACAACACATACAAGTAGAATAATAAAAAGTAAATGTAATAATTTACCTCGCTGTGATTGTCAGAGAATTGGCACATGGAAGGACTGGCCAACATGTGCTCCATTGGGCTGTGATTAGCAGAGTCTCTCTCTGAAATGTGTCTAGTCTGTTGTGGAGAAAATGCATTACTAACTCTATTATTATCACTAGGTACATTATCTATTTTATTATTATTATTATTTAACTCTCCCTCCTCATTTACAGCTTTAACCTCCTCTGTGCAATTATCTTCATTGCATTCTTTCACTTCATTTTCTCCAACAACTTTATTGTTCTTGCTCGGTGAGCATTCTATAACTGTTGATGTTGAAGCCGTAGCCTCAACTTTTTTATTAATGGAACTCGCCTCCATTACACTTGTGGCTGATAGCTCCTCTTCCGACAGCTCATTTTTATATAAATCAAAGTGGCTCTTCATATCAATACTTGCAAATGACCTTTTTTCCTTCTCCAAAGATTTCTTTCTAATAATGTTGTCAATTTCTAATTCAACTTCTTCATCAGTTAATTGCTGAGGTGATGATCGCTGAGAGTTGCTGCCATTAGGCAGAATATCAATCGGTGCAGATTTAATTACAGCCTGGTCCACTTTACCAATTGGTGAGTATTTTATTGCTTCGGCTTCAACTTTTAGAGCTTCTGCAAGTTCGTCTCTTAAACTTTTTATTTTTTCTGACCCCCCGGGGTCAGATTTGGAGTCTCTCTTTTTCCTGAACCAAAATATCCCCAAAAGAACTGCTATTGAAGGGACTGACCACATGAGCACTTGCCGACAAGGTGTCATTGCAGTTAGCCACTTTTAATTAAATCTGAAATTAATTTAAAATAATACTTTATTTTACTTAAGTTTATCACTATTCACAATTTCCCATATGTACACAAAAATGCTAAAAAAAATATAGATATTTTTGAAATATAACTAGTTTATAAAGAAAGAGCTGACCGATTGTAATTTTGGATGAACCACAAAAATAAAGAACGTCATAGTTTACGTCGCTTTAGCTAAGCGGCAAGGCCATGCTGCGTACAACGCAGGTGTCTATTTTAATATATACGCAACATGTGACTTGCGGCAATTCGTAGACAATTCAATACAAACACGAAATTGTGTACGCTTATGAGAATATCTCAAATCACTTTAGTGATAACTTATCAACGAGCGAAATATCAACATGGTAGACAGATGTCCAAATAACCTAATTTCATGAGAAAATTTTAACACAAACCGATTTATTGATCACCAAATTTAAAATAAACATAATGTATTACATACCCATGACGCTTTAAAACTATATTATATACAATTTTTACCATAACGGACAACACGTATGCAAGTTTTGTGAGCTAAAATGCCTGTATAGGGTTACGCAATTATTATTAATGTCAAAACTATGCGACAAAAGCAACTATAATTACTACAATACAAGAGCAAACAGAACCTATTAAAACGAATATATTAAATTCGTATTTTGAAAGCATGGTATCGTGCGTGGCCACCATTCACTTGGCCAGCTCAAATCCCGTATGAGAGATTCCAGCCGGTAGTTCTCATAAATTACATACTTACATGAAAAACTATATATCGAGGAATCCACTGTTTTAACTTATTAATTCTGAAGATTTAATAATATTTAAAAACCGCCTTTACTATCAATTTACAACACACTTTTAGAATCAGAACAATCCACGTGCTCACAATGTTTTTGACGAGGCACAACAAAATTCAATATGGCGAATTCATATTAGTTTTTACTTTTTTTATTGAACTAAAGCTTGGCTTGAGAAACAAAATTCAATTAAATTAACTGAATTCCTATTTTAAATTGTTATATTATATAAAATATAAATATCAATAATAAAGAATTTCAAATATTATAAACAGATTTATGGTGCGTCCACACATTGAGTTAAACTTTGCGTCCAATTTTGGCTCCAATTTGAAAAAGCCAATAACCGCGTAATGATTGAGAGAGCAGCCTCGCGAGGCGGCCTCGGTGCTTGCCGCGAGACAATTTACGGAGTAAGGTCCATATAGGTCCTATAGCAGGTTGTTTCTGGCGAGGTCTGTTATTTTTTGCACCGAGCCATTTTTATCCTTCGGACTCAGTTTAAAATGAAACTTCGAATTCTGACCGCACGTGCGAATCACTTCGTTTTTATTTGGTATCACATAAAGAAAAAGAAAACAGTTCTAAAATCTAAACAGTTTTAAATCAAACAAATGTATCAAACAGATTAGTTGCGGTTTCAAGAGCGAAAAACGGTATTACCCTCAGAACATATAAGTATATATGATCTGAGGTATTACCCATGCTTATTGTTTACATTGTACAAGAAAACAACGAAAGAAAAGGCAGTGATAGATAAATAAAATGCACACTTCAGGAGCCACGATTCGCGACGAAGGACAGACCTACGAAGAAGGCGCACGTG
This sequence comes from Tinea trinotella, assembly GCA_905220615.1. Taxonomy (NCBI): domain Eukaryota; kingdom Metazoa; phylum Arthropoda; class Insecta; order Lepidoptera; family Tineidae; genus Tinea; species Tinea trinotella. Next base: position 6,818,933 of record HG992308.1, on the reverse strand, counting down.
GCCATTAAACTAGCATGTACCTGAGTTATGTTTTTTACAATTTAGGTAGTTTTTGTTTCTGCATTTGAACAAATAGAAATCTAACTTATGCTCCGGAGTTATGCCTAATAAGGCAGCATTTTGTTTAAAATCATTTAAACAAAATGCAATAATTAATTATCAACTTTTAATATTTTCATCTATATATTAGAAATTAGAACTTCTGAATACCAGTTGCTTTTTTATATGAAAGGTATGAATTTACGACCCGAACGCAGTCGAAAGTACAACAAATACGTTATCTTAATAAAATTCTCTGTATTTTTTTAACGAAACATGGTCATTTTAACGCAATATATAAACGACTATCTACATATAATAAATCTACTGTAGTTTATTTTTGCTTACCTGAATTATCAGGATCCATTATCACTTTTGAAATGAACTCCATAAATTAAATATTGACTTGTGAAATTGCGTTTTCACGAAAACATCGAGAACACAAAGTTACGCTGAGTGAGACGACCAAATTACGACTAACAAACCACGAAGAAAGCTTGGGCCCACGGACGCGGGAGGGGTTAGTTATTGTTCTAAGACTTGGTCTCTATATCTTTCAACGGTTTTTTTAAATCTGTACGTGTTATATAATTTGACTCTTGGCTACATAAAACTTTTTTAAGTCACATATGACAATACCACGCCTGAAGCTGGAGTGCGGTCCATGAATAGAGATGACTGCTACTATAGTCCAGTGACTAAAAGAAGCAGTCACATCCACTACTTCGCCTTAGTTGAAACCGGCAACTGAGTCACATATTCTTGATTCTGTATACTTGAGTGGTGGTATTACCCAAAGATCTTTGGTATTAGCATGGACCGGCAGACTGGGTACCACTGCTTACCACTATTTTTAACCAGTCCCTGAACAAATAAACATCCGCCTCTTTTATAACAAATATTTGTAATATTTAATCCAATTACTTGAATATTACAAATAAAGGCTATGAAACAAATATTTGCTCCGACTAGAAATATAGCGTGGGGCATTACGCGTAACAAACTGGTAATGCGCCACGCCTGTCGTCAAAATAGCTTAAATCCCCTTTTTGACAGACACAAGAAGACAGTCGTGACGTGAACGGCAAACACAGGTCACTCGCGAGCAAGGAACATTGTACTCAAGAGGTTCGGGGTGGATCGTTCAGGCCGCAGCAGGCATTTTTTCGTTGACCGACCATATGCCTCGCGCGTCAGCCTCACGAGGTACTCGCAGAGTCAGTACGCGGCTGTTGGTTATAAAAGTATCGAAAAATGAGTAGGACAGGTTACATGAAATTAGACAGGTTACATGAAATTAGCCATTTTTCACTGTGAGGCTGCGGAATATCTGCAAACAAATAACTGGCCAGCGAAATTCTTGCGGCTCAGATTACACTAGTGGCTGGAGTGCTTTCCATTTCGGAGGCGACTGCTACTACGGTTAAGCAGCAGCGCCCATTATGTCAGCCTAGTTGAAGCCGGCAACTTATAAGCTAAACCACCATTTTATCATCACCCCGCCTGATGATAAGCTGAGGCTGAAGTGTGGTCCATTGAGGCGTCTGCTAATACAGTTAAATATGTAGTAGTCGCATCTGCTATGACGGCCTATTTGGAACCGACAATTTTCAACTGATCCCGAAACGCGACTTTTTCATGGTCAGAGAACTAGGTGGTACTACCCCGGATCGGCAGACTGGGTGATGCAAATAACAAACATGCATACCGTGGCGATTGACAAATGTAGTGAACACGAAATAACATCTTTCTAATTTCAAATATACTTGGGCTACACTATACAAAATTATCATCGTCATTCATTTTAGGCCCTTATCCCACACGGATAGACCCTCTTTTCTCGATCCTGACACACCCCGCCTGATGATAATCTGGAGTGCGGTCCATGAATGGAGGTGACTGCTACTAGAGCCTAATACACTATGCCGGCCTAAGTAAGACTAGTAATTTACAAGCTGATCACAAATGCCACTTTCCGATCTGTATAAGTTGTGGCACTACCCCAGATCAACAGACTGAGCAACACTGCCTACTCTTGGCAACCATTATGCTGATTTTTAATTCCATTTTTAATAAAAAGACAGCTGTATCTTTATTATGTAAGTTAAATTTTAATTATCTGACACTTTGGTCTATTATTACATATTGGTTATTTGGTCTTGTATGGAAAGAACTGCGGATATGAGTGAGGAAGTTGTGTCAGGATCGTGGCGCTCCATCGTCTCTGCCTATTTAATTGATAGTATACACTAGTATTATTCAAAAAACACAGTTTCAATTAAGAATTTGAAAAGGCATGATCACCTGACAAATGAGCTATGGTGATAGCCCTCTAGTTCCTTACATTGTCACCTCACAAAGCTGCACCAGGGATCCAATGGAATGTCAAATTCAATTTGAATATGATAATCAACTGGGAAGACAACAAACTACTAGTAATATTCTCATATAATTCACAATATGAGAAATTATAGTTAAATTGGTTCTCAGAATATTTTTTCAGTCATCAGCATTCTTGAACCTGCATCATGCTGGTTGAGGTCAGATGAGTCACAATATAAAAAAATGTTGACTCATTCTCACATCATTACATTCTTCATATCAAATTGTGAATTTCGAGAATTTTGTGAATAACTACTAAATAGGCCTTCTCTGCATGCTCCTAGGTACAAAATATTGTGGATGAGTTACACTCCGATGTTGTCATCAGAAACTTAGTATTCTTTAAATAATGTAGTATTGTTCTCTATACACATATGTTATTTTAAATAAAATAATGAATAGAAGTAAAAGCAAACCCATTTCAGATTCCAAGTTAAAGCATGAGATCTCTACTACTTACAAGTTTTTCACCTCAATAAACACTAAAATTGGGAAGACAACCTAACACCATTATCAATAAAAACAAATTAAATTGTATATACTTGTTTATTTTACAACTTAAGCAACTCTCACATTCATACTTTACCCAATCAAAATTTGAGACATAAATATAAGTCAAGAAGAGATATGTCCTAGCTGGCTGGCACTAAACAAAATTAAGATTTTATGAACAATGCTCATGTAGTTTAATCTAACACAATAACTATGATGATGAGCGACATTTTTTATTATATAGTTCATCAATTCAAATTAGTTGTGAAGTATTCATATTAAATATAAGTTTACATTTGCGTTTTATTCATAATGCTATTGCCAAAAACACCAGGTGACTAGAACAGCAACAAAAAGTGTATTTTTAGTATCAGATTTATTCCTCAAGATTACTAGAACCTTTATAATGTAAGCTTAATAACCAAGGAATGTGGTATATATAAAACATGAAACAGATATCATCCTATTAACAATTAAAAAAGAATATACTACTGAAATGTATATATACCAGTTTTTTATTACTTTAAATTACTTATAAATTTTATGAACATGGAATTTTATGGAATCAAACATACAATAACTTAATATTCAACAGTAACAGCAAAATAAAATTCACTAACTTACTGTGGAACAACAAAATCTATAATTAGATGGTTTATATAGCATCCACTTCATCTGCCTCATCCTCAGAACTTACTTCATCACCGAATTCAATATCTTCATCGAGTCCATCGACAGAATATACCACGGTTTCATTGATCCGCACAGTTTCTGGGAATTCACCATATGTCTTAAGATTCCTGGCTTCGTCAGGGGTGTATTTCAATATTACATCAGCTTTTGCATCTTGATAATCTCGTAAACCAATTAATATGATATCTCCTTGATTTATCCATACCTTTTTCCTTAATTTGCCTCGTATGTGACATAGACGTTTAATGCCATCAAAGCACATGGCCTCCAAGCGGCCATTACCGAGCATCTTTGTTACCTGGGCGTACTCTTGACCATCTTCCTTGAACACCAATTCTCGTTTTTCTGTTTCATTTTCGTTCTTTCCTCTCCTCCTGTTTTTACCTCCTTTTCCTTTATTCTTCGGCATGTTTTATTTATTTGATAGTATACACATAAACAATTAAATTTACTAAAATATCATAGAGGAAAAATTACGTAGCCCAATGAAGGCTGCGTGGCAATGTTGCAAAGGTAAAAAAAACATCTTCAATATTATGGATTATTTATACAGACGTCGCAAAATTTATTCATTGTCAACGTGCATAAAATTTAATAAGACTATTTAGATACTATAATAAAAATAAAGTGATATTAACTCATTTTATATAAATATAAATTGATTAGATTTGTTGCCAGTAATAAAAAAGATGACAATTTAAAATATTTAAAATTAGTCTAAAGATGAAACACAGATGGCGTTACAAAATAAGAGAAATTACCCCATTATTACAGTAAAAAAATTATCGCATTTATCACAGTAGAATAGGGTTTTGTTCGATCATGATTGAGGATTGTTTTTTTAATATACACATATCATGACTGATATAATTTAAATACCATTTCTGCGAGTAGTCAGAATAAATTGTTACATCTTCATCCTCATAGGGATTAGCATAGACCATGGAGACACGATCCTGAATTCCTGACAAAGCTCATACTTTCATACACAAATAATTGGATTTCCTAAGGTTCTGCGCGAACATAAAATAAAAGACTTTTGAGACGCGTTAAGTTTGATTATACGGTATAGGTAGTGAGACATAAAAACCTTTTATTGCAAAATCCAATTTATAAAATAATAAAGCAGAATAGTTGGTTTATATACGGACATACGGACTGGAAAAAATCATATTGATGATAGCCAGATTTACGATAAATAGTATAAGGCTGTCTTCTAATAGGCTTTCTACATCTCTCGGCTAGCCTTTAATATTATATTTTGTAAGTTAATTGGAAAAGAATACGCTCCCGAACCGCATGTGCTAGCGTAATGGTTAGTGATACCAAAATACAATGTTTTATATAAATATTAAGTCAAGTACGTTAAATAAAAGACCGCGATACTATTTATCTATTTCTTTTACATAAGCCACAAATAGATAATTTTGTGTCAAAAATTAATTGAAATAAGTGGTGGCCGTCCCGATTGTCTGTCCATCGTCCCGATTTTTTTGATTTGACTCCATTCCAAACAGCAAAAAAATATGAAAAAATAATTTTCTGATACATTTTCTAAAGATCGGATTTTTGGTAATTACAACTATTATGAATTGACTTATTGCGATGAATCTTTGTTTTTTAATTATTCACAGAAGGGTTATTTTAAATAAGTCTAAGTAAGTTTCTTATGAAGAGAAAAATTGGAAGAGTTTCCTAAAATATTTCTATTAAATATTTCTAACGTACTTTGTCTTAATATGATGGGTCTTAATATAAACTACAACATAATAAAAATATCTGAACTAAATTTATAAAAAAAAATTGGTACCCACGCGTATTAGTAAATAAATTGCAAAAATATATTTATTTTATTTTAATAATGTTGAGTAAATATGCAGTCAGGTCAAAAGTGGATAAGCGGGTGGTGGGCGAGCAGTTGGGGGTGAGGCCAGACAGCGAATGAACTGCAGAAGGGTTAACGTTCGCATCCCCTGCATCGGTCGCCAGCAACCAACCATGCGTTTCAGCAACTGAAAAATAATCATCCTTCAAATATAAACTTATAGGTTTCATAGTATTGTTATTACTTGTTATTATTTTGGCTTAATATTAATCGTATAATCTGTCGCGTACGAAGAATGTCCGGTGAATTTTGACAAAGTTGTTTTTCTAAAAGTAAATTACTTATTATTATTTATAATGTAGGGACGATTACGGAACTTCAATCAAATTGTCACGCCTTTTTCCCACAGGGATAGGCAGAGAAAATGGAGCGCCACTTGCTACGATCCTGACAGAACTCCCTCGATTCCCTTACATCCACAATTCTCAATATACAAGTTCTACGGTTATTAAGTTTTAATAAACATATTTTTGATTGTGGATGAACATACAATGATTATAATTATGGGGAGTAAGGAGGTAAGGAGGTAACCGCAGCCGGCAAACAGGAGATAGCCAATATGAGAGAGTCTGTTGTAGCGGGACTGAACCGGGTTCTTGATCGTATTACCCACTGGGGCGACAAGAACCTAGTTCAGTTCAACGCAGACAAGACTCAGGTATGCGCGTTCTCGACGAAAAAAATACTCGTTTTCTCCCCTTCCTTCTCTTTGCAACATCTCCCTTAGTACTTCGGACAGACTAGACATTCTTGGAATGTCCCTTCGCTGCGACTTGAATCACAGAGACCACATCGAGCGGGCCATTAAGACCACCTCCCGCAAACTTGGCATCCTGAACAAGGTGCGGCGGTTCTTCGCGCCAGAGCTTCGCCTGATATTATACAAGGCTCAGATTCGCTCTTGCGCGGAGTACTGTTCGCACCTCTGGGACGACTCTGCCAAGTATCTTCTCAATGCCCTGGATTCATTGCAGCGCCGAGCTGTCCGAATTATAGGTGATGCAGAGGTCACGCGAACTCTGGAGCCCATGCAACTACGCAGAGACATGGCGGCTTTGTGCGTCCTCTATCGCCTATACCACGGAGAATGTTCCGAAGAGCTCTTTAACCTTATTCCTGCCTCGTCCTTCCACACCCGTAATACCCGCACAGGTCGGGGAAAGCATCCACATTTTATCGACCGAATCGGCAGTCGAACTAAAAAGTTCGGTGCGTCTTTTCTTTGTAGAACAATTGACAAGTGGAATGCTTTGCCTGCCCATGTGTTCTCTCCATCCTATGACCTTGGATCCTTCAAGCGATGCGTAAAGAAGCACCTTAGGCCGGCATAGTGGCGGCGGCTGGGGCAGCCGGGAACTGACTCGGTTGTTCCAGTCGTCGTCACTCTTGGACCTCCTCTTGCTTATCATCAGGCGAGTCGAGGTCAGATGTCGTGTCACAATAAAAAAATAAAAAAACTGTTCATGCTATGATACGCATAAAGAAACTTGTTTTTATCGTGACTCGACATATGACAGCTGTTAGGCTGGAGTGCAGTCAATGAATAAAGGCGACTGCTACTACAAATAAATAAACTTCGAGTAGCAGTTTCATCCACTATGCCGGCCTAGTTGCAACCAACAGCTTATAAGCTGATTTCGACTAACTCACTTCACGGTACTTCACAGTAAGTGGTGGTACTACCTCAGATTGGCAGATTGAGTATCACTACCTACCATAAGAAAGAACGTTCTAAGGAGTTGTTTTTACCTCTTTTCCTACTTCATCATATTCCTCCCGCGGTACAGTGCAGAGAAAGTAGACCTCCGCATTTTTCGACCGAATCGGCTGTCGAACTAAAAGGTTTAACAGGTCGTTTCTTTGCAGAAAAACCGACAAGCGGAATGCTTGTTCAGCCTATATGTTTTTCCTATCGGATCCTTTGAGAGAGGCGTGAAAAAGCATCTTTGGCCAGCACAGTGACACTGGGGCAACATTAAACTAAAAAGCTTTTTCAGCCGTCGACTCTTTTGGCTTCCTTTTGCTTGACGACATGCGTGGACGAACGGTCAGAGATTGGTTTGTTGCGCGTAGTCCCGGGTTCGATTCCCGGTCGGAGCAAATATTAGTTAATAAAAAAAAGAGATAGATATTTGCTTCGGGTCTGGTTATAAAAGAGTGGAAGGCAGTGGTACCCAGTCTGCAGATCCGGGGTAGTACCACCACTTACAAGTATACAGACCTTGAAGTGATTTGGTCGCGTTTCGGGTTCAGCTTGTAAGTTGTCGGTTCCAACTAGGCCGACATAGTGGATGTGACTGCTACTCACAGTTATTGAATTGTAGTAGCAGTGATATCCATTCATGAACCACACTCCAGCCTAACATCAAGCGGGGTGCTGTCATATGTCGAGTCACAATAAAAATAAAAGTTTTTTTCAGTCATCGGCATTCTTTTGCTTATCATCAGGTTATCATCATCATAAGTTGAGGTCAGATGTTGAGTCTTAATAAAAAAAATGTTACAGATGTTTATGTGCAGCAGTGATCGCCTCCACTTAAGGATTGCACTCCAACTTAACACCAGTCTGTGTGCTGATATAAAAAATACTTTCACAAATTGAACCCAGGTGAAAGGTAAGTGAAATCTACCACCCATTACAAAGTGGATCAATGTTCACCCGCTTTCAATCGTCTGTCAATTTACGCCCCCTCAAAATGCCTTTAGCCGTCTAACTAGGTACAGACCACATAAAAAGCTAAAAGGCAACTTTGTCGACAAAGATACTGACGTTATATTTTCATTTCATTTAGTTCAGTTTTATTTTATTTTGTTCCATTCAATTTCATTCCATTCATTATCTGTAGTCATTCGCGTCTTTGGCCGGCATAGTGAAGGCGACTGAGACAACTTTAAGTAGGCGGTGTTTTTCAGTCGTCGGCACTCTTAGACTCCCTTTTGCTCCTTTACATAGACGACAGATGTCGAGTCTGCATAAAAAAGTACCCTTGCTTTTTTATCGAGCAATTTGGCCGGCATAGTGACGGCGAATGAGGCAGCCGTGAACTAACTCGGTTTTTTTCAGTCGTGGTCACTCTTGCTTATTATAAGGCGGGTCGAGGTCAGATGTAAAAAAAGTGTTGATTGTTCGACAAAGAAACGACGCGTTGAACTACGATAGGTTAACGTTGGTAACTAAATGGTTGGTTTCTATTATCTATATGTTCCAGCATTCTTCCTAGACAAATCTATGCGTCTGTATAATTATAATGTAGCCAGCCAGCTACATTTTAAACATCAGTTTAACGAACATAACTTCTTAACGCTTCATTACTGATATTCTGTAGCGTTCATAGTATAATGATCCCCAGTGCTCCCAGAGTAATCTGTGTTTTTGTTATTTTTTTATTGTGACTCGACATATGACAGTACCCTGCTTGATGTTAAGCCGAAGTGTGGTCCATGAATGAATGTCACTGCTACTCCAATTCAATAATTGTGAGTAGCAATCACATCCACTATGCCGGCCTAGATGGAACCGGCAACTTACAAGCTGATCCCGAAACGTGACCAAATCACTTTACGGTCTGTATACTTGTAAGTGGTGGTACTACGAGTACCCCGGATCGGCAGACTGGGTACAACTGCCTACCACTCTTAGATTGTGCTTCAGGATTGTGAAAAGGATTTTTTTATTGTGACTCAACATATGACAGCACCTTGCCTGATATTAAGCTGGAGAGCGATCCATAAGTGGATGCGACTGCTACTACTGTTATACAACTGCAAGTAGCAGTCGCATCCACCATGCCGGCATAGTGACTAAATCATTACACGGTCTATACACTTAAAGGGGTGGTACTATCTCTGATCAGCTAGGAAAATGACCACATTCTCTTAAACCAACTATCTGACCTCGAGGGCCAGATAGTTTACGGTTGCCTCTATCGTCGTCACTCGATTGTACATTTCAGTGTTAAAAATCTAATTAATAAATATACAAATAATAAATATATGGTCAGAGCAGGGGCGTAGCTACCGCCGTAAATGCCGTATCAATAATACGGGCCCCCCCAACGTGCGTAAGCAAAAAATTAATAAAAACTTTTTTTCTTTTATGAGAAATCTACCCTTTCTAAGGGCCCCCAAACAAATTTTTATACGGGTCCCCGCCAAGGTACGGCCAAGGTACGCCAAGGTATTTAGTCATCAAACAATATTTCAAAGTAATTTACGTAATTTATACAATATATAAATATCTTTAAAGTAAGATAGATCAAGAAAGCTATAGTGACCATAACCATAGAGTTTGTATGAAGATAATTGTGGATGTGAGGGAAGCGAGGGAGTTGTGTCAGAATCGTGGCAAGTGGCGATCCATTATCTCTCTGCCTATTCCTGTGGGAAAAAAGGCGTGACAATTTAATCGATTGATTGATTAGAGTAAGAATATACAATTACATGCTGAAGAAACATAATAATTTACATCTTTGACATGCTTTATATGTATACAAATGTATGTACGAATATATTTACGTAGCGACTGTGGTGTAGTGGCAGTGTAATGGTTACACAAACCGGAGAGCACGAGTTCGAGACCACCCACCGGTACCAATTTATCTTCGATATATACTTTGGTTGTCCTGTTTCTATGACACAAGCACTTTGGTAGTTTAGTATAGAAGAGTAAAATTATTTATCTTTTCTTTTACTTTCTGCACTTAGGAAGTTACCGGATTTCTGATTAACAGTTAGAAAATGGGCATTGAGTACGCCTTTTGTAGTTTATTATGCAATAAAGAATTCTATTATAATTATTATATTTACCGACATAGTCGTTACTTAACGATTGTTGATAGAGAACATTTGGGTGTTGCAGAGTACGTGGCGCATGCGCAATCATGTCGCACCTCCTGACATTGCACCGAGGATGTCACCCACCCTCTAGCGTGGGTGAGCACCCTCCCTGTCTATGTCCTGTTGCCCTTCCCGTTTAGCTTTCACTGTCTATGAGGAAAAATAACTATACATAACATGCTTAAATGTTATTCATACTTTTATTAAGAGTGGCAGTATAGAGACAGTGAAAGCACATCACGTTTCGGGATCAGCTTGTAAGTTGCCGTTTAATTATTTAACAGTAGTAATCGTGAATGGATGCGTTAAACGAGGCAGGCCCAGGAGGATGTTTGCCGACCAATTTGGAGACATCCTCAAGAAAGCTAGGTTGCCTAGTGCCCATTACCTTAGAGCTTATATGAAGATATTGTGAATGTGAAGGAAGCGAGGGAGTTGTGTCAGGATCATTTCAAGTGGCACTCCATTGTCTCTGTCTATTCCTGTGGAAAAAAGGCGTGACAATTTGATTTGATTAGTGATCGCCTCCATTAATGGATCGCATTCCTGCTTAACATCAAGCGGGGTGCTGTCATATGTCGAGTCACAGTAAAAAACTGTCTGTTCCAACATTAGGTACTATGAAAGTGAATGCTAAAACAATCGAGAATTAATAGAAGAAGTATAAAAGTAGGAATATTGATGAGAAATGGGGCAATGAAGGAGTGTAGGGTAACGATTGTTTGATAATTATTGTTAGGATTAAGTAATTCACATAATCTATGTTGCGTTGGTTTAAAAGACTTATAAAAGAAGATTGGTGAAAGAGATGTATAAAACAGGTAGAATAAAACGGGGAAGATCCAGAACATAATGACATTCTTTAAAAACCAGTAGTCTGCTGCGACTATAACCATAGAGCTTACAAATATTATGATTATGGATCTAAGAGAATATTAATTTCTATAATTATGAAGATACTTATGGATCTAAGAGAAGCGAGAGTCAAGATTCTGGAAAGTGGCGCTCCATTGTACTTGCAAACTCCTGTGAAAACTGATGTGCGTTGAATGTGATTAATTGATATTAAAGTAAATATGAATAAGAATTATTTGTTGAATTTAGTAAACTACGGTAGATAATAAAAACATAAACAAAATGCAAACTATTTATTTGACTAAACAAACATAATTATATAGTATTTTCATGTAATAATTCTAGTAATTTTGCTGCGCCGAATAAACTAGAATTTAAAGGATCTATTTTTGTCAGAGGCTGCCACGACCCTCAGTGTAATGCCCTTGCAAGGGTGTTTGAATGTCGGCATTCAGGTGGCAGGCGATGCCCTCGCTTTGTTTCAACTCAATATACTATGAGAAATTCTACGAATAATTGATTAAATAAATAATAACTTTAAGCAATCATCAGAAATTGGTTAAAAAGTTAAACTTAAACAAGTACGTAAATAATTAAATTAAATTGATTGGGTGTTTTATTAATCATGAATGTGTATACTTTTTTGACAAGTTTACAAGTTTGCCCAGAGGTCTAAAAACATACTACTACATTTATGAATTGTGTTTACTAATAAAATAACTTTCAATATCGATTGTTTAGGTAAACCATATTTGTGTGAAAACAATGCTTGTTGCTTGTACGAGTACCATACCTACGTGCTAATCATATTATGTTGATTTCATTCGTCGATATTAAATCGACACCTTTTTAAATTTCAGTTCACATTTGCTGATTTTTTACCTGATTAGGAAAAATTGCAGGAAATTGACGTATTTGTTTAAAAGGCGAACCCCTGAAAAAGATTTATGTCTCATTATGAGTCGTTGTCGTATTTCTAAAACATACACGATTCCTAGCTAAAGACTTTTCTTTTTATCCGGCATAGTGACGGCGACTGAGGTAACCGTAAACTAAGACGGTTTTTTAGTCGGCGGTGCCCCTGGAATAGCTTGGATCCCTTGCTAACAAGCCGAAGTCAGATGTCGAGTCTTAATAAATATATAAAAGAATCTACATATACAAATCTCACACAGTTTGCGCTTAAAAATATGTTTATTTGGATGAGGTAGAAAAAGATAGTAACCCATTTTTTGTCACATAAGATTTATAAATGTATGGTTTTGAATGTTGGGTGTGGCAGAAGAAGCATGAGAGTAGAGTTAACGCTGTAGAAATGCGGCCGTTAATGAGTGTATGTGGAGTGACGATAGCGGTTAGAATAAGGAATAGCATAGTGCTCGATAGATGTGGTTTGAAAGAGGATGTAGTGACAAGAATTGATAAAGGTATGCTTCGATGGTTTGGGCACATGGAAAGGATGAGTGAAAGAAGATCGACGAATAGAATTTATAAATCTCAGGTGAATGGATGCGTTAAACGAGGCAGGCCCAGGAGGGTGTTTGCCGACCAAATCGGAGACATCCTCAAGAAAGCTAGGTTGCCTAGTGCCCATAACCATAGAGCTTGTACGAGTATAAAGAGAATTTTGAATGTGAAGGAAGCGAGGGAGTTGTGTGGCAAGTAGCGCTCCATGTCTCTGCCTATCCCTGTGCGAAAAAGGCGTGACAATTTGATTTTGTTTTTATTTTCATAAACATTATACGCGCAAAACCTCAGAAAATACCATATTCTAAAACTATCGCATTCTCTTGACCAAATCTGCAGTTGTTTGTTCTACAATTATATTCTTTGTAGAACAATCGTCAAGTGAAATTCTTTACCAGCCCATATGTTCTGCCCATCCTATAACCTTGGATCCTTCAAGCGATGCGAGAAGAAACACCTTTAGCCGGTGTAGCGAACGTCTACTGGGGTAACCGTCAACAGACTCCGTGTTTTCAGTCAGTACCGATGTATCTTAGTTGTCCTCTTTCTATTATGCAAGCACGTTTAGTAGCTTTGTAATAAAGCTTAGTACATACATGTTATACTAAACATAATACTATAAAACTACTGGCTTAGTATGCTCGTAGCAAAAAAGTCAGTCAGTAACACAAATTAAATACTAAAAGTACATAATATCTACAAATTCAAAATGTCTGAGTAGGTAATCACGTGGTGAACTGTCCCAAGTAACAAAATGAGTTATACATGATTGTAGATATTGTGCAGTGACGATGCTCCCGCAGGTTTGAGGGGGCGGCGAGACGGCGTCGGGGAGAGGTCCCGGGCGCACCGGGACGTTGACTGTCTGAGCCTTGCCTGTGTTATCTGCAGTTGCCCTTTCGTCCGATGCACTATTACCCTGTTACACCCCCGTCTGCTGCTCCTCCCTGCCCCTAGACAGTGCATGGCCCCCTCAGACGACACTTTCTAGAATATGCTATTGACCTGATATGTGAAAATAAACAACTTCATAAAAACTGTAATTATACCCAAATTTTAGGATGATGCTATTCTGTGTAATAATTGAGTAGTCAAGAGATTATTAAAATCCAAGTAGAATTTGGTTTTGTGATAGAAGGATTTGTATTATTTTTATTTCTATATTAATCTACTGAAAGTGCTTGTATCCTAGAAAGTGGACGACCAAAGTGTACATATATCAAAGATACATTTAGGCGACCGTGGCCTAGTAGTAGTTAAATGGCCTTGCAATTCAAGAGTTCTCGGTTGAAAAACACTTGCAGGTATCAATGTATCTTTGATATATTATGTACTTCAAAATCCGAATTTAAAACCATGTTCAATGATACAAATTATTTTGGTGTCTTAGTGTAGAAATGTAAAAAAAACACAAAGGTACTGGCAAGCAATATTTTTATTATATATAATAAAAATATTGCTTAAGGATTAAGGAGCTTTATAATATTCGCCGCGGTTCACCCGCGTTTATAAACCGTGACTCGTATCGTGAGTACATGACAGGAAACCCTTGCATCCTTGTTGTTCATCATCAGGTACTCCAGATCTGATAACAGACCAACCGAAGGCTCATAGTAAGAAACAATTTAAGTCAAAGCACCATTGTTATGGTTATACAGTACGTATATCCCTTACATCCTCGTGGTCCATCATCAGGTATCAAATAAAATTGTTCCTTTCTACGATTAACGTTGAGTACCACTACGGGTGATTGGAAGTGGGAAGTGGTAGGGTAGCACCCAGCGGTAGTTTGAGAATTGACTAAGTAATAAAAAAAAACATTAAATTATTTAATTATTATAAAATAAAAAGGATTTTTTTTCCGTTATAAATAGTAACCTATGTCCTATTTCAGACAGACTATAATCTATCTCTGTACCAAATGTCATTCAGATTCGTTTAGCCGTTGTGGCGTGATTGAGTCAGTAACAAACATCCATCCAAACTTTTGCATTTATATATTTAGTATAGAAGTATAGATTAAATGACACTTTACAATACAATAATAGTTTAATACCTTTAATAATTGAAGGCAAAGTGATATTGAACCGGGTGCTTTAGGTTTGCGTGACTATTGCACTATTACTAGAGATTCGTATTATACATTAACTTGGCACTTAAGCATGTGAAATCAGCTGTCATCTATTTGTCACATGTACGATGCAGCAAGTATATTATTTTATCAAGGTGAAGTGGTCCTTTTCTTAATAAAGTCTATTATGTTAAGTCTTTTAGGGTGACTCGAACGACCCAGACGGTATTCTTTGCGTATGCAGAAAATGCATTCAAGCGAATTCAATACGAGTTCAACAATGAGGTCAAACATTCACCTTTTACATGATGATATTTAGCCAGGACTCATTTGCAAAAGGAATAAAATATATTCCCAAGGTGGGATTGTATGATTACTCAATTGGTTTGGTTTGGTTACGGTAACTTTCAATATTTATGTTAACAATTTATAAAAATAACGATTTACTTTTTATATTAAAGAACAAATAACGCCTAGAAGTAGTCTTATTTTTTTATAGTAACTAAGCATCTGATTTCGACTTACCTAATAGTAAGCAGGGGCAGGTCCAGGATTACCACTATGCCGGCCGAAGATAACGTAAATGTAAAAACAACCATCACATAAAAAAACGTAAGGGTTATTTATTACATTCATTTGCCCAGTCTGCCGATACGGGTTAAGTAGGTGGTACAGTAGAGTGTACAGACCGTGACTCGAACTGACTTAGTCGCGTTTCGGAAGAAGTTGTCGCTGCCAACTATTAGTGGATAATGCAGTTATTTAACTGTACCTATTTAGCAGTCACCTCCATTCATGGACTGCACTCCAGATTAATATCAGGCCAATAGTGTCAAATGTCGAGCCACATTAAAAAAATGTATTACCTGAACAATAGCGACAGCTAGAACTTTTTATATTTCTTAATATTATCTGAAGTTCTTAACATGAACACAAATATTTTGTGTGCTTCAAGGAAGGCACACACTTTTGAGAAGGGCACCCATCTGAACAATTATATTTTGCGTACCAGTTCAACACAACAATCGCGACTGCTAGAATTTTCGGAATTTCTTAATATAATATGTAGTTCTTCTTCTTAACATGAACACTCATACTTATATTTTGTGCGCCAATGCAAACTATGTATAACTGAGTAGAATTTTTGAGTTTTATCAGTTCTTGAAGACGATATTATACATATTTCTTCAATATTTACGTGTATAAATAATATTTAACAAATTTTAATATTTAATACAAGTTTAATTAAGTGGCGCTCCATTGTCTCTGCATATCCCTGGGGGAGAAGGGCGTGACAATTTGATTATTTAGGTATTTATTTTGATTTTGAATTAAGTGTTATTAATAAAATATTAATTAATGAAAGTTCAATATGTTATAATTAACCCTACACAAATTCTGATATAGGTAAACATGCTTTTTTTTTCAAATTTAATATATATATTGAATTGTTTCATGAAATGAATTGAAATCAATTTTATCTACTTGAGTAAATTGTACCTTTACAATTTATTAATAGAATGTTTTTTTGTTACCTTGACCGATATTTCACACTTCACACGTTTATTATCATTTATTCCTTTTATATTGAAATTTTAAATATATGGAAGAATTCGTAATCTACTTTCTCAAATAAATTAAAAATACATTTAACTGCTTATTTTAAACAGCTCTACGTTGGTCGGCCAGTGTCTTCGATATAAGCAGCTTAGAAACATTAATCCAAAATAGATGTTTAAAAGTTTATTAGGTTGCGAACCGCTCTCCACTCAGTAGCGCTCATGGACCTCTGCTTTCAATACCATCAATTTCATACAATCGAGTTCTTGTGTTAATTTTTGGCTTATTTCATTATAGAATCCTAATGCAGCATATTCAACATAGGTACATAGGTTCAACATAATTTTCTTCATACAAGCTCTACGGGTATGGGCACTGAGCAACCCAGCTTGAGCTTTCTTGAGAATGATTCCAATTTGATCGGAAAACATCCTCCGGTCAGCCTCATTTTACGCCAGATTTATAACATCAGGTTTACAAATTTCTTTCGTCAATCTACTTTATTCATCCTTTTCATGTTCCCAAACGATCGAAGCATTCCTTTGTCAATCCTTGTCACTACATCTTCTATCAAACCACATCTATCGCGCACTGTGCTATTCCTCATTCTATCCGCTATTGTCTCTCCACATACACATAGGTATTTAGTCTAGGTACCTATCTATTTTAGCTAAAGCTCATACAACATTAATATGAACTTTATATTCATCGATATAACATGTCACCTTGAATGAGCGTCCCCGCAGCGATGTCATTGACAGAGACCCGTGGCCTCCAAACAACAAGGCCGTATCAATGGGCCCTTGCCTCTTATGAGTTTAAATTTTCTTAACCTCATAAGAAATTGTAATTTTTGGGTTTATATCTTAACGCAAGATTATTATATAGATAGTACCACAAAATAAACTTTTAATAGGTATACAAAAATGTATTTAATAGCTCGTAAAAAATAATTGTGGACCTGACTTTCCCCCGCATTGTATTCTGTTGTTTTTTCAAAAAAATTGTTATCGTATATTTTGTTATAAGCTATAATTGTGTTTCGTCTCGTCATATGCCTTTCCGTCATATTGTAGAGCCTGTCAATGCAAAACAGCCAGAAGACCCAAGAGAAATAAATGATTTAATAATAATTATAATTTATTTGCCCAAAATAGGTAATTTAATACCAAACAAATAAAACTTACATTGAGGGTATTTATAAGACTCCGTACTAGTTTTTATTTATTTAGACTCGCCATATAACAGCACCCTGCCTGATGTTAAGCTGGAGTGCGTTCCATTAATGGAGGTGACTACTACTACGGTTAAATAACTGTAAATAGCAGTCACATTCATTATGCTGGAACCAGCAATATACAAGCTGGTTACGTAACCTTTAATGAATCTTAGATATTATATAGTTTGGTCGCCCAGCTTCTGTGATACAAGAACGTTTAGCAGCTTAGTATAGAAATGTAAGTAAAAAATAATAAATATATGAAAAAAGCTTTAGTTTAATACACTGATAGCTAATATATAATTTATTGCCACTCAAAAAGCTAGTTTGGCTATCGTGTTCTAATCATCTCATGAAAATATGTTTATGAAGAAGGTGACATTGAAACATAATGCTAAAACCTCTTGAAAGGTCAAATAAATATCTTTTTTTATATTTGTTGTTTAATTAAAGGCAAAGAAATCGTACTCTATAGTTAAAATCTGGGTTGGGTCACCATGCCGGTCGGTACATTGGAGCTTAATATTATAGAGTTCTATAGTTCCAATCTAGTCTTCAGTGTAATAGTTATTATTTATTATATCTTCACGATGAAGATGTGTTTTATCATTTAATTTAAAAGGCGACCGAGGTGTAATGGCGGCAGTGCAATAGTCAGGAATTGGGTTCAAAAAATATCACTCACCGGTACCAATTGATATATGTACTTTGGTCGTTCTGTTTCTATAATACAAGCACTTTAGTAGCTAAGTATAGAAATGTAAATTAATAAAATTTTAAAAATATGAGTGAGGTTGTTGATGATGGTTTTAGTAAAGCGGCAATTTATTTTTACAAAAACCAAAAGTGCCGACGACTAAAAACCAGTTTACGGTTGTCTCAATCACTGTCACTATGCCGAACAAAAATCTTCCGAAGGATTCCCTTCAAAAATCTTGAAGGGAACAAGGGAACATTTAAAATCACTAGGCTTCATTCGTGTGTTCCACTGGAGATGTAGGACGAATGTACCCCAGTTCCCAATCTCTAGCGATTGTGATGAAGAAGGCCACTTTAGGGTCCGGCATAACCCTGTCTCCTACCCCAGGAGACCCAGGAGTATCTATGAGGATAAAATGGTAGCCAGTGGTTAGCCAGTCAGCCGATCCGGGGTATTACCACCACTTACAAGTATACAGAGACCGTGAAGTGATTTAGTCGCGTTACGGCATCTGCTTGTAAGTTGCCGGCTCCAACTAGGCCGGCATAGTGGATGTGATTGCTACTTACAGTTATTGAATTGTAGTAGCAGTGACATCCATTAATGGCCCACACTCTAGCTTGATATCAGCGGGGTGCTGTCATAATTCGAATCACAATAAATAAAATGATTTCCCCACGACAAATAAAAAAAGGTTTCGTTTGAGTACATAATACATAATAAACTTGTAATAAATTCATTATTATTGCTTATTGATATTTAAGAAAACGTGAGTTTTACAAATAATTTAAGACGACACAAACTGTCAGGTGCAGGTGCCTTCCAAAACTTCGATATTAGTATTAGATAAAGATAATTCAAAACTATTACGTATTATTTGTTTATTCAACATATACCGTGAAGTGACTTAGTCGCGTTTCGGGATCAACTTGCAAGTTGCCGGTTCCAACTAGGCTGGTAGATGTAACCGGCAACTTTCAACCTGTACCCGAAACGCGACTAAGTTTTATTTCGTTTTGACACATAGATTCTTCCTATTATTTATTGCATGAAGAAACCAGCTTTAGATAATTGTAGAGATCGACATTCCATTATTTGACATAAAACAATATTGGTCCCAAAGTTTTAGCCGGAAAAGTGACTGTGACTGCGGCAACAGTAAACTAATATATTTTGTTCAGTTGTCGGTACTCTTGGACCACTCCTTGCCCATCAGGCAAGTCGAGGTCAGATGTCGCGTGTCAATAAAAAAATGGATTGGCAGAATATATAATATATTCAAGGCAACAAATAAAATAAGACAATCATTTTTAAATAATAAACACACCTAATATAATGTTACATTATCTGTATTTATAAATATTGTAAATTGTACATATTTTATAAACATCAATGAAATTGTCACGCCTTTTTCTCACAGGGATAGGCAGAGACAAAGGAGCGCCACTCACCACGATCGTGACACATCTCCTTCGCTTTCCTCACATCCA
Source organism: Tinea trinotella (assembly GCA_905220615.1). Taxonomy (NCBI): domain Eukaryota; kingdom Metazoa; phylum Arthropoda; class Insecta; order Lepidoptera; family Tineidae; genus Tinea; species Tinea trinotella. The sequence continues at coordinate 6,799,244 of HG992308.1, read as the reverse complement.
CAAATCTCTTCATACAAGCTATACGGTTATGGGCACTAGGCAACCTAGCTTCTTAAGGATATCTCCGATTTGATCAGAAAACCCTGCCTTGCCTTGTTTAGCGCAACCATCCACACAAACCTATAAATAAGACCTTTTTGTTGATGTTACCGCCAGATGTTAAGCTCGAGTGGGCTTATAAATCGAGTGGGAATATAAAATAACAAAAAAAGGAGTAAATATCCAAAAGTTTATAAAAAAATGTAATTTAAAAATACTTTTCAGTGTGCTTAGATTTTCTACGCAGATTATATGTAGAGCCTTGGCAGAATATTGATTTAAGGGGTGCAGAGCAATGTCATTCTCAAAGTCATATCTTATTTAATAAAAGATAAATTATGACTATTATACTCGTATTACTAAGCAATTGAATTAATTTTAACTTTAAGTTGAATATAAAAAATGCCTAATTACAATATAGACTGAAATAACATTTAGAAGTAAAACAAATATACGTACATAGTAATGAATGGAATTTGAATATACGAGTACTTAGTTTTTTTTTGTATCTAAAATTATTTCTAATTAATAACTAATAAAGTTTATTTATACTGATTGAAATATGCAAAAAATAATTAAAGACGCTAATACCGTATTACGAATTTCCTTTCATACTTTCATTCCTTTCATTTTTCCTTATATGAATATTTTTATAATTCACGCCTTTCTCCCACAGGGATAGTCAGGGACAATGGACCGCCACTTGCCACGATCAATTTTGAACAAAGCTTTTTATCTTATTAAGTAGTTTGTGAATAATGAGACTTTAAAAGAACTAGTAATAAAAAATAGTAAAATAAAAATAAGGACATGACTTTTTTTTTATTGTGACACGAAATTTAACCTCGACCTGCCTGATGATAAGCAAGAGGAGGTCCAAGAGTGACGACAACTAAAAAAAGCGAGTTAGTTCACGATTGCCTCAGCCGCCGTCATTATGCCGGCCAAAGACCTGATACCTGGTACCAAAGAAATATGGTATCTTTATGCTTTCTTCTCGTCATATGCCTTTCCGAAATCTTGGTAGGGTCTGACAATGCGTAGAAACTAGAAGGGCCTATGCGAAATAAATGATTTGATTTTATCTTAAAAACTGGGACCATAATAACGAACGCATAGACCAATGCATATATTAGTGAATTGGATCAACATAAATCTGTTGCTATTGACACAAACGTTGATGTTCATTTAGTAATAGAAGCTGAACGGCATTGATAACACCCCACTCAGCAGCCCCTAAAGATGGGGGTGGGGGCAGTTGATCTAGAGGGCAATGTCGCGGTCGTGAATTCGCACATGCGCAAAGATAATAATTGTTCTTTTTTCCTTTCTATCGTGACTTGAAATCTAACATCGACTTGCCTGATGGTAAACAAGGTAGCTACCAAGTCAGTTGTCTCAGTCACTGTCACTATGCCGGGAAAAAGATGCTTCTTCACGCATAGCTTTAAAGATTCAAGGATGGGGAGAACACATGGGCTGGTAAATGGTAACAAACATGGGCCTCTTGTCGATTGTTCTACAAAGGAAAAACTCACTGAACTTTTTAGTTCTACTGCCGATTCGGTCGACAGAATGCGGATGCTTACCCAGACCTGTCCCGGCGGAAACACGGGTGTAAATAAAATAATGGGATTTTATATATAATATTATATTTTATTAACAATAAGTTTATTGATGATTAAAACGATAGCAGATTTATAGATGCTATCAAATGTCTAGGCACGATAATAAAATTTGAGCAGTTAATTTTTTAACTAGGTTAACTAGAAGATCTTGCTATTCACTAATAAAGGATCAATAAAAATATTGGCGAGCATAGTGACGGCGACTGAGACAACCGCAGTCTGCGTCGTTTATTTAGTCGCAGTTTCAATTGATTGATAGGTGAACAAAGGAACAAAGGTGGCCGAATTCAGAGATAGACTTAAGTAGCTCTGTACTTTCTGTACACTAACCATTCTGAGACAAATCAGCGATGAATCAGACAGCTGTCAAAATAGGGCTGAAGTAGTTTAATACAATGCAACGAATAAAGTTAATATAAAGTTATATATATGTATGGTTCATTATAACTTTTTACGCTTTTAAGAGTAGTGGTAGGCAGTTGGTGGTAATTTACCTAGTCTATCGATCCGGAATAGTACCAACACTTTTAAGTATACAGTCGCGTTAAAATTGCCGGATTTAACTAGGCCGGCATAGTGGATGCGATGCTAATTGCAGTTATTTGTCTGTATTAGAAGTCGCCTCCCTTCATGGACCGCACTCCAGTTTAACATCAGACAGGGTTCTGTCATATGACATATCTAATATAGGTATAATGAGCCGTAATAAAAAAATCAAGGTATTTTAAAATCTTTTTTCCATGTTAAAGTACTGTGTCAATTAAAATGCACACTTATTACTTTAGTTATAGGGTTGCTTTCTTCTTTGTTGTGCTTACTGGGATTCCAACTTTTATGACTTTAACACTCAGATGACATTGCCTAATTATTTTTATTGCAAATACCTAAATTGAATGAAATTGGCTCTATTTAAGGAAGATAAAAAATAAGTAAATATTATTCACGCCTTATTCTCGAATGGGGTGGTAGACCTATTAAAAATGATAGAATTTGCCTAATAAATGCTGCTTAATGTAATAAATTAGGTAAGTATGTATAAATTTTTGTTTACATTTCTATATTAGCTACTAAAGTATCATAGAAACAGGAAGACCAAAGTTGGGAAGACAAAAACAATTGGATTTGAACCTGAGATAACGGGTTTGAGTAACCATTGCACTACCACTACACGACTGTCACCTTTTTTATCTACCTTTTCTACCTTTCCTATCCATTACTTCTATTCCTATTTCATTACTTATTTATAAACACAAACGGATCTAAAAGAAAAGAAGTAAAATTTAAAAAATATCTTCACTGATATTCCTTTCTTTCTACTTTAGTTGAAGGCTTTCCTCATTATCCTGGGTTCCGCGAAAGAGCGCGGGAAGTGGGAGATCATAGGAGCTGGAGGGTAGGGTTGAACAAATTATAAAAATAAATTAATAATACATATTAATAATACATTATATCTAAAAGGAATTGGCTCCTTAAAGGATGATAAAAAATAAATAAATATCATTCAGGCCTTATTTTCGAAAAGGGTGGTAGAACTGCTAAATGCTGCTTATTTTGTAAGAAACCTAAGTAGATTATATGTTTTTATTGTTTTCTTAGATTTTGCGCGAACTTGGTTAATGAATTAAACAAATTTTATGCGGCTTACTATCGCGTTTATTTTGATTTTCATTTTACAATTTTATTTTATTATTCCGACGTTTCGAGAGCTTTGCAGCCATCGTGGTCACGGAGAAACGTCGAAATAATAAATTAAAATAAAATTATAAAATCAAAACCAAAATAAACGCAATAGTAAGCCGCATAAAATTTGTTTAATTCATGTTTTTATTTTTTTATGAATATTTAAAGTAATTCTGATAATGAATCAAACAAATTTAATGCTGTTTTACTATCGCGTGTACAAGTTTTTATTTCGCGTTTCGATAGTTTTGCAGCCATCGTGGTCACAGAGACACTCGAAACGTTAGAATAACAAAATGTACAATCATTAACCAAAAATAAACGCGTAAGCCGCATTGTTTATTTCATTAATCAATGTTCGCGCGAAATCTAAGATAATACTTATATTAAAAATATTTTTTCATAATATTTACTGAAAGAAACAAATTAGTTTAATAAATTGGCTTTAGAAAGTTAATAACTAAGCGTTGGCGTCAGTTGAAAGTTTAAATTAAAATTTATTTTAATTTATAGTTTAGTTTTATCATAACTGAAAATGACTCTTAATGCTTGTTTATAAGGCAGTGAATTGAATAGGCAGTTTGTGTCGAGTATCGGTTGGTAACCCTACAGTTGAGCTTGGAGGCTGCGCGGCGATGTCAAGGACATGTCCTCGGCCGTGACCGCACACAAGCGCCCCCGCACCTCATACCCTCTGAAATGAAATAAACAGGAAATATCAAGAATTATTTTATAATGGGAAAATAAGTTCTAATTCTACTTATTTAACCTCCGTACTAATTTCTTTTAAATAATAAAACTTTCAGAGTGGTCAACATTTTCCCAGGTCATTTGCCCAGGCGATTCGGGTAGTAATTCCACTTTCAAGTGTATTGACTCAGTTGATTTTCGGGTTCAGCTTAAAAGTTGCCGGTTACCACAATGCGAGTGCTAGTTGCAATTACTTAACTGTAGAAGCAATGAAAGCTATTGGCATTAAGTCCGCCTTTGTACTATTGTTATTAAGTTTTAAATAGCAGTCGCCTCTATTTAAACACTCCAGCTTAACATCAGGCAGGGTTCTGTCACACTTTGAGCTACAGTAAAAAATATAATAAATTTTTGAATGTTATATTTTAATAATTTATTCTTTTTTGTCATTCGTTAATAGACCCCTTTCCAATTAGTCCTTTTCTTTGTCAATCGTTTGTAAAAAAACCTTTTCACAGTTTAATCATGTTTTTTTTATTGCGATGTGATCTTTTACCTTGACTCGCCTGATAGTAAGCAGTGGCAGGTCTAAGGAAGCCGACGACTGTGAAGACTCAGTTTACGGCTGTGTCTGTCTCCGGCCAGCGCAAAGGGACATTAACCAGAATGAAAAAGGTTTATTTACTAATTTATATATTACTTTATTGCCACAGATAACGTTCCGAGGAACTTCTTAACTTCTCTTTTTAGAGTTCCCTAGCAAAAAACGGAACCCTTATAGATTCGTCATTTTTGTCTGTTAGTCTGTCTGTCCGTTCGTATGTCACAGCCACTTTTTTCCGAAACTATAAGAACTATTCTGTTGAAACTTGGTAAATCTAGTGAATACATCTAGTGAACTGCAATAATATTTTCACCCAAAAATATTGTAGAAAAAAAAACAATAAATGGGGGTTCCCCATACTTGGATAGGTCTTCAAAAATGATATTAAGGTTTTTAATATAATTTTTTGCTAAACTGAATAGTTTGCGAGAGAGACGCTTTCAAAGTTGTAAAATGTGTCTCCCCCCCTCCTGTAACTTCTAAAATAAGAGAACGATAAAACTAAAAAAAAATATATGATGTACATTAACCATGCAAACATCCTACACCGGGAAAAGAAGTCGAGCCCCTCTAGTGTTTAAAAAAAAATGCGAACCGAGATATTTTGACGGATTTAGGTTCGTCTCCGGACGTATTAATAATGAGCCTAAAATCCAACAGCTGAACTATTGCAGGTTTTTTTTTATTTGCCGGTAAAGTTGCGAAAACGTAGTTCTTCGCAATTATATTTTTTTCTTGACTATTTAGATAAAAATGTTGCGAGAAGGACTTGTAGATATTAAAAATATCTACAAAATGAGACCAGTTGAGTTCAAATTGTTTTTTTTGTTTTTTTACAAAATGCGTAAAAACGCTAAAAATCGATGTTTTTTAAATAACGTTTTAAACAAACAATTTTATACCTAGACGTCTCCAATTTTAATAGACTGTAAACTTTGACGTGTAGTATTAGTGGTATATTTTTGGTTTTTTTTTCTTTTATATTTTTGGTAAAATTTCATTTTATAATTAAAATAGCACTTTTTTGCAACTTAATTATTACCTCTTCGGTAGGTCCTAGAGTGTTTTATTTGGGCTCATTCTCTTCCTTAAGAGTTGTACTTTCAGTCTTTTTTTAAAGCTAATCAATTTTAGCAACTAGGGTCTTGCAAATCGAAGTGCAAATATACACCGGGAAAAGGGGAGTTTGCTAAAAAAAAGTGCGAACCGAGATATTTTGACAGATTTAGGTTCGTCTCCGGACGTATTAATAATGAACCTAAAATCCAACAGCTGAACTATTGCAGATTTTTTTTTATTCGCTGCTAAAGTTGGGAAAACATAGTTTTTCGCAATTATAATTTTTTCTTGACTATTTAGATAAAAATATTTCGAAAAGAACTTGTATATAATAAAAATATCTACAAAATGAGACCAGTTAGGTTCAAATTAGTTTTTTCGTTTTTTTACAAAATGCGGAAAACCGCTAAAAATCGATGCTTTTTAAATAACGTTTTAAACAAACAATTTTATACCTAGACATCTCCAATTTTAATAGACTGTAAACTTTGACGTGTAGTATTAGTGGTATTTTTTTTTTATAATTTTGGTAAAATTTCATTTTATAATTAAAATAGCACTTGTTTGCAACTTTATTATTACCTCTTCAGTAGGTCCTAGAGTGTTGTATTTAGGCTCATTCTCCTCCTTAAGACTTGTACTATCAGTCTTTTTTTACAGCTAATCAATTTTAGTAACGAGGGTCTTTTAAATCGAAGTGCAAAAAAGTGCTAAGTTTCAAAATGAAATAATTCAATGAATATAAAATCGTTGCTACAATTGATTAGCTATAAAAAAAGACCGAAAGTACAACTCTTAAGGAAGAGAATGAGTCCGAATAAATCCGTCAAAATATCTCGGTTCGCACTTTTTTTTAGCAAACTTCCCTTTTCCCGGTGTATATTTGCACTTCGATTTGCAAGACCCTAGTTGCTAAAATTGATTAGCTTTAAAAAAAGACTGAAAGTACAACTCTTAAGGAAGAGAATGAGCCCAAATACAACACTCTAGGACCTACCGAAGAGGTAATAATTAGGTTGCAAAAAAGTGCTTTTTTTAAGAACAAATGGATTTTTGCAAAAAATATGCAAGAAAAAAATTCTAAAAAAATACCACTAATAATACACGTCAAAGTCTACAGTCTATTAAAATTAGGGACGTTTAGGTATAAAATTGTTAGTTTAAAACATTATTTAAAAAACATCGATTTTTAGGGGTTTTCTGCATTTTGTAAAAAAACAAAAAACTAATTTGAACCTAACAAGTCTCATTTTGTAGATATTTTTATTATCTACAAGTTCCTTTCGAAATATTTTTATCTAAATAGTCAAGAAAAAATTATAATTGCGAAAAACTATGTTTTCCCGACTTTAGCAGCGAATAAAAAAAAAATCTACAATAGTTCAGCTGTTGGATTTTAGGTTCATTATTAATACGTCCGGAGACGAACCTAAATCCGTCAAAATGTCTCGGTTCGCATTTTTTTTTTGAGCAAAGTCTCTTTTGCTCGGTGTAATCCACCGAAAATTGGTTTAAACGAGATCTAGTAAGTAGTTTTTTTAATACGCCATAAATCGCAAACTGCAATATTCAATCAACTCAAATATAAAAAACGATAAAACGAACTACAAGAACTTTTATATTATGTTATTTGCTGCTACGGAACCCTTCATGGGCGAGGCCGACTCGCACATGGCCGCTTTTTTAGTACTGTGATATCTCCACAGATAATGTTCTGAGGAACTATATAATCTCTTTAACTCCTCTTTTTAGTACTGTGATACCTCCACAGACCAGAGTAAGCATCCGCATTTTGTTGACCGAATCGACATGTGTTTCTATTTGCCTTATGTTTTCTTCTTTCTGGCAGGTCTCTGATGAAAGCGACTGACACAACCATAAACTGTGTTGTTTATTTAAGTCATCGGTGCCTTTAAATCTTTCCTTGCTTACTATCTAATCAGGCAAGTCGAGGTCAAAGGTCGAATCACAATGATAAAGGTATGTCATGTCATTTATACGAGTAATAAGGTGTCCCAAACACTGCTTTCGATCGCATGCGAATTGATAACCAATGATTAAACATTAAAAATAAGTCATTATTTGGACGTCAATATCTAAAACGAGACTTAGACGTCTAAAAATGTTTAACTTTTAAAGAGAATGTGTTCTCCCCATCTAAATAATTGTATTTTTCGTTTATTATGTTTCGTTTATATTTCGTTCGTTTCGTTAAGTTGCGTTTAGGACATTAGAGACATAAGCTGAGGCGGGTTTTTTAACTGTTTTAAGCTGTGCGTTATTTTCACTATTTTTGTTATTGTGCCTTAAGCAAGCAAGAGGTGGTCCTAGAGTGTTGATGACTGTTGGACCACCTCTTGCTTGCTTGAGGCACAATAAAAAAAATAGTGAAAATAACGTACTGTTTTAAATTTGGTATTTTAAGGGAAAGGCTTGTTTAATTATTTTAATCAAACAAACTTTTTATACCTTACACAAAAGAAATATTTAAATATAATATACAGTAAAACCTGGATAAGTAAGAGTTAAAGGGACTGCGATTTCTCTTTCGCTTATCAAGATTTCTCACATACCCGAGTATCCTAGATTTTTTTAAATTTAATAATAGGTAGAATCTGGTAAACCAGCTTTCATTTATTTTACTTCTACACTCAAACTTAAAATAGATAATATTAACTAATAAGTTTATCAATGAAAGACAACTCTTTAATTTTTATTTTTAGCATACTGTAAATGTGCCCAAAATTTTTCTTCGCAAGTGATACTTATCAAGTGCAGTTCAACAACAATCAAGTTCGACACACGCACATTTAGCCATTTAAATAGAATATGATATAGCAACAATATTTCTCATAGTTTAAGAAAACAAAAGTATTAGTTTCACGTTATTTAAGTATTAGCCAAAATTAGCAGATGTGATTAGCACTATGATTAGCACGCATAGTGACGGCGACTGAGGCAACCGTGAACTGACTTGGTTTTTACACTTGTCGGCACCCTTAGACCTCCTCTTGCTTACCATCAGCCGGGTCTAAGTCAGATCTCGAGTTACATTTAAAAAAAAAGTTTAATACGCTTGACTATCGTTTATTGAGGTACGGGTGTGAAATACTACTTTCTCTTAAAATGTTTTTTATTTTTCGTTTATAAAGGTTTAAATGATGGCACTAGGTTATTACTTTCCCATGAAGAGTTTTCTCGCTTACCCAGATTTCATAATATTTAAATAAATTAAATTATTTTCGACTACTATTCAAGGTACAATAGTGTGGTACTCGTAGCATTCGTAGTAGCGTATCTAAGTCACAGATGTCAAGGCGTTAAACTCAAGATACGGAGTTTTGGCGGGCAACTGCAAGTGACAGGACGCGCAATTTTATAATATTTAAAAAGCTTGTGTTTTTTATAAATATTAATATGTAATAATGGTGGAATTGTTATCCAGTGATTATTTTGAAGTTTATCAAGTATAGACAAGTAATTTTAAAGTTGTAAAACGTGTTTCTTCGTGTTCCCTCCAAGACTCTTTTAGTTTAGTAAAACAAGACAAGTTTTAGTAAAGGCTTTCCACCGCTTAACTAAAACGATCATCCTCAACCTCACTATCATCGTCAGGTTGTGATGAATCACTCGCGTGTTTCATCTTCATACGTATTAATATCGTATTAATATTTACTTGACAATGTGTTGACTATAAACCATACAACATATATATATTATATTTTTACTTTTACAAGTTAAATACTAAAGCCATAAACAAGAAGAAAAAAGAAAAGAAATTCAGATACCAAAAATAGAGGTATCATAAAACACCTAATAAACACATTAGTTTATTAGGTGTTTTATGATCAAACACCTCATAAGCTGTACAGACCTGAGTTTTGAACTTTGTTCTGCGATTTGAATAATAATTAATTTATACTTTGCATTAATGATTTATGAGTCTTTAGATGGGCTGTTATTAAACATAAGATCTGAAGTACCTGGTGGTAATGTGGTTTGAAATTTTTAACACGATTTTGAAAAAACAATAGCCTTACGAATTTTTTTTTCATTTCATGTTGCTTAATGACTAGCTTACTATTTATTAGATGAAGCATTAATTAGGCTACTCTAGAGTTTACTTTCCGTGTAGATCTCGATGCATCTGCATGCATAGAGATTCGGTCATGGTGAAATTAACAACCACTACTAATCATCACTTTAAGTAACAATTAGCTTACTTAGGCCCTTACTATATTAGTGTTGAAAATCAAATTTTAAATACGTATGGCATAAAATGGAGTTAAGAGTGATACCCCCCCCCCCCCCCCTAATGTCAATAAATATACTTGTGTATTAGTTTTATTAAATGCAATCTAAATAATGCGTTGAGGTATTTTGTTAAGTCACGATAAAAAAACTAGGGCGACTGTGGTGTAGTGGTAGTGCAATCGTCACACAAACCGAGAATCCCCTGTTCAAAACAACTTGCTTTTACAAATGTATCTTTTATGTACTTTGGTCGTCCAGTTTTTATGATACAAGCACGTTTAGTAAAATAATATAGAAATGTAAAGAAAAAGACGTTCTATATGACCTGAGTCACATTTTTTAATAATATATATTATTACATACAACTTGAATTGTATATAGTAAGGATTAAAGTACAAACTCAGTTAAATCTCTGATAGCTGGGTTCAAGTTTAGATAGAAAGGTCCTTCAAACGATTTACCAATGCCCTTTACGGATGACAAGATCTGGTGCTCCTCAACCGCTCTACAAGTTTCTCGAGTTATCTTTCTGTTAATATGCTCATTGAATATTGCACGTAGACTTTAGCGATATACAACTTGTTGGGCATTTAGGTAACTTTTAACGGCCTTCTTGTTAAATTGAGCCTAAAATATAGTCGAATACTGCCTCGTTTATGTGATTAATCTCCTTTGGGATGGCGCAATTCCTTACGTAACAGGGTCAGGGTACTGGGTAAGCGTTATAGCGCTTGCGCGTGTGAAGGTCAAGGTCGCAAGCCCTGGAAGATTTTCACAGGGTCATCGGCCGAGGAGTTTGTATTTCAGGGCCTAGGTATAGGATCGATGAAGCGCTTTGGTGGCCTTCACCGCGTTTTTGACCGCGCTCTTTGGCACGTGTACAGTGCGTGGGCCGAGGACGCCCTGCTCCTCCGTACCCAAGCCGACCTCTTAGATGCCACAGCGCATGCCCGCACCACGTAAATAATCTATTTTTATTTAAGAATAATCACACCAAATCGTTCAATTCAAATGCTTGGGATCAAGGCAGTTTATGAAGCCTGATACTTTATGGATTAAACAAAAGAAAAAAAAGCTGGGTTTTCATGAAACCTTTACTTAATTACCCGAGCTTAAATGTTTATAATACCTATTTTGTTATATTTATTTAAAACTTAACGTATTATGGTGCCCACAGGCGAATTAATTCTCTACTAATCATTCTTTGGGACAATAGAAGTAGGTTAGATGGATACCTATAGACACAAATAGATAAATTATTTACTAAAGCGAATAATAAATATATTTAAAAAACCAAATATTTTTTTTTTAAATGGAAGAACAGTAAAGATAACCCTGTTTGAAGCTTTCTGGGTGTGATGAGGTAGATCGAACCACAACCTGGACGTGGTGATAGCAATGAAATTAGTAATAATAACAGCGTGTTAACTCATCAGTTTGTTACGCGTAAGTCCCGGGTTTGATTTCCGGTCGGAGCGAAGATTTATATCATAAGATTTGTATTTGTAATATTTATTAATTAAAATTAATATTCTTGTTATAACAAATATTAGTATAACAAAAATGGAGGCGGATATTTGCTCCTGGTCTGCCGATTCCACCACTTATAAGTATACAGACCGTCAAGTGACTTAGTCGCGTTCGCGGGCTTGTAAGTTGGTTCTTACCAGGCCAGTATAGTGGATCGTCTCGATCGTCTAAAGGCCCATTTCGACCCCAAACTCGTAACCTGTACATAGGTAACGTAACTCGTACCAAAGTTGGCGTATTTGCGCAGCTTGAGGTTCTCAGCAAAAATCGCCGCTCTTCCCGCTCTTGACGAGGTCGCCTGGATGTGAGATGGGGCTAATGTGTCTTCTACACATGTCGCATATATTTTTAATTTTCTTTACTAGGAAAATATATTTTTCTCTACTTATACCGACAATAGATAGGGAAGAAAGGTTTCAGAGTGAAGACCACGAACCGGAAGACGCAGCGTAGGTAGGCCTCCCACTAGGTGGACTGACGACATAGTGAAAGTCACAAATAACCGATGGATGCAACTGGCATCTTGACGTTCGAAATGGCGTTCTAAGGGGGAGGCCTATGTTCATTCAGGACGACTTCGGGCTGATGATAATGATACTACACAAATTAAAACAAAGCACGTAATTAGATAAAAAAAAGTTAATTATGTATGATTAACTGGTAGTCGGTGAACCCTAAAACGGCCATAAGAATACAAGAGCCCCAAGTTCAATGTCAAATAGGACTCAGTAAGCGTTAACATAAGGTATTAACATAATAAATACGGCATACGCAATTCTCCAAAATAATTATGAGTTAGCCGGCTAGTGGCCGAGTCGGCCCTGACAATGACTTTGAGCGTTCGCGCGGACAAGGCCGATCCACATTGCACTGACAAATAATATCTAGGTAACCTGTTTGCGCGATGTTTTGATGATATTCTATACGTGCTGTACAAATAGAATTTTAGCGATAAATAAAGTACTCTCAAACGAAAAAAAAATTAATTATTTTATTTGTTTTATTTTATTTTTATTTCACACGACATTTGACCTCAACCAACCTGATGATAAGCAAGAGGAGGAGTGACCAAGAGTGACGACGACTGAAAAAAAACGAGTTAGTTCACGGCTGCCTTAGTCACCGTCACTATGCCGGCCAAAGGTGCTTCTTCCCGCATCGCTTGAAGGATCCAAGGTTCTAGGTTATTTAAATATTTTTTAATTTAACATAGGGATGGTTCACTTATATAGGTAACCATACCTATATAAGTGAACCAGGTGATAGGTTGTAAGATGATGAGTTCGTCTATTGAAATTAATTTCAAACAGAATAACAGTTATTACTATTAAATATTAAAAGGGAATTACGACAGTGATTTGATATGCGTGATATGCGTGAAGAAGCACCTTTGGCCGGCATAGTGACGGCAGCTGAGACGGCCGTGTACTAACTCGGTTGTTTCAGTCGTCGGCACTTTTGGATCTCCTCTTGTTTATCATCAGGCAGGTCGATGTCAAATGTCGTGTCACAATAAAAAATAAAAAAATATATATAATTTTTTTTATACATAGTATTTGCCGATGATATAGTCATTATGGCGGAGTCGCTGGAGAACCTCAATGCTATGCTATGCTCAGCGACCTAGGTAACGTTTCCCAACAGGTGGGTCTTAAAATGAACACGGACAAGATAAAAATCAAGTCCAATGTCCAAGTTGAGCTCCAACCAAGAGAGCTCTTGGTTGCGAGTACTACTAAAGCATTTTTTTTGATTAAATAGTATACATGATAAAATAAGTTACATAACAATGAATCAGCTCATTGTGCCTTTAGACTAATAAACCAATTTATTACGTATAATTTATTTTCAAGAAGTTCACGTACGTTGCATTTCATAGTATTCGTTATCTCCAACTGTACTACATTTCGTAATATTTCAAACTAAACTGCGTTTTATCATGCGCTTTCCGAATATCACGTCAGCCGTAGTGTGAATAGAAACGTTCTTAGAATAAATGTAGCATAGCTGCGTAATCTGTACGACACAATCAGATTATCGTTGTATTAACCGAAATGAGTTTGATGTGCGTGCCGAAACCTCCAGCTGGAAATATATCGATTTTAACACACATGTTGTTCTAATCGTTCAAGGAAATGATAAACTATGTTATCTACAAGTATTTTTTGTTCGTTGATAATATAGCTTTTGCCATAATAATGGTGATATCTATATTGTAGATCTGAAAGCTTATGTAACTTTTTATAATCGAATGCATATTGAATTTTTGATAAAGTTCAGTGGACCTTCGTATGGACGATGAAACGTTTTTAATTTTTTTTTATTGTGAGACGACTTCTGAACTCGCCCTGTTTGCGATGGTAAGCGGTCCAAAGCGCCGAAAACTGAAAACCCGTTTCAGTTTTCGGTTGCCTTAGCCGACGTCACTATAAAATATACATATGAATAAAAACAAAAATGATTTTAGGGCTGTATAAGTCCTTTAATAACACATTCTTAAGAAGACTGGGTTGCCTAGTGCCCATTACGGTAGAGCTTGTATGAAAGAGAATATGAAGAGCATTTAATTAGACCCCTTTATTAGACCTTTATTATTGATCTATACTTGGTGGTCCGGATCATGAGGATACAAGCAATACATTATATTCTATTTATTAAATGGTTAAGCCACAACACGCGCTTTAGACAGGAATTAAACATGTTTAACTTAATTTAGTACCAAAAATGACGTTGGACTGTATAAAAATATTTAATCGCGTTTTTTTTTTAGTAAGACCGTAATTGTTTCTTATTATTAAATTAGTCCACCGCTTTTAATAAAATCATAACCATCATCTTCACCCGCATGTAATGGATGAAACGTTTTACAGGTTTACTTTTACGTGCAGACAGTAAAGGGACTTGGTCGCGTTTCGAAATTAGGTTAAATAACCAGTTTCAACTAGGCCGGAATAGTGGATGCGACTTATAATAATTTAATAATTAACAGTAGCAGTCGTCTCCATTCATGGACCGCTGTAGTGCGTCACTCTGGAATTTTAGGTTATTTTAGTTTTTTTGACAAGAATTGTGTCAGAATCATGGAAGGTCTTGATCAGGGTCAGATGTCGAGTCACTATAAATGGCACTCCATTGCAAACTTCTTTAATTGTAGCTCGACATATGACAGCAATCCGTCTGGATGTGCGGTCAATGAGAGTAGACGACTGCTACTATAACTATAAGTAGGCGGCCTAGTTGGAATCGTAAATTTTTAAGCGAAACGCGACTGTGTCTCTTCACGGTCTCTACACTTGAAATCAGTGAACCCCCCATCGGCAGACTGAGCAAAGCACTTACTGTTACTGCTTAAATTAAATTAAATTATTATATTTTATTAATATATTTGCTTGATTGATTAATTCATTGATTTAAGGCTATAGTATCAAATAGAGCAATGAAATTGTGGCCGTCTGTTATCTACTTTGTAAATATTACTATTAATTGTAATGTCTGTACATATTTTAATAGTACAAATAAATAAAGGATAGCTCGTGATGGATAACTTACAAGTAATTAGATTGCAGGCTAAGGTCCTTTATAACAGACATAGTAATTAATAAGGTGTATTGCCTTTTTTATAATTTATATCCAAGTAGTAATGATGTTTTAGGGATGACAGAAAGAACAATTTGACAAGTCTACGGATTCTGGATATTACAATTACTTATAAGTATACAGACCGTAAAGTAACTTAGTCGCGTTTTAGGATTCAAAAAGAGGTTGCAGGGTGCTGTCATATGTCGATCTACAATAAAAACAAACAATTGGAAATCATTTAATACTATCAAGATAGCAAAATCATATTATTCTCTATTTGACCTTCTTTGCAATTTTAATGTAAATTTAAGTAAAGTTCAGTGAACATGTACTTTATGCTATATAGGTGTCTAGAGAGGACAGTGCACTTCAGCAAAGGTCAGAGTTAAGGTCATAGTTGGTGCTGGGCGGTGCACCAGCCGGGGCGGGCTGCACGGTGCAGGGCAGGTGAGGCAGGAGGGGCGCGCCCTTGCACAAGATTCACTTTCGTTGATCGCGCCGCCAGTCAGAGAAAGTTAGCCGCGGCGAGCGGACCTCTCTCGCGAGACTGCGCCGTCCGCGATCGCGATTTACCGGCGCCCGGCATTACTTGATACAATTTTTATAAACACAATATATCGCACTTTGAACTTCGTATATATATTTTATTTTCATCGAGTAAAGTTGTGACTTTTGTTCAGCTGACTCCTTTGAGGAACTTTTGGGATTTTTTAATTGTAAACATTGTAGACATGTGCGTTTGTATGTTTTAATTAGCTAATGGTATTTGTAAACTTTGATTGTGAACAGTATTAGATTGAACTTGAGTGTAAGATGCAGTGTTATCTGAAGCTGTCACCTAAACGTGAGCGCGAGGATACTGGATACGAAGGCGAGATGTCTAGGAGACTGGAGTTGCCGGCTCCCCCCGGGAAGGAGTTCTTAGCTCCAGGTCTAATGCCTGTGCCAACACCAACTCACACGCACTCGGTAATACAATGCATGCGTCCACCACCGCCGCCACCGCCGAGACATCACAAACCGCCAACTTTCGAGGAACCAACCAGCTCCATTCCAGATTTAGGTAAGTTTTGAACATTTTTTAAGTATACCTAGGTTTCTTTTTATATCCTCTGATGTTTTATATCGACTCAAATTTTATGTGAGTTTATTATAAAGCTGAATCCACAATATTATAGATACGTACAACCTATAATATAAGTAGGACAGTCCAAAAAATGTATTCAATTGCATTGCATATAGGAAAAATCTTTTTAAGTATTATGAGCATCGTAAGCTAAGCATCTAAATAAATTGAAATATAAATAATACTATAAGATTTTTATAAAATGTAATATCATTGCAATATAATTATATTTGTATTATTATACCTTTTATAGATTTATTACATACACATATAAAATGATTTAGATAACTCTTCGCAAGAGCCGGAGGCAGACAGTCTGTGGTATTTTGCCTGGTCTGCCGATTCACAAATATCCAGTGACGGTTGGGATTCGAAATCAGCTTTAATGTTGCTGGTCCCAACTAGGCCGGCATAGTGGATGCGATTGCTACTTGTAATTATTAACATAAGGCGGTGTGCTATCATTATATCGAGCCACAATAAAATAATTTCGGAGGCAAATCAAACACAATCATAACTATTTAAGTAGTCTGAGAAGAAAAATGAAGTTTGTATGAAGCGAATTGTGAATGTGAAGGAAGCGAGGGAGGTCTCTGCTTATCCCTGTGGAAAAAAGGCATGATAATTTGATTGATTGATTGAGAATAAAAATAGTCACATTCACCTTGAATTAGAAAATTTCTCGCTTTTAACTCGGACGTGAGGTTCAAGTTCAACTTACCAAGCCTCACAAATTCAATTCAGTTTCAAGTAAAAGTTTCTAGTTAGAATCTAGCAGGATATTTGAATTCAATTTTCTTTCTACTTCTGCATTTATTTTCGTTCATTAGGAGATTTTTTTGTCGGCATAGTGACAGCGACTGAGGTAGCCGTGAACAGAGGCGGTTTTTTCTGTCGTCGACGCTTCTCCGACTCTCCTTACTTACCATTAGACAAGTTAAGTCAAATTCAGATGTCGCTTAACAATATAAAAAAAAACGAATTGTCTTTATGTATTTTTCCGTTTACTATTATATTATAAAATATATATATACGAAAGGCTGACTTAAATCCGTGATTTTCCACCAGTCAACCTTTGGGTTGCGCAGAGCGCAAAACGTAGATGGATGGAGAAAAAAGGAGTACAGTGGAGCGTGTATGACAACTGTAGTACAGTAGTAAATGAATACAGGATATGGAAGATACAGAATAAGTTTCTACTTATATATAAATTTTACATTATATATATCTATATAATTATTATTATTATTAATTAATAGGCGAGCAGCATATTGCTGATGTGCCTATATCACGCACTGGTTAAAAGTTCATAAGTTATTTAATTATCACCATAGTCTATATCTATAGTCCCTAACCACTTGTCCAGTTTGTTTTTGAACGTGTTTATAGTTGGGGACTTTAATACGTCATCCGGCAGCTTGTTCCACATATTTACAATTCTGTTGCTTATAAAGTGATATACCAAATTCGTATTGCAGGATTGTCTCATGAGTTTCATTTCGTGATCACGACGGGGAAATATGGTTGAATTGTAACGAAACATCGTGGCTAGGTGAGGGCAATCATACCTGCCTGTTAAGATTTTAAATGTCTCGATTAAATCTCCCCTCATCCTGCGTTCTCTGAGATGTAAATAAAATAAAATTAAAATCATGCACAATCCTTAAAGATGTTTCGTAATGAAAATTTAAAAAGATTCACGTCGTGGCCTTTTGGATTTTAACGGGTCTACTTTGATCTTATCAAATTATCAATCAATCAAATTGTCACGCCTCTTCCCCACAGGGATAGGCAGAGACAATAGGGCGCTTCTCGCCACGTTTCACACATCATACAGGCTCTACGGTTATGGACACTAGGCAACCCGAAATTAAATTAAAGGTTAATAAATAATAAAAGTCACTTAAAGTTACCATTGCAATGTGCTATTGATGTACGTAATTATTTAATTATACGAGTTTATTATTATAGTTACCTACATTATTTTATTTACCTTGACAATACATTTATTGACACTTCCTGCTTTGGAAAATTGTTACCTACATCGCATTTATACGTAGATTGTTTATGCTCATAGTGACTACGGTTTCCGCATCATGATGACGCTCTCAGTTCAGGAAGGCTGGCTTATAATTTACCTGATTAATATTATTTGTATTTATTATCAATATTAAATCTGATGTGGATGGATGCGTTCAACAAGGCAGGCCCAGAAGGATGTTTTTCGACCAAATCTGAGACATCCTTAAAAAAGCTGGGTGGCCTAGTGCCCATAACCGTTGAGCTTGTATGAAGAGAATTGTGGATTTAAGAAAAGCGAGGAAGTTGTCTCAGGATCGTGGCAAGTGGCGCTCCTTCATCTCTATCTGTGGGGAAAAGGCGTGGCAATTTGATTGATTGATTGATTATAGTTGATTTAACGCAATAAGATTAGTAATGATTTTAAAATAGCTATGTTTAAAATAAAATAAAAATTATGATGAACTATAATGGTTAGCTGTAGGAGATTTTTTATTACATATCTATGCTAAGCTACTAAAAGTGCTTGTATCATAGAAACTGGACGACTAAAGAACATATATCAAATATATATTATTACCAAGTAGATTGAATTTTAATTGTGAGACATTTTATCTACACTACCACGGTCATATAGTTATTTTGTTATGATGATCCTAATTTAATATATATTTTTGATTATCCCCATTGTTGACCTATTGGATACCCTATGCAGAACCACTCGCTATTGCAACTTAACCTATATGGTAACGATGTCAGTGGCCACTGTGCTCTGCCGTTCCCTAATCGTGTAATTTCACGAGGGATAAAAATATAAAATATAAGCAATACAGGAAAAATAGATTTGCATTTAAAATATCAGATCAGAAGAGATCTGCAATAATACAAAACAGTTTTAAAAACTATAATTCTTGGCAAATTATCTTCCTGAAAGATAAATTTAAACATCACAGATAAAACAATATTGAAGCGGAAATATGAAAGGACACCTTAAATAAAATCCCGATAAGTTATGATTGTCAAGGATGGTATACTTAACCAAATTACCACCTTTTGATTAAAAAAATAACCACGAAAATCGACAAAATTCGCCCTCTTCCTTAATCCGCGCATTATTTTTTCGCGCTCATGATTAGATAAAGATCACAAGGTCAATACATCGTGTGCAGATGACGCATTATTCCGTGTCATTAAGGTCACTGTGACATTGGGTACGATAGCGGTGACAAAATAATAGCCGTATCTTATCAGACAATGTCAAGCGACTCGGGCGCAGGTACGACCGACCCCTGCACCCCGTTGCCCTGTTTGTTCTGCATGACATACTGACATTGTGCATTTACTTTTAGGACATTTTGCATCTTATTATAAACAGATCGTTTATTTATTATTTTGTTATTAAGATAATGACGTCAACAATTATAATTATGAACAAATGTGCTGCAAATTAAGGCGACCGTGGTGTAGTGGCAGTGCAATGGGTACGCAAACCGAAGAGCACGAGTTCGAGACCACACATCGGTACCAATGTATTTTTGATATATGTACTTTGGTGTCTATGATACAAGCACTTTAGTAGCTTAGTATTGAAATGTAAATTTAAAAAAAAACAAGTTGATTACTTTTTTAATTGAGACACAACATCTAACCTCGTCTTGCCTGACGGTCAGCATGAGGAGGTTCAAGAGTACCGCAAACTGAAAGAACTTTAAACGAAACCTAAAGGTGTCGTTTCACGCTTCGCTTGAATGATCCAAGATTATAGGATGGCGAGAACATATGGGCTGGCAAAGCATTCCAGTTACATGGGTTTCCTAATCTTAGTAAAAGAGCACCTCTGATCGACATAATGACGACGATTGAGGCTAACGTATATAAGTTTTTCCAGTAGTCGGCGTTTTTCTGATTGTGGCTCGATATACTATGACAGGAGTTCTGTCATATGCCTGATGTTATGCTGGAGTGAGGTCCACTAATAAAGGCGACTGCCTATACTAGTAAATAGCAACCGCATCCCCTAGATTACAATTAGGCAATTAGAGGTCAGATGTCAAATCACAATAAAAAAAGTCGTGGTTTTTCTTTTTTGGAGTTCTCTACTTTTTCTCGCATATCTGACTAAATTATATTTGTAAATAAGATTTCCCCTGAGTACATAAATGATATTACTATAGAGAAGATAACGTGTTATCGCCATGACCTTCTCTCTATGTGCAAATTACTTCCCGGTAATACGTATGTTTGTATGTTACGTGTACGAGGGAGGTCTATTAATCAATAGCATACTTATAGGGTTCCACTTAAAATGTTCCAATCAGACCAGATGGTCCAGAAGTCAGGTGACTTGTTTTGCAATTGTTATTGTAGTTAATTAAATAGGAAAAATTTGGTTTTTTTTACTTATCTTTTTTTTATTTATCTTCTTATTTTTCTAAAAAAACGAACATTCTGGTCGGCTTCACAATGCCGACCGGGGGTGATTTTGATATTTTGCGTAAAGGATCCCAGGAACGCATATAACTGTGGGAAAATTTACATATCCGAACCATTGTTTACAGTTCTAATAATTTAACTAATTTATATTAAACTGCTCTTACACGTTCAGTATAATTTACTTAATGTTTTTTTATAAATATTTTTTTTATGATTCGTATATTTCTAAACTACAGAACCGTTTGTTGAAATTGTGACTTGCGCTTATAAATAATACTACGTATAAATAAACTGATTACTGGTATTGTTTTAAATAATATACAAGGACAGATAAATCAGGTAATCATCTTCAGAATGTGATTTAAATTATTTTTATTATTTGTGAATAATACTTATAATCAATAAAGAAATTTACAAATGTGAATGTATGTGTTTAACATGACAGGCCCAGGAGGGAAAGAATTGTGGATGTGAAGAAAGCGAGGGAGATTTGTAAGGATCGTAGCAAGTGGCGCTTCATTGTCTCTGCCTATCCCTGTGGACAAAAGGCGTGACAATTTGATTTGATTGTGATCTTAACTATTTAGTGATTTATTTTTTAATGACAATACAATACATTTTTGCAACTGAAAAGAATACTACAAAAGGTTATTAAAGTTTGTTTTAACTCATTTTGACAAATGTAGATAAATGGTCTTAGCGTTTCTATTTAGTATGGTTTTGTTCTATATTTTTTAAATTATGACAAGGCACCTGACCTCGCGCTGTTTGTAGTTATTAAGTATATCAGTATATCTATAATACAAATACCATTATACTTTACACATAAAAATAATATTTCCTACTATTTTTTGGCATATTCTAATGCTAAAATTATTACTGTATAATTTAGTATTAAAAATTGGATAGAAATAATTCACGCATGCATTTCGGTGAAAATAATAGTGCACCGTTCTCTATATTTTCCCTTATCTGTTCAGTTCCAAAGGCGGTGTTGAGTTCGCCTTTATACGAGTACCTATAAAGCATATTTTTTTTTTATTGTTTACATTTTTATACTCAGCTACCAAGAAATATAAACAGGACAACCAAAGTACATATATAAAAGATACAAGTAGTTTTGAACCCGTGCTCTCGGTTTGCGTAATCATTACATTGCTACTACACCACGGTCGCCTTGATAGTGCAATAAAGTTCTAACTAAATACAAAGTTAAAGCAAAATTACATTTATATAAATATAATTAATCTTGTCATTATCTTTGTAAATTTTTATATAAACTTATATT
The DNA here is from genome assembly GCA_905220615.1 of Tinea trinotella. Classification (NCBI taxonomy): domain Eukaryota; kingdom Metazoa; phylum Arthropoda; class Insecta; order Lepidoptera; family Tineidae; genus Tinea; species Tinea trinotella. The sequence goes on along the minus strand of HG992308.1, from coordinate 6,777,315 downwards.
TTAATCGAAAATGCTGCAGAATTATAATGTTTTATAGCAACAGTAGCTTGCATAATAGACCTTTGAAAATATGAGGAAGAGTAACAGTTTTACTACAAGTACTCTTACATAGCTGCATAGAACAAGGAAATGCATTGCCAGCCTTGATTAAGGTCGCGCGGTCACCGGAGTACACGCAACCAATGATATTTCCATTATTTTATAAAAACGAATTAAAATTCTTACAATTTATAACACGTGTACGTACAGACCATGAAGTACATTAGTTACGTTTCGGGATTAGCTTGTAAGTTGCCAATTCCATTTAAGGACCACACTCCAGCTTAACACCCCGATCCAAAACCCAGTCTGCCGATCCGAGGTAGTACCACCACTTACAAGTATGCAGACCGTGAAGTGATTTGGTCGCGTTTCGGGATCAGCATGTAAGTTGCCGGTTCCAACTAGGCCGGCATAGTGGATGTGATTGCTGCTTACAGTTATTAAATTGTAGTAACAGTGACATCCATTCATGGACCACACTCCAGCTTAACAATCGAGTCACAATAAAAATAAATAACATCAGGCAGAGTGCTGCCCCAATAAAAAAAATCGTGTGATCTATGATGCCAATCAAAATTCTCGACAAGTACAAAAATCTATGTAATTTATTAATAAATTTATTGTACAATTGGCACATTAAATAGCCAACGTTTAAAAAAGAGACTTACTATAACATCATCACACGATAAAAAAAATGGTACAAAACTAAATAAATATGTAACCAGTTATGAAACTAAGTGAAATCTATGAATTATATTTAAATGAGATGGGGGTTTAACCGGGGATCCATGTATAGCTTATTGGAAAATCATAGAGCCTAAATATGTTTATGCGCGATGAATTCTAGCCACTTGAGGACGGGCCACTGGACGGACCATACTCAATAATATTATAATTTAATTTATTGGCATTATACATTTCATATTTTTTGTACTCTACAACTAAAAGACCGGTAGAAGTAACCAACTCTATACATTATAGGAAACATAATCTGCTGAAAAGTATGATCAAACTCTATAAACCAAGCTTCGCTACAACTAAAAGACCGGCAGAAGTAACCAACTTTATACATTGTTGGAAACATAATCTGCTGAAAAGTATGATCAAACTCTATAAACCAAGCTTCGCTACAACTAAAAGACCGGCAGAAGTAACCAACTTTATACATTGTTGGAAACATAATCTGCTGAAAAGTATGATCAAACTCTATAAACCATGCTTCGCTACAACGAAAAGACCGGCAGAAGTAACCAACTTTATACATTGTTGGCAACATAATCTACTGAAAAGTATGATCAAACTCTATAAACCAAGCTTCGCTACAACTAAAAGACCGGCAGAAGTAACTAACTATAAACATTGTTGAAGAAATCGTATTAATCTCAAGTTCTCTTTGTCTTCAGTTGCATCACATTGTATATCTTTAAAAATGTGACTGTTAGGAAGAAATTATGCGTAAAACATAAAGGTATATTAAATAGAGTTAAACCACGTGCGGCGGAAAATTATGTGACAATAAATATTTTTTTGTTAATAATTATATGGGTGCAATTTAGTCTAATATACAATCGTCCTTTAAATTGACTCATTCTTTTGTAGGTTAATAATTCAATGTCACTTTGAGAATGCCGAAAACACTACGTAAGAGATTGATACGAGTGAACTGCATGACAACATCATACGTACTGCATACAGTCTTTTGTCTTTGTTTTTAGATTATAATTAATTATATTTACTTTTATTCTCGAAAGGGATATTATACATTATTTCACAGCAGGTTAAATAACAGAAGAACGAAATGTCAATAATAGTTATTTTTTAACATTTCTATACTAAGCTACTAAATGTGCCTGTATCATAAAAAAGGGACGACCAAAGTACATACTAGATCAAAGATACCTTGATACCAGTAAGTGGTTTTGAACCGGGGGTTCTTAGTTTGCATGACCATTGGACTACTACTATACCATGCTTGCCTTAAATTATAGCTATGATGTTTTCAATTATTTCATTTATTGCGGCTCGACTTATGTCAGTATCCCTTGTTAGGCGGTCCATGAATGGAGGTGACTGCTACAAATTTAATTTAATATAAGTAGAAGTCGCATCTACTATACCGACCTAGTTGAAACCGGCAACAATTTACAAGCGACCCGGAAAAGCAATGAAGTCACTTCAAGGTCTGTAAAGTCTGTCTAAGCCGAAATGACGCGCCCCTCCACTGTATTTAAAAAATAAAATATAGATGCAACACACCGAAAATGCAATTGTAATTAGTCATTCAGTTGCTGGTTAGACACAAAAAAAGGAGCACGCTGATAGAGTGTAGTAGTATAGTTAGTAATATTTGAATTCACACATTTAAATAAACTAAAAAGGAGAGGGGCGTGTCATTTATAGTAAGACAAGCTATATACTTCTGGAAGTGGTGGTACTACACCGGATCGGAGACTGTACTTCGGGCTGGTACTTGTTGTATTTCATTGTAATAGAACGCGAATTCCAATTTGTTTTCATTATTAATTCTCTTGTTTTCATACAAATGAAAAGGTGGTTTCTATTTTAGATTTACATATTTATAATGTTTACAATTCGTATGATAGGAACGCATACTTTTGGTTACGCTATGAATTACTTTTATTTTACTTGTATTATTTGTTTTTACTTGGGAGCGACATGTGAAATTCGCTACACATAAAGTCCCGGATTCGAGGACAGGTCTGACTAAAGATTTGTGTTATAGCATATATTTTATGTTTTTATTTATTTATATTTCTATACTAAGCTACTAAAGTGTTTGTGTCATTGAATCATGTATCATAGTCCTTCATTCATGGACCACACTCCAGTTTAACAACAGGCTGGATACTGTCATATGATAAACCAACTAAAAAAATGGAATACCCATTTACCTGATATACAGTAGTGGAGGCCTATGAGTGCCATCAACTATGAGTATATGTTAAAATGTTTGCTGTAGAAACTAATACTCTATTTTTACTGAGCCGGCATAGCGGATGTAATTGCTACTTGCAATTAACTGTAGTAGTAGTCACCTCTTCATTAATAGTCCTCATTCCAGATTAACCGAGTATTTTCCAGACTACTGTCATATGCCAAGCCCAATAAAAAAAGTAAGGTTAGAAAAAGAAAAAGTAAAGGCAAAAAATAGGATATCAAAATAATAATAGTGAGGATTCTATATAATTATCTAAATATTGTGACTGATGAAAAGCTGTTAGGGTGGCGGTGGTGTGATACCCCATACCACCGTTGAGCCCCGCCCGGGCGCTCGGCAGTGACCGAGCCCGGGTCACGGCCGTGTATTCTTGAACGTATTTTGGTGGCACGTGCCCCATGTTATACGCGTCACGGGTGATGCTAATTGCCATGTTTTGTTCATTATATATTAGGTGTACAATTACCTTTAAAGGTTTATCGTAATCTATACTCAAATCATTAACATTTCATAGAATAAATACTTTTTGACCTAGTGTTTTACAAGGTCACCTTTAGCTTTTATTAGCACCTTAGCACCTCGCTGTTGTTAAGCTGGAGTAAAAGCTTTTAAAGTTAATTAACGGCTAGTATCAATCGTATTTACTATGTTGCTTTAATAACTGTAAGCAGAAGTCACATCCACCATTCCGGCTTAAGTGGAACCGGCAAATTTCAGGCTAATCCTGAAATGCGTAGGTACGAAGTAGTCACTTCATGGTCCGTACACTTGAAAGTGGTGGTACTAACCCAGATCGGCAAACAAGGCAAATGTCCAACAACTGCCTTCCATTTATTAAGTTAATAATATTTATAGTATTAATAGTATTTAATTCCTTATTTAGAACAAATGTACCTTTTCAGTGAACCATCGCAGTATATAGAGTTTAGACCGGCATAGTGGATGTGATTTCTGCTTACAGTTATTTAACTGTAGCAGCAGTCACTAGTAAGCAGGATTGTAGTCTATCAGTGCTGTCATATGACGAATCACAATAAAAAAAACAACCTATCAATCAAATTGTCACGCCTTTTTCCCACAGGGATAGGCAAAAACAATGGATCGCCACTTGCCACGATCCTGACACAACTCCCTCGCTTCCTTCACATTCACAATTCTCTTCATACAAGCATTAAGGTTTAGGCAAGCTTTCTTGAGGATGTCTCCGATTTGATCGGAAAACACCCTCCTGGGCCTGCCTTGTATGTATGTATGTAAAAAGGCGTGACAGCTTGATTTTTTTGTTTACTGTGTAATAATTTCATAGTAATAATGATTGAATAACACGAGAGAGTGCAATATATTTGCAACATTTGTTTATCGTGCAAGACGAACTGAAATGCATCGAAGGTCATTGATAAGAATAATGTAATGTTTCAAAACACGCGACATTCTCATTCTCCAGCTTCACTTTGATAACATATGGATTTAAATTAATTAATTTACACACTTTATTATGAACAAAAATATGAATTATTTAAATATATCACGACGTCACAAAGGAAGGCGACCGTGGTGTGGTGGTAGTGCAATTTGTCACGAAAACCTAGAGCACAGTTTCAAAACCACTTGCAGATACCAATGCATCTTTGATCTCTAGTCGTCATGTTTCTATTACACAAACGCTTTAGTTGCTTAAAATAGAAATCAAATCAATCAAATTGTGACGCAATTTTCCTACAGGGATAGGCAGAGACAATGGAGCGCCACTTGCAACGATCCTAACACAACTCCCTCGCTTCTTCACATTTCTCTTCATACAAGCTCTATAGTTAAAATAGAAATGTATAATAATATATAAATAAATGACCGCCCCTTTGTCATATGTCATATCCCTTTGTCATAATACTCTATTTAAAATAGCAAGTCTAAATATCATGTCACAATAAAAATAATTATTTATAGTAGTTATTATCGATGATTGTTTATCAAGTTGGGGATATTTAAATAAAATAGGGACCGCAGTTCCCATAGCCATAGAAATATTGAAATTGTGTAGGCCAGGAAAGCGAGAGCCTTGTGTCAGGATTGGGGAAATTGGCGCTACTTTGTACTTTGTCTTTGTCTCTGCTTACTTTTTTAAGTAATTACATCTATTAAATTAGTGAAAATGTTGGCCTGTTGGAAAAGCTTAGAGTCACTTTGCTTCGTGTTTCTTTGCGCGATAGAACCCGGATCGAGGATATTCGCCAAAGAACCAAAGTTACCGACATAGCTCGTAGTGGCAATGGGCTGGCCACATCGCTCGAAGAACCGACAACCGATGGGAAAGAAAAGTTCTAGAGTGGAGACCACGATCCGGAAGACGCAGCGTAGGTAGGCCTCCCACTAGGTGGACTGACGACATAGTGAAAGTCACAGGTAACCGGTGGATGCAACTGGCATCTTGTCGTTCGGAATGGCGTTCTAAGGGGAAGGCCGCCTTCTGGCTGATGATGATGAAATTAGTGAAACATACAAAATAAATCTAAAAATACTACTTCCTATCATTTGTTTAAAATAACAAATGATAGATAACAACATATGTTTATGATTATTACCTATATTTTAGCAAAAAGGTTTATTAAAGAAAAACAAAAGAATCAACTGGCAACTGATATGATAAGATTTTACATAACATTATTAAGATTAGAAATATTTTTGTAAAATGTAATGTTTTGATATTATTTTTCATTCATAATGTAGTATAAAAAGGAACGTAAGCCTATTTATCTAGTGTGGATAATAGGTTTTTACGCATTTACGCACTACTGCTGGCGCGGTGGTAAATGCGTAAAAAGACATATTTAAATGATACACACATTTTTTTATTATTATTGGGGCTCGAAAGATGATAGCACTCTGCCTAATGTTAAGTTGGAGTGCGGTCAATGAGGCGAAACTGATGCTTAGATTTGCATCTGTGAAATCAGTCGTCTTCGTTCATCGATCGTACTCAGATGGTGTCCGATCATATTTCATGTTAATAAAAGTACATTTTCTGTATTTTAGAAATAAAAAATACAAAGAAATCAAAACCTGATATATTTCGTAGAAATTATTTAACAAAAACAACAGCCTCTATTTTTAATTAAATTTTATTACTGCAAGATTTTATTATATAATACAATTAAGTTTTTTTTAAAATATCATTTTCAAGTAAATTTAAATTAGAGTGGGTTGTATTACAAATAATTTAGTATCCTATTTTTTTATTGTGGCTCGACATATAACAACATCCTGCTGTTCAATAATTGCAAGTAGCAGTCTGTTCACTACGCCGGCCTAGTTGGAACTGGCCATTAACATTATAATTTTATTGATTGATTGACTAAAAAAACGAATATTTTTTATTTTTATACCAAGCTACTAAAATTTCGTTCTCATAGTAACAGGGCTACTGTACTTACATCAAAATACAATAGTACCAACAAATGATTTGAACCGGGGGCTATTGGTTTGTGTGCCCATTTTACTACCACTAGGCCACGGTCTCCCTAAATAGTTGTACAGCGATTGTAAGAGTGGGTTAATTCATAACATAACCCAAATTACACAATTAAACATTCAATAGTGTATTGACAGTTTAAGTTAGAAAGGTCGTTGACCGCGAACGTAAAAATAAATGCTCCCTAAATACAGGCGTGGAGGGGAGCGCGCCCTACGCCCACCAAGAACACATCTATAACTACGTATTCATAGGAGCGTGTGTGGGTGTGGGGTGATTTCGCTGTGGAGCTATCCAAATTACTTTTCTTAGGTTCTGTTACGCAATTATACGTATCATTTCAAACAACACAACCTTGAAAATACTTACTTTTTTATTTACGTTTCTATGCTAAGCTACTAAATATACTTACTCGTATATCATAGAAACAGGACGATCAAAGTACCTAAATATCATTAAAATAAAATTTGATTTAAATGATTAAATGACATTCAAATACCAGTCGTATCTAGTTAGCCAGACTTTTTTTAGTAGTTTCGTTTTAGAAGTTGATTTTGAAACAAAACTACACTCATCGGCAGACTCGGAGAATTCTTGTGTTTAAATAGTTAAACACTGCAAATAGTTTGTTTACACAAGTTGGATTAATAATATTCGTTTTTATATATATTGAAACGCGACATCTGACCTAGACTTGCCTGATGGTAGGCAAGGGGAGCGCCGACGACTGTAAAATCCGATTCAGTATACGGTTGCCTCAGTCGCCATTATCATGTTGGCTTATATATTTATACATATAATTTTTCTCAATACTCTAATTGGAAACCTATTTATGTCAGGCAACCATACGAATTTAGTACGCATTTAAATTAGGGTAAGTACATTGCATTTTTTTAAAATTACATTTCTATACTATGCTACTGAACGTGCATCATAAAAACAAGATGACCAAACCAAAGTACATTATTATCAAAGATACAATAATTTTGAACCGGGTGTTCTTGGTTTGGGTGACCATCCCATTACCACTACCCACGGTCGTCTTACTTTTATCATCATCATCATCATTAGCCAGAAGGCGTCACTACTGAACATAGGCCTCCCCTTTACAACGCCATTCCGAACGACAAGATGCCAGCTGTATCCACCGGTTACCCGTGACTTTCACTATGTCGTCAGTCCACCTGGTGGGAGGCCTACCTACGTCTTCCGGTTCGTGGTCTCCACTCTAAAACCTTTCTTCCCCATCGGTTGTCGGTTCTTTGAGCGATGCGTCGCGTCTTACTTTGCCTCTCACGAATGCACCTCAAACAAATTTACAAAGAATACATTTTATATGTCGTTAAGGGAATGTCAAGGTTAAAAAGACGCGTAAAGGGTTGAGTGAAGTCACAACCTTATTTATCAGGATAACAGAAATCGCAGGAGTTTATGTGCACTCGAAGTAGTCTGTGTGCGTAAGGGTTATATTGCAATGGCAAAGTGAAGCAGTTGCATTGAGTGATGGCGATGTGCCAGACAGACTGTTTCTTTGTAGCAGTGTGCACATGCGTACAAATTTTATAGCTTTCCACAAAAGCGCACATTACAATATTTAATTGATTGTTATTATATTTTATTAAAACGCAACATTAGACCTTAAATTGGTTGATGGTAACTTACAAGCTTAATCTGAAACGCGGTTAATTCTGTATATTTGTAAGTGGTGGTACTACCCCGGGTCGGCAGACTGGGCATCACTGCCTACCTCTTAGACAACCAGACCTGGAGTAATTATTTCCATTTTTTATAACAAATATTTGCAAAATCTTTTTTTTACACATTTCTATAATAAGCTACTAGTATAGTGCTTGATACATTGGTACCAGTGAGTAGTGAGTGGTTTCGAACCCGTGATCTCGGCTTACGTAACCATTGCATTGCCACTACACCACGGCCGCCTTTACTCACATTAATAATAGGGGAAATACCAAGAGTGCTGACGGCTGAAAAACGATTCTTTGTGCCGGCAAAATGTCAGTTCATATGAATATGATTTTTAAAATTCACTATAATTAGTTTTGATAATAAGTTAAGCTTTAATGTACGAGCATTTGCGTTATGCGCGGGAGTTTGATGCTGTCAATGCTTGCTATCGATATAAATGCAATATCCCTTCCACGTGGTGCGTGCATTATGCTATCCTCGTCCAAGTAATACAAGAATTGCAATTGTTGCATCTCTTTTGCACGCACTCATTTAGCAAAGCAAGAGTATGACAACGATACGTTGCCAATACCGTCCCAACAATTTACACATTGCAATTTAACCTCCTCGTATTTTCAGTTGCCCTGGTCCATTCTGGTAGTATGTGACTGTACACAATTGAAGACTAAAATTTCAAGTGAATTTGTTTTATTTACATAATACAAGTTGGTTTTATTTACAAATTTAATGTTTTCAATTACTTATACCTTTTTTATATGGTTATGGGCACTAGGCAATCTAGCTTTCTTGAGGATGTCTCCGATTTGGTCGGAAAACACCCTCCTGGGGCTGCCTTGTTTAACACATCCATCCCATAGATTGCCTAGTGCCCATAACCATAGAGCTTGTATGAGGAGAATTGTGGATGTGAAGGAAGCGAGGGAGTTATGTAAGGATCATGGCAAGTGGCGCTCTATTGTCTCTACCTATCCCTGTGGCAAAAAGGCGTGACAATTTGATTTGATTTGATTTGATTTTTTTAATGTGGTCTTGTCATACATATGACAGCACTCCACCAGATGTTAAGCTGAAGTGTGGCCTATGAATGGAGGTGATTGCACTACAGTTGTGTAAGTAGCCGACCTAGTTGGAACCGGCAACTTACAAGCTGATCCCTAAACGCAACTAAGTCACTTTACGGTCTGTACTACCTAGGAGCGGCAGACTGGGCACCACTGCGTACCGTTTTCATTTGCAAATTACGGTATTTATGTTAGTTTTTTTTAATGATTACTTTATATGACCTACATAGTTTTATCTCTAAAATACTCATAAAACACCCATTACTACTGTTATAAAATGTACAGCGGGTTTACAAGTTGCGTGCCTTCCCGAGCGTCTCGGCCATCATTATTTTAGTTGACCATTCATTCGGATGCATGTTTATTTTTTGACTTTCTTAATTTAAATACTGTCTCATTTTTTATTTACGAATTTAACCGCCACCTGTATACAAAGGGACAAGACAAGAGCGAACAGAACAGTAGCGACCGTCCGGGCGTCGACCCCTTGCCTCAATGTCAAACGCGACTTGCATCGGGGACCAATGCGATTTCTGCACAACAAATCTGTTTTGATGTGTTCGCTATGATATCATTTTGTTCTTTTGTTGCCAATTTAGCATTTCTTTCAAACATTACGTAGTTGAAATTTTAAGTCTATTTTTAAATTCAGAACCTAAAACATGACCTAAATTATAAGAAATAAATTAGTTCAATTATATTTATTTCTAATTGTTTAATTTTTTTTTTAAATAGCAGCTAAATAATTTCAACATGATTGTTTTTTTTGCAAACGCATCGTGCGTGTGAATTATTTTGTAAGAGGCCCTGCACATTGCAGCGCAGTACAGTGCATCGAAGTACCAGGAGATTAGCGCACAGCAAGAGGTGTGCAAATTGGCTGCATTTTCTTTAGACCACGTTGAAACATTACATACGATCCGTGAACAATTTGAACCGTTGTATTTAAGGAAAAGGGTTGTTTCACGTCTTATTCATAATTATGTAGCATTCTTATGTAGGTTTGAATAGTTTGAACCTATGAATAGTTTTATTAGATAAGAAAAATCTGTTTATGATTTTCTTTATTTTATCGTGGCTCCCTGTCCCACGTTAAGCTAAAGCGACTGCTACTACAGTTAATTTACTGCAAAAGGCATTCTTATCCACTATGCCGGCTTTTAATTTCTTTTTGGTGATATGTGATTACTCAAAATAAATCAAATCGTCACGTCTCAATTCCTACAGGGATAGGCACAGACAGTGGAGCAGTTATTAACCTATAGTTAATTAATTAAATTTGTTAATTTAATAATTGCAGTAATTGTAAGAAATCATTAAAGGTATTCGCATAAAGGACCAAAACTAGTTTGATCCAAAAGGATCAAAACTAACCTATCATATAACATCATTAAAACTCTTATAAATTATTAAAATAACATAAAATAGTATATTTCTAAAGATAATAATAGAAGTATCATGATGCATACATACATATATACTCGTCAGTCACATAGTAAAGCTCTTACTACATAGTAACGTAGTAATAGAAATCCTATTTACTTTCTATGAAGTGAACGTGATGTGCAAGCGCAGTGGGTGCAGTGCAGTTCAAGTTTATCCGTGGAAGTACTTCGCGATAATTATGCCGTGGATCGATGTACCTAGTTCTAACTCAGCGCCGGGGCAACGTACGCCGGCAGCTGCGGGGAAATAGATCTTGTCCGACTATTTCGAACCACTCCTCATGCCTGTTCCTGTATATTGATACTGTCAAATCACACGCTTTAAATGAAACGTCACTCATGTTTGTTTACTTACATTTCGTCTAGTTATAATCGGTTCGGATTTAGACGGTTAAAGTTACACGGTTAGAAATGAACTGTAATTACAAAACCATTTTTTACTCGCACCAGTTAAACATTTCAACATAAACAATTATTTTTTACATTTCTATACTAAGCTACTAAACGTGCTTGTATAATAGAAACAGAACAATCATAGTATTATATCAAAGATTGATACCAACAAGTGGTTACCATGGTCGCAATATTTTTTTATTATGACACGACATCCAAGAGTGCCGGTGACTGCAAAAACCGAGGCTCCACGGCTGCCCCAGTCGCTGCCACTATGCCGGCCAAAGGTGCTTTTTCACGCATGAAGGATCCAAGGCTATAGGATGGAGAGAACACATGAGCTAGTAAAGCATTTCACTTGTCGATTGTTTTGCAAAGAAACGATGCACCGAACTTTTTAGTTTGACTGCCGATTCGGTCGACAGAATATGGATGCTTCCCCCGACCTTTGTGCGTATTATAGGAGTGAAAAGACGAGGTGGGAACAAGGTTAAAGAGCTCCTCAGAACATTCTCCGTGGTTTAATTAAATTACACAATATAGTATTGATGTTTGTGGAATTAGGCATTAAAATTGACAAAAGAAACTGTCTGCTTCTTTATGAGCACATAACAAGCAACAATTAGTTAAGAATTACGTGATCCTGAGCATAGCTGTTATGTATATATGTGCATGTATATATATAATGTGTATGTGCGGCCCACTTCTGCAAGTTCAGCGGGCCATTGCACTCGTGACGTGATGCGCTTGCACATTCGATGCGCGCGCGCAGATATCACGATTTATGTATATGTATCACAATTATATCAATATATAATTGTATCAAGCGAATTGTATGAAGAGAATTGTGGATGTGAAGGAAGCAAGGGAGTTGTGTAAGGATGGTGGCAAATGGCGCTCCATTGTCTCTGCCTATCCCCGTGGGAAAAAGGAGTGACAATTTGATTGATTGATTGATATATTAAAATAATACCACTTCTTTAATATCATTAAAGTTGACCATATTTTTTAAATATAAAATGATATGTTGTTTTCCGACCAAATCGGAGACAGTCTCAAGAAAGCTGGGTCGTCTAGTGCCTATAACCGTAGATCTTGTATGAAGAGAATTGTGAATGTGAGGGATGCGAGGGAGTTGTGTCAGGATCATGGCAAGTGGCGCTCCATTGTATCTGCTTATCCCTGTTGGGAAAAAGCGTGACATAAATTCATTCATAAATAAAATATATTTCATTAAGTATTTAAAAAATATATATTTAGATTTTTTCTAAACGGGGGTTTTTAGAGTCCCCTTACCATCGAGCAAGTCGAGGTTAGAATATCGAGTCGTAGTAATATTAATAAAAATATTAATAATATAAATTAGAAAAATTCAAAATTCCCTTCTATGCATTACTAGAACTAGAAACAGTTGATTTGTCAAGTTGTGATTGTAAAATTGTAAATCATTAAAATTGTATAAGAAAGTATGAGGGAAATATAAATATTTCTATACTCGTACAACAAAATAAACGACCTTATACCACTTAATATGTCTATGAAATACTGAGAACTAAGATACAAGATTTTCTTTTAATCTTCTAATATGAAATGAAACTAACAGTACTGTTGCGCGGCTGTGAGAAAATGTATGTAACTTATTACATAGATTTTCTCAAATACTTTCTTTGCCATTTAATGTCAACATACCTTGGCTTAGGACATTCACTCCAATAAACATAGGTACGTAGAGTTTATTTCTCGCAAAACTTCTATGCAACAAACGTGTTTAGCTGGTGCACTGGCATTAGAAAAAAACGTAATAAAGAGACTCTAGGTCTTAGGTTGACATCTATAGAGATGACGCACTTTAACTTTATTCATAAAACAACTCTCAGTCTGCCGATCCGGGGTAGTAACACCACTTACAATTGTACAGACCGCAAATAGACTTACAGCCGGTTGTACCAAAAAAAATAATTTACGAATTCGTAAATAAGTAGAAGAAAAAAGTAAAAATGGGTTGCAACACTCTCTCGTGTATGTTGTGTGTGTTTCCAGACAACATACACGAGAGAGTGTTGCAACCCATTTTTACTTATTTCTTTTACTTATTCGTAACTTTTTACTAATTCGTAAATTAAAATTTTTGGTACAACCGGCCCAAATTAGTCGGGTTTCGGAATCAGCATGTACGTTGCCGGATTCAACTAGGCCGGCAGAGTGGATGCGACTGCTACTTTGTTTTAACTGTAGCATTCGCACTTCACCATAATATTTATACAATGTCCGCACTGTATACAGCCAAACCTCATTTTGTAGTACTACGAGTAAAAAGCCTTAAGCATGTTTAAGCCTGTCTTAAGCGCGTTTAATATTTTTTTTGTGGTAACTAGAAGAAAATCTAACAACTTCATAAAATATAGTACCATTTAGTTTTGATTATATTATTTTGATATTGCAAATTGTGAATGTGAAGGAATCGAGAGAGTTGTATCAAGATATTGGCAAGTGGCGCTCCATTGTCTGCCTATCCCTGTGGTAAAAAGGCGTGACAATTTGATTGATTGATTGATATTTCGAAAGCTTAACAGCGGAAGTACAATTTAAACTCGCCGCTATCATGTTGGTTGCAAAGCGTTCTAAACGTGGAAATAAACATTTTTATATGACAGCACAGCACTTGATGTTAAGCTAGAGTGGGTTCCATGAATGGAGGTGACAGGTACAGTAAAATAACTGTAAGTAGCAAACTGGCAACTTTCAAGCTGATCCCGAAACGCGACTAAGTCACTTCGTGGTCTGTACACTTGTAAATGGCGGTGGTACTGACGCGGATCGGCAGACTGGGTATCACTGCCTACCACTCTCTAAATCATATATACAACTAACTCTTATGTAATAGTTAGCGTAGTGCCTTCTATAGATGTTTGTCTTAGAAGTACTTTAGGTGGGAGTGGCGGGCAGTGCACCGAGCAGTGCCACTGACCCGCTAGTCGTGTTCACTGTATCTCGCCTTCTCGTAGCATATCTCATCTACTACGAATCGCTACGGAGCCCTAGCTTTTTTAGACCTAGTACCTGTTTGTTGAATTAGAAATTTTATAGTTTTTTATGAATAAATAGATTAAATATAACTTAGTTGTGAGAAATTATTTTAATAATAAATACTTTATTGTTTAAACTATAGCCGAGCTTTTTGCCAAAGGTAATTTTAAGGTAGATAATAAAATAGTTCTTCGTTATTTTTTGTGATTAAATCTAGGACCGAAGGAAGTATACCAAATAAGGTTTAAAATCCTTGAATAAATAGGAACTTTAAAAAAGAATTAGTAATTATATATTTATTAGATATATATACATATGAATCTATCTATATTAATAAAAATAGTTTCTAAACCATTGATCAGATTGTATTGAAACTTTGGTAGGGTCTTCTGAGGACACCAACAAAGTTTTCTGCCTTAAAATAAAAACAATTATTATTCGTTATTATTCGTATATTTTTTCCTTATATTGAACACTATATTAACATTAAAAGTTGTAGTATTTGCTCTTAAATGTTTGACTCATTTATAAACAAAATATGCAACGTAACACTCTAATCCTTTATGTGGGATCACATCGCCTACAGAGACGCAGCTAGTCTATTATAAAGAAATTATTTCAATAATAATTCATTTATTTCCTCAAGAAAGCTAGAATGCCTAGTGTCAATAACCATAGAGCATTTATGAAGAGATTTTTTATTTTTTTATTGAGACTCGACACACACTTGATGACAGCACCCCATTTGATGTTAAGCCGAAGTGTGGTCCATGAATGAATATCACTGCTAATACAATTCAATAACTGTGAGTAGCAATCACATCCACCATGCCAGCCTAGATAGAACCGGCAACTTACAAGCTGATCCCGAAACGTGACCAAATCACTTCACGGTCTGTATACTTGTAAGTGGTAGTACCCCAGATAGGCAGACTTGGTACCACTGCCTACCACTCTTTAATTGTGAATGTTAAAGAAGCGAGTTGTGTAAGGATCGTGGCAAGTGGCGCTCCATTGTCTCTGCCTATCCCAGTAGGAAGGAGGCGTGACAATTTGATTTATTTTTTAAATTATTTCAAGTTTTAAATATGAAAACTACGATGATTCACTAAAGATATAAGGGATGTTTTTGCCTTGAAGAGGATATTCCAATGACTCATCTGAGAGTTAGATTCCTGGAATTCCAATAGAAACGATGCCTGAAATATAAATGAGTCATGGGGGGTTGTAGACTATTTTTGTTACATTGAACTATTATTTGCGTGACTCACTATTTATGTACGTACAAGTGGAACTTTCACAAATTATAATTGCCTATTTTTGGATACATGGATACATTATAAGAATATATCAATTCATGTTTAGCATATAGTGACGTAAAAGACAACCAATGAATGGAAATATAATCGTGGTCATTTATTAAAATGGTTTTAGCATTGATCAGTATTCGCGTTGTGATGCATTAGGTGAGGGCAAGAGTGCAGCCGAGGTCAGTGTTCTGCAGGTCGCAGCAACCTCACCCCACCTTCGGTTGCAATTTCTATGGAAAGTGCGAGTGAAATTATGCAGCGGCTGGGAGTGCGCGGGCGCAGCGACCGGTGAAACTGATCCGCTCGCCGCGCCTGCTCACCCATCGTGAAGTTGCCCCGGAAAATTCTTCAAACCAACATTTTGCTTAATGGCCTCCAATTACAATTCGCAAGTGCAATTGATTGCGCTTCGTGGTAATTACATTAATGATACATGATATGATTAAGGCGAACGTTGTGTAGTGGCATCGCGATGGTTACAGAAAACGAGAGCACGAGTTCAAAACCACCCAGAGGTACCAATGTATCTTTAATATAGGTTGTCCTGTTTCTATGATACAAGCACTTTAGAAGCTTAGTATAGAAATGTAAAATATAAAATAAAAAAATCATTTACAATTTTTCTATTTATGTTGGATATTTTAAATTAATATGTTATTAATTTTTGGAATACTAATTTATATCTTTACTATATAAATTATTGGAAATTAGATAGACAAAATTCACACGTGCATACCGGGCAATTGCGACCAGAGATCATACCTAGTGTCTGTCGCTTAACGCGAAGTTATAATAGTTATGATTTCAATAAGTGAAAGACTATGCCAGCCTTAGCTGAATGTATGCACTTTTCAATTTGTAAACTTGACTAATAAATTACATATTGTATTTTTATAATACTTTCTTTATATGATTATAAAGAATATTTTATAAGTATTTTATATATACTTATAAAATATTCTAGATAGATTAGATAGATAGAAGATAGCTTATACATATACCGATTTGTTTAAATATAATATAATTTACTACTGTTGTTAAACCATAACCGTAGAGCTTGTATGAAGAGAATTGTAGATGTAAGAGAAGCGAGGGAGTTGTGTCAGAATCGTGGCAAGTGGCGCTCTATTGTCTCTGCCTATCCCTGTGAGAAAACAGTGACATTTTGTTTGATTGAATAATATTGTTATTAAATAGTAAATAATATAATAGACTAAATGGCATCGTCAAGTAATTTTTACAAAACTGCAGTCGATCGGTGTTCGCATAGTGAACAGCAGCGTTCGACGAACCCGTAGCCCGGAGTTTGACCCCAGTTACATCCATCCTCATAGTTTCACCAAGAAAATGTTATTCGGAAAAACGATCACGGACTAAACTCATAAATATCTATTAGCATAATACGGGTTTTTTAAATCCGCCCTGACCTCGTGCTTTGTAAAACTTCCATCACACGGTTTAGCTTTTTTAATATAATTTAAATAGCTTAAAACAGTCAATATATTAATGTGATATATATTTATTAAACATATTTAAAAATAATTATACCTAGATATAAATCAAAACACAAACTTACTATCAATACAAAAAAAATTATTTAAAACTGTGTTTAAATATTTGTATATTCTAATATCTATCGTCATTTTGTGGTACTAAATTGACTTAAAACATGTTTAATGTCTGTCTAGAGCTCGTGTAATTTTTTGGTGGTAATATTCTATTATTTTAAACAAGAGCTTAGTTGTAGTAGTCTTTTTTAAAATGACGGAGGAGATATATAAATCAGAGGCGAGTGGGATTGAACAGGGACAAATCAGAAAGAGGTTTTTGGATCAGTTTGGGGATATTCATAAAAGTGCTGATGTTAAGCTGGGGTACGGTCTATAAATGAATACTTACGTGTTTTTTATTTATATTTCATATATGTTTTTTTCTATAATGGACAATAAGAGGTCCAAGAACGCTGACGACTAAAAAAAACGATTCATCTTACGGTTTTCTCAATCGCTTTCACTATGTCGGCTATTTTTTGATAATGTATAAACAATATTCGTTTAAATAACCTTGTAAGTGTTGGAAATGGGGTGAGTAGAGAAATGTATGCGGTGAGGTAAAGTCGACGAACTAAACCCGGGGACGACGGCCAGGGACAAATGGAGAGCCCTTTTATACACAAGGGATTTATAATAAAAAAACTGGATAATACCTTACACTTTATAATTCTTTATATTTTTTATTACCTATTCTTATTTTACGGTTCTATTCTTTTTTCGTCAGCTAGATCGTGACATTTTTTCCCCATTGTTTCTGTCTATCTCTGTGAGAGGGAATACGTGACAATTACAAGTTAAGATACGACACCATATTTAAAATTATTTTATTAACAATATTAATCAATCAAACTGTCTAAAATGTCACGCTTTATTCCCACAGGGATGGGCAGAGACAATAGAGACCACTTGCCAAGATCCTGACACAACTCCCTCGCTTCCCTTACATCTACAATTCTCTTCATACAAGCTCTACGGTTTTAAACAAATCTTTATGTGTATAATCTGTCTTATACTTTCTTTATAAGCCTACGTCAATTAACTAGGTACAAGAGGAAGAGGAAACAGTAGCGTCTAAAGGGTTTCATGTAACACTTAAAGTCACACGAAGCCGCAACCAGGGCAGACGGCACTCATTATGAAAAATTCAATGGCATCCAGACGCTTGTAGTACTGCAGAGGGCCATAGTATACATGAATAGCTCTGCGTTGCGGAAGCTATCGTACGTGCGTGATGGCTGTGCCTCCTGTCTGGCCTCACACCACTCGCCACCCCGTCTGCTTGCCACCCTCAGCCGTACAACTCCCATCCTACTGCAATTCACTCTCACTAACCCACTGCAACGGACTCTCTCGCTCGTTCAATACTTACTGCCTTAGTCGATTGAACTGCATTTCAGATACAGAATGTATGAAGGCTCCAGAGCCTGGCTATGTTGCAATGGTTTTACGCTAACTGAATTGAATAAGTTATTAGTGATAAATTTAATTAGATTTGAGTAAATAAATTATTTATAAAATATTTAGTAACATAGGATTTATGTCAGGATTGTGGCAAGTGGCGCTCGATTGTCTTTGCCTATCCCATTGGGGAAAAGGTCTGATGATTTGATTGATTAATTGATGTTTAGTAATAATCATTTTAAATGCCAAAAATAATAATTTTTAATAAATCAAAAAATATGTCAATAATTTAATTTTCACAATTTTACATTGAAGTATAGTCGACATAAATACTATTTTTAAATAATACTCTATTGGTATTTAAATTATTATTTTATATAAATGGAAATTGAATAGAAAAATCATATTTGGTCTAGGAATCGTAATAACTAAATTTAAATCAACTTTTATCAAAATAACGAATCTAGGAAGACTGAGAAACATGCCAAAAGAGCATCTACTAGTATAAAATATCGCCGTGCCAAAACTACTACGCGTAGTACTATTTTGGACATAGGTATGCTCTATAGTTGGTGAATTTGAAAATTATCAGTGTATCAGTATGTCATGCTGCCAAAAGCAACCCCACGCAGGGGCGGTGCACCCTCGACCAGACGATCCTGTTACCTACTCTTCTATAGACATCTATAGTATTCCTATAGGAATTTTACACACACTTATATGGATACATCAATTTTTGGCTACATCTTCGTAACTTATGGCCAAGCGAGACATGCATTTATAAATCTTATATTTCAAATATTAATACATTGTATTATTAAATTTAATTTAATTATAACTAATTAGTTGTTATTTTAATAGTCACTTTGCGTTATCGAAGAAATTGCATTAGGTGTAATTAAAAGCGTTTATGTGCCAATTATAGTATGTTTTTAAACATTGATAATAATATGCACGCTGAATAAACATTACTTATCAGACCAAATGACCTAGTGTAGAAAAATTATGTATTTTAATACACTCCGATAAGTGTGTGTATAGTGATTATGCATTTGATAACCTTCTCTGACATTTAATGCCAAATTAATGACACTGTTATTTGTCCTTCGTCTGTGTGACTTTCTAAGATGGATAGTAGATATTTTTAAATCGTTCGATGTAATTTTTGCATGGTTTAGCTCTAGGATAAGTTCAGAGAGGGGCATTCGAGCGTCGTCGGTGAAAGCGGGGAAATCGTCTGAGGGCGAAGCGCAAGGGGGGTTGTTCGAGGGGAAGTGCCCCCATGTCTAGACTGGGTCGGTAGTTTTCCGGGATACAGGCGGCTTTACTGCAGGCGACTGCGTCACTTTTATGTGCTAGTATGCTATAGGTGTAGACTACAACTTATAACTATACATGGCTGTCTGAGATCCCACGTATTATGTGTCCTTTCATTTTATTCCTTTTGAATGCTTCTGGTGTCTGCAGTTTCGTCTTTGTACTACTGTCATATACTCTATTCTTTCCTCATATTTTCTACACGTTTCAAATACAACATTTTGTCATAAAAGTTTTATTTATTTGTGTCTGCTACTTTTTTTAAATAATATTTTGCAGGATCATTCTCTATAGATCTAATGACCTGATCCATTTAATATTTGTTCCAGAGGAAACGTAGTTTTAGACCCAATTCTGACTATTTGGAATGTTCGATAATTATAGACTTTGATATGAAGAATATATTTACAGAGAAAATTAATTATCATCGAATCCAAACAATCAAATTTCTCTAGGGATCGAATATGGATTATAGAGAATGATTTACAGATACAGAATAATAAAGGAAAGTGCAATGCTTTACCAGTCCATTTGCTCTCCTCATCCTTATCATCTGTAGTAGCAGTGAGCCTCTTTTATGGCGACTTAAAATCAGGTGACGCGCTGTCACATGTCAAACAACATTTTCAATCAATCAATTAAATTGTCACGCCTTTTTCCCACAGGGATAGGCAGAGACAATGGAGCGCCACTTGCCACGATCCTGACACAACTCCCTCGCTTCTTTCACATTCACAAGTCTCTTCAAACAAGCTCTATGGTTATGGGCACCACAATTTAAAAATACTATTAGGAAAATTAAGATAAATATAAAGAAAAATAAGATAACATTTTATTATATGTTATGATAATTTATGATTGCAAATTCTGATTTGAAATTTTCATTGAGTATTTATATTTAAATGATAAGAGAATTACTCTGAGAGAGCGGACGGGCAAAATGCATTAATAACTTTGATTTATTCAAGTTCAAGTTGAACGATAATAATGATTTGTTTATATAAATAAAGTGATTTATCTACATTTATACATACATTTATACCTAAATGATACAAAACAAAATTACAAATGTTATTCCAATAACAATTATAAAAACAAAATGCATTCGATAAAATGTTGTGAGGAAAATACGAATGATCTCAATTATTTTCGTTTATTGATGAAATTCCAACATATTTAGTATTTTATATAAAATACTTTAATTTATTACCATACTTCATTTTTACAATAATATCTAGACATACGAAACGCTATTTCTAACTAAAATTCTGACGTAGAAAGATCCTAAATTTGTTTAATTTGTTTTTGTATCTTGTGTATTATTGTTTAATTATATAACTATTGACATTTCTAAATTAGTAATGACAATGGGATAGCAATTAATTTTACGCGCACGGAATATAAACCCGGACTCTATACTTTTATTGGAACCGCTCTTAGTAATGTGCTAATGTGCCTTTGTCCCCGCGTCGATATTCCTCTATTTTATATTCATTCTCCAATTCTCCATTCTCTCTGCCTATCCCTGAGGAAAACAGGCCCGACTATTTGATGATGAGGACGATTAATTCTTTCAACTGTTAAGTTTAACACAGTAACAGCGCCTCTTACCACGATTCTAACACAACTTCCTCGCTTTATTCACATCCAGAATTCTCTTCATACAAGCAAGCTCTATGGTTATGAGCACTAGAGAATTGTGGATATGAGGGAAACGAGGAAGTTGTGTCAGGATCGTGGCAAGTGGCGCTCCATTGTCTTTGCTTATACCTGTGGATAAAAGGCGTGAGTATTTGATTGATTTATTGATATTTATTCATTATCCGCCTTATATGCACCGAACAAGTGATAATTTTGCATTTCAATACAGTACAAAGAAGTCTCTAGTTTCTAGAAGTTTCTGGAAGAAAAAGTTCCACTAGAAGTTTCAATAAAGTCTCTATACCCGATACCAACTACCCACAGCTCACACCTAACTAATACGTAAAACTACATAAGTAGGTGATATTAGAAGCACAATAGAGCAATTGATTGTTATAATTCTAGCTATACACTCCTAGATCTCCTATTACTTGGCCATACACATTCTTAACAACAATAGATACTTTCCACGTCCGTTCTATTTAACATGAGGTGGTAAGGTATCAATAGAATTATAATACTAGTGCAAAATTATACTTTAACTAGGCTAATACTCAATTCTACCTGTAATAATTTCATTAAAATATATTTAATTACAGTGTTTTAAAAGTGAGCTTCTTTACATTTCTATACTAAAAGTGATTGTATCTGCGAAGTGGACAGACATTTATAAAAAAAATCAATCAATCAAAATCAAATTATCACGCCTTTTTCCCACGGGGATATGTAAAGACGATAGAGCGCCACTTGGCACGATCCTGACATAACTCCCTCGCTTCCCTTACATCCAAAATAGTTACCCATTTATATTTAAAAATGTCTTCAATAAAACAACTTAAGAAAACCGTTTAATTAAAAAACATTGTATAATGTATTTTTTAATTTTTATTATTATACTAGGATTTGAGTAGCTTAGTATAAAAATGTATCTGGTTTAATAGAAACTGCCCGACCAAACTATAGATCCCGGCAGATAAAAAAACCCTGGCACCCAAGCTCAGCAGTAACTTGTTTTCTAACCTACTGACTTGTATAAAGTTACGAATGTGTATAAAGTTTAAAAATTTTGTGCTTGACTGTAATTATACGCGGACTCCCACCGCTGTCTTCCAGCGCTCTTCTAATCTGCCGTTCCTCATACTGCGCAGTTCAAAAGTCAGCGCTCTTTTTAGTTGCCGGGACCTACACATATTTACAAATACACATTGTTACCTACAAGGGGTTTGAACCGGGGTATCTTGGTTTGCGTGACCACTTTATTGTCCTAGACCATGGTTGTATTAATGTTAAAGTCACAAACACTCGTATAATGAACATTTGAAGTTATAAATTGGAATCGAACATGAATAGTGCATTGGCTGTAATTAGAGCCAAAGTGTGTTCTAGAAATAGTAGACTAATTTAGTTTCATAACAGCTTGTCGGGAAGGGCTAACTCGAGGAAATGCGGTATATTTAGCTACGATTTCAGTAAGGGGGCAACGAGGGGGATTGAGAGGGGACGCGGAAACGCAGGGCGGGCGGAGGGCGATGACCGTGAACGTGGGGCGGCCATCGATCCGTGTGTCCATACCCTCGCGCAACTCGGGAAAGTGCACCGATGTCGACCGAATACGCGACAAAGTTGGGAAATGCCATTTTGAGACTCCTAACCGACATTTGCGTATAACGTTCGTATTCTATTGTATTTTGTTTCTTACTACTTTTATTTGATTACGTATTTACACTTTAATATAGTATTTTATTAGTAACAAACATTTTTACCCATATATTTATTATTATTTTGTCAAACTTATTATACAAACTTTATACAACAAAGAGAGTTGTGGATTAAAGAGAAGCGAGAAAGTAAGGTTAGGATCGTGAATAGTAGTCCTCTGCCTATCCATGTGGGGAGTAAGGGGTGACATTATTTGTTTAGTTATTTATATTGTGTTTTTTTATACTTTTAACTTTGCTATTATATAATTGACGAGTTTTATAGTATGATTTATTTATTCTGTTCATATACCTTTCCGTAATCATGGCAAGAGCCGGAAGGTCTTATGCATAATAAATTGTTTTGATTGATTGACAATTAGATTATACAAGTATATCCCATTATATAATTTATTTATTTATTTATTTAGGCAACAATCAGTCATACAAAAGAAGAACTTATATAATAATATGCTAAATAAAGACCGTATAGTGCCGAGGAAAAAACTAATACAAATATAACAAAAACATAAGTACCTACATACGTACAAATATTTACACATGCATACATATATATACTATATACAAATTATCAATAAATCAATCAAATTGTCAAGGATCGTGGTAAGTGGCGCTCCATTGTCTCTGCCTATCCCCGTGGGAAAAAGGCGTGACAATTTGATTTGATTTGACTCTATTATATTGTAGTGTATAGTACTATAATAGATTAACAAATACTAGATAGAAAAACTAATTAAGTTAATATATTTTTATCTGCATTATTTGTAGATAGGCTAAAAAACCTATTGTTCTTCATCCCCAAAAATACACAGCTACATATTAAGATATAGGACATGTCTGCAAAGGGATCGCTCCCAGTGTGCTCGTGCCCTCGTGCGGCAGAAGAGGGTGCCCGAATTAAAATATTACTATAGGAATGTATAAATACATTATATGGAGCTATGAGGAGGAAACCCATTGCCCTTTATTTGAATTTTTGTCTGTGCTCTTGTGTTTAGCTCTGTTGTTAGAAAGCAGGAAATAGTTTTCAGATAGTAATCGTGTTTAACATAACAAATGTAAATAAAATGAAGATTTTATGACTTCTAAAAAGCCCTCGTGGCTTTCTATATTACGTATTGTTGCTTCGGTATTGGGCTATATTAATAATCAACTAACTATTCCAACAATTGAGGCTCGTCATTTGATAGCACCCCGCCTGAATTTAAGCTAGAATGCGGTCCATAAACGGAGGCTGCTGCTACTACAGTTAAATAACTGTAAGTAGAAGTCGCACCTACTATGCTGGCCTAGTAATCAGCAACTCACAAGCTGACTTCACTGTCTGTACACTTTTAAGTGAAGATTAGTACCCCGGATCGGCAGAACTAGGAAGGACCACTCTTACCACGCTTGAAAATATTATTTTATAAATGTCAAATTATTTTCTACAACTACTCTATATGGTTTCGGAAAGGCTTTGTCAAGAAGAAACCGTAAGAACTCGACATCATTGTCTGTCAAAAGTGTCGCCTCTCTTTCACAGATATAGAAAGGATAGACAACCGGACGCCATTTTTCACGATCCTGATATATATATAACTCTTTTGCTTCCTTCACATCTCCTAATTCCCGACGTATTGATTAAATCTCAACAAAAGACCATACTTTTATTATAGAAATCAAGTTATTGAAATAGAATAAAGAAGAAGCGGTTTTAATAATTCTGCCAACCTTAGGGCAGAAAATAACTGTACATATACGAGTTCAAAAAAAAGAAACCCCTTAAAAAACATCGATTTACCCTCACCTAGTCGCATCGCAAGTGTGTAAAACGGAAGCATTTCTCTGAATATATCTGTAGAGTGACTATAATATTATAGGATAACGTGGGGTTGAAAATGGGAAGCGGGGTAGGGGGTTGCAAGTAGAAGCTGAATATCGGGCAAGGGCGGCTACGTGAGTCACGGCCGTGCGCTCTCTCGATCAATACTGCACCCGGAAATGCGTGCTCCAAGATAATTCCACTGCACCACTAAACCAAATTAATGTTTGTCTGTCTGTCCTACAGAGTCCTTATAAGGGTATATAACATCAGAATTCAAATAAAACTACTTTAAATTAATATCTTTTTTATATTTCATTATATGGATTTTCTTTCCGATTAATAAAGAAATAAATCTAATTCAAGGAAAAGGCGATGATGTACCAATCTCAATTCAGTGCAACTTCTCTGACGGAATAACAAACTTAATAATTCAAAATATTATATTACATTTTGAAAGCTTTGCTCTCTGCGACCTGGGTGGCTATAAACTTATAAAACTTGAAAATAATCTGAATAAATACGATAGATATTCAGCAACATAATTCTTTGATATCATAAATTAAAAATATTTCAAATGTGTAGATATATATATATATATATATATATATATATATATATATATATATATATATATATATATATATATATATATATATAATAGCTAAACGATTGATCTCTTGAGTTGTAGTAACGTGTATGTCTAGTCTGGCAATAGTGGGGGGAGCGAGATGAAATTGTTACTCTATACGGTTTAAGGTTACGGCCAAAACTACGTGCACTGCGACGAACTTCTACATAGTACAATGTTGAGGACGAACGTAACTTTTTGAACATATACTGAAATTAAACAGGAATTGTTGCAAGTTCTGATTTTTGCAACGAAGTATTGTTTTATGTAATATTAATTTAAGACAACCGTGGTATAGGGGTAATAAAATGGTTACGCAATGATGATGAGCGTGTGGTTCAAAACTTGTGTCTATGATACTGTCGCACAGTGTCTACAATACAAGCACATTAAATAACTTAGTGTAAGGTCAGGAATAAATAACTAAATTATGAAGAATAGCTCAATGAATAAAGAATAAAGAGAGGTTACTATCTTTACCAAATTGCTTTGCAAAGGGATTTTTTTTTTGAGAATACAATGTAAATAAGTAATAAAAAGGAAAAATTGGATTTAATAAGATTGACGAAACTCAGAGGTGGCTTAAAGGATACATCAGAGATAAACCAGAAAATTGGGGACATTTTTAAAAAAGCAGAACACCGCATTTCCTCAAGCAGTTTATATGAAGAGACTTTTTTGAATATGAAGCAAGCTAAAGAGTTATGTCAGAATAGTGAAAAGTGTCGCTCCATTATCTCTGCCGATCCCTATAGAAATTGAGGCGTGACAATTTGATTGATTGATCGATTGGTAATAAATAATGATAAAAATAGAATTTTAAGTAAACAAATACAGCCACGCCAATGTCTACAAATTAAATATTAAACATTTGACTCAAGTGATGCTCTATAGATACAATATGTAGGTAATGTTATGTTGGTATAATTTCCCCTAACTTGAAAGGATATCCAAAACACCTTACCCGAGGTCGCGGTACCCTCAACAGCCCCTCGAACCCTCACTAAGCTACGTCATGGTGAAGGGAAAAATAAGAAAATTGCTTTTTGCATACACTCTTTGACAATTCATTCTAATTCTACGGCATTTATTACGCTTTTTATTACAAAAATGTAGATATTATTTTGAATAACAACTTCGTTAGATAAGGTTCTATTTCAAACGTCACATTTCAGGTATAGCGCTTAACTGGTTAGGTTCCTGCTGTAGTGCTTAACCCCACACACATTGATCCACTAACGCAAGAACCTTCCCAGTTAAGCGCTAGTTAGCTTATAGAAGTTTAACTAAACTCGAAATATGATAGCCTGAAGTTAAGCTAGAATGTGGAAATATAACTTTCAAACTGATCCTCAAACGCGACTTAGCATTTTAAAGGCAATATTGTAATTTGCCCAGTTTGCCGAGTCTACTGTCTGCCTACCACTCTTTGGTAACTAAATCTAAGAAATGAACAACATATATTGCTTATGAACTATATGAAGTAAAACTATATTTGCAAGAAATCAATTATGTTTTCAATATTTAAATACTCGTACGAAAATCATCTTTACGATTTTACGGGCATTAGTACAAAATACAGAGTGCATTGTATTCTGATGTGTAGAATACATTGATACGATTACGAATACTTCTGTAGTATAAAATAAATAAGTGCTATTTTAAAGGAATACCAAGAATAAAGGCGACGTGATGTAGTGGTACTGCAATGGTCACGCAAACCGAGTAACCCTAGTTCAAAACCACTTACTATACCTATACCGGCAGACTTCAGCTGCGAAGTATAAGGATAAGCAGATTAGAAGAGCTCTGGGCGACTGCGGTGGAAGCAAGTCTGCCTATCTATACAGTCGTGCGCATAATTAATATTTTTAATTTTATACACATGCGTAAAACAAAAAGTAAGTGGGTAACCAAAGAAGCTACTGCGCTTCACACTTTTTATCTGCCGGGTTTTTACCAATATATATTTGATATATATGTACCTATATGCACTTTGGTCGTCATGTTTCTATGTACAAGTACTCTTAGTAGCTTAGTATAAAAATGTTATTAAATTTAGATTTTAACTAAAATTCTTACTCGTAGATTGCACTCAAGGTAAAATCTAAAGGATATTTGGGTTTTTAGAATCATTCTGTACTCCGAAATTGATTTGTTAGGAATCTACATTAATAGCAATACTATAATCCACTTAGATCACTTATATTACCGTCCTTGTGCATGATAACTGTTTTTCAGGATTCCAACGTATATACTCGTACGTGTCACTGAAAAAGGCCGCCAATGATAATAAAAGATGTCTGCTTTAAAATTACGTCAATAATATATTTTTTATTTATATTTATGGTCTTTGTATTAAGGATGTATACTCAAAGGGTCTACCCTTTTATGATGATCTAGTAGTGAGATATTATAGTGTAGTAAATAAATTCTTTAAAACCTAATATTAATACACGTATTTATAATAAAACCTATTTAATGAGACAGAATAGAATAGTACCAAATATTATAATTTATGAATTATTTAAATTTATATATTTTAATAAGAACATTCACAATTGCACTTGTACTTTCCCCAAAACAGTCTGGCGCCTAAGGTTAAGAACACTTGTACAGAATAAAACAATAAGGTCATTTTAATACAAAATAATTTGATAATTACCTACTAATTATGTTTTATCATTAATTGCTGACGTCATAATAACGCATCTCTTTTTGCTCCTGCTTAGTGTTAAGCTGGAGTGCGATTCATGAATAGAGGCGACTGCTACTACAGTTAAATAACTGCAAGTAACAGTCACATCCACTACGCCGGCCTAGTTGGCAACAAGCTGATCCCGAATTCACGGTCTATATACTTATGAGTGATGATAGCGAGGTCGGCAGATAAAAAGAGCGCTGGCATTACCTTGTTTTGTTATCTACTTAATTTTCGATGTACGCATTTGTATTAAATGTAAAATATTATTAATTTTCTTTGGCCGGCATAGTGACAGCGACTGAGGCAGCCGTGAACTAACTCGGTTTTTTTACTCGTCGTCACTCTTGAACCTCCAATTGCCTATCATCAGGCGGGTCGAGGTTAGTTGTCGTGTCACAATAAGAAAATGCACAGCGATATAGATAGGCGGACTTGCTTCTACCGCAGTCGTCCAGAGCTACTGCGCAGCTCAAAAGTCAGCGTTCTTTTTACCTGCCGGAAACTATACTTTCCTGATCGACAGACTAGGCACCACTGCCTTAAGTAACTGCACCTTCAGCTTAACATTAGGCGGGGTGTTGTCATATGTCAAGCCACAATGAAAAATCAATCCTTCAACTTTTAGCGTAAGTGTGAAGCAGCAGAAAGGTGCCTTCATATATTTGAACAAGTGTTTATTTAGTGATAAAGAGTTGTTCTTTTAAAGCGGACAAAGTTTAGTTTAGTAAGCCGTAAGGACGGAACATCCCAAACGTCCTACATCGCTCGAGACCAATGTCTCACCAAGGTTGATTAGTACATAATCGCAAGTGCAAATATTTTAAAAGATATTTATAAACATACATTTTGATTAATTTATTGTTATAGCCCAATTTGTGTTAATAAAAACTTGTACAAATAAAGCATTATAAATTACTGCTGTTTGCTAGATTGTGGTTTGGGCACTGGAAGAATGAGTGGCGAAAATAATTTATAAATCTCATGTGAATGGATGCGTTAAACGAGGCAGGCCCAGGAGGGTGTTTGCCGACCAAATCGGAGACATCCTTAAGAAAGCTTGGTTGCCTAGTGCCCATAACCATAGAGCTTGTATGAAGAGAATGTAAAGGAAGCGAGGGAGTTGTGTCAGGATCGTGGCAAGTGGCGCTCCATTGTCTCTGCCTATACCTGTTGGAAAAAGGCGTGAAAATTTGATTGATTGATTGCTAGATTATATCTGTAGCTGCAGTCGCCACACTACTTGGTAATAAGGGTCCAAAGTATTTATTTTATTGTGACTCGATATATGACCTCAATGCCTAATGGTAAAAGAAAAGGTCTAAGAGTGTCGACGACCCAATCAGTCACCATCACGACGCCAATAAATAATTTAATTTTGTCAGAGCTTTTAAAGTTGCCATACTTTGTTTATTTTTACAGCTTAATTTATTAGAAACATAAATTTTAAAATGGAATTATTAATAACTGACGAATCCATTTCAAATATTCATTATTTTAATTCAGGGTTTTCAGTCGTCGGCGCTCTTGGAACAAGATTTAACGTCGACTTGCCTGCTTAGTATTAGGCGAGTCGACGTCAGATGTGGCGTCTCAATAATAATTAAAATACTTCGTGTCTTGGCAGATGAACATATATTTTTAAAAGAGGCAGATATTTTCTCCGGTTCTGACTGTTTAAGAGTGGTAGACAAGCACTTGGTTATGTACCCAGTCTGCCGATCCGGGGTAGTACCACCACTTTCAAGTGTTCAGACAGTGAAGTGACCCGGTCGTGTTTCACTGCAGACTCGCTTTTTTAGGAAAGGCTCCGATTACATTGCTTTATAATCTTCTCTTCTCTTCGTCAATCAGGCGTCCACTGCTGAACATAGGCCTCCCTCTTAGGACGCCATTTCGAACGACAAGATGCCAGTTGAATCCACAGGTTATTTGTAACTTTCACTATGTCGTCAGTCCACCTAGTGGCCGGTTCGTGGTTTCCACTTTAGAACCTTTCTGCCCAATCGGTTGTCGGTTTTTCGAGCGATGTGCCGAGCCCATTGCCACTTCGGTTTGCAAATCCTACGAGCTATGTCGGTTACTCCGTTTGCTTCCAATTAACGTAACATGAGGTGTTTTCGTAACGTGTGTTTATAATGGAAACGCTGACTTAGGCGCACTACTACAAATTCAAAAACGTCTCCAAGCTAATTTGATTGTAATTCAGTTTTGTTATTTATATATATACAGTTATGAAACATTGCATTTGTATGGCAAGCGGCGAGTGTAATCAGTGTGCTGTGTATTATTTCCGGTAGAGCATCAGCCGTGCGCCGCCGCCATTACGTTCGCGTGTGGCTGGTGGCATTGAGCTCTAATAATAAGTGAACTTGACATTGAGAGCGGAGGCTCGTCATCCTAACAGCATGCTCCGTCGCATTTACACGTCGGGGAAAAGAATTGAGATGAACAAGGACGAAATATCAGACGAGATCTGTTCGTTTGTAGGTCAGTCATGATATTTATTCCGGACGATGCGATTGTCGGAAAGTCGCCTGGAGGTTATATTACGTAGGAATTGACGTTTTTATTATCACAATTTATTAGATTGCATTATTCAATGTCAGCGGGGCCGGCATAGAGGACGCGTAAGCTGCTTGCGGGCAGCAGAGACGCCTCCGATCATAGAACGCACTCCAGCTAATATCAGGCTGTAGGGTCTAATTTAAACCGAATATTTAGGAGTAATCCCAACATGTTTCTATTACCTAATAGCATAGTTTTATTACGATAATAAGGTCGGTAAAATTTTAAATGAACCGGTTAAAACGATAATAAATCTGAATGGTCGTTATAAAGTTTGAAGGCCTTCCGCAAAGGAGTGTGTAACGGAACTCTCGCATATAAATTTATGTGTATGTGGAAAAATAATATAATAAACAAACTATATGTATTATATTTTTAAAAGTTGTTTTTTTTTAAATTTAATTTATTGCTATAACATTACTGTAATCAGCGATATCTAGCGGAAAACTCACTTTCTGTATCGTAAGCAAGAATTGAGCTAAACTATGTAGTTCAGGGAAATATCACTAGATGGCGCTGCTCTATGAATGTTTTACTAGCTTTTCACCTTTACTAGTTCTTACGATTTTAACAGATGGCGTTGTGCATTATTACAGCGTTTTTTTTGTTTTTTTATTTTAAAATCATCGAAAACATTCTGTAAATACCATCGATGGTTAAAAAACAATAACCCTAGAGACTGTATGTAGAAAATTTAGGATCGAAAAAATCGGAGACATCTTCAAGAAAGCTGGGTTGCCTAGTGCCCATAATCGTAGAGCTTGTATAAAGAGAATTGAAGAGAAAAAAATGCGGGACTCGAGGAAGTTGTATCAGGATCGTAGTAAGTAGCGCTCAATTGTGAGACAATCCCTGTAGGAAAAAGCATGACAATTCGATTGATTGATTGATTTAATGAACTTAATTTAATAAATATGCACTCTAACTTATATTAACATCAGGCGGGGTGCAGTCATATGTCGAGTCACAATATAATAAAAATAATTGCAAATTGTCACGCCTCTTTCCCGCGGGGATAGGCAGAGACAACGGAGCGCCACTTGCCACGATCCTGACACAATTCCCTCGCGTCCTTTACATCCACAATTCAATACACAATTCCTCATACAAGCTCTACGGTTATTCAGAAGAACATAGTGCAATAAAAAAAACTGCATCTTGTTTGTTCGAGATAGAAGTTATTCTATGGCCGGTGACGTTGGCAGCGTCATAAGCGGTCGCGGCCGGTCGACGTTCCCTTTACTGGCTTTACCAATGCATATGAGTCATTTGTTTACCACTGTATACCACACATTAATAAGCACACTTGAATATATAGATAGCAACTTTTATGTAATTATGATTCAGTAGTGACGAATAAAAAAAATATATATTATATGTTCTGTTTTCTTTGTAGAACAGTCGATGCTTTGCCGGCCCATGTATTCTTGCCTTGCATCCGTCAAGCGATGCGCGAAGGAGAACCTTTGGCCGGCATAGTGACGGCGACTGGGGCAGCCGTGAACCGTCTTGGTTTTTTCAGTCGTCGTCACTCTTGGACCTCCTCTTGCTTATCATTAGGCGGGTCGAGGTCAAATGTTTCTCAATTATAAAAAAATATTAGAGTGGTAGGCAGTGGTACTCGTTATGCCGATCCGGCGTAGTACGACCACTTACTAGTATACAGACCGTTAAGTAACTTAGTCGCGTTTCGGGATCAGCTTGTAAGTTGCCGGTTCCAACTAGGCCGGCATAGTGGATATGACTGCTACTCGCAGTTGTTTATTTAACCGTAGTAGCAGTCAACTCCATTCATAGACCGCACTTGTTCCATTTGGCTTAATATTAGGCAGGGAGCTGTTATATTATAGAAAAAATGTTTTATACTTAATAGTGGTTATAGTTCTAAGTATAAAATGCTACCAATGTGTTATACAAATAGACTACGATGCTACAAAAAGCTTAACAAACGATTGCGCGCACCTGTCGGATTTATTTTGAACTAAAAGTTTTGCTACTCAACAACAGATGGCGCCACATACCTTTACTAACACGTCTTCATTGTTTTACTATCTTTTTTTATTAAAGTCAGAAAGTTATTTATTTCCTTTGTATCTCGGAGTCATTAATAAGCCTATTAGTTTAAAATAAAATTACAATTTAATGTTTTTTGTAATGAACAGTTACTGACCTAAATATGATCAAAATAG
This sequence comes from Tinea trinotella, assembly GCA_905220615.1. Classification (NCBI taxonomy): domain Eukaryota; kingdom Metazoa; phylum Arthropoda; class Insecta; order Lepidoptera; family Tineidae; genus Tinea; species Tinea trinotella. Next base: position 6,744,382 of record HG992308.1, on the reverse strand, counting down.
TTTATTAATAGCGTATTGTAGAAAAAACTATTGTTTGTCACTTGAACCGCAAATGGTTTTTCTAGTTACTAAGCTCGGTTTGTAAATTAATGTTAGTTCTAGAACTTATTCCCCGTTTCTGAATAGACAGGCAAATTAAAATTGCACAAATATTCATCTCTTTAGATTAGAACATATGAATAAAGTATTATTTTAAATTATAAATCCTAATAGCCATAAAAGTTAAAGTAAATAGTATATGTTCATAACCCTATCCATAAATCAATATCAATGTATTTTTGATATACTTTAGTCGCCCAGTTTCTATGATACAAGTACGTATAGCAGTTTAAATTTAAAAATAACTAGTCCATAAGTGTTTATGTTTGTAATGATGATTAATATTAATCCTATTACCTTGAGAGGACCTATGTTTACTTTGATGTAAAATATGATTGACATTTGAGGGCTATAACTATTTCTATGTTAGCTGAGACCATATTTTCAAGACATAATTATTTACTGAAGTACTAAAAAACTGCATTAAAGAGATAATAAACTAAACTTATTGGTCCCTTGCCCAGCCTTGGGATAGCATCACTCCTTTTAGGTGTACCAAGGCCGTCTTAGGATATGCCAGGGCCCCCGACACACAAGAAAGGAGTGGAGGCCCCATTGAAATAAAAAAATTAGGAAGACAAACCTGATATATTTTGATATTTATATATGTGCTGATATGATTTAAAGAATTGAGCTCCCTTTTAACATAAATATATTGGAATTGTCGACCTCTTGGTATGAATACGACTGCTGCTTGCAAACATGTATCCGTGCCGGCTGTCTTCTCCGCTCATGCATCACACTCCAACTTAACAATTAAAGTGTCAATTTATATTTCTATTAATGATTCTTCTTCTCTATTATAAATATTTTTGAACTTCTTAACATACTAGAACAGCGATTAAAACCGCTAAAACATGTTTTAGAGCTAAAATTGGTTAACAACTCGAGGGTTAAAACCTACTCTACATGGTCATTTTAATCGTAAACCGTTTTATTACGTCACAACACCTTGGCGAAACAGTTACTAAGGACGAGACTTCAACTGGACCCACCCACTCTCGGACTACAACGATTTTGAGTGACGATAATTCAATATTACAGGTATACAACAGACCGTTAAGTGACTGAGTCGCGTTTCGGGATCAACTTGTAAATTGCCCGTTTTAACTAGGCCAGCATAGTAAATGTGACTGCTAGTACAGTTATTTAACCTTACTAGTTGTCACCTGCATTCATGGACCGCACTCTAACTTAACATCAGGTGGAGTGCTGTCATATGTCGAGTCACAATAAATAAAACGTGATTTTGCATTGATGTTTTTTAAGACAAGTTTTAAGGGATAGTAGCTAGTAGCTCCAAAATATAAGTATATAAATGTTTTTATTTATACATACTTTCATGTATACTATACAATTATATAATACACACTTTTAGTACATACGTAGATACAGTAATATATGACATATTAGTAATAAATAATATAATAATAAAGTAGAGAAGGGCGTTAGTCTCATATAAGCGAGCGCACGATAGCAAAGTCGGTCGTGGATGCAACCTTGCAGAGTTTATTGCCCCGACATCGACCAGCGGCCACAGTGGGTCGGCTTGATGCAATGCACATCAACAAAATATATATTTTCATACATTATTCAATAAAACAATTTTGAAGAAAAAAAATGTAATATAACCGGTCTTAATGTATTATTGAGTATATTACTAAGCATATCACGAGGTTTGGCCTTTGTTGCAAAAGCCGTGGTCACGATTAAGGAACTGTTTTAAATCTATTTTCATTATGAACTCAAAACGCATTAAATAAGTTTAAAATCATATATTACAATAAAAAATATATTATATAGGTATATCGTACGTTAGCGAATTGACAAACAAATTGGCTAATTCAATGCTAAAAGGACTAAGTCAATTAATCTTTAGCGTTGATACCAAGCGCAGCTGAGAAAAAATCATTGTTGTAATGTTATTAGGCAACATTTAACTCATAACATCCGTGGCTTGCAATAGGCATCAATATTCTGAATTCCCCTGACTCATTTAACCTAAATTGCTACATAAATATTTACTCCATACAAAAGCAAATTAAGCTTCTTTACAAAGTAAACAAAGAGGGAAATTTGCAATACGTTAATAAGTTTAGAAAATAATAAATAACACAAGGTTTTCGCCTTGACCAAAAATACATAGGCAACTAACTATTATAGATAGGTATATATATAATTCAAACATTTTTTTATTTATTCAAGGATTATGCTTTCTTAGATGAAAGGACATTCACGGCAAATGTTTTTACAAATTTATGTAAATCAAGGGTGAGTAGAAGGATAAAATGGGCGGAATCAAAAGATACTACAATCTTCTACAGTCCTCAATCGATCGGGGACATTTTCAAAAAAATATATAACCTGTATAAAGAAAGCGAGAGATTTTTAACTATGTAAAAGAAGGCGTAAAAAAATAATTGATGGATTTAGTCCAAAATGTACTCATAATAGAGTGGAGTAGTGGCAATTAAACAAATTTTGAGCTTACATTAAGCATATTCAAACTAATCCCGAAATGACTTTCAATTCATTATACATATTTACACATAGTATTCATAGTATCTATACACTTACAGAATTCATAGTATTCATAGTATTTGCTTAACATAGTGTAAAACCAATAATTTGCGAATATATTTATATATATTTATATATATTCACAAAAATATAAGGCACCGTGGTGAAATGGCAAACCAAGAGGCAACTCGCCGGTACCAAAGTAACTTTGATTATGTACTTAGGTTGTCATGTTTCTATGATACGCTTAGTATAGTATAGAAAGATAAATAGGTACTTATATATTCAATAAACCTCGAATATAAAGTTGTTCTCAGTTTAACATAACAGTTTTATTATCATTGGAATCCATTGTGCAGGCTTGGTAACCTCTAGTGTCACGAGCCATACCTACTGTTTACTATAATTTATAGTATATTGGCAATAAACAATGTGATATTTTGCAAGGATATTGGATTGTGTACTACTATTATATTATAGCTATATATTTATTCAATTAATTATTTATTTGTTCGACATAAACAACTTAATAAGCATAGTGACATAAAAGGCGCAGTCTATTAAAGAAGTCTTTTAGGTAACCTTTGTGTAAAAATGTATTCGATATATTGATAATATTAAGGGTTGTACACAATAGTTTTTTAAAATAAATAAACGTACATCTATAATTATTTATTATGCAAATAAAAATACAAAAATGTACAATAAAATGTTTACTTTTCGTTTTTGAGATTGGTGTTCATGGATTTAATATTTTACAGGACATTAGGTCCCTGACACTTGCCACACACATAATGCTAAATGTGAATCATACATGGAAAGTTGATCTATTCTTGGACATTTAAAAAATGTCTACAGTTTGTAAATATGACTGATGGAATTGAATCGGTCATTTCAAAAACTACATAAGTCACATTTTTAGATCACCATTTTTAGTCACCAAGAGAATTGTAAATGTGGCCAAAAGAATTGTAAATGTGACCAAGAGAATTGTAAATGTGACCAAGATAATTTTGTAAATGTGACCAAGAGAATTGTAAATGTGACCAAAGGATTTGTGATATGACGAGCGAGGGTGTTATTGTCTGCCTCTCGCTCTGCTCCGTTGTCTTTGCCTATCCCGATGAGAGTTAAGATTAGACAACTGATGATGAAGTGTTTCAAGCTTTAATAAAATAGTTTTTTTTAAATATTCATCTGTTAATTTTAGTTTGTAGTAGAGTGACATGGATTATTTGTTTTGTAAAGTTAGCAAAAGGCATTCAAGGCGACCACAATCTATGCATACATGGACATATAAATGTATATTGTAAACATTTTCCTTTACTTTTAGCTTAAGTAATCGTGAAGGCCGCATTATATAGAGAATAAAAAAAACTGCATGCGAATGTAGGCTATATTAGATCCACAATCTAGCACTTCGATAATCTTTGATATAATGTACTTTGGGCGCCAAGTGTATATGATACAATTACTTGGTATAGGTAGATATAAATTAATAATATCTGAATTTTAATTTTAATTTTAATTTTTTATATTTATATATTAAACTTTTATAAAAAGAAAAAAGCTCTTACAAGGCTTTAGAGCTTTTCCAATTCATTGGCCGATCCTACTCTGAAATCTATATAAAAATATTCTGTTAGTCACATTTAGTGAGATAATAATAATGAAGTGTAAAGTAGTGTGCAAGTAGCCAATTTTCACGATCCTGACACAACTCTCTCGCTTTCCTCACCTCTAAAATTCTCTTTAAACAATTTCTATTGTTATGGACCCCCTATATTTTAAAATGTTAAATTTAGATTTAATTTAGAAACAATCTTTTGTGTCGTCCCCTTTCAAAACAATTTAATTCAGGTTGTCATTTGCCCAGTAAAACTGCACCGCGGTCTCAAGTGACCAATCAACGTAGTTTACCTATTGATTAGTTATTCGCTGATTGGTTTCGAAGATGTCAAATATTAGTGCGACACCATTTCACTTCTTTTTCGACACCAAATGTTTTAAGAGGATCGAGGCCCTGTATCTATAGTACAAGCACTTAAGTAAGTTAATCCTACTATTATTATAAATGTGAATGTAAGTTTGTTTGTTACGTTTTCACGCAACAAAATTCTTAACTAATTATCATGAAACTTTGTACACATATTTTTGGAAGTACTAGAAGTAACATAGGATACTTTTAATTTCAAAAAATGACTATAGTTTAAGCTGTTTGGATTTTTTCTATATTTATTTTTATTTCCGTCTGTCATTTTTATATGAGTTATCGAGTTATAAATACAATAAAGGGAGTTTATAAATACAGTCGAATTGAGAACCTCCTCCTTTTTTATGACTGTGTTATAAACCTAATTTTACGCAGGTGAAACAGCTAGTATATAACATAAATGTAAACAATAAATAAAAATGCATTAAATGTTGTTTTGGGAAACACTAGACTAATCTCACCGATAACGAATCATTTAATCTATTCTTACTATGAAAATCGGGAGCAAGGTAAACTAATTTAGTTGTTTACTACATCTAGGTCTTAAATATAATCTAAAGAACACCTTGGCCATTTTGAAAGGATGGTCGAATTGAGATTTATAAATCAGAGACGTCCTTAAAAAGCTGGGTTACCTAGTGTCCATAACCGTAGAGCTTGTATGAAGAGAGTTGTGGATGAGGGAAGCGAGGGAGTTATGTCAGTATCGTGGCAAGTAGCGGTCCATTGTCTCTGCCTATTCCTATGGGAAAAAGGGCGTGACAATTTGATTAATTGATATTAGTAAGAATATAATTGGAATGGTTCGGTGCGTCGTTTTTTTGTAGAACAGCCGACAAGTATTCCAATTGTCGAATGCTTTACTAGCCCATGTGTTCTCCCAATCCTATAACCTAGGATCCTACAAGTGATTCGTGAAGAAGCACCTTTGACGAGCATAGTGACGGCGACTGAGGCAACAAACGATCCTGAACAAGACCTGTTCAGGATCGTAAAAAGTGTTGCTCTGTTGTTTCGTCTATCCATGTGGGGATAGACGCGTAAGTCGTAACAATTTGTTTGATTGATTGATCACTTTTGATAATTGAAAGTGGTTTGATATAAATTATGCATCAAGTTATATCGGCTATAATACAGTATGCGCGGTGATAAATTGCATTTTACGTCTCTCGTGAGGGCGATAATTTCGAAGGTCGCGTTGCAGCTGGAACGGTGGCTGCCGTCACTCAATCCAATGCGATATTAATAGTTAGAGAGACGATATAGTCCTCGGCGGCGCTCGCAACCGATTATAGCGCTAAGCGTGAAACAGATAATGCTCAAAGTTGTGTAACTGCAGCATCGGTCGGTGGCCTTACCTCGATAGAGTTCGTAGACCTGTGCGAAACTAGGGCGCTTGCCTCTCCCCCTCGCCGCCGACCACATCCCGTTCCTTTAAGCTTTTCGTTTTAATAATTCCATGCATGCTACACAAATAGAAAAGTTACACTGCTCAATATTTTAGCCGACATCTTCATTGGGAACCTTCATCATTATAATTCAAAGCCTCGTCATCATCAACATCGTCATCATGCCTAAATTTTTACAGATACCAAGAATAGAGCGCCACTTTTCACGATCCTGCTTATAGCCTAATATCAGCAATAAACAATTTAATTAGTTTAATAGACGTATCCATTATCAATCAATAAACAGGGATAATGGAGCGCCACTTGCGACTCCCTCGCTTCCCTCACATCCACAATCCTCTTCATACAAGCTCTACGGTTATGGTCACAAGGCAACCCAGCTTTCTTGTGGATGTCTAATAAAATCTAAATATGTATTATTTATATATTTTATTACAATTACTGAGTTATAATGGTAGATGCGACTGTTACTCGTAATTATTTATTAGTACTCCAGCTTAACATCAGAGTGCTGGCTGTCATTTGTCATGCCACAATAAAAAAATGGTATATAAGAGAGCATCGATGTTGGTTTCATTACAGAGGTTGCGTAAGCGCACGTTGAGAAAGTACAAGTGAAAGTTGACGCAACCAGCAGCGTCACCAGTCGTGCGATCGTTACACACAAACACACACACGCGTACACACATATAGGTAATCGAATGACGACATAATTGACCAATAAGCGCACTGCAATTAGTTACTTATTCTTCCTTATACGAATAACTGGTATAAGGGTATGGACTGGTATAAGGTTTTGTATATTAAGGCGACCGTGGTGTAGTGGCAGTGCAATGGTTACATAAACCGGAGAGCACGAGTTCGAGACCGGTACCAATGTATCTTTGTTATATGTACTTTGGTTGTCCTGTTTCTATGATACAAGCACTTTAGTAGCTTAGTATAGAAATGTAAAAAATAAAATATTTTGTTTATTTTATTTAAAATATAATTGAAATAAATAAACTTTAAAAATAGCCAGTAATAACCTGAACTCATAACAGTTCAATGCTGTACTGTTTATTCGTAATTTACATATTCTCAATAAATCATTGTATTTTGTGGTTTGGATTAATTTATACATGTAGGTCTTTTGACTTATTCTCATTTCTTCCCAATTTTATGATAATTCTTTAAAATTTAAGACTAATTTGCATATTTGTTAATTTAAAGCAAAAAGGTAGTGGTTTTCCCAGTCTGCCCGATCCAGGTAGTACTACTACTATTAAGCGTGCAGACCGAAAAGTGACTGTCGCGTTTCGGGATCAGCCGATTCCAAATCTGTCCGCATAGTGAATGCGATAGCAAAAGTTATGAATGTTTTCAGACCTATACTCTATCTCTATCTAAACTGTAAATAAAATACTATCAATTTTTATTACCTGACTTTCAAAATACAACTACATTTTGAACTTTATTATTATGATTCTTAACTTTATAAAATTGTATTATAATTTCTGTGCACTAAAAAATTAGTCTGATCGTTCTTGATTATCAGCACGCAGAGAGATCACAGAGAGAGTCAGAGACATTCCACGATCCTGGCAACTCTCCCCGCTTTCTTTAATTGGACAAGAAGTTCTATACTTACATACGTCACCTGACATTTAAACGAATATAAACAAAAGAGTAAACGACTCGAGTGACGACTATAAAAAAACGTGTCATAAAAAATTCTGGAATGATAACACTTTATATCTTCTATTTGTTGGTGTTGGGGTGTAGGCAGGCGGGGCGACACATATAGGACGACGAGGACGGCGCAAGGCTGCCCCGGTTGTCGGCCGTTCACCCGACTAATTCTCGTATCTATAGTCTATAGTATTAAAATCTATTTTTTTATTATTTTGATTCGACATCTGACCACGGCCAGCCTGATAGTTGGCATAATGGAGGTACAAGAGTGCCGACGACCTCAGTCGCCGTCACTATGCCGCCCAATAAAACATTATATCTTAGTAAATTATTTTTACCTTATTACCTAAGCTTTAAAGTTCCAACTAGGCCGGAATAGTGGATGTGATTTTTCTCGTTTTTTTAAATGTAATATTTGTAGAATAGATTCGAATTGTAGTAGCAGTGACATCCATTCATAGACCACATTCCACGGTGTGCTTTTATATGTCGAGTCACTATAAAAAAAAACCTGACAACCCTCTTTGAGATGTACAATTTTTTTAAACATGCTCCACAGTCATATTATAGACACATGGAACCCATGGAGCCAATAACATAAAAACATTCACTGTGTTTACCTAAAATGGGCTTCTGACGAATGGACACAAACTGTAAAAAAATGCCTGATAGTAATCAAGAGGTCCGAGACCGCCGAAGACCGATAAAACCTTTTTCTTAGTCGCCTCCACTATTCGTGCTAAAACCCCAAGCAGGGCCGTCTTAAGCATATTCAGCGCCGGGGTGCGAAAGTCAAGGCTCCGCTCGCGTGGTCTCAGTGTAGTAGGTACCTATCGAAATTTATGGCGGTCGGCATGCGCCCCCTAGGACTTTGCGCCCGGGTGCACCGCACTCCTTGAACCCCCGGGTAAAGACGGCCCTGACCCCAAGAGATTTTGTATTGCTTATAGATTTCGATGCAGTTGCTGACTAACCTACTGCATACTATAGATACATTTTTGGAGATAACGTTGTATGCGATGAGAGCGCCCTCTCGCCACGAATTCCCACACTAAACGCTATATATACGTAATGCCTATCGTATTGTGCAGCTAAACAAACAAATTTACATTGCACTTGTATGTATGACATAATTATATGTATACATAATGATTTACTTACCTATATTTATTTTATTACGTCAAAATTATACCAATGAAAATTTTTGTAGTTCTGTTTTTATCTGATATTTATTTAGGTGTTCTTTTTTATGAATCTTCCTGTAATATTAACTAATGATATACACACCGTTTACGCGTAAAGCCCCGGGTTTGATTCCCGGTCGGAGCAAAGATTTGTTTCATTGTTTTTTTGTGTAATATTTAATATTAGATTAGATATTATAAATATTTGTGGACCACCAACGTTCACCGACCACCACTTTTAAGTGCGTCAATTCCCACAAGGATGGGCAGAGAACATGGATAAAAAACTATAAAACTCAATCAAGAAGTTGTTTAAGCTTAAAAGTAATGTTCTAAGAATAATATGAATATTAAAGTATAATTAAAATATGGAGTCGCCATCTGTTGTTGAGCAGTGCAAATAAAACCTTCATATGTGCCCCGTCCCGCGCGCCCCACCACACCGCCCCGCGATAAGGGCACCAGTTCGTTGCCCCAATACGAACTGACCTCAAAAACGAGGACACTGCAAAATTAGGACGATGACAACGTAATGACTCGAGCGCCAATATGTCACGAACAATATCATACTCTTAGAGCTTAGACATTAAGCCTAAATTCCAATGCAAACGAGACTTTGAACTATATTTGATCAATTAGGCGAATACGCTTACTCTGAGTGTAGAGTTAACTTGGCTTCAGCTAACTGTTAATACTAATATTATATTTTATAGAAAATATAATATATTTTTTTAATATTTATTATCCTATTAATTTTGGCTCATGCAAGCGATGAACACCGCAGGTTTGATCCCCGATTGCAGTTAACGCATACCGGCATGCGTGATATTTTTCTATATTTTTTAATGTTTAAATGACCGAATCGGAGGCATCCTTAAGAAAGCTAGGTTACCTAGTGCCCATAACCATAGAGCTTGTATGAAAAAAATTGTGAATGTGAAGGAAGCGAAGGAGTTATGTCAGGATCGTGGCAAGTGGCGCTCCATTGCCTCTGCCTATCCCTGTGGGAAAAAGGCGTGACAATTTGATTGATTGATTATAAAAAAAGTAGTCGTGTATTTTTAAATAGGAAGTCCCATAAATCACGAAACTTCTCTATTCGCCATTATTTTATTATACTTTAGGAGGAAAAGAATCAAAATTAACAGGCAAAAATGTAAAGCTAAAATCCAAGGAGACGGTCGTTAGATGTTAAATATAGATGATATAGAACAACTATTTCACCTATGTAGTATGTAGACCACACTAATTATTTGCTAAGAAATTATCATCACCATCAATTGTCACGCCTCAATTTCCACAGGGAAAGACAGAAACTAGGGAGCCGCTGGTTTCCATGATCCTTACACATCTCTTACTTACCTACCAAACTTATACAGACTATAGGAGAGTGCGGACCCCTGTTTCTATTAGGAAACACTTTATGTTTTGTTATGTTTATGTAAAATGTCACTTTAGGAAGCGCTTTATCTTTCAAATAAAATGCTTAATATTTATTTTTTCTTTTTATTTTCAGGTAAGATGCAGTACAGTCTAATAGATGTGGTAAGCTTAAATTATTATGAGTTTTTAGGCAACCTAGCTTTCTTGAGGATGTCTCTGATTTGATCGGAATACACCCTCCTGGGCCTGCCTTGTTTACAAAATCGCTATCTTACCAAATCGGAATTTCAAAATGGTGTTTTTATTTTACAAAAAGTTTCATATCTAAAACTGAAGTTTCATAATACTGAAGCATTCATGAAAATACCTCATAATGTGTATATAATAAATAATGCTCGTAAAGTAGAAATGGTGACGTAAATAAATACACGAATACGTTGAGAATGCACATAAACCTTCCTTCAGGAGGATATTTTCAGTAAAGGTTAATGACCGCTAACCGGGGCAGAATCCGCCCTCCCAACACTCCGCCCGGCTTCACTTAGTCATTGATGCTTTCAATGACTACTTTATTTGAGAGATTGACTTTTTGACTTTTTAAAAATATTCTAATAATATTTAATCTTTCTTTTTAAATTTTTAATTTTTATTTTTTATTTTTAATTGGAGCTCAACATATGACATTAAAGAAGGCGACTGCTACTACAGTGCAAATAGCACTCCCATTCACTAGCCCGGTCTATGTAGTTGAAACCGGCAACTTACAAGTATACAGACCGTGATTTGGTCACGTTTCGGGATCAGCTTGTAAGTTACCGGTTCCAACTAGGCCGGCATAGTGGATGTGATTGCTACTCACAGTTATTAGGAGTGACATTCATTCATGAACCACCCTTCGGCTTAACATCAAGCAGGGTGCTGTCATATGTCGAGTCACAATAAAAAACTTAGAAGCTGATTCCGAAACGCGAAAATCGCCAAATTGGGCACCACATTTATCTGTTTATACCAGCCTCATAATATCTTAATCCTTATAATATTTTACACTACTTATTTATTTGTTGTTATAATCATTATTTATATATTTTTTAGACATGTCTATATTAAGCTACTAAACATGCTTTAAGGCGACCGTGGTGTAGTGGTAGTGAAATGGTTACGCAAACAGAGAGCACGGGTTCAAAACCACTTGCCGGTACCAATGTATCTTTGATATAATGTACTTTGGTCGTCCTGTTTCTATGATACAAGCACCTTAGTATAAAAATGTAAAATAATAATACTATTGCTTGTACCATAGAAACTCTCCGACCAAAGTTCATACCATTAAGGTTACATTGACATCGGCAAGTTTGTTTTGAACCGTAGCTTCTTGGTTTGCGAAACTATTCTACTACCACTTAACATATTATAAAATGTCTTTAAAGTAATGACGTGGTCTTCTATTTGTTAATTGCGCATTTATTTGTTATCCCTGATCCGTTATCGTAGCCTTCATTAATTGCAATTATATAAAAGCAAATGATAAAATATGTGTAGTTTATCACAGTAAACACAATATTAAAACAATCTTATGCTAAACTTATACCATTTATTTTAATACAAATTCTATCTACTTATATTTAAAAATGATATAACTATAGTAGATAGAGCATTTTTGAAAGAATTGAGGACGCAAAGGAATTTATTTCAGGATAGTGGAAAGTGGCGCTTCGTTGTCTTTGTCTATACCTGTGGGAATTAAGGCGTGAAATTGATGATTGTATTTTTTATGACAACATATTACTGCCATAATTTGCATATTTACCAAATTTTGTAATGAAATTTTCATAACCTCTTAATGTCGCTTTATTTAGGAACCTACCTGTATATTGTTCATGATCGCTGAGTAATGATGGTACGTAGATGTTATCTGTGCGGGGTGTTATGTGTGTCTTTGTGTGTGGAGGGTGTAGGCAGTGAGGGGGTCTTATGTCGCAAGCGGCTCGGGTGCATGGCCGGCCATCGGCACCGCTGCGACCCTGACTCACTTTATCTCAGCCACCCGCCATGCGCCGCGCGCGCAAATTCGCATTCTAATGTTTGCAACTTTAATGTTCTCTGTCATAGAACAGTTTTAATAGATGTATCATTATTGTTTTATTGATTTCTTTGTTATGGAATATAAAAATTGAATGACTTGTGTTTTTTTTCTCTGCAATAAATCAAATAAATAAAATCATTTTTTTTAAATTAGGTTTATCTTATTTATTGAGTGTCGTGTCTAAAATACAAAAATGTAGACAAAGTTGCACAATATAGAATATAAAGAAAGACAAAAAACAGCGATTTCTTCGAGGCAATCAAACTTAGGGTAATGAATCAGATATGGGTGTACATACATATACGAGTATGAGGTACTTATAGTATAGTCGCTGATCTATGATTTCATAGATATGCAATCAAATGGGTTTATTAAATGTGAATACTGTTACAACTAACATTACAGCATTTATAACTAATATTCTAGGGTCACTTCTGCTATGGAGTTACAAATAGGTACATAAAAATGTTATTTTCATTTTGTTATAGTTTTTCATCTATTCTTATTTTCTCTTATTGGTTTAAAGACATTTGCAAATAAACTGAAGTCTTTGGCTTTTAAGATAGGACTTTTAGGAACATTGTAGCGCGACTAGAATGTTCTAGAATAATATTAATATAAGCACTAGGTAGGTATAAGAATATGTATTCGAATGAGGGCATGAAGGCAGACCTCGAAGGCACCCGAGAGCGAGAGGCGGGAGGGAATGGCCACGGCCTACTCGGACTTTGTAATACCTACATTCGTCCTAGTCAGCGTTCGTTGGCCCGAGTTACTCGAGGTCGTAGCATGTTCCACGGAGTCACACGAATGTCGCCGGAAATTGCCGAGCGACTCATTGGCGCACGATTCAAATTAGTCCCGTTTTGTTGTGCAACGTCCCGGATTACCCGAACCAACCTACTTTCAGGTGTTTCACTTACGATTATCTGCGATAAGTTGACAGGTTCTCTTTGTGACACGCTCTTTGTAATGATAGACGTGATCTGTAATGCTTATTTTAACAATACAAGTTTTAAAATCATAATGTGTTAAGTAAAAAATCTAGATTTTTATAAAACCAAACAGGTTGAACTGTTGCTTAAGTTTTATTTTTAAAATTTATTAAGATTCTCCACCTGACCTTGACTTTCCTAAAGCACAGGCATAATCAATGCGATAGAAAATTTACCAGTAGACAACAGTCCAGCGTATGTTAAGGTACAAAAAAAAGTTTATTATAAATCTAAATTATATATAGGCAAGGACGACAAACAAACAATAAATTATGGTCGGCGAACACATATTTCATTTACATTTTTCTAATTAATAATTAAAAGCAGCTTAGTTATATCTAAAGAGTTAATTTACTTTATAAGTCTCCATTTGACCATCATGCGGTTCATTATTACGGTTAGCCATGACCTATATTAACAGTCTGCTATGTTATTTTATACTTATCAAACAAAGCATTTATTATATCACTAGATGTCCCCCGCTGTTTCACCTATGTTTAAAAACTGTGTCTCGTACCGTAAATACATAATTCTTCCTGGCATTATCATTGTACATCAGGCACTCTTTCATTTTATAATAGCTCATATTATTAAAACAAAATGCACATTTTTCACCTTAGATTCATGACGATCCACGGCATCATAGAGAAGGGTGGTTTTTCATAGGTAGTTCAGGTATTCATGTTAAAAACAGCACAGTCAAAGGCTCATACTAAGAAACAAATTTATTACAAGCACCATAAATTTATCTCCTTTTACTTGGATCCTCATGAGCCATCATCAGGTACTCCAGGTCTTCGATTTGATAACAGCCAGGGCTCATAGAAAGAGAAAAATATGGTTTATAAATCATAGTTATATCTCTTGTGGTTTTGTTGTCTAAGAAAATCCACCACCAGGTTCTTTAGTTTTAGGAATTCAATATGGCCAACAACCTTCTTCCTTAAATATCCTATCTAGCAATTCAAAAATACTTGGTGGCTTTAGAGATTAGCACGTAACAAACAAACAAACAATTTTTAGTTTTATAATAATAATCATATTATGTGTCTAGTTTACCGAGATCCATTGGTGGATCATCTAAGACTAAATGGCTTTATTGTAGTTGCATGATCCACGTACCCTCAATGATAATTTTTTTTATTACCTGTTTCTGTTTTTCTTAAGGAAAAATACAAATTAAATGCATTCGTCATGCTTATGTGATATCATTTATTTTTATTCTTTTGATAAAATTTAATTTATTCATTGAGTCACATTGTCACGCCTCTATTCCCACAGATACAGAGACAGAGACAATAGAGCGCCATATAAACACAAACATTTACCTCCTTCACATTCACTGTTCTCAAAAAGTTTTTTTTTAATATATACTTGTACTTTATAGTACTATGTTTGAGCCGCAAAATTGGATAAATTGGATTTTTTAAATATAAATCTATATAGCAACTTTTGTCTTCGCAACTTTTTATTGCTCTAGTATTTATAAACTCAGAATACAGAACAAATTCCAAGTTTTACAAATGTACAGATAGTGTAGTATTTTTTATTATTATACATTTCTATACTAAGCTACTAAAGTGCCTGTATCATAGAAACAGGACAACCATATATCAAAGATACATGTATTGGTATCGATAGGTGATTCGAACTCGTGCTCTCGGTTTGTGTAACCATTGCACTGCCACTAAACTACCGTCGCCTTATTGAGCCGCTATTGCGGAAACCACTTCTAAGTTGCCAGTTCAAAGTAGGCCGGCATAGTAGGTGCGTCTGCTACTAACTGTAGTAGCAGACGCCTCCATTCAAGGACCGCACTTCAGCTTAACATTAGGCGAAGTGCTGGCATATGTCGAGTTACAATAAAAAAAACGTTGCTAGAGCCGTGTTCAAGAGAATACGCGTTATTCTAACTACCCGTACTTGCTCCTAAAATAATCTTAATATCCGTTTTTTTATTCTAATAACAAGCCTAACCTTTACTTAATAATGATTTATTATTTAGTATTCTTTGTTGTTATGTTCCATAATTATTAGAATAGTAAGATAATAATAGTAAACAAAATAGTAATCGAAACACGATTACTGCACTCATTGTAATAATAGCTAATGCATTTTGTGTTTAATTGTATTTATGTACTCTGAACACAACAAATATATGCGAGTTTATTGAACTTCCATTGTGTAGCTATTCAATTTGATTCAATACAAACTCCAAACAAATTAGGTGTAACAATGGTGACGTAAACACGGCCGTCATAATCCCTGTTTAACTATACACTTACAAACCTGTACATAATAAACGCAACTATTAAGTCAATAGGTGACAGTCGCGAAACCTGCTCCTCACCCTCCTTAATATGACGGAGACGTCTCACAACTTTTACTACTTTCACTCTCTCCGATGAAACAAGCATTACGCAAGATACGAGAGCCGGTCGGTGCACTTCCACGGATGTGACACTAATTAAGATGAGAGAAACCATAACCAGGCTCCCTCGGGTTGCCGCATTTGACGACAGCCGTGGCGTATAGGTTAGCACACCAGTTACGCGGAGTCCTGGATTCGATTCCCAGTCAGAGAAAATATTTCATAGCTATTATTTGTAATATTTAATAATTTGTTTAATTTACAAAATATTTTTTAATTAAAAAAAAAGAGCCGGATATGTCCTAGTCTGGTATACAGACCGTGAAGTGATTTAGTCGCGTTTCGGTATTAGCTTTCAAGTTTCCGGTTCCAACCAGGCCGACATAGTGGATATGACTTCTACTTACAGTTATTTAACTGTAATAGAAGTCACCATGGACCACACTTTAGCTTGGCAATAGGCGGAGTGCTGTCATATGTAGTCACAATAAAAAAACTTTTGTGAAACGTAATGCATACACATCCTTGTGGCTGACTAATGACAGATTGGACAAAAATGAAAGTGAACACTGTTTCGGTTAGACTATAGTGGGTCAGCGGAGTAGGGCAGAGGGGTCGTCGCCCGCGCAGCCTCGCGAGGTGAAAGTGGTCCCCGTAGTCCCCCCCCTCTCGCGGCCCAACCAATGAAGGCAAAGCATACCATCGCCTTGTCTGCGCACGCGCCGGCTTTTTGCAACTTGGCCATGGAACCTATTACGGGAACTGCGAAATAACTTGAGCTGGAAATTTAAATTGTAGACATGTTTATAAGTATATTTGTTACGTTTAAAGAGTGGTAGGCAGTGGTGCCCAGTCTGTGGTGCCCAGGTGCCACTTCACCGTGACGTGAAGTGACTTTCGGGTTTCAGCTTGTAAATTGGCGATTTCAACTAGGCCGGCATAGTGGATGTGACTGCTACTTACAGCTATTTAACTGTAGTAGTAGTTACCAGTTTAACATCAGGCGGGTTCTGTGTCAGTTACTGAATTGAACAGAAATTGTAAACTCTATCATTTGTCACATTTCGTATTAAATGACGAAACCTTTCTTTCTTCAAGCGTCTCATTCCTAAAGTAGAGCATCAAGTCAGGAAATAGAAATAGCGACAGTCGCGATAACTCTCAAAATTAGGCCAACACGGCGCTTCGCTTTCAGTTTATGAAAAACATAATAGGAAAACGAAATGAAACGAAACGAAACGAAAACTAAATGAATAGAGATGTCAACCAACAATAAGGTCAAACAACTTTAAATTATAATTGAAAACACTTTATGAGCAGAATAGTAAAGTTAGAGAAACACAAATAAGTTTATGTAAGCGGTCTGCAAACGTTGATTGAATAGTATTCGTTCATGTACATACGTTATGTAAAAGTAGTACTCGTAAGCGTGACACGTCCGATGCCTGCCCGCTTTCGCTATTCGATACATTTTCTATAAAATATCCTAGTCATCGGAATTGATAAGCTATTAAGCTTTAATATTCACATTTACAACTATTACTGTCCAATTATTCTTTTGTTCAATTTATGGTAACAAAGAGATAATTGAGACATGCTTTCGAGTTTATTAAGTCATATTGTATAGTAAAAGTTACTGTTTTAGGGATGTTTAAGAGTGAAAGTAATTTGCCAAGTCTGACTCAGTCAACCACTCAAATAAGAGTGGTAGGCAGTGGTACCCAGTCTGCCGATCCGGGGTAGTACCACCACTTACAAGTATACAGACCGTGAAGTGATTTGGTCACGTTTCGGGATCAGCTTGTAAGTTGCCGGTTCCATCTGGGCCGGAATAGTGGATGTGATTGCTACTCACAGTATTGTAGTAGCAGAATTGTAGTAGCAGTGACATTCATTCATGGACCACACTTCGGCTTAACATCAAGCGGGGTGCTGTCATATGTCGAGTCACAATAAAAAAAAAGTCGCGGTTCGGGATCAGCTTAAAAGTTCCAACTAGGCCGGTATAATCAATGCGAGTCTTACTGACAGTTATTAGACTGTTGTGACTGTTGCCTTCATTCATAGACCACTCTCCAGCTTAACATCAGAATAATATATTTTGAGCCACGATAAAAAAATAATTATGAAGTAAAACTTTATTTGAAGTGTAATTGACACACAAATACAGCTTTTAATTAAAAAATGATATATTTTCTTGCGTTTGTTAATTGCCAAGCAATAATATTTATTTTGGTTGAGATATTGGTCTATTGCAAAATATAGTTGAACAAAGAAAGCGTCAGAGACGGTGGCAACTGAGCGCGGGCCGGCCTTGCAGAGTTCGTCGACCGACTTTTGCCAACTCGCAAGGTTTCGCCAATCGCGCGCCTCTCAACTCGCTCCAGGATATTGGCAATTCTGCGCTATCAGCGCTACAACGCTACAACAGCCCGTTGTCCTTTGACTTTATTAACACTGAAGGTTTAAATGGAATTTACTGATTATACTTATTCAGAGAATGGAAGTAATTTATTCAAGTGTTCTTATCGTATTTATAGATTAATAGATATTTATTAAATAAAACAAAGGTCGATCACGACATTAAATATTTATTTATTTACTTTGTTATATGGTTTGGTGAAGTAGGACAAGGATTGACAAAGGAATGCTTCGATGATTTGGGCACATGGAAAGGATGAGTGAAAGTAGATTGACGAAAGGAATTTATAAATCTGATTTGCAGACCAGGAGAGTTTTTTCCGACCAAATCGGAAACATCCTCAAGAAAGCTAGGTTGCCTAGTGCCTATAATAGTAGAGCTTGTATGAAAAGAAAAGCTCCATTGTCCCAGTGGGGAAAAGGCGTGACAATTTCATTGATTGATTGATTGTAATGAAGTCTGTAAATATATTCCAGCACAATACAATTTAATACTTGAACAAATGTGGATAAAAACATGTAACGTAAAAAGAGCTTCCTAGAACCTACATACAGTAATGATACTGTACAGAGCGTGGGTTTACGTGAAGACGCCATTAACAAAGACAAAGCTAGGTTATCCATTTTTCATGTCATTTCCTGTGACACAAAAACAAACGATGCATATTCAAGAGCGATTGTGGGTGGTTAAGTGAGGCCCGGAAGAAAAGTATAGCTATTCATTTACATTGAATGTGGCCCTCGCCGACCTCAATACACTCCGGTTAGGAAACACCGTCGCTTTATGTTAATATATTTATGTAACACATTTAACACTTATCATTACAATTGCTTGCCGCCGCGACATTGATTTTATTATACATGTACTTTTATTTATCAATTAAAATACCATTTTTTAATTGTATGCCATACATCATCAACATCATCAGCCAGAACGCGTCCACTGCTGAACATAGGCGTCCGAAATGGCGTTCTAAGGGGGAGCCCTTAGAACGCCATTTCGGACGACAAGATGCCAGTTCATCCACCGGTTATTCGTGACCTTCACTATGTCGTCAGTTCACCTAGTGGGAGGTCTACCTACGCTGCGTCTTCCGGTTCGTGGTCTCCACTCTAGAACCTTTCGTCCCATTCCATACAAAAAAATCCATACAAATCTTATAAAATTATTTCAAGTAAATTCAACCGTTAATTTTAATAAGATTGGTAATAAAAAAAAACATCTTCAATTTGGCTCGACATACGACAACACGCCGCCTTATGTTAAGCTGGAGTGCGGTCCATTAATGGAGGTCTCTGCTACTACCTACAGTTAAATATGTAGTAGCAGTCATATTCACTATGCCCTCAGAACACTTAAATTTTCATATGTTTTATTCATATGTTCCGTGACTATGCCGGCATAGTTTGAACCGGCAGTTTACAATCACGAAACGTCACTTGACGGCTTTACGGTCTGTATACTTATAAATGGTGGTGCTACCTTGGATCGGCAGAATTGACACCACTGCTTACCACTCTTAAATTCTGTGTCAGATTCGTGTAATGAAAGCGATAGAGCATTGAATATTTAGATAACAATAACAATGCTATTCTCGATACGATCACAATGCAATTAGAAAGCGAATGAAGAGTGTCGCTGTGCTGAGCTGTGGCATGCTGCGCCGAGGAAAGCGCGTCCAATCTAAGAAAGTGGATTGGTTGTTGTTGTTGTGAGGGGAGTGCGGGGAGGGGCATTCGCTTGCGTACGCGCATCATCACAAGTGGTACACTTTCGATCTCGACTCACGTCGGAGAGAGTTGCGCGAAAACGAAAGTATTCTGCCATTACGGTCCACTTTCCACGCTCGGGTCAAGCACCTCGTGGACATATCAGCACTCTTCAACTGATTTAATTAGCTGCTGTCCGGAAATAGTACGTTTGTGTGAGAGTTATGTTAATATTGCAAGTGGCTCATATAATTTATAGTATGTAAACATTGTAAGATAGTGAAAGTCGTTTTACATTATTCATCATCATCAGCCAGAAGGCGTCCACTGCTGAATATAGGCCTGCTGAATATATCCCCTTAGAACGCCATTCCGAACGACAAGATGCCAGTTGTATCCACCGGCTTCCTGTGACTTTCACTATGTCGTCAGTCCAGGGGTTTTACATTATTACATATAATACAATAATTTTGTCACATTTGCAGCTTAGTGGTAGGCAGGGGTACCTAGTCTGCTGATCCGAGGTGGCACCACTAATCACAAAATCGTAAGGTTTCTAAGTCGTGTTTCGGGATCAACTTGTAAGTTGCCGGTTCCGACTAGGCCGGCATAGTGGATGTGACTGCTACTTAGTTATTTAACTGTAGTAGCAGTCACCTCTGTTCATATACCGCACTCCAGTTTAACATCAGGCGGGGTGCTATAATATGATAGGCCACACAAAAAAAGTAAACTCACATACATAGAGTTTATTAGATTAAGCTTTTATTTACTATGCCTATCCCTGTGAGAAAAGGCGTGACATTGATTGATTTTAGAAAAAAAACCTTAAAAACTTTTAACACATTTTAAGTATTTTGTAAGCAATTTACGTCAAACGTAGCTTACTACGAAAATCGTAGAACGTTTTTTTTATTGTGACTCGACATATGCGAGGTGACTGCTACTGCAGTTAAATAACTGTAAGCGGTACCGGCAACTTACAAGCTGATCCCTAAATACGACTAAGTCATTTCACGGTCTGTATACCCGGACCAGCAGACTAGGCACCACTGCCTACCACTCTTTAAAGTGACAAATACCAAATACTTTTTCCTTCTGATAAAGTTTAAAGATAATGCAATCGTGTCATTGAGTAAAAACACAAAGAACATTATATTTATGAATCCACTTCACCCATATTATTTACCTTCAAATGAACGTAATATGGAGAAATGTAGAACTCGCTACATGCTATTGGATGCAATAGGGAGTCGAACCGGGGTCGTCGACCGCTACTGACGTCAACGGTGACCTGATGCTGGGGGTGTAAGGTGGCAGCAACCCCTACGCCACCCCTAGCTTACCACTTTAGTGCTATGACCTCGGAGCTTTATACTCTAATGCAATTTTTATATGCAGTCTACATTTTAAGTTTCTACTTTTCATTTTATGATACAATTTTATTATTTATTATAATTTGTGTATAATGCGATTATTACGGAATTAATTCATTAAAATACTACAAAAAATATTTGAATCAGTGTTTAAATATTTGTATACAGTCAAACGGCATTTTGTTGTACTAAATTAACTTAAAACATGTTCAATGCCTGTCTAAAGCGCGTTTAATTTTTTGTTGTTACCACTTGTAATTGAGGATGAATTATTTATGTAAATGCAATCCTTGGCCTATTCATTGGATGTGTGGTCTTAACCCAATTTGCCAATTGAGCATTGTTCATTTAGCCCGTTCATACACAGCGAAATTCAGTCATGTTTCATGCGACTTGGGTAATTGGTGGCTAATTTTAATTCCGTTGTAGTTTTTTTATGTTAAGCTGAAGATCGAATTAGCTATCAAACACCCAAAATTCAATAGCTTCGCTTGATTTTGTTTGCCTGTGGATGTACGGCCTTAGTGGGAGCAGTCTGGTATTATTTTTAACGACTCTGTAATAATAGGTCATACATAATTTATAATTTGCGTTATAGTAATCATGTTTTTAGGTCGGTTTAAGAATTTATAATTGTTATTCTTTAATATAACATGTCGCGGAATATGTTATACCTATATATTTTTATTGTATTTTGACATCTATCAATCAATCAAATTGTCACGCCTTTTTCCCACAGGCAGAGCCAATGGAGCGCCACCTACAGAAAGCTAGGTTGCCTAGAACGAAGAGAATTTTGAATGTGAAGGAAGCGAGGGAGTTGTGTCAGGATCGTGGCAAATGGCGCTCCATTGTCTCTGCCTATCCCTGTGGGAAAAAAGCGTGCCATTTTTTATATATTTTATTTTTTATTTACATTCTTTTGCTAATATGCAACCAATTACAAATATGAGCAACATTCAAATACATACAAATATTAAAACTATACAATTACAATTAATTACATACTAAATTAAATGCAGAGGTAAACTTTATAAGAAACCTTCAATAAATTGTTTAAAATTCCTTATTAAATATATTGATTTGGATGAAATGTACAATTTATTGCACCATAAATCTTTAACTATATTGTAAACCACATAAATACATACTTTATTGATACAACTAGTTGAAATTGCGCCAAGGAAATGAAACCACCACGTCACTATTGCCCTTGCTGCGAATAACCACAACGATATACAATATACGACCCATAACTGTTTTTATATCTATTATTTATTTTATAATAGGAGTTTTCTAAATATTCCGGTTACAATTAGGCCGGCATAGTGGATGCAACTGCTACTTGCATATGTTGAGCCAGTAAGCCATAAGATATAAAAAATGTAAAAAAAAGTGACTCAAATAAACGACTTAGTTAGCTTATTCGCCATCACTATACTGGCCATTTGTTTGATTCCACTATATTGTATGACATCCAATATTGGACCACACTCCAGCTTAACAGCAAGCGGGGTGCTGTCCTATGTCCAGTCAATTTTTTTTACAATATGCGGACTCTAGGCATTACCTACCATCCAAAAGCGGTTGCGTTAACCGGGAAAAGTGCAATGAAGATTAGGAAATAAATAAAAATAATATAACTATATTTAAGGTAAAATAACCAAGTTTAAAAATATATTGATACATACATTTGCATAAATAAATACGTTCCATAAAATCATTAATAAATAAACAAAAACTACTTTTATTTTTTTACATTTCTATATTTAGTTACTAAAGTGCTTGTTATAGAAATAGGACAACCAAAGTACACATATCAAAGACACATTGGTACCGGCAAGTGGTTTTGAACCTGTACTCTTAGTCTGCGTGACCATTGCACTGCCACTACACCACGGTCGCCTTATACAAAACATACATATTTATAATGATTTATTTATTAAAAAATGTACCTAAACAATAATTATCTAGTAAATGCATTATGCAGTTATTGTTGTTAATGTGGTGGTGATGGCAATATCCATGAGGAGCAGCGTATCCAAGGGAAGTAGCTCGTCCCCGCAGCTTAAGGGTTGCACGGCAGATCCGCGTCGGCGCGCGCTAAGTTCTGTGTTCGCGCGCCATTCGTGCCTACGTCGCCGGCGATCGCACCCGCCGCCCGCTCGGCTGTTCTGTCGTTGTTTACGTGCCGGCTTATGCGAGTGTTCGACGATATGACGATTACTGAATGGAGACATGTGGAACCCTATGAGCACGCGCCAGAGCAACCACCTCCACAGCAGGATGACTCCGATGAGCTGCTCGGCAGGGTGATGGCAGGTGAGACCTTAAACTGACAATGAGAACAATTTTCTCAGTGATTGTCCATTGCTTATGCATGACTTTAAAATGTTACAATTTCAGTTTTTTTTTGTGATCACGTGTAGTGAATTTATAAAGTGAAACATGGCGTTTTGTGTAAATCTAAATATACTTATTATTAAAATATATTTTCGCTTTTCGCTAAAGTATAATAGGGTAGTGACTGGGGGGAGGGGTGCGGTGAGGGGATGGGAAGGAGTTCGTTCAGATCTGGGTCAAGCAGAGTTCGTTGCCCTCGGCCTTCCCGCCAATATTAGACGGCGCTAATCACCGCGCGAGCTATACAGGCCTGTACTCGGCCGCATCGCATTGAATAATGAACATTATTTTCATGAATGAGTTAAAGTTCAGTATACCTTATTATTGGTGTTCTTACACCTATATGATTACTATTTACAAAATGGGTTTGTTACATAATTGAATGAATTAACAGCACAATAGCTGTTAATTGAATGCACAAATATTGAATGGAACAAACAACGAATTAGTCAATATGGATTGCATTATATTTCTATAAGAACAGTGAGTCTCTGGTGCGAAGACATCACGGCCGAGTCATGTTTCGCAAGCGGGCCCATCGCTGAATGCCATTTTATTTTGGAGGCCGCGCGCGCACGCCGAGGGCCCGCGGTCATCGGCCCCGCGCTCTATCTAGGTCGACTCAGAATAACCTAGCGCCGATACTCTACGCTAATAATAATCGGAGCGGAGCCTTGAAACATCTTGCCGTCTTTTTCTCTCCCGTGTCGACTCGCATTCGAATGTACGCTCTGTTCCTTTCGCAACATACCAAGTATTCCTTGCAGGCAAGTGTTTGCGTATACATTGTCTCTTTTCTTTACATTGCTGCTCCGGGTGCCAGAACGGTTTGAGTAGAAGTTTCTAGACTTCATGTGGCACTATGACTATGAATAGATTTACATAACACCTGACTTACATTCTGTTACTTTAACATTAGACCCACATGGATTTTGGTTATGTGCCAAATTGTTTGCAAGTTAATCTTTCATTGTTACAATAAACAAAAGACAATCTAATAGTTAAATTATTTATTATAACACCTATACAATAATAAATTCATTTTTTAAATAATAAACGCCCTACCTAAATAACGCCCTATAATTTAAAAAAAGTTTTCCTTAATAATAATACAACTCTTTTTATTAGACATACTCGAATGATCAAATCCTAAACCCTCTAAACACATTACAATACAAAAACAATAAAAAAAACTAAAGAAATCTATTAATATACTATGATACAGCATGAATATATGAAGCGATTACTATACTCGTAGCCGCTAGCGGGTTGCGACGGCCGGGGAGGGCAATTGCGACCAAGGTCCCCAGTTCGTCGACCCGCCGCAACAACTGGGTCATGCCTCCATTCCCTCCCCACCTCACGCCGCACACAGCTACACACCAAGCTGCAAATAACTGTTGCAAACTTAACGATGTTGCACGTCACCAATAGATTAAAGATAACGTCTAATTAATTGATTACTATTTTCAAAATATAAATTATTTTTTTAATGTCGCTCGACATATGACAGTACCCAGCCTATTGTTAAGCTGGAGTGCGATCCATGAATGAAGGCGACTGCTACTACAGTTAAATAATTGCAAGAAGCAGCATCAACCACCACTATGCCGCTTTCTTTTTCAGTATTAGGTTTCAGTGGTACTTTTCTACAAGTATCTAAATATGATTCATTCTTGCTTTTTATTCAGATTGAATATTTCTGAATATTATTTACTTATCTAATATTTTACATATTAGATAAGGAGGACCATTGTTCTTTTTCATAAAATTTGTTTCGGAAAATTCGTTTTAAAGTCAAAATAAAAAAGGCAATGTTAACATTGCATTTGATAGGTACTTTGTTATAATCCTTTCTTCTATTTGTTACCTACTATGACGTAAGTGACAGACAATTGATAACAATGACAATACAATTGAATAACGAAACCATAAAAAGTAACAAAGTAGGGCGGGCAGACAAATTTTATAAGACACCAAATAGACATCCTTTAACAATTATGTAATCTATTAAGACTCGTTTAAAACATCAAACATAAAGGTCTCTACAAAAAATATTTAAAACAATGTTGAAATATTTCTTTACAGTAAAATGTCATTATGAGGTATTAACTAAATTGTTTAAAAACGTGTTTAATGTATGTCTAAAGCGTGTTTAATTCAACACGGTAATGTTTAAACATTATGACCAGTTCAAACTACAAAAACAGTTTTAATTTCAATACCTAGAAAAATATCATAAACCACGATAAAACATGAAAAACTGCAATGAAATAATATTTCAGTAACTGTAAAGTGTATAACGTGGGGGGTTAAAGGATACCGTGGGGTTTATGAGTAGGGGTCCTCGAGAGTGGGCACGGGTCGACGTCCGCGCTGCCCTGACCCCAATCCGTGTTCGCGTCACACTACGCGAACGTTACGTACACTCAGCGGAAAATACCCAATGATATTATTTTCACAACTTCGTAATGAACCATAAGGTCATCTTTTATTTATAAAAAAATATTTAAAGAAACTCCTTACAGAATACAGTCTCTTAGTACTTGATACTTGGTACAGTCAATGATCAAAGGGGACCATGGTGTAGTGGTAGTGCAAAAGTCACGCAAACCGAGAGCACGGGTTCAAAACCACTTGCCGGTACTTTTTGATATATGTACTTTGGTTGTCCTGTTACTATCATACAAGCACTTTAGTTATTAGCTTAATATAGAAACGTAAATAAATAACCTAATAATAAATAACGGGCCGTAAAATAGCGTTGGACACTTAGACTACTAAACTAACATAGACTAAAAAACAACTCTACTAAACACTTGCACTTAACACTGTTAAGTAAAATCTTGCTTTAAACGTTATAAAAATATAAAATCATTAAAATTATAAGACAATTAAGCAATCAAAATGTAGGTAATGCCAACGACCTTTGCTAGGTTAATCGCTACAGCAATAAGATTTTCTGATAATAAAATTAATTCATAGTTCATTATTTTTTTAATTTTATTATACATATCTATACTAAGCTACTAAAGTGCTTGCTTGTATCAAAGGAACAGGACAATCAAAGTACATATATCAAAGATACATTGGTACCGGTGAGTGGTTTCGAAGCCGTGCCAAACGGCTTACGTAGCCATTGCACTGCCACTACACCACGGTCGCCTTTAATGTTATATAGAAACTATTATTATAATTATAAGTATACAGACCGTGAAGTAACTTAGTCACGTTTCGGGATCAGCTTGTAAGAGATGGATATTTGCTTCGGGTCTGGTTATCAAAGAGTGG
The DNA here is from genome assembly GCA_905220615.1 of Tinea trinotella. NCBI lineage: Eukaryota > Metazoa > Arthropoda > Insecta > Lepidoptera > Tineidae > Tinea > Tinea trinotella. The sequence continues at coordinate 6,717,470 of HG992308.1, read as the reverse complement.
TAGGCAGTGGTACCCAGTCTGCCGATCCGGGGTAGTACCACCACTTACAAGTATACAGACCGTGAAGTGATTTGGTCACGTTTCGGGATCAGCTTGTAAGTTGCCGGTTCCATCTAGGCCGGCATAGTGGATGTGATTGCTACTCACAGTTATTGAATTGTAGTAGCAGTGGCATTCATTCATGGACCACACTCCAGCTTAACATCAAGCGGGGTGCTGTCATATGTCGAGTCACAATAAAAAAATAAAAAAAAAAAAAAGTTGCCAGTTTTAACCAGGCTTGTTTCATTCAATATCTCATAGAGGATGAGACTGCTACTTTCAGCTATTTAACTGTAACAGAAGTCTCCTCCATTCATTGGCCGCACTTTAGCTTAACATCATGCAGGGTGCTGTCATATGTCGAGTCACAATTTTTTTTTTTTATTGTGACTCGACTAATGACAGCACCCCGCTTGATGTTAAGCCAAAGTGTGGTCCATGAATGAATGTCACTGCTACTACAATTCAATAACTGTGAGTAGCAATCACATCCACTATGCCGGCCTAGATGGAACCGGCAACTTACAAGCTGATCCCGAAACGTGACCAAATCACTTCACGGTCTGTATACTTGTAAGTGGTGGTACTACCCCGGATCGGCAGACTGGGTACCACTGCCTACCACTCTTTGATAACCAGACCCGAAGCAAATATCCATCTCTTTTTTTTTTATTAACAAATATTTGCAATATTTAATACCATTAAATATTATAAATAAAAGCTATGAAACAAATATTTGCTCCGACCGGGGATCGAACCCGGGACTTTACGCGCAACAAACCAGTCGCTAAACCGTTCGTCCACGCCTGTCGAACGATATATATTTTAAGTCCAAGTTTCTTATGAACTAGTTTATTAAGACTTCATCGTACACTACAAAAAAAATGAGGTAACGAAGCCAACTCGTCTCCAAAAAGTAGGCAGCACCTCCTTCGGTGTGTTGATTTGTGAATCGTGGCTAGGTTAACGGGTAACCGAGAAAAATATTATTAGGAAAATATTCATACAATAAGCCGTACCAAACCAGTAAGGCGACCGTGGTGTAGTGGTAGTGCAATGGTCACTCAAACCGAGAGCACGGGTTTAAAACCACCTGCCGGTAACAATGTATCTTTGATTTTTTTTAACATTTCTATACTAAGCTACTTAAGTGCTTGAATCATAGAAACAGGACAACCAAAGTACATATATCAAAGATACATTGGTACCGGTGCAATGGTTACGCTCTCGGTTTGCGTAACCATTGCACTGCCACTACACCACGGTAGCCTTTAATTGGACTGTGTATCTATTAAAAATAATAATATTTATGTTCAATAAATCAATCAAATTGTCACGCCTTTTTCCCACAGGGATAGGCAGAGACAATGGAGCGCCACTTACCACGATCCTTACACAACTCCCTTGCTTCCTTCACATCCACAATTCTCCTCATACAGGCCCTGTGGTTATGGGCACTAGGCAATTTAGCTTTGTTAAATACGGAAAATGATCTTTGATATTAAGCTACAGTGCTCTTTATGAATAGATTTCACTTTTAAGAGTGGTAGGCAGTGGTACCCAGTCTGCCTATCCAGGGTAGTACCACAACTTACAAGTATACAAACCGTGAAGTGATTTGGTCGCGTTTCGGGATCAGCTTTTAAGTTGCCGGTTCTAAGTTGCCCTTAACTAGGCCGACATAGTGGATGTGATTGCTACTCACAGTTATTGAATTGTAGTAGCAGTGACATCCATTCATGGACCACACTCCAGCTTAGCATCAAGCGAGGTGCAGTCATAATGTCGAGTCACAATAAAAAAGTCTCCTTAATTAACAAAGGATCCGTGTCATAGGCAAATGGTATATTTTTTTATTGTGACACGACATCTGACCTGACCTGACATCCCACCTGATGATAAAAGATGAGGACAGATGAGGAGGAGTTCCAAGAGTGACGACGACTGAGAAAACCGAGTTTGTTCACGGCTGCCTCAGTCGCCGTCACTATGGAGAGAACACATGTTATGTATTGGTTACGCGGTGGTACGTTACATATGAGTGAGTGCATAAACGTACGGTTGCATCGGTTGACGTTATGCGCCCGCTTATGTAAGGGTGTTGCATTGCGATCGCACGCACGGTAAAATAATTGCCGTTCATAAAATTGACGTATATAATACTAATAGGGACTTACCCGTACTTTAAAAAAATAATTATTTATAATTTTTTTTTTTTTTATTGTGGCTCGACATATGACAGCACCCCGCTTGATTTTAAGCCAAAGTGTGGTCCATCAATGAATGCCACTGCTACTACAATTCAATAACTGTGAGTAGCAATCACATCCACTATGCCGGCCTAGATGGAACCGGCAACTTACAAGCTGATCCCGAAACGTGACCAAATCACTTCACGGTCTGTATACTTGTAAGTGGTGGTACTACCCTGGATCGGCAGATTGGGTACCACTGCCTACCACTCTTGATCATAAATAATCATAAAAGTACTAAAAAATGAATTAAACATTCTATGCAGCTTACTATCACGTTTATTTTGGTTTTGATTTTACATTTTTTTTATTATTCCGACGTTTTGAGAGCTTTGCAGCCATCGTGGTCACGGAGAGACTGAGGTGTTGGTCGTCCTATTGATTGGTGCTGTTATTGTTTCCAAAACTACCCTGTTTGATGTTTTGATTTTGTTTTTCTGTTTCCGGTTTAATTTTTTTTTTGCAATAATCACTGACGGTGTCACTAGATTTAGTTTGGCAGTTTGCTGGACTTGAGACTTGGGTATTATGGGGTCCCAGGTGTTAGATAATAGTAAGCCGCATAAAATTTGTTTAATTCATTAATGTTCGCGCAAAATCTAAGAAAATAGTAGTAAAAAAGTCAAAAATACAACTTGAGTTCGGTCCATGAGTAGAGGTGATAAAATGCTACTATATGCGCATAAACCTCAATCAAATTAAGTGACTCAATTGCGTTTCGGGTTCTGTTTAAAAGTTGCCAGTATTCATCCGGGATGCGAATACTATAGCAGACAACTGGCCGTGGCAGCATTAAGCTGTTAAATAATAAAATGAATCAACCTACACAATAGACTGGTAGAGTAATAAAATTTCAATAAAGCTATTAAGAATATTGATTAATAACTATGTCAGTTTAAAAACAATAAATCTGGTTTAAATTTAAACTATGACGTTTATTGGTAAAGTGAACGTTTACTTTATAAGGCTATTGTTAGTTTGAATCACATGGTCTTTTGGATATATTTATTAATAGCCTAATTAAGTTATAATGAAGTTTAATAAAATATATATTTAATTGACAACAAACTTTCTCTCCTTCGCTTATATTTGTATATAATTATAAGTATTAAATTAATAAATTTTTGCTCCCTAAGACACAAATTCTTTTATGCGAAAAATATACTAGGGGCAGCCGTGAAGACTCGGTTTTTGCAGTCGTCGGCACTCTTGGACCTCTTCTTGCTTACCATCAAGCGGGTCGAGGTCAGATCTCGATTCACATAATAAAAAAAATAGGTAAAATTATTTAATAAATAATAATATATTTTTAGAATCTCATCGCAATATTTATCACTTTATTAAATTATTTCTAATGAAATTAGAACATCCCAAAAATTTAAGTTATATTTTTCAAAAATTCTAAATATATAAAAAAAAATGTAATGAGTATTGTGTGGTGACCTAGATGATTTCGGGAGGCTATATAGTCCTCGGCGGCCTACGTGCTCTAAATAACACTCCGAGTAGGTTACGGAACGGCCGGGGTCGGTGAACTCAGCGAGGCTGAGCGTACCCGCCGAACTTTCCAGGTCCCCACCGAAGCCAACCGTGGCGAAATTACGCCGCACCTATTCTGGAACAAAACCTGCATTAATTAGAATTTAATACTCTAAATTCAAAAATTTTACATTTTTATGTCAAAAAAACTTTATTCATTATTTACATTATTATGTCATTAGTATAAGTATAGTCAAATTTTTTCCTAACAGTTCAATATTTATCAGAAAATAGTTAAATAATAAGTTAATTCAATCAATCAATCAATCAGTCAATCAAATTGTCACGCCTTTTACCCGCAGGCATAGGCAAAAACAATGGAGCGTTACTTGCCACGATCCTGACACGACTAAAGTTAATTATAGTTAGTTAATATTAATTTAAATATAGTTCAATTAATTAAACGAAAATAATCACATATTTTCTATATAATCCAATACAATGAATATAAATGCAAAAATAAAGCCTCCAATAGGATTATACAAAATCAAAAGAAATGAGAACTCAAAGAAAAAATAATAAATACATTAATATACACAAGAAGTGTATATATGTATACATAAAATCTACATACTCTATTGTATATACATAATCTATTATTTAATTGTTAAGTACCTAAAATTGTATTTAATTTCAAAAACAATAAATACTTAAGAATTGCGTGTGTACTGTTTTTCATTAAACTATTACGAAAAACTTGAAAAGTAAAACGTTTTATTTATTCGAATCGTCTACGAAGCTCCGAGCGGTCGTAGCAGTAAGTCAACTCATTCAGCGCCATCTACCGCCGAGTAGTGGAGTTACAGCTACCGATAGATGGCGTTAGTTGTCTCTATCCTAATAGGAAATGCTCGAATTAGACCCTAATTAAAAATGTACTAACATGATATTTGTAAATAAATGGTGATAATTGGAATGTTTGTTGACTAAATATGGTTTCGTAATCCATAGACCATAAAATAATGAATAATTAAAAAGGTTGCCTAGTGCCCATAACCATAGAGCTTGTATAAAGAGAATTGTGGATGTGAAGAAAGCGAGAGAGTTGTGCCAGGATAGTGGCAAGTGGCGCTCCATTGTTTTTGCCTATCCCTATGGGAAAAAGGCGTGACAAATTGATTGATTGATTGAATTTTTATGTTATTGTTTGCTTATGCTTAGAAGTATAGAAGAGTGTTGGGCGACAGAGTTGATCAATTGTACAACCATTTTCAAGTGTACAGACCGAGGAGTGAGGCATATCAGTTACGACTGCTACTTCATGGACGGCCTTCAGCCTAACATCATTTTTAACATTAAAATTGGAAAGTATATTTAATGACAGAAATGAAATGAAATTAATATACCTATATGGGAAATATTTGAGGGAGTTGTGTTAGGTTCGTGGCTAAGTAGCGCTCCATTGTCTCTGCCTATCCCTATCGGAAAAAAGACGTGACAATCTGATTGATTGATATATCGGAAATAAATTATCGAAGTGTAGAAGTTAATAAATAATTTTAATATCAGTAATAATAGTAAGTAGTTTATTTAAACAGTAGATATTAAATGTGAAAACCACAGAACTAAATAATTTTCTATTAGAGCAAAGTGTATAAATAGAGCTATTGAATGCGAGCGGGGTTCACAGTAGGATGGGGAGGGCAACTTGTGACCGTGAACTCTTGTGCGCCGATGAAACCTCAACTATTCGCGCAGCTTACCCTACCTTACCCCTCTACTCTGATACTCTCCTCTTCTTTCATACCCTCAACCAATACGATTTTTTATAAAATAAATTAAATTTTATAAAAAACTAATACTGAATAATACTAAATAAATACTAATACTGAAAATTAATACAAAGGTTTGTTTACTGAATCAAACAAATTTTACGCAGCTTACTATCGCGTTTATTTTGGTTTAGATTTTACACGCAATGATGTTCGCGCAAAATCTAAGAAAATACTAGGTTTGTTTACCTTAGATTATTTTTATACATTTCTATACTAAGCTACTGAACGTGCTTGTATCATAGAAACAGAACGACCAATGGTACAGGCAAGTGGTTTTGAAATCGCTAACCGCTCGGCTACGCCTGTCGTCAAAAATATGGCCTTATGGGAGGGAGGTCTCTTGAACAAATCTAATCAAAATAATATATTGACGAAAAAGGACATCATTCATTTTGGGCTTTTATGTACTACTTTTGTAATGTCCAATGATGACAAAATATATAAATGGTAGTTTCGATACTTGTATTGATAAAAATAATAACAATTTTGCTTTTAATTGCTGTGCAAGTGAATTATTTGGAAAATAATATATGGATTTTGTATTATCTGTCCATTAACGCCATTTTTTGTTCTTCTTTGAACTGTCATAATTATAGTTTGATCCTTTTGCACACCTAAACTATGCAAAATAAAGGATATATTCCAATTAGATTGTAATCTTCGTACATTAAACTATTTTAAAATGCATATTAAACTGTTAATACAATTAAGCCCAAGTCCCTATACAAAATGAATGATGTCCTTTAATGTGATAGATTGTTTTTATAACAACGTAGATCGTTTTTATATCAAAATAAAATATTTATGTTCTTTTTTCTTTTTGTAATTATAAAATTTATTTTCGCACAGGGATGTTTAAATGTTTTTTTTTTAATGTTAAGGCATTATTTACGTTATGGTTTAAAAAACAAAATAGTCGTTGAAAGTACTAAATGAGACAGGGGTGAATTACCGACGGCTACGTTGAATAGGGGTTAAAAATATGACGTGACTGCACGCATGCGCGACTGCGGTCACGTCACAAACTATTCCCATTTTCCCGCCAAATGCCCGTCACAACTGTCCCCGAACTCCCGCGTCACCAGTGTTTACGTTGCAAGTGACAACTTATTCACAAAGTCGTAACTTATAATTTTTAACTTACTTGTCACTTATCACTTAACACTTGACAGTAAATTGGTCTTTAATGAAAGTGCACGTAATGTCAAAACAAGTGAACATCGACGACATGCAATCAATCATACAAGTGGCAGGTGAGAGCTATTAAATCATTTTCTATTTATGCTTGTTAATAAAATAAATTTAATTAAAGTTACAAATATCATGTGCCTTAGTAGGTACATATAATAAACCATCACTTTCCACGATACTAACACAACACTCTTGCTCCCTCAAAAACATAAATTCTCTTCATAGAGAGTCAGTCTATGGTCATGAGCACTGCAAAGAGTGCTTGCTCTTTTAAGAATGTCCTCGATTTGATCATGGAACATTCTTCTGGGCCGTCTCCATTTTATCTTTCCAATATACAACTAAAAATAAAAGTAAGAAAAGTTAAGTTCTTGGGAAAAAGTTAGATTCATCTTTTGTTTATTAAACAATCTATTCGTCTCCATGGCAACCAATCCCGGCTGCTATACGTTTACGTTAAAACAATGAATGAAATGTTTACATACACAAACTCACGCGACATTCTCTTCGCCATTATCACTTTCAATGCCTTCTATATTCATCATTACAATATAAATATAAACGTTATCTCGCAGACAGGAAACTAACTGGATTGCATGCAAAACATTTTAAAATTAAACATTACTTTATATTTAAAATTGTATTTTAAACAACGAAAGTGCTTGTATTATAGAAACAGAACATCAAAAGTACATAAATATGCAAGATACATTGGTACTGGCAAGTGGGTTTGAACCCGTGTTTTCGATTTGCTTGACTACTACACCACGATTGATTATAGGTCTAATATCTATAATAATTGTAAAAAAGGCAATTGAATCCAATTAACTAATAAAGTCGAGTGTTGGCAATTATTTTTACACAAAAACCTGTGTAATTTGTAAACAATTATGTGTAATTTATTAGGTAACCGGTGGTAATAGTCCGACACAGATGCCTTCGAGTGAATAGATGCGTACGCGACATGGATATCAACGTGTCGAGGGTGCATCGCTCCCGGCGCCGCAGTGTCGTCGCACTGCATATAGGCCACTGCACGCGAATACCCGCGCGACCCTTCCTCGTCTCCACCCCCCACCAGCCCGCTGCACCTCGCGCTTTTCCATTTTCATCGTACTACTTCCCCACTAGCTAATGCCAAAGCGATGCCGTAATAAATATCACTCCAAACCTTTCTCTAAACAAGGTTTTTTTTTTCAAGATGTTTTTATTTTTTAATTGTGATTTGACATCTGTTCTCGACTTACCAGATGGTAAGCAAGGGGAGGTCCAAAAGTGTTAATGACTGAAAATACCGACTCAGGTATACCGGGCAAAATTTTTTTTTATAACTTTTATATCATCTATTCGTTTATTTATTATGCTGTATGACTTCAATCGACCTGGTATTGAATTGTAGTATGATTAGTAGCATTCTCATCTACTATGCCGGCATTACTAAATTCCTGAAATTCAATGACTTCCCGGTCTTTTGAAAGTAGTGGTTGGTGTTGGTTACATAATACTTTGAATATGTTTTTTAATTTTATTGTACATTTCTATACTAAGCTACTCAAGTGTTTGTATCATAGAAACAGGACAATCAAAGTACATATATCAAAGATACATTGGTACCGGTGAGTGGTTTCGAACCCGTGCCACTCGGCTTACGTAGCCATTGCATTGCCACTACACCACGGTCGCCTCGATTATTAATTATTGGCTTCCATTATTAATAGTTATAAATAGTATATAACCTAATACTAATAGGTGACTCATATTGTTAGAAACATATTTTATTTGGGATAGATAATGAGTCGATGGCGAAGATTAGCTGAACATCGCGAAGTGCTTAGTGTCCTGCCGCGTGTGAGTTCAAAGAGCTCTCAAAGCTCCCAGAAGCGAAAGAGCTTTAGTGTACGCAGTTTAGTACGAAGTTTATTTATTGCGATCGTGGTAAAGAGTGATGTAGTTACAAGTTCTCGCGGTCGTTGGCCGTTGATGCGTGCACGACTCCCCTATATAGCTAACAAAGTTCTATTTCCTCCGTAATTTATTCGCATTTTTCGCTGTCAATACGATTATAAAGTATAGTTAACCTATTATTGTAACATATTTTATTAATTAATATTTTATGATAATTAAACAATTCTTTGGTAGGTTATATGAATGCGTGAACGCGGAAATGGGCCTATGCCGTTAGGTAACTGTATGGGTCTAGTCTAGAACAATCCTGAGCACGGACTTAGTCGATAGGATTCCGATATAAAACGATAGGATCCTTATTACATGACTTGAATTTATTAGTTTGACTTATGGAATAACAACTTGGATTGTATTAACTTTTACATTGACTTATTGGCATTAGTGACGACGACTGAAGCAACTTTAAACTGAATCGGACTTTTAAGTCGTCGGCGCTCTTAGTCTTTTAATTGCTTATCATCAGGTAAGTCGATGTCAGATGTAGCATCACAATCAATATAAAATAGATGTTTTCCTAAAATTAATTTATTTAATTGGTAGCTTTCATAAAAATGAAATATCGTCTGTTTGTGTATCTATTATTCTTTTGTGTAGATATGTATATCTAAAACGCGATGTGGAGATTGTGGAGAAAATTTCGAATTTTCCGTGTCTTTATTTAAGTAACCCCTAGTAAATAAAGAAGTAGGTTGTTGAGTCTTAAGAGTGGTTAGGGCGGGCGGGTGGTTTGTAAGGGTGAACGACCGGCGTCGTGTCGTCGCACTGTCGTGTCTAAACCCCGCACGTAGCCTAGCTCCCACACTTTAAACTCATATAATAACACATAATTGTCATATGCTTATGAAACTTGCCTTTCAAGTCGCAACTAATCGTTCATGAATGGGATGGAACTTTTAATTATGTAACCAATTACGTTTACCTTTAATAAAAACAATGCTTTTGTTCTTTCTTTTTATTGTTTCCCATATTACATTTTTTAATTAAATGTTTTACGTATTTTGTTATTGTAACGCGACATGATACGTCCCCGAGCGCCGATGACTGAAAAAAAACGACTTTGTTTACAGTTGCCTCAGTTGGAGTCACTATGCTACGAAAAACGTTACAAAGAACCCCTGTTTGACAATTGTACACTATTTCCTTAAATGTTTTCCATTGAATATAGTCATGATATTTTATCTATAAGCTTAGCGATTATCGTTTTTCGTTCAATATTGAAGGCAAGTCAATTACCCCGAGGCTGACGTAAAAAATGTCCTTGTAGCGAATCTACAAACACATTTGTTCAAATATAGTTCTGCGGTTAGGTCGATCACCTCTACCATTGCTAACACGCAATTAGATCTCTAGATTTGTTATACGTGGTACCTTTTACTATAATAGTGTGGGTGAATAAATGACATAACGTTACTGCGCATTAAATTAATCCAAAACTGTAATCAATCTCGAGCGTTGGACGACAAAAGAATAATAGCTGGTTAAGTATTACCATATGAAAACAACCAATTGTTATAAAGTTTTTTCCTTGCTAATTATAATGGTCACCAGATTATTTAGAACTTTCACGAAGTGCTTTAATACAAGAGATCTTAAATACATTAGGAACATTAAAATCAAACATTTGGATAACCTTTATGCTCGAATTACCAAAGAATTAAACATATTTATGGACTGTTGGAACAAATAAGTCCCTATCAGTGACATACATAGCAGCAGGCATATCACTCGGTGATAAAGCGAACAACATCGCCTCGGTACATTGACCCAGAATTATATAAAAATGTCCTCGATTGTGATAGCGTGGCGTATTTGACAGTGACATTCTACTTGCTGATCACATTATATAACATTTTAATATTTCATGTAATCTAACTAATACAAAAAAACAAGACCAACTAACCCCAAAAGAAGATGTTAATAGACAATTAATATCGATAAGAGAAAAAAAAAAGAAAATTAACTAAAATACATTATTAAAAGGAGTCCCTTTAGGCAAGGTTCCGAAGATACTGGCAGCGTTCCCCCTTTGAATAGCTAGACTAATTCTTTGTCCGAGGTAGCTGCCAACTCTTCGGTCTCCTGTGATGTCGACTAACCTTTTTGATATTTCCTTAAAAAGCCTTAAAGCGCTAGGACCCCACGGACCAAGGGTCTCGACACCGAATGGGACAAAATCATACTCGGAGCCTAGACCCCTGTATTTGCACGCTTTAGCTTTTTCAGCCGCTTCACAAGCCGCACCAGCTCTGCTGTTGGTTCCATGTAGATGGGAAGGTGCCAGCGTGTCTGAACAGGTTGCATCCCATACCAGCACCCGGCCCATCTTCCATGGAATCAAACTCATACCATCCGGTCTCTTACCATCATCTCTTGCAATACCAGTCGGCTCAAGTAGACTTGGCACGTTGACGGAGGCAAGAGACCGGCGTATGATATCGTTAAGTGCGGCATGTCTCGAGAAGCGGCCTGCACTTTTTTGGCATGACAGTCCGTGATGTCCTAGCTTGTCGACATCACTGCCACAGGGACATTTATGAGGAGCGCAGACCGGAACCCCAAGCCGTAGACAGGTTGCGATTCGGAGCGTGTCAGGCTCAAGAAATGTTCCTGTATTTGACGAAGGGTACGCGTGAAGCCAGTAGCCGGCCTCATGCGTACCATTAATATCTATCATTATAAACTTTCTAATGGCTAACAAAATAATTGTCGGAAGAACAATTTAAATAAAATTGAACAAAAGCGTGATCACATCGTGGTAAAAACAGAGATTGAGTATCACGCAAGTGTTGTTATTGTAGATCGCGGTGGGGGTCAGAGAAATGGTTGTCGAGTGCTGATCTGTCAACTTTCACGCAAGTTACGTAACACCCGCGAGTAACAACTACTCGAACATTCCAAGTCATCGACCACCAGTCGCTTACGAAATCTACACCCGGACCTTCGGAATTCGACGAAATAATTCCAATTCGGGCCATAAATGTTGTTGCAATCACATCTAATTGTTGACGATGCCATAGAATACTTGTATGACCTGATGCTAAAACGATCAGCGTTTTAGATTATCTAGAAGCGTCATGGTCTACTTTATATAACTTTAAAAGTTTAAGAACTTTCATGACGTAGTCTTTACCACGTGATTGTTGTTTATGTTTATTTTTTCTAACGTGTTGCTTTTCTCTCTATCTTTTTCCTGCTTTGCTTACCCTGTGTTAGGTATTCAGTATTGCAGGCCTATGTTCTAGTGTCTCGGTCAACGTCCTCACTTCACTTACCGTCAGCTTTCACGGCTTCATCTTGTCGCGCAATAGATAATTCTAAACAAACATTATCAAATTTAATAAGTAAACATTGGCATCACAGAAATCGAGGGCATTTATTTTTAGTTAAGATTACCTATTCTTATGATTAGTAATTGTTATTTTGTGTGTTGCAAGTATTTTTATAAATACATTAGTTTCGATTGATATGATTCTTAGTAAGCTAATTAAATTAAAATGTATTTTATACTATTTACCTAATAAAACAACTAGTTTGGCATTTTCTAATGAGGTCGTCAAACCAGTATTGTCCATATAGTTTTGTACTTTATGATAATTACGTTATTTGGTTAACCGTAAGTACATGATTAATTAAATGTCCCTTTATTGTTTAATCTCGTTTGATGAATCAACCTAATTTCATTCTTTTCCCCGAAATATATTATCGCGTGTTTACTTGTTTAGAAGGTCAATACCGACATCACAACATAACTTGTTATTTAGATCACCAATTAATATTTACTCGCTCTATTTACTTTCATCGTTATCTATTTTCTGGGTTAAAAGAAAGCATTTACAAGAATTACATTTATTATATTCAGAAATTCTCTTAGGAGAATAATATGTTATTGTTCCTTCATTGTATATTCAGCTGTTACATGTTTCTTTTATACTTACTATACATTTTGAATACTTTAATGATAAAAGTTAAATCAAAAGATAAAGTAGCTCATATGAATTTATGAAAAAAAAACCTATTTAAGGCAACCGCAGTCCACTTGCAGGTCCCAATGTATCTTTGGTTGTGCTGTTTCTTTAGTAGCTTAATATAGAAATATAAATTTTATAATAATTGTATAAAATTGCAATGATTCATAATACATGTTCAAATTGCCTTAACATAGTTATGAGTTATGTTATGAGTTATGAGTGAAACTCGAACCTCTTACAGAGCACATTTAAACCTAAAAAATATAAATGAATTGATGATATTATCTAGTTGAACGCATTAAGATAGAAGGGGTAAAGCAAACCGTGAGTTGGTGGAGTCCATGACATAAAGATTACTCGTACGCCGGCGTCATTGAACCCGTGTTATTGCGAAACAACGGAAATCGTTGGAGCACCTCCTCTCGTCTCTACCTCCCCGCATCGGCCCCAGACACCTGCTGCGAATTTTTAACTCCTAGATTATAGTTGACATGCGGGTAGACTCTATTGCACGTGTTCTGTATGCGAATGTAAACCTGTCATCGATTATATCATTTCTTTCTAAGAATTTGTTTGCATAACAATCTTTATAATTATTTACTTTTTTTAATATTACTTTCTTTGCCGCACAATGAACAGTGACGTCCCTAAGCGGTTACAATGATCTTTTAATAGAGGAGCGTCAACAAAAGTATTTTATTTATTTATTGTAAACGCCATTGTAATGTATGATAATCCAATTTTCTGATTTAATGGGCAACTACTACATATTTAGAATTAAAATGTTTAAGACTGTAAACGTATAAATGAACATTTTCATACGTTTTTTTTTTCAATAAAACATCTTTAGAAAATTTTGTTTGTGCGGACGGTACCAGGCATTGCGTGCGACCTATAAAGATACGTTACCAGATAGTATTCTGTATAGCTGGGTATATAAGTGTTCTGTGCAGTCAGGGACAATGGCCTCACTGCCTCATTCGCAGGTAGGCTATGGGGTTAAAGAACTCAAATGCACTATATCAAATACCATTGAACTCGTGCTGTCTCCTTCACACTTGTGGTGCAGTACGGGCGCATCGCTCCCGGCTGCGTGTGCGCATTGCGAATATCGAACGATTTGCTCGATCACACGACACAATGCGACAAGTTGCTGAAAGGAGCTACTGGAATGCGAATTTCGAAGGCACTCTCCGATGTGCAGAATGCTCTCGCAGTCCACTACTGTAATTATTCTTTGGCATTTTAATGGTTGAGACACATCCTAAAATAAAGAATGGCCCTTAGTAATCTTACATTAGTTACCACAGCTTTTGATATGAAATGTTGAGTTCCGATAAATCCTAATCTTATCTTGAATATTTGTTTTTATAATATAATTCCTATAACTATGCATTATATCATGTAATATTATGCAAGAGAAAGTCAATCTTCAGTTAACAACGTATTACGCATTAATGAACATTATGTAAGTAAATGAGTGTAAAGTTCAGAGATGGAGCTGCTGAACTTTAATAATATGATGGCGGCTTTCCTTTTGGACTTAATCATTTGGAAATTTAGCCACCCGATCGCTTATCCAGACAATGAACCAGGAACAAGGCTCGTGTTACATAAATATGCAAAGTTTTCTATCTGATAAATTACACCACTTTTGATGATAAACAAGTAGAGAAAAATTTTCGATAAATTCAAGGAGAGAGATAAAATGTCATTGACTTTTGATAATAAAAGCAATTTCAAGTGTGCTCACGTAGGTATGTGTATACACACGTAACCAATTCGTGTTTTACATTTTTCCTTTGTTTAAATTTATAATATTGATTACTTTAATTCCCCAAAACTATTATTTAATTCAAAAGGAGACAAAAGGATTGTATTTTTTTAATGATCGTCAATTTCACGTCATGCTTCCCACAGGAGCACCATTTTTACGATTCTAACACAACGTGTTTCCTTCACATCCATAATAATCTTTATACATAACTCTTTGGCCGTAGATCCCTGTTTTTTTGGGTTTTATGCCTAAACCATCGCAATATACCTTTCTAAATCTTTGTCACTACATCTTCTTTCAAATCACATTTATCGTGGACAAATGTATTTTCACTCTGTCGTTTTTTATTCCAAATAATTCTTGTTATAATAAATAATAATAAAGCAATTAAATTCATAAATAACTTGTGCGACGTTATCGTAGGTCAAACATTAACAATAATAATAAGTCTAAACATAGACATCTTATTTAAATCATTTTATCTTTCAACTGAATATATCAACCATACACGAATATATTATTATAAAATAACATATATCAATCTAAAACTCCCTCTATGGCCTACTTGATGATTTTCGTTGATTTGGTTTGTTGTTATTGAGACGTGACATCTGACTTCGATTTGCCTTATGGTGACTGCCATATGACACCGACCGAAAGAACCGACATGTATTGCATTATATTTATTTTTTCTTAAAAACCATTATTACAGTTCAAAACACAACAGAAATACAAAATTATAGCACTAAACAGAACATAGAAAGACAATGAATATAAAAAATGATATACAATATAGAAGCGCTAAAAACCAATCTCTTCCAAGCAATTAACCGTCCGTGAGGTAGTAAAAAAGATATAACCTATATAAAAATATTTTAAGTAATGAATTGTTTATAATGTAATTATGCGTTGAATATTTTGATGAGGCAGACTTCCCTGAGTGAAAAGTTAGGTGAATCAATATAGGGCACTAGAGTTCCTTGAACCCCGAGTGCAGCGTTGCCCTATTTCCGGACAGCAACGTCGTCGATGCAACGAGCTTTAGTCATGAGCTTTTATATCGTGATGACATCGGTGACAGTTGTGAATTACTGTTATATATATATATATATATATATATATATATATATATATATACTATATATATATATAAGTACTACGTATATAAACTTATTTATAGTTTGGTTTAAACTATTAAAATGGATAATTTTCTTTGTATGCACTTAAGTTAAGAAAAGTTTTATTTATTTATTGCCTACAATATCTATTGGGCATATTAAACAAAAAGTCTGACTTTGTAAATAATATGAATAATGAAAACGCTTAAATAACATCGTTATTAAATATTATAAAATATTTATGATTATCTACCATTTAACATCATCAACTATTAAACCTTAATTCATACAAGGACAGACAAAGAAAACATAATGCCACTTTCCAACTTAGCTTCCTTCACATCTACAATTCTCTTCAAATGTATAACTTTGCTTTGCTACATTACCTTCTCTTTTAAGAATGTCCCCTATTTAATCAAAGAACAATCTTATAAGAAAGCAATTTTTATGCGGCTTATACTATCGCATTTATTTTGGTTTTGATTTTACAATTTTTTTTATTATTCCGACGTTTTGAGAGCTTTGCACCTGTCGTGGTCACGGAGAGACTGAGGTGTTGGTCGTCCTATTGGTTGATGCTGTTATTGTTTCCAAAACTACTCCCGTAAACTGTTTAATTTAATAATCAATGTTCGCGCAAAATTTAGGAAAATACTAAGCAATTATGTAGCAAAATCATCTCCAATAAAAATATATCTTAAATTATATTTCGTCTGGCCACATTTTGTAATGCGGTGCGTTACACATACCTACTCCCACTCCATGCCCTACGTTACTGCAACTCAAGTGTCCACTTCCGTGACATCATCGCATGTTGTGACAATTTATATTCTATCCCTGTGTGCCTATTGTTACAAAAAAATGTTTGTATTTCATTCCTTCTTAAAGTATTTGAATTCTTATCATGTAATAACAAATAAAAAATAATCAATCAATCAAATTGTCACGCCTTTTTCCCACAGGGATAGGCACAGACAATGGAGCGCCACTTGCCACGATCTTGACACAATTCCCTCGCTTCCTTTACTCACATTCACAATTCTCTATTTAAAATCATAAAACTTTTTATAATTAATTTTTTTCACGCCTTTTTTTTATACACATTACATTATTTTGCCTGTTACAATGGAGTGTAACTGCACAATTTCTGACACATCTTTTATTAGGACGCTATATCTGACCTCGACTTGCCTGATGGCCTGATGGTAAGCAAGGACTTCTCAAAAGTCGTCGACGATTGATAAAAAAGACGATTTAGTTTACAACCGAACTGTCTTTTGGCACTTTTAACATACAAGCTCTATTTTAGGCATTACGGGCCTCTGCTTCTCTAATCTTATCTTTTCTCTCTTTCTCAATCTCCTTTCTATTTACCCAAACTAACGCAACATATCTTACTCAATCTTTATCACTTACGTATAATATATGTTTGGAGATAATGATTTTTGTATGCAATGAATTTATTTTTTTAATTAATAAAATATATTGTTTATCTGACCTCAACTTTGGCGTAGCGACTGAAAAACCAAGAGAGTAGACGACTGAAAAACTCTACTATGCCGATTAATGAAAAATACTTTTAGATATATTAATAAGATCGCTAAATGTCGCGAGTCATGGGAAAAGAGAGGGAGGCCCTTGGCGAGCAGTGAGACAAATATCAATCAATCAAATTGTCACGCCTTTTCCCACAGGGATAAGCAGAGACAATGGAGCGCCACTTACCACGATCCTTACACTACTCCATAATAATAATGACGATTAAAGGTCATCTTTGACGCTTCGCTTGAAAGTTCCAAGGTTATAGGATGGGGAGAACTCGTGAGCTGGTAGTGCATTCCATTTATC
Organism: Tinea trinotella; assembly: GCA_905220615.1. Classification (NCBI taxonomy): domain Eukaryota; kingdom Metazoa; phylum Arthropoda; class Insecta; order Lepidoptera; family Tineidae; genus Tinea; species Tinea trinotella. The sequence continues at coordinate 6,699,995 of HG992308.1, read as the reverse complement.
GATTGTTTTAAAAATAAACTACAAAGATTGTTTTAGTTGTTCATATTTAAAACTATTTTCGTATTAAACAAGTCCACGTCTATTGGTTTCCATTCCAATTAGGTAGGATGTGTGCATAAAACGTGACTAGTATTTACTACGTCTCGTTGACTAAAATTTTCCATAGATTAAAAAAAGTATTTTCAATGACTTTTTTGGGTCGTATAAATTGATCACTGTATTAGTAAGTACGCTATTTACATATGGTATCGAACTTTCGTTGTCCAATCATTTCCATTTCAAGGAGAAATTAAAATTTTATATTACCTATACTTTCCTGTCCAAAAGAAAACATTAACGATTGCCGCCTATCGGCTCCAATTATGAATCTAAAACATACAGGGACCCACTTAAGCAAATCATCCTCATCATCAGAAGACGTCCACTGCTGAACATAGGCTTCCCCTTAGAACGCCAGTCCTGCACACTAAAACTTTAATTAAAATCAGTCTAGCCGTTTAGGAGGAGTTTAGTCTTTTCAGAAGGATTATTTTATATTATTTATAGAGATAGGTATATAAACAAATTTAGTGGGTACAAATAATAGTTCTTATTATGCATTTAAGAGTGGTAGGCAGGCAGTGGTACTCAGTCTGCCGATCGGAGTACAACCACCACATAGACCGACATATACAGTCATATAGACCGTGAAGTGATTCGGGATCAGATTTTAAATTGCCGATTCCAACTAGCTATTTAGTTATTTAACTTTAGTAACAGTTACCTCCATTTATGGACCATACTCCATCTTAACATAAGGCGAGGTGCCATCATATTTCGAGCCACAATAATAAAAATATTTGTATGGTTATTATCTCATTATTTAATAATAGATTGACCTTAGTTTTTTGTAACAAATGTAAAGGCAACAAAATAAATGTTCAAAGATTCAATTAAAGATAGGTTCTGACGTAAATTGTACATTGACTCCTTATTGTTGATGCTTCATAATAAATTGAAACATGAACAGTAATGTACGAGATACGACAAAAAGGCACGAATAAAACATGACAAATTGCAGATACTAATTAACGACAAAGAGGAGATTAAAACAGTGCAAAAAATGCTGTTCGTCAACAGTCGTAACTATTTTAAGAGACTGATGGCTATTGCGGATAAAGATTGAAGCTAATTAGACACTAAAATTTTTAGCCACCAAATCCCCAATTTTAAGTAGAAGGCAGCCAGTTGACGATAACAGTCTGCAGATTTAGGGAAGGTTAACCACGTACGAGTACAAGTGTACAGACCGTAAAGTGACTCGGGATCAGCTTTTAGCCAGTTGCAACTAGGCCTTCATAGTAAATGTAGCTAACAAAGATGGGACGTTTTCGATTTTTTTCGAACAGAGTTAGGTCAAAATAAAAATATGGATAACTCGATTCGCCAACCGAATTGATGAATTCTATTCAAACTGGTTTACAAACCGAGTTGACGAATTCGGTCCGACATTTTAATTGCGTAATACACAGTATGGTTTGCTAAATAAATTTGGTGTCTTATCTAAATATAAAAAAATGATTAAATCTAGTCAGATCTAAAAATAATAGTTAAACCGGTTTATTGTAGATGTTAACCGATCCAACTCGGTTTAACTCGGGTTGAAAAGTTGAGTCGTTTACATCTCTAGTAGCTAATACTTGCAGTTATTTAACTCTAATAGCAGTCACCTCTATTCATGGCAGGGTGCTGTAATATGTCGAGTCCAATATAAAAAATATCCCTGTAGCCTAAAATACACATATGAGTGAGTGTGTTAGTGTGTGTGTTGATATCACTTTAGTACTTGTTTACTGATGTGCGCAGGCCTTGAAATTCGGCAACGGTCATTGCCCGCTGCCTCCTCGCAGATATAAACGTATTATTATAAACATTTTATCTATGACTGTTTAATATCTTTGTTTTGGATGTTTGATATATCAAACTGATCATGCCTACACGATTTATAAGACTTTAGAAGGAATATAAAAGTAGTTTGTTATTTTGGCCAGCACAGTGACGGCGACTGAGGTAGCCGTAACCTATGACGCTTATTTTTCAGTCGTCGGCACCTCCATCATGTTTAACATCAGGCAGGTCAAGATCAGAAGTCAAAATGAAAAATAAATAAAAAACTGTTTTTTCAGTCGTCGGAGCCTTTGAGCCTCTCCTTGCTCAATAAAATAAATGTTGCACAAATTGTACGAGAAATTAAAAAACACATTTTTAAATAGAATCCAAGTGTCTTGTTTTTCATAATAAGTTTTTTTTCTTGTGAAGTATTTTTTTGTTCCTAGTATTTTGGTTCGCTGATATTTCGCAACAATAAAATGTCTGATAAATCAATTGACAGTATGAATATTTCGGTATACAATATCACGCACCACGTTGGTGATCCCACAAGTGTTTTGTATAAATTAAAATAGATATAGATAGCACTTACACTAATGAAGGCAACGACTTTTAATCGAAAGATATTAAAATATAGAGTCTTTATGAAGAGAAACGTGGATTCAAAAGACGCAAGAGATTGTGCCAGGATCGTGGAAATTAGTGCTCTGTTGTCTTTACCTATCTACGGTTACATCAGTCGTCAAGGCTTTTGAACCTCCCCTTGCTCATAAATCATAAGTCAAATCAAGGTCAGATGTCCAGTATCAATAAAAAAAATGCTAAGGTTCCTCCTATCAAAACTAACTTATCTTAACCTCCTAATAAGAAAATCAAACGTTCAATGACCAGTAGGCCATTATTTGTTCAGCTTGGATAATTCATACCACGTTATATATTGCCACCGCCTACGAGGCGAGCGTTATTTTTGCACATTTCAATTTTTCACGGTGAGCGTCGAGCGTTGACTTCCTCGATTGCTCTCTATGTACGAGTATGCCGGGCGTACCTATGTGTTAGTTGGTTACCCGCATATAGGGTTGCCAGATTGCAGACCAGCCAGTTTAACCGGACTTTTGGGTTAAAAGAACGGACACCCTACATTATTGAGGATTTTGTGTCAGTATTAATAGGTACGACAATGATTAATAAATCTTTTTTTTTTGTGATACGACATCTGACCTCGTCCCGCCTGATGATAAGCAAGAAGAGGTCCAAGAGTGACGACGACTAAGAAAACCGAGTTTGTTCTTGGCTGCCTCAGCCGCCGTCACTATGTCTATGCTTCATCTTGTTATATTCTAATGAAATATTAATAAAATCGAATCACTCGCACTCATAGTAATATCTGAATTAAGGCTCCTTATACATACAAAAATGCTAACCAACAGTCGATTCGCCTGCGCTCTCTACGCTCTGCGCTCGCTTGTTTGCAAAATGTAAAAAGCCGGACTCCGTTTAACTTTGTCCAGTAACGCAATCAAAAAGCCTATGTTCAGCTTTATCCGGACGCCTGGCAACGCTAGCCGCACATTAGGCTTATTTAGTTGTGTGCGTGATGGTTAGAGGTCGGCAGCGTTGGCGAATTCGGTGGCGGTTTCAAGGACACCCGCTTCGGGTTCAGCAGACACCGGCCACTGTGAGCGACACCATTTCGTGCGTTGACCCGTACCCGCTTCCTGCGCAAACCGACAAATATACCTTAATCGACGAGTTAAAATTTCCTATTTACATATACTTAATCGAAATCGAGCTGGTGACAATAACACATTAACATATAGAGTGTTCGACGATTGTACAATGTACACACTTATTTTACTGTATCATTGTACTTTACTATTATTAGCCCACATTTAAATAACAAAAATCTAAGAGTATTTTATAGTCTGTCCATCCTGGGTAACACCACTTGTACAGAGTGACTTAGTCGCATTTTGGGATCAACTTTTAGTGGCCTGTTCCAACTAAGCGGACATAGTGGATGCGCCTGCTACTTGCAGTTATTTAGTTTTAGTAGCAGTAGCTTACATAAGCTAGAGTGCGGTACGTTTAAAACCGTACTCTAGCTTAATATCAGGCACGATATATATCGAGCCTCAATAAAAAATATAATTTAAATCCTTTATTGCACGAAATAAACTTAAAAATAGGTACATAGGCGAGATTAATGCCTATTAGCCATTTTCTAACAACTAACCTTTGGGATGATCAGATTTTTTTATTAGACATTTTTATATTAAGCTACTAAACCTAATTATAAAAACCTAAATCATAAAAACAGGACAACCAAAGTACATATATCAAAGATACATTGGTACCGGTGAGTAGGTTCGAACTCGTGCCACTCGGCTTACGTACCGCCACTACACCACGGTCCTCTTAAATTATCGGCAGGGTGCAAATATACTACAAACTACAATTACATAAACTACATACAAGTATCACAAATATATAATATATATACATACCATGTATATGTAGGTAAAAATAAACATAGACAATTATATTTTGTGCCAAATTATTTAATATGAAATAGATGTCGTGAGCTCCTGTTTATTAAGAAATAAGTTAACTAATGTAGCATAGTTGTTTTAAATATCGCTTTGTTGCAATACTAAGTTTTGTTGTGTTTTGTTTCAGGTAAGAAAGTAGCGAGTTGTACGTAGTAGTTGATCAGTAATGTATTCGTTGCCTAGGGCATGGTGAATGTTGGATGACGACGTGGCTGGTGCAACCAAGTGCATTGCTCGCTGCGTTGCTTATGTCACTCACCTCGAGGCCTAACGGAACCCACCTTACGCCAGTCACCATAATCATCCACTTTTCCTCACTGCATTCTGAATAATTTTTACATTAAACCTCATACTTGAAGACAGTTTCGAACAAAGTACAATGTGACTATAAATTATTAAAACAGACATTTTAATAAATGCCTTCCCGGTGTATTAAACATAGCAACAATGTCATGTGTTCATTGAAGAATCATTTCGCTGATTAATACATTATATTTATTTAAACAAAAGTTAAAATATATAAAAAAATTGCGTTGACAATCAAGGTTTATAATAATTACATAACGTTAACGACAATGGATAAAAGAAAAATGTAAATTTTATTGACTGAATTTACACAGCTCATTAATTTTCTGGTTTTACACCAATACCAAAGTGTCCAGTCACTGTACCCACTATCCCGCTGTGACTTTGACGCAATACGACCTCACTTTGGTTTCAATACAAAATAATGATGATTTTTTCTTATGGTATTGACTTTTAAATGTCTCATTATGAGTTCTTGGTCCGACACGGAGGTCCTTTGTTAAGCATATTGTTGGAACACTTTTGTTCCCCAAACGGACTCTGGATTCAAATTAAGGAAGGGTCAGTCCACCTATTTAAATTTTTATTTCTAATACTTGTTATTATTTTATTTTCGAAGTGAATATTTTTAGATTCAAACAATAAACTTTATACAAATAAATTTAGTCTCTTTCACCTTAAATGTCTATTCAATAATACCAAATTCAATAAAACGGTTAAAATACGAAAATGTTTTTATAAATTATCTCTAACTGTTGGTATACATCATCCTTGTTAAGTTAACATATATGTCACTGATAATAAAAAAGCTAAATTATTAAAATGCAATATAGAATATTTCGCAGCATCCCGCTGACATTTTATCATTAGGAGTAATATTTGTAAAGGCGTCCCCCGGCCCCGATGCAAACTGAGGGTACAATCTTCGAAGATCTGGGAATGTCGGTTACGAACCTATCATACAAAAGAATCATTAAAAAACTCTTTCAATAAATTTTTCGATTCACATTTTTTGTCAACAAAATAGTTACGATTAAACAAAAATCCTTTATATATATTTTTTGCATCTTCCATGGATATCGCGAAACATTCGTGAAGATCCATTTTCGGCAAAAAAGTGACTATACCTGTTCGTGAAATCCGAGATCTTAAGAAAGGGTAAGTTTTTTTCTATTAGTTCTTTAGTAATAACTTACCTGTGATTTTTTGCGAAAAAGGTAAAAATTTAATCTTTAAAAATGAAATCAAAAGGAAGTCGCTCAAGGGTTAGTCGAATTCTATAAAGCCTTTGTCATTTGATGGCAGATGGGTTTAAATTCGCGCGCTGCACTCTGATCCGTCCACAATGTGGGTCACGACCGGCCTCAATCGTTTACTTCACTTAACCCAAAATATCATTTATTATAATGACGACTTATTTGCCCTTCTGTGGTTATTTCAATTATTGTTTTCTATAGGAATAATAACAAAAGACAATATGAACAAAATACTTTTTTTTGATACAAAGAAACGAGACTATTGAGCTTGACGTTCGACTTTCCAAGAACCTTTCTAGTGGACAAAACTTCCCCAATCAATAGTTGCCATAAATATCTCGGACAAGGTAATTGTAAAAGATCCATTATTTCATTATGATGTTCTTTTTATTACAAATTATTATACTGAGTAGGTCACACTTTGTGAGTTGTATATGAGATAATGAGCAGAATAAAAAATGGTCGGTTTACTGGTTTATTTTGGGATTCTTTCTTTAAAATAACATGGAATTATTTACATATAAATAATTGTAGAATTTGTTATAGTAAATCCATAGATTTAGTAACAATAGTCCGATTAAATAATATTAGTATTTAGAAGTATAAATAGAAAAGTTAATGAGATGGATACAAGTCAACCGCGTGAACTTTTAGCGTAAAGATGTATCTTTGCAACATTGAGGAATCGCACCTAGTCGTAAATACACAAAACTGAGCAGGGAGTAAAGACCACGTGTACTCTTCAGTAAACAAACCTGGCGTGCTCGACATCTACGGCAACCTCACCAGCACCTTTAATGTGTTATTATTACTGCACGCGTGACTCTATGCAAATTTACCCACAGCTTGCACGTTTAAATAATAGAACTCGAAAATAAGCAAATTCATTTTAGCAAATTAATTGAGTTGTAGGCAGTGGTACAGTTAATGCGACTGCTAAATGCAGTTGTTTCCATTCATGGACTGCACTGCGGCTTAAAATCAGGCAGGGTGTTCTCAAATGATGAGCCACAATGAAAAAACCGAAGGTCTTTAACTATATCTGTTAAATAAATTATGATCATAATCAGATTACGCAGACATAAACTAGTTGTTAAAAAGCAAATTGATTATTGTCGAAGGCGGTAGTAAAGACGAAGTGGCGGGCAGTACGCAGCAGTTCACAGCACCGTTACACGCACTCGCGGAGTTGATTGCACGAGCACGGGGTCGCCGACACCGCCACCATAAGACCCACGACTCGGCTGTCACAACACAATACTTTCTAGACATTTCGAAATACCAAAATATAGTAATAGATAGAACAAATGGTCTCCTCTGTTGTTTGCAATTACCACCTTTCACGTAATGACCATGTCTTGTTAGGGTATCAGTCTGTAGTCACAACTACAGCGAAGGAAACCATATAGTGTAAAGCTGTTTTCTAGTGCCCATAACCGTAGAGCTTGTATGAAAAGAATTGTAGATGTGAAGGAGGCGAGGGAGTTGTGTCAGGACCGTGGCAGGTGGCGCTCCATGGTCTCTGCTTATTCCTGTGGAAAAAGGCGTGACAATTTGATTGATTGGTTGTTTTTTAGTCCTCGTCAATAGATGGATCCTGAGCCCTGATTCTCTTAATACACGACAGCAAAATGACTTGTACTGCTTTATCAACGTGACTTTTATACTGATTTGTTAATATGATGACGAAAAAGCAGTGAAATTGGGTTGATATTTGGCACTCTTGTAGATAACCGATCAACTTAGTTACCTATTAATTTGTCATTCGTAGATTGGTTACCTGCGAAATTGTTAAACATCAACGGAATTTTACTGCTTTTCTGTTGCCAAAATGCAGTGCAAGTTCGTTGATAAGACGTTTCGCTGGTGTGTGTAAAGAAAATCGGTTGTTGGCGCTGGTTGTTTTGGTAACAACGTTAAAAAACATCAAGAGCATTCATCGAATTCATCTCATAAACTCTAGCTAAATATTGTGTTAGTCAACAATATATGGCCTTCAGTGATAGTTTAGATACTAAAGACACGTTGTAAACAATAATGTTGCGTATCAGGTTACGTAATTTCCAAATTATGTTAAAAAATATACCATAAACGGAAGCTGATGCCGGCACAAGGCAACGCGTGTACGTCACGTGGAAAACACAACGACCTTTCAAAAAATAATATAAAAAAATCATATGTAAAAATACCTTTCCACCTTTTTATTAATCACAAGGTGCGGTTTATTCTTTGCAACAGATGGCACATGAGGAAGTATTCTACACAAAGCGATTTACAATACACGGGCATTGCCAAAAGTTGAAACCGCGACTATAATGATAGGTTCCCTAAAATATAATAATGAAGAGAAAACTTTATTGACATCATGTGGGTGGAATACATTGTAGATGATAGTACAAAATAATGACATGTGATGAATAGCCTGCCATTGATTTATGATACAATACTGAAGTTGGACTATTTAGACTAGCTGCCGCTGCTGTAACTGTCTTATTTATTTAATACTTTAGTGTCTAACATAATAAACTTAAAAGACACTTAAAAATATCCAAGCATGTTGACACAAAAGGCGATCTTATCATATTACTAAACAGGAATCTCTTCCAGGCAACCTTTGGGTGAAAAAGGAAACCGATATAATGTTAATATTGATAATATAAAGGGTCGAACACAATGTACTATATATATCTTATTATCGTTATATTAATTATAAAGTATCAATCAACAAATAAGAACTTAAAAGAACATTGAACTTGATGTAACTGTAAATAAAATATTAAATATTTCCGCAATAAACAATGTTTAATCATAATTAGTATTCTTGTAACAATTTGAGCGTTCATTTCGCGTCTTCGTTCAAAGTTTTCCTGTTGCAAGATATACATATAGTACCAACAAAGCTTTTAAGTGTATATTATTATTAACTATATATCTATATATTTTGTAACTATTTATAGTATTGACGTTATTATTTATGCTTATATTAGTTTGGCGTGTAAAAGAGCTTTCTAGGAGCCTAAATACTTAATACATAAACTGAATATAAGGTTGTAAACTGAGTCAGATTTTTCAGCCGTTAAAGCTCTTGGATCATCAGGCAAGTGGAGGTCAAATGTTGCGCTTTAAAACATAAAAAAATCAATTCTCTACCAGGATACGAGTGTATAGCTTGTTTCTTGTTTCACAAATGAGTCATTTTATTAACAAAGGATAAAAAATAATTGCTGATGTTAAAACCGATTTATTTGAAAAATATTTGTTACACTGATAAGGCGTTGTTTGTGAGAATGAAAATAATCATAAACTATTTTGTCACATTTTTAACTTGCTTCTGTTGTCCCAAAGGTTGGTAGAGAATGCTACCATTAAGTCCGCCTGCGTACGTCAAGTTATAAAGGAATATATGAATGTAAAAAATACTCGTTTCTGTGGCGTTTTTGTTTCCGAAAGTTTAATACAAAATCAAATCTTGTTTGACTTCCATTCCAATCCAATAATGTCACTATTATATATTAATTTAAGTGAAAATTTCCCTTTTGCATGATAATTAGGGTTTCAACGGCATTGCACTCAGTGGTGGTTGCAATGGTAAAAGCGAATGGTAACCGGTCTTCGTTCGAATGAAAGTTGCTCGTGGACTGCTCCTGCACTTTCTCCACGAACTACGCGCCCTTCGATCACGCTTTACATGACTTGGGAAAGAATACAATGTATACATGAAGGTGACTCGACAATTTAGAAAATGAATATTGACACTTGTGAGCTTACATAAAAATGAGCTTAAAAATAGGTAATAAATAAAAAGTTTTTCTAGCCATAAGTATGCGAACGATTTAAATAAAGTCAAGGGGATCGAATAGTCGCAAACAACTTCGGGGTCAGTATACCCGCCAACTGCCGAAATTTATCGTGGCGCAGAGCTCGGTTACACGCGCCGCACCTCGCGGACAATGATCGCTTCAAGGCCAAGCTCACCACCCCGCTGCCAAAGTGCCTCCCCGACTCCCCTGAACGTTCTTGCCAAATATTGTGACCTTAATGCCTCAGTTCAAGGACAATAATAGTCAACATCAATATGCTAAAAAGCCTAATTTCTTTATTTAACAATAACAATAATAGTACCCAAGTAATCGTAATAAATTAAATAATTAGTTCTATATTACGACCGATGATATAATTATCCTAATAAGGTGTGTTCAGTATGAATCAAATTTATTAGCAATTTGAGGAGATGAGATCAGGCGGGCTGGGGGACGAGGTTCGTGGCGTCAACGTGCGGCCGTGAACTTTCTTCGGACACGTTTTCAGGAGCGATGCTGCGCAATATTCTGCTGCGAGTCTCCGCGCCCGAGCCTCAGCCCTCTCCACCGTCGGCCTACGCTTAACAAATTTATATAAGACACCGAAATAAAATAAAATATTTTTCGATGATACAATATTTTTGATGATACCAGATGATAATAAATCACACGTCTTTTCAATCACTGTCAATTCAACATGCCTAAATACTTCTGTGTTGTGTTTCTGTCAAAAACGTATACAACCTTTTCCTCAAAAAATACATTGAGTTATTTACATTTTTCGATAGCGTTTTCGATTTAATCAAAACCTGCTCAAAATGTATTTAGTTTGAGTTCAAGTTGGTCGGTGTCAATTACATATGTATGGGCTAAATACGTAGAAAATTCGGGACAAAGCTGTATAATATACAAATGTTCCAGGAATATTAAATGACGACATAGATTAAGCGTTTACCATTCGACATAAATTAAGTTGCTTAAAACTTTCAATTCTGTTGGCCTAATAAAATAAAACAAATGATATTATAATGTTTGACGTAATTGTGAGACATATTAAGCCCATATAATACAAGGAAACGTCGATACTCTTCCTCATTCCATAGCAAAATGTGTAACGCGCGTAACTTGCAGTTATACAATCTCATAGATGCATCACCGGGGCGCAAACAAAAAGCCGCGATGCACTGATTGCCCGCACCGCGTGCGCAATACTAATCATCAATACTTGGCGTTGTATTTACTTTATTTTGTAACTAGTAATAACCATAGTATACTGACTTAAAGCTCTGGAATTTTAAGCAGGTGGCCGATTTCAATGCTCCAGTTAGCGCGATCGCGTTGTGCTTTGATTCGGTCTGTGTGCCAAGGAATTGTGATTATAATTCTAGATGTTTTGTAATATTTGTAAACCATTTTCTAGTGAACTTCTGTGGGACGTGGTTGTCCTCTGCTATGAGCAGGAAGTGTTTCTGCAAATATCAAGGCGACATAGCACCGAATGGAGAAAGGAGTTGGTAGAAATCACCAGTACCTATATTTATACAAGATTATTGTATGTTCTCGTGTACCTGTTTGCTTTAATAATAACTTGACATTAATTGTCATTCGGTTTCCTCACAACCTTGCTAAATGGTACGTGACAGCATCCACCCTTCACCTTTTCTTAAATTATATGCAACTACTATTTATGCATCTAGTTTTTTATTGTTGTTCGGGTTTTTTATTGCCCCGCCTGATGTTAAGCTAGAGTGCGGTCTATGAATAAAGACTGCTATTATAATACAATACAACTTTTAAATCCCGAAACGCGACCAAGTCACTTCACGGTCTGATACTTGCAAGTGGTAGTACTACCCCAGATCGGCACTGCCTACCACTCCTATTTTACCTAGTTACCTACTTCTACGATTAATATTTATTTTAGGTTATTATGACATTTAAATGGCAAAGTTTAGAAGGTGACTCTACCAGAAATAATATGCATTAGGCTACGATTTGAACTTCCTCGTAGGAACAAAACCTTGAATGTGACATTGCCACTAATTTCGGCCCGACATTGACGTCTTCCTATATTAGGATACGGAAGTTTATTTTCCAAAGTTGAATTTCGACCAGAATCTATGGAAATTAAATAACTCATGATTGGCTGCAATTGGTACTTTGTGATTCTTGGCTCGGAAAGTTATACTCGTATGCATGTTTATGAGAATTTCATGGCTAACCATATTATGAAGATTTGATTGAAAAACATTGGTTTGTTATTAGAGTAGTTTTATTTTTATTTTTATTGTGACTCGACATATGACAGCACCCCGCTTGATGTTAAGCCAAAGTGTGGTCCATGAATGAATGTCACTGCTACTACAATTCAGTCAGGGCCGTCTTTACCCGGGGGTTCAAGGGGTGCAGTGCACCCGGGCGCAGAGTCCTAGGGGGCGCATGCCGACCCCCATAAATTTCGATAGATACTATACTGAGACCACGCGAGCGGAGCCTTGACTTTCGCACCCCGGCGCTGAATATGCTTAAGACGGCCCTGGTGGATGTGATTGCTACTCACAGTTATTGAATTGTAATAGTAGTGACATTCATTCATGGACCACACTTCGGCTTAACATCAAGCGGGGTGCTGTCATATGTCGAGTCACAATAAAAAAAAACTTTTATCTGTACACTTCAAAGTGGTGGCACTAGCTACCCCGGATCGGCAAAATAACCTCCAACTGCTTACCTACGATAAGATTGACAAAAATAATTTATAAATCTCATGTGAATGGATGCGTTAAACGAGGCAGACCCAGGAGGGTGTTTGCCGACCAAATCGGAGACATCCTCAAGAAAGCTAGGTTGCCTAGTGCCCATAACCATAGAGCGTGTATGAAGAGAATTGTGAATGTGAAGGAAGCGAGGGAGTTGTGTCAGGATCGTCGCAAGTGGCGCTCCATTGTCTCTGCCTTTCCCTGTGGGAAAAAGGCGTGACAATTTGATTGATTGATTGCGTACCTAACACTCTTTGAAATGACTGTTCACATTGGGGTCATCGTAGTCACTCGTTTGCATGTCTAATATTATGTTTTTGCCAAACTTCGAAGGTCGATTACGTCAGCTATACTAGCTTTTTCCTGTTTTAAAGTGTATGTCTATTTTAATATAGTTTCTACAAATCGTGTATTATTCATGCGCTGTCACTTGATTGTTGACACATGGGACTGACAGTACTGTCTGTTTCAGGCGACCGTGGTGTAGTGGCAGTGCAATGGCTACGTAAGCCAAGTGGCACGGGTTCGAGACCACTCACCGGTACCGATGTATCTTTGATATATGTACTTTGGTTGTCCTGTTTCTATGATACAAGCACTTTAGTAGCTTAGTATAGAAATGTACTATAAAATAAATAATAATAAATAATAAATATAACAGTGATTTTTTGAATTGTAAGAAGTTGACATCTGACCTCGATTTGTCTGATGGTAAAGGAGGGGAGGTCCAAGATGAAAAACTGACTCAGCTTACAGTTGCTACTTACGCCGCCGGCCATTTCAGTTGGTCAACTATTCAACTTGTCAGTTTTGTTCAGTATTTTGCCCATTCTATCGATCCGGGGTAGTCCACCATATTCAAGTGTACACACCGTAATGGGACTCAGTCGCGTTTCGGGATCAGTTTGAACGGTGCCGCTTAAAACTAAGCTGACTTAGTGGATGAGACTTCTACTTACTTATATAATTTCAACATGAGGCGGGGTGATTTTCTGGACAAAGTGACTGAGACAATCGTGAAGTGAGACGTTTTAAGTCGTTGGTGCTCTTGCTTCGAGGTCTTGCAAGTCGAGGTCAGATGTTAAGTCACAATAAAAATATCACACAAACAATCAAATTGTCACGCCTTTTTCCCACGGGGACAGGCAGAGACAATGGAGCGCCACTTGCCACGAACCTGACACAACTCCCTCGCTTCCCTCACATTCACAATTCTCCACATACAAGCTCTAAGGTTGTATAAAAAAATATCGGGCAATAATTTAAAAAAGGTATAATTATTCTCTTATCTTTATTATATGTATTAATAAACATCCAAAAACAATATAAAACAATTATATTCTGGATGAAAATAAATTATTTTATATACGAGTAAAATAGACGCACAAAATAGTTGGGGTGTCGTCCCATGCGGATAGGGTTGCCAACTTTTTTGACCTAAAAAAACGTATACCATTGTTTGAATAGGATAAAAATAAAGTATTTGGAAGAAAAATAAAGTATTTTTCAAATTTTATGCCCTAAAAACGTATTTTGTGTGCTTTTAGCATTTGCTAACAATTTTTTGCTATTTTTAAATATTTCAAAGCTTGTTTGACAATCATCATTTAAAGGACATCATTCATTTTGAGCTTCTATGTACTACTTTTGTAATGTCCGATAATGAAAAAATATATAATACAAATAGTAGATAGAATTTTGCTTTTAATTGCTGTGCAATTGAGTTATTTGGAAAATAAGATATGAATTTTGTACTGTTTGTCAATCACAAGGACACGCCATATTAACAATTCTGCTTTGTACTGTCATAATTATAGTTAGATGTTAGATGTGTTATAGTTAGATGACACCCAAACTATGCAAAAAAAAGGATATATTCCAACTACATTGTAACATTTAAGCCCAAGACCCATACAAAATGAATGATGTCCTTTATATACTTAAATAAGCAATTCGTTTGCTACGCAATCACAATAAAGTATTTTCACATACTTTATTTGTATGCAAAAGTATAAAGTATAATTACCAAAAATAACGTAAGATACGTTATTATAAAGTATGGTTGGCAACCCTACATGCGGATGCCAAATGGGGGGCCTCTAGCGGCCGTCTCCAATTGATCACATTTAGCGAGCTGGCCTTCACCTTGCTATGGTTTGGTGACTCCGAAGGTCAATTAGAAGACTCGTCATCTTTTTTTAACAACTACAATTGGTACTAGGCTAGGTATATTATATATAATGGACTATAAACTAAGTACTTTAATTAGATAGATCTCAAAAGTTAAACCTAGGTAATCTGCTGAAATGTAGGTTTCTTGAGAATATATAGTTGTTTTAAAATTTACATTTCTATACTAAGGTACTAAAGTCCTTGTATCCTATGATACAAACAGGACAACCTAAGTACATATAAAAGATACATTGGTACCGGCAAGTGATTTTGAACCCGTGCTCTAGGTTTGCGTAACCATTGCACAACGGTTGCCTTAAACTTTGGTCGTCCAGTTTCTATGATACAAGCACTTTTCGTCGCTTAGTATAGAAATGTAAACAAAACACATGTTTATGTATACCTCTTGAAGTGTGATCAAATATTATGCTAAGTATGGAACACGTGATAAATTACGTAGTAGTTGTTTGTCGATGTTTATAAAACGTCTAAAAATACATTGCTGGTTTCCACAGGATAATACCTTTTTAGATGTTTAAAATACATACTTATATTCCTTATAAGGACAGGTTGGTTAAACAGGCCGTTTAGATACTAAGCCAGCGTTATATAAAATTTGCGCAGGCGTCTTCGTGCGTCGTCAACGAAGGCTTTATTACCGCTTACGGGGAGGTTGGGGTAACTGACTTGGGCTGACCTCGCGCTGCTTCGGAAAAAGTCGTCCATGCTCGGCTTTCTTCGTCATTTTTGCGCGCAATCATTTAACAATTCGCCGCCGAAATTTTCCATGTGTATGCAGTAAAAGTACATCGTCTCATAAATATTCAAACATTATACATTCGATGAAAAGAAGTTTTTATTTCCAAAGACTTGTGTTTCATTACTATATGTGTTGATGTCCATATTAATAAGTATTTCTTTTTGATGAGTACCGAAATGTAAACATGTCGGCGTTGTTTATGATTAAGAGTTGCTACAATTGAATGCTTCAAATGACGAAAACGTTTTGTTATTCATATTTGGCAAAACATTAATTGCGCAGTACTCGCCAAGACCTTGACCGTACAACTACAACATCACTAAATACACACATGTCAATAAGTCTGAATTCGATATCCTAATTATCGGAAATTAACACTGTTGTCGAGCATAATAAACAAGCCAAATGTTTCGGACCATGGCTTAAATACTTGTTTTTGTTTACGTTCTTCACTTGGGGCAGTAATGAAATCAAATGTCTGACAATGATATTCTGAGAAAGGAATATACCGCAATACATTGTTTATGTTGATAAATGAGTTGAATATTGAGTATTATTAACAGAAATTAAAAATGTTGAATTCCAACCTAATTAAGTTGTAAATATGTTTCTCGTAATGGCTACTGCTCGCCCTAAAGTTAGGACTGGTTAACAGTACATATATGAACAACAAAAGGTTGTAAAAATAATTTATGAGCTATTTGTGAACGGGTCCAGTGCAAAATAATCTGCGGAGTCCCGTTGAGCCCGTGTGCCCATTTCTATTGTCCCTAAAGTTCTTTATTTAGTACCAAAGGTTTTTGTACCCTGCTTTTTGATATTTGATTTATTCTTTTAGCTATAAATATTTATTTTGGTAATTTGATTATTGACCTATTTAATTTTTTTTTAAATATATTTTTTGTTCTGAGTCCTTGTAAGCTTTATGGTATTAACGAATTAAGTTTTTGCAAAGCTCTAAATCCGGAAGTTAAACAGAAGCCATATTATAGACTCAGCTTCTCTTTTAAACGGAAAATATCAATTAAAAAAACTGCCATACGACGATCAAAAGTTTCCGTCACGATGTGGTCACAATCACTATGATCAACAAAAACTATATACATATGGCTACCGAGTGGTTAACTTTTGTTATTTTTTCTACTACACACAGTAGCATGGAATTTACACCTAAAGCGTTCAAGTTTAAAGTGCATTTTTCAATAGCAGCACGATTGAAAATGAAACTTGATACATTTGCACCCGCTAAAAAGCGAGGGTAGCGGAAGGAAGTAAAAAACACTTTCACAAATATTTAATTGAACATATGTCGAACATGATGGCTGCGAAAAATGGCCAATAATTATTAATAATTTATTATTGTTCAACGTTTATTATATTGTATTATTACAAGCCTACATAATAATAACATAGATGAAGGCGAATAAAATCTACAAACTCGGACTATAGGTAAATTGCCCTACCTAAATACCATGGATTTTTACTAAAACCAAGATTGCAAATAGCAAAAAAAAAAATAGCAGATGCGTGGGCGGATGTTTATAAAACCCTTTTCTATAGAATCCCATTACAACAGAGAAAGTTTTTACGAGAGTTTATTCAAAAAATTGTGCAAAAACATCCTAAAAAGAGGGCAACACTTTGGCACACCTTTTACTTCACATGCAGGTATTGGCATTCGGCAACCCTTGCCCAATATATTTTAGAAATCTTTTGTTTACTATGTTTTATTCAATACAATTTTTATGTTAAATGTTCTTTATTTGAATGTATTAAATTACTTAGTGTAATAAACTTTTTAATAGTACTAACAAGCACATGAACAAAGCCCGCGCTAAAATCACGTAACGCGCTTGCGCGATAAATGGCCTTGACCGGCCTGCGCCAAATTTTCCAGGTTGTTCAACTCGGCCACGACGCCTACAATCGTCGTCGCTTATCTTCACAAACATTTATGCGACTTTCAACGCTTTTGCAACGTAATAAATACTATTCTCTTATAACATCTTAATTTTAGCAAATTTAATATTTAGATGTACGCGTATCAAAAGTGGATTGGTAAACATCTATCACGTACGCATCTACATAGGTAGGTACTTTGAGTTACAAATTAAAAAAAAATACAAATGACTAGATAAAACTACGATTTACATTTATTTTTAGATAATTCATTTAAATATGTTATAGTTATATTTCTAAAACATTGCTATTTTAATGTTTATAAAATGCTTTACATTGTTCACCCCTATACCCTTTATTTAACTTTCATTTCACAAAGGTTATCTGAATGATAATGCTGAAATAGGATTAAGTTGGCCTTTCTTCTTCTAGGATTTATTTCGAGCAATACAAGACTTTATTCTTATTAATATATTGACACAAAAAATAATAAATATTTTTTCAATCATAAGGTTGATTGTGTTTGCGCATCATGTGTTAATTGTATTAAATTAATGTTGTATATGAGTGCGATGACAATTGTGTGAGGGCAGAAGGATTCGGGAGCCGGAAGCCGGCCAAGTGGTGCAAACCACGGCAGCGGGTCAGTCCGTCACGCGGCGACCTACAGCGCTTGTGATCCATTAGCTCGATTTCGTGGCCGCCTGTTTCAAGTTCACTTGTGTTCCATCACCAAAAATATTTTCGTGATGTGACGCAACCGGCAGTGGCAGCGTCCCACTCGAACGCTCCGTGTGCGCTCTCTCCGGCCTGTTCGCGCGCGACCTTGGCCGCGGTGCTCCGCAAGGTTCGGGTCTTCGAACCCGGCGAGGAACGGCGAGGGGACCGGGGGCTCCGCTGCGGGCCAATCGTTGGCTCTATGGCTCGAAACTCGTCCGCTATTGGCGGAGCGACGGCGGCGCGGCAATGACCTCGACGTTCGAAGCGCGCTGAGGTTTGCTTCAAGGCGCTCAGACCGACAGGCTTCGTCGAACGATAGAGGCGATTTTGCTTCGCCCGATGTGTACGCGATGCCGAACTGATCGTACCGCGGATCGTACCGATCTTTTTGCAGACTTTCACTCTTAAGGCGGGCACGTAGTAGTCGTAGCCTGAGCGCTCGCGACGACGATTCAGTTCGTCTGTCGAGCTTGCGAGAGACGCACGCGCGTACTGGAATAGATCAGTGGTCGAGCCGACCTTCATCCCTCGTGTGTGAGTCGCGCTCCCTCGTCGAATGCAGTACGTGTCCTATTTAACCAGTGATACCGACTGAGCAGGAAGTAGTTCATAACAAGGACCGTGCAACGGCCGAATGTAGTCGGGATAGTGTTTAGTGTGGACTATAGTTATTGTTTATTTATATCAAGGAGTTATAATTGTTTGTGATGTCTCCGGACAGCAGCTTCGGTGGGCGCTACGATGCTCCCGCGCCATCAGAAGTGGTGCCCACATACGCTAATGCGCACAGGGACAGAGAGCCTGAGCTAAATATAGGTTTGTTGACAAATTTTATAATTATGAGAGATATGATAAAAACTGCACATTAATTATTGAATCATAATTATTTGTTACCTTTACAAAATATTAAAATTATGTCACATAAATATTATCAGTGATATTTGTAATATTATAATCACAATTTTATTATTTAATAATAAACATATTATTTAAAATTATTAAAATATAATATACGTTTATATCGTAATGTATATAATTATCAATTAGGGGAATTTTTTTATGAAGTGAATTGTGGAAGTGAAGGAAGCAAGAGTTGTGTCAGGATAGTGGAAAGTGGCGCTCCGTTGTCTTTGCCTAATTCTCACAGAGATAGGCGTCACAATTTGATATGATTTGATTAAAAAATGGTATAAAAGGCATTACACACTTACACTTAAAAGTTATATAATTATTTTTGCGATGTAAACTGACAATACATTTGTAACCCAATATGATTAATCGTTTTCAGTACCGAAAGGGTACATTAACAACGGGTTGAATTAGGAACACGTAAAACTGGCAGAACTAATTCTTGATTGATTGTTGGCAATAGTTTCCGCACGAAAGGGCTGACTTGATCACAATTAACAAAACATACATCTATACACTATTAAGTAATGTACCCTGGGACAAATTATTCCCGCCTGGAGCGAGTGCCCCCAGGGTGCCGAGGAACATGCTAAAAGCTAATGATGTTTTATCGATTTGATAGATTTTCTTTGTATCGATTATTCCCATGAAATTTAACGATTCTAACATTGTTAAGAATAACCGTTGAGCCCTTTCGCTGACTGATTAATTAATTTCTTGTAACATAATATAACATAATAAAATAATTTAAAGCGTGGTAGGCAGTGGTGCCCTTGCCCAGTCTGCCGATCTGGGACCATAAAGTGACTTAGTCGAGTTTAGGGATCAGCTAGGCCGACATGACATAGTGGATATGACTGCTACATACAGTTATTCAATTGCCTCTATTTATGGACTGCACTACAGCTTAACATCAGACGGGTTGCTGTGATATGTACTGCCACAATAAACTTTTTTTTAAATAATATTTAACGTACAATAGTTTAATAAACAATGTTGACTGCCATAGTTAACTACAGCGCATCAGCGACATTTGTCGTAGAATTACGTAGTGTAACTTTCTCGAGCTTTCCTCAGACTTAATTGACGTAACGAGCGAGCGATTCTCACACGCGCGGCCGCAGAAAAACGTTCAGGTTGCATCATTCGCGGAGAAATGCTTGCACGCCACTCGGTTGAATGCATCTTGCACTAGTTACGTCTCCCCGCTTTCCCCCGGCCTATTGTATCAGCCACTTTCGATGTTTAATGAAAACATGCATAATAACAGCGCTATTCTTGTTGCATCTATCTAACAAATCTAATTTTTCAAACTTATTTCATAAGATAAATCTAGTTGGATTTTTAATGACTAATATTTTGTATATGACCAAATATATATTATATTAATCATTATATATATATATCAAATTATCATCAATAGTCACTTCTTAATTCTTACAGGGATAGGCAGAAAACGGAGCACCACTATCCTGATACAACTTTAATTACATTTTTTTAAATATAGACTTGGATCAATATAACTAAATCAGTAATTAGATATTACAATTTTTTTGTTCTAATTACGACTTTATAATGAATTGAATAGAGTTCATCCTAACTGTCATAAACAAGTGAAATTTTATAAATAACTAATAGCCGTATTATATAAGATAGCGTATGAGTTATAGGTGTTTTGTTCAAGGCCATTAAAAAAGAAAGTGTAGACATAGAAAGTGAGATGTATGGATGGAAATAGAAAGTCCCTTCCAAAACATTACGATCCCTGACGCCCCTTGACAAATAAACGAGCCTCGGACTAGAAAAGTGAGAGCAGACACAACCTGTTCCTTGTTTGAAAAAAAGACAACAACTCGGTATATGGAACTACTTTTATGACCTCTTTTTGGGTTAAATTTGTGTCAAGACTTTAAACATATTTTAAATTAATTTGTAATTGTATAGGAGGAAAATTTATTCGTTTAATTAGGAAATTAAGAAAATATTTTGTTTAGTCACATTTCTATTTTTTTTAAACATTATTTGAGTCGCTACGTCTTACCTCGACTTGCCAGATGATAAGCAAGGAGAGATTTGGCACCGCCTGAAAAAGACGTCTGTCTCATTTTACGGTTGACTATTAACATATTAACAAGACAAATTTAAACAATGTTTTATAGAATACGAGTAAACACATGTTTTTATTAAACAATACTATAATTGTAGACAAAAATGTGTGTATGTAAACGCAGCTGTATATATACATATACGGGTCGTTGACTCTTCTAAACTTAACTAACTAAGCGGCTGCTACGCTTTCTAAAATAACAACGAGTGTCACCTTGGCTACACACGATAATATTGCGTCATTTTCACTTCATATTAAACCATTTTTATACAATCCTTATCTTCATATTACTCAGATTATTTTTGAAATATAAAATGGCGGCGAACATATCTTATTTGACACGCTAAGGTTAATCATCTTGCACATCATAATGTGGAATGCCACCGTGGTGTAGTGGTTGTGTAATGGCTTCGAAAACTAAGAGCATCCAGTTCAAAACCACTGTACTGTACTGATAGTACAAAGGAAAGTTCAAGAGCACCGACGACTGAAAAGACCGACTCAGTTTACGGTTGTCTCAGTCGCCGTAATTATGCCGGACAAAAAATAATTTAAACAAATTAATCTTCATATTCAATATTATTAACTTAAATTTAAATGGCGAGTAACAATATAAGCTTGTACTATCAAAATGTGCGGGGTTTACGCACTAAAACAAATACTTTCTATAGAAACACTATGTTTGCTAAATATGACGTCATCTGCCTGAGTGAAACGTGGTTGATGTCCAATATTTTTGATTCGGAGTTATTTGATTCTCAATATAATGTTTACAGGTGTGATCGCGACTACAAGGCCAGAGGGGTTTCTTTGGGTGGTGGGGTGTTGATTGCAGTTCGTCGTGAGTTTCATGTTCGTTCTTATAGTTCTATTCCTGTTATCGGTGCAGCTGCCGAATTATTGTCGGTCGAGTTAGGTCTGAGGTCTGGTTTAAGAAATAAATCTGTTCATATTTACTGTTGTTACTTCCCCCAAGGTTCTTCCCAAGTGGAATCACTGAATCAATTCTATGAATCTGTTTCAGAGGATACTATAAGGTGTCCAAACGATGATTTCATAATAGTAGGTGATTTCAATCTCCCCAGCGCAGTTTGGTCTGTTCCCGCATCCAATGATGAGGTACTTTTGTGTAGTTGTAGTCATAGGGATGTATTGGTAAGTCAGTTAGCATGCTTTTTAAATTTTACTACATTTATCCAATATAATAATATTCGTAACTTTAAAGACAAATTATTGGATCTAATTATTGGTAATATACGTTGTAGGGTATCACACTGTTCAACCCCTTTAGTTCCTGAGGATGCGTACCATCCAGCATTAAGCATATCAATAATTGGCCAATGCCTACATGAGATGCGTACGGCAACGCGCACTGTTCGTCTATTTCGTTCTGTTGACTATTCTGTCATAAATGCGGAAATTGCCCAGATTGACTGGGATAATATTTTAATTTCTAATAACATTGATAAAGACGTACAAACTTTTTATAATGAAATTGATAAAGTAATAGAAAAACACGTCCCTAAGAAGACACTTCCCAACGCTCGATTTCCTTGTTGGTACTCACCTTCACTGAGAAAAGTAATCAAAGAGAAATTAAAGTTTCATAGAAAATGGAAAATTTATAAACGTACTGATGATTACGATATATTTAAATTGTTGCGGCAACGGCAAAAGCGTCTTCAAACTATATGTTATAATGATTTTATAAGTAAGTCTGAGGCTAAAATTAAAACTAACTCAAAATTCTTTTGGTCGTTTGTCCAATCTAAAAAATCGAATAATGCTATTCCTGAAACAATTTATTATGGTAATATTTCATCTTCATGTTCTGATGAGATCTGTTCATTGTTTAACAACTACTTTCAATCAGTTTTTGAACCATCACATAATGACAGTAGTAGTAGCTCCTTTCCCCAACCCACCAACTCCTGTGTATCATTACATAATATCCCAATTACCGTTGAAATATTAAAAAAATATTTAAAACGTATGGATGTTAATAAAGGTAGTGGGCCGGATGGTTTGCCTTCTTTTTTCTTGAAGAATTGTTATTCAACACTATCTGTGCCTCTGACCCTACTACTTAATAAGTCTATTAAAACAGGCTGTATGCCCGCAATTTGGAAGCGTTCACATGTCACGGCAATTTTTAAGTCTGGCGATAAACACAACGTTCAGAATTATCGACCTATTTCAAAATTAAGTTGTATTCCGAAATTATTTGAAAAGGTAGTATACGATGGCATCTATCCTGTCATCAGACATTTTATTGCCGATCAACAACATGGATTTATTGATGGAAGGGGAACGGAGAGCAATTTAGTTGAATTTGTTCACTATGTCGGTGCTGCTATGGATGAGGGCTTCCAAGTGGACGTAGTGTACACCGATTATTCGAAAGCATTTGACAAAATTGATCATTCACTTCTTATTGTGAAACTGCGTAATATCGGTGTACATGGTGACCTGCTGCGTTGGTTAGAGTCGTATTTGCGGGAGCGTAGTCAGGCTGTTGCAGTTAAGGGTTATTGTTCATCGTTCGTTCCTATTTCTTCTGGAGTTCCCCAAGGATCTCACCTCGGACCCTTACTTTTTAATATCTTTGTTAATGATATTACCTCTGTCTTTAACGATAGCAAGGTTCTACTTTATGCCGATGATATGAAAATTATTAAGATAATTAAATCACCTTCTGACTGTTTAACTCTTCAGAACGATCTGAATAGGCTTAAAGATTATTGCAAACTGAATCATCTTTTCCTCAATACCAAAAAATGTAATGTTATAACATTTTCTAGAAAGAGCAAACCAATTACATTCGATTACAAATTAGGTGATGATTCTATTCAGAGAGTGTCCATGGTGAGGGATCTGGGAATAATACTCGATGACAAACTATCCTTTACTTCGCATTATAGCTCAATCACACAGAAAGCATATAAGATGCTCGGCTTCATACTGAGAGTTGGCAGGGAATTTAAGCTGCAGTCCACCCTACACCTGCTTTATAATGCATTTGTACGATCACACTTGGAATATGCTTCCACGGTATGGAACCCTCTATATAGGGTACACATAGGGAGCTTCGATAAAATTCATAATTTATTCATAAAACATCTTAATTACAAATCACGAAACGACAACTCCATGATTAATACATATATACCTAACCCAGTTGCACGTAGACTTGAGAGGGATCAGGTGTTTTTATACAAAGTAATAAATAATATCCATAATTCTCCATTTCTCTTAAGTAACATTGCACTGAGATGTCCCCGTAAAGGCTCACGTTATATGGACTTGTATAGTTTGCCGTTTAGAAAGAGAAATTTTATTAGACATTTATTTTTGTATCGTGCATGTGGTATGTACAACAAGTTATTCTGTAATATTGATCCTTTTAATCAAGGTTTGGCCGGATTTAAGAAGCAGGTACGAGAAACAATTCAGATTAAATTTATTAATGAATGAAATGACTTTGCAACACTATTTCCTTTTTTTCTTCTTTTACTTTTTTTTTGATAGTTTAAGTAATTGGAATACTTTTTTGTTAGTGTAATTTTTTAGGTTTCTTTTTTACCATATAGTTTTGAATTCCTTTTTTGTGTAAATTGCTATCTCTTTGTATGTTTTATAATTATTTGGAAACTTTGCTGATTTGTGTTCTATATTTTATGTTATATTTTTTGCATTGTACAATTGTATGTTTCCTTAATAAAGTTAAATAAATAAATAAATAAATAGTTTTCGCCAAAATAGACTCTCTAAACAAAGCATAAATATTATGCAGTAAGAATGAAAGTAAAGTTACTCGAAAATATTTCTCTTAGCGTCCTCGCAGTCTATGTAGTTATGTACATTAAAAGTCTGTAATTAAAATAAACCACAAATATTTACTAATAGAACGGACAGTATGATTCATCGAATATTTTCGTTCGAACACTTTAAAAATATAATTAAAATTTGAATAAAGTTTCTAAGACCTAGCAATAACCGCTAATCTAACTACCGCCTTTGTATCTCTATCTATAAACAGTATTAACTTTTAACTAATTCTAAGGATTCAACTAAGAATTAGTTAAAGGCGACCGTGGTGTAGTGGCAGTGCAGTGGTTACACAAACCGAGAGCACAAGACAACCCACCGGTACCAATGTATCTTTAATATATGTACTTTGGTTGTCATGTTTTTATGATACAAGCACTTTAGTAGCTTAGTATAGAAATGTTAAATAATAAAATTAAAAAAAAAACTATTAATAAACTTTACTACAGCTTAATAACTGCAATCAGGAGTCGCATCCACTAAAATGGCCTATTTGAAACAGGGAACATTCTAGTTCTAGTTCTTCATTTAAAAGTGGTGGTACTACTCCGGCTCGGCAGACTGGGCCATTAACTATCTGCTTACCACTCTAGTTACTAATGAACACATAAAAATATAGGTCAAACAAACAAACAAACAAACAAGTTCATAAACATTGTGCTCGTATTACTCACTAGGTAATAAATCAGAAATGCATTCTGTTAACAATTAGCTAAGCATTGTAACAAGTTATGCACGTATATTTATGAGTTGTAAATTATTATGTCTGCCAATTGCCAACGAATCAGGTTATTAGTGGATAGTTTGTTAAACAGACTTTTTTGATAAATAAAATAATTAAAGACGCATCCAGCTATCACCCATTGTAAATGTCATCGTGTAATGGCTCATGAATTTATGAATAACTCTACTTTCATTAGGTTATTAACACGTGCTAACTCGAGTATAGTCACTGTTTTAACACTTAACAAAGTTATTAAGAATTTATGTATTTAACATCAGGCGGGTCGAGGTCAGATGTCGTGTCACAATAAAAAAAAATTTTAAAAAAATGTATCCAGTTATCCAATGTATCCAAATATAGGTCCTTTTTACTCGACATTCATTTAATGTTAAGCTACAGTGCGATCCATTAATAGAGGCTCTATGCCGGCCTAGTAACATACAAGCCGATCCTGAAACGCGACTAAGTCGCTTCATGGTCTGTATACTTGTAAGTGATGGTACCAGCAGTCACCTTCATTCATGGACCGGACTCCAACTTAACATCAGGCGGGGTGTTGTCATATGTCGTTGTCAAATAGTCTCAATTGTGGGTATGAGGCGTTCTATCGTCTCTGCCTATAGCTGAGGGAATTAAGGCGTGACTTTTTGATGAATTGCATTTTTTTATATAGAAAGGTTGTATTTTCTGTAACTAAATTAAAATTATATTTTGTTGCAGAATTTGATGGAACTACAGTCCTTTGCCGAGTATGCGGCGACAAAGCAAGCGGCTTCCATTATGGCGTTCATTCCTGTGAGGGTTGCAAGGTAAATATTTATATATCACTAAAAATAATTGGTAATAAATCAGTAAGATATTCCAAGGGATTTGTTTTAAATTGTGGTTTAAGGCTGCACCCCGCCTGATGTTAAACTGAAGTCAGTCGCATCCACTATCCACTAGTTGGAACCGGCAACTTTCAACTTCAACCGGCTGATCCTCAAACGCAATTTTTAGCCTCCTTCTTTTTTATATAATAGTTTTTAATATTGTGAAAATATTAGGTCACTAGTCAACATGCTCACGAGTACTGAAAACGTTGTTGACGTAATTGAAATTTGCGTAAAGATATAACTTAACTACGTTTTAGTGAAGTAATATCTTCATTTCGTTGCATGTGACAGGTGCCACAATAATCCGAGGTCACAATACGCGGAAGACAATCTTTATTTATAAACGGACAAATGTCCTTCATCTTTTAAATGTACTACAGTTTAAAATTAGATTAATGCAATATATACAAATTTAAATATGTATTAGGAAAAAACTTAAAACGTAACAAACCTTCATTAAAAAATAATCAAATTTCAATACTGATTTATTTATTAGTAGATACAAATAAAACCTTTAAACATGAATTAAACAGATAAAGAAAGTTTTTTATTAAATTTTTGATGTATGATAGATTACTGAACAATCAAACAACAATTCTATCCAGTTTTTAAAACCAATTTAGAGTAATGATACTTTATTACTAGGCATTAAATGTACCAAAACATTAGTAAAAATCTAGTTTTCTTCTAATTTAGACTACTTATCTTAAGTTATTATTATTATGTGTCCTTCCTTCTTTATAAAGTAAAAAGTTGTGTGAACTCCGAAGGGTGTTTGGGTCGAGTACCTGTTCATGTGTGACTCGGTCAGATCGAGTTCTTTTTTTAAATACTTTTTATTCTTACACTACCTGCCTAGAAACAATCACACGGGAACCAAACTACTCATATTTCAAAACTATATGCATTTAATACCGGTCAAATGCTTTGACAAATATATGACCTTTCTATAAGAAGTTTTGCATGCATCTAACTTGTTTTTCTAGTTTCGTATTATTATTATTACTTTCTCTATTATGCATGTTAGGTTAAAACGTCGTATTGTGTAATAGATACGTGGTATTTAGAAAATAGTTTTAAAAGTTTGTTTAACTCTGAGATTATTACTTAGTAAGGGGAGGAGAACAAAAATAATGTTGTAAAGGATTCAAATAAGAAATAAAGCAAGGTCTTACACAACAGTAACGTTTTTAAGGTGATGTGATCAAAATCACTTGGTTGGCACAGTGATGGCGACTGGGGCGGTTTTTTCAGTCGCTGGCACTCTTTGAGTCTTGGACCTTTCCTTGCTTACCATCATGCAACAAAAAAAATGTACTCGACACACTAAACAAGTCTTTGATTTCCACAATGATAGACATATAATATATAAACAATAGAGCATAACGATTCTGACATGGTAACAAAATTAAATGGATTTAATTCAAAATGCATTACCCCAATGAAATACTAATGTGTATGTATATTTGAAACCGGTTTTTAAATAAGTCAGGGTCGTCGGTCGGTGAACACAAAGCGCATGTCCTTGAAGTCACTATGTGGTGCATTGTGCAGGAGACGATCCCCAGACGATAATGACATAGGGGTCGCCGCCATACTCAACATTGTAAGCTTTATTAAACGTATATTAAACTCCAATTGGAATTAGGTATAATGCGATTAGAATAAGAATAGGACGGAATCGGCGTCATTTTGTGACGTCTAACTCTCCAACCAACTTCACTTTAGTATGGTGTCTTTTTCTTTGTGGACCATCAAGAAAAATACACCTTTGAATCAGTCAAGTGAAGTTAGTCAACAGTCCGTCCTATTCTTAATTTAATAGCATAGTATACAGTAAAAAATTTAATTAAAAAAAGTGGTTGCTGTGAAGTGACGCGTTTTGGGTTCAGCTTGTAAGTTGCCGGTTCTAACTAGTTCAGCATAGTGGATGCGACTGCTACTTGCAGTTATTTAACTGTAGTGGCAGTCGTGTCTATTCATAGACCGCACTCTAACGTCAGGCGGGGTGTTGTCTTTAAGTCCAGCTACAATAATAATTAAAAAAACTAATACATACTTAAGTTTTACAGTCCATTAGAGTATTTCAAAGTACCAAAAATATTTGTAGTTATTTTTAGAAAAATAAATTGTTTTTAATTTCGTATATAATAAAAAGTATAGGTGCGCCACCTAGTGGCATGAAAACAAAACGGTCAAGCTCGTACTTCATCTACTCCACACTAGATGGCGCTTATCGCTTTCGTATGACAGCGCCAATGCGGCGATGAACGGAATTAGCAATGAATGAGTGAACGTCAACGAATTAACGTGTTGTGCTATCTATTACACGTTACTTTTGCATTTTGTTCATACAAAATTTAAGAGTCAATGAACTCTCCGCTTTTGTTGCAAATAAAAACGCTAAATAATAAAAATACGTAATTGGGTACTTTTCCGAGTACATACATTGTTTTTGTTTTGATTTATTGCGGTACTTTGGAAGTAAAAATTATACAATTTTTATCTCCCGTTTGTTTACGACTATAACAAATAAAACCTACGCTATGAATAAACTCTAATCTATTTTTAATAATAACAATACAATGTACTATTATTATAAATGATTTTAATAAAACTTTATAGGTAACAATATAAATCTTATAAGTTTGCAATTAGAATTCTATTGGAATATCATCTTTTCTTAACAAAGTCTTATTAAGAAAAGAATAGTTGGGTTATTTCTTAAAAGAAATGGTTCTAATTTAATTTGAGAACCTAGTATAATATTTCATGTATTATACTTTTTAAAATTTTCTTTTACCAAGCTACTAAGAGTGCTTTTTGTATCATAGAAACAGATAGGCCAAAGTACATATTTCTAAGATATATTTTTAGTCAATGGTGTTTTTTTAAGATAAATGCAAAAATAAAACTTAATTAATTTAGAAACAAAAAGTGAACTTAAAACTACGTATTATTCCTGACCTGAATTACGGGTAAAAAAAATTATAAATAAATAAGTATTTTTTACTTTGTCATTTGAATCGTATTTAAAATAAAAAAGCCTATAAAAAAAAACAATTTACGAATAGTATCAAATAAGAATAGTATTCGATTATAAAGTTGTGATTCTTTGTTCGCTCGTGCCCGACACGATTCTACAAATAGTGGGTCGCTCATTTTTGGGCACAATTCCGCGGCATATTGCGGCTATTGACCGCTCTCACGTTTGTCTTCGGCATTGACTCCCTCTCGCCGTAAACAACTTTTACGGGCAACGTACGCTCGCAACATGAACGTAACGTAACCCACATTATTTGAACTGTCAGCTTAAAGGTTCGTTGATCTCCGCTAAGCTTATTGAGAGCAGTGTTGCGCTTGGCTTTATCATTTCCTGTTACTGTCTGTGCCTTCTCGCTTATGACTAAACATATATTAACCATTTTGGGCAATCGAATTTATTAAAACTCTTATAAGAATGCTTAAACATACAGCGATAATCCTACACACGCATTCAAGCCTAAAACTTTACTTTGATGTCAAAGTAGTCCCTTAAAACGCTAAATGCTGACTTCCAGTTGCAAATGCTAGCAATATTTATGGTATTTTAAGGAATACCTCGACTTGCCTGGTAAGCAAGCTGACGACTGAAAAAAACCGTCTCGGCCTGAGTCGCCATTTCTACACCGGACAAAAAGTCCTAAATACTTTACTTCCCAAATTCTGGAATACGTCGTGGATGTTAAATATGTGTTAATAAGGCGTTCAAATCAATCTAATTTTAACTTATACCTACTTTTTAGGATCAATAATAAAATTAGTATTTAAATTGTAATTGCGTTGTATTATAATTATTTAAATAAATAAAATATATGTAAAATAAAATGTAGGTAATTAAAAATTCTCTAGATACAGCATTTATATTTTATGTTACAATACCTTTTTCAAGGTTTTTTAATGTACGATACAGACTTTGTATGTGTCAATGACCGACTATTTGGGTTAATAGAACTTTGACTCAGAAGAATAATCGCTTACTTGGAAAAAATGCCCAGTAAATTAGAATAAAAACTAAATAAAATGTACGATTACAATGCGTACCTAATCATATTTATCATAATGTAAGTAAGCACTAACATAAATAATTGATCTAGAACAATGTAAGGCCACGACTTTGCTTACAAAAACCATATCGTACTGATTATCTATACAATTTTGAATTATTGGCGTTTATTTTTATATATTTTATCAATCAATCAATCAAATTGTCACGCCTTTTTCCCACAGGGATAGGCAGAGACAATGGAGCGCCACTTACCACGATCCTTACACTACTCCCTTGCTTCCTTCACATTCATAATTCTCCTCATACAGGCCCTGGTTATGGGCACCTAGCTTTCTTAAGGTGTCTCCGATTGACGAAAGTAATGTATAAATCTGATGTGGATGGATGCGTTAAACAAGGCAGGCCCAGGAGAGTGTTTTCCGACCAAATCGGAGACATCCTTTATATATTTTAGTGGTTATTAAATTAAGTTGTCCCATATGTCAGCTAGGATACATCCGAAACCTCCTGGGTCTCGCGCGGTTCTCTCCTTAGAACGAGCTAGCTTAGTGTAGGATATCTAAAAACTTTATGCGGCTTACTATCGCGTTTATTTTGATTTTGATTATACAATTTCTTATTATTCTGACGTTTCGAAAGCTTTGCTGTCATCGTGGTCACGTAGAGACTGAGGTGTTGGTCGTCCTATTGGTTGATGCTGTTATTGTTTCCAAAACTACCCTGTTTGAATCTAAGAAAATACTACCTATAAAGTTGTTTATATACAGCATAATCGTGTATAGTTCACAGAGTAATGAGTCACTGGGGCTTATCCGGAAAATATTGAATTAACATCACGTATTGTGACTTAAAACTGTTAGGTGTGTTTCTTCGGAAATCGTCATTGGACCGGTCGGCCGATGCGTCAGAAGTTTGCTTGAGTCGTTGCCCCCGACACCGTTAGCCGTCAGCCATAGGCTTCTACGGCTACAATTGCAATACCAATTTTGTAATTAAATCATTATTTGTATTAAATAAGTATTCGTTAGTCAATTCAGATCATAATATGTGTTGAATTCGAATGAAAGAGCTGAATAATTCACCAATGTGGGCAATCAATTTGCATTGTTTCTCACGTAATCGAAACAATAAATCATTGATTACTAAGGGTTAAATAACAAAACCTAAATTGAAAAAAATATATATATATGGTAGGATTACTTGTAGATATTTTGTCATCGATTTTCCAAAACAATAACTCATTATGTAGTTGACCTAATTGGATTTGAACCAAGATTCGGATCACAGACTTATTTATAAACTATTTATTTATTCAATTGAATTATGAAATTCATTAGATAATATTTTATGCAAAATTAGTTTTATTAACATATCAGTAAACACAAAATTTAAAGGCGACCGTGGTGCAGTGGCAGTGCAATGATTATGGCAAGCCGAGAGCACGGGTTCGAAACCACTCGCCGGTCCCAATGTATCTTTGATATATGTACTTTGGTTGTCCTGCTTCTATGATACAAGCTTAGTACAGAAATGTATAATAATAAAATAATAAAAAATATATAGAATAGGTCAATTAATTATAAGCGCCTAAAATTAAATTGAACGATATATTTTCCCTAACAAACGTCCACGTTCATCAGTTAGTTTTATTGATGGCTTATCGGGTGTCTTGAGTCATCGTTATCGACATGTCCTATATGAATAGAAACATGGTATTCACTGCGGAGTGGCAAACAAGTCACTATTTATGTATTTCAATATATGTTACTGTGTTATAGGTAATCACGAAGTGCGCCAGTTCAACGCACTTAGTGATTCGGCTTATACAATCAATCAATCAAATTGTCACGCCTTTTTCCCATGAGGATAGGCAGAAACTATAGAGCGCCACTTGACACAACTCCCTCGCTTCTTTCACATCCATAATTTTCCTCATACTAAACTATACATTTCTATTTTTTTTTTAATTGTGAATTGACATATGACCCCGCCTGATGTTAAGCTACTTGCGACTTTACTATGCCGGCTAAGTTGGAAAAGGCAACTTATAAGCTGATCCCGAAACGCATCTAAGTCACTTCACGGTCTGTATATACTGGCGCCACTGCTTACCACTATTTATGTATTAAAAAATATGTGACCGTGTTATAAGTTTGCGAGTTCATCGGCCTTCTTGGTTCGGGTTTTACAAGATGACGTCACTCTTGTTTACGCGTTCACATAAAGTAATATAAAGCTGTAAACAATTAACAAGATGTAACTGAAAAAATTGTGAAGGTTTTGTTTTCGCGTTGCGGCGAGGTCGTCGACCGCGCGACCGGTCACTGGCCGCAACCAATTATGGGCCACTCGCACAGCGCACAATGGATCGATGGCGGCGCGAAATTGGGCCAACTCCCCTCGCCTCGATCTTACCGCGCAGCCTCGTACCTCCGAATGCAACCAAATATTATAATATATATAATCACATTGAACGATATACGTAACCTTTTTAGAATTACATTAATTTATTTATTACATATTATAGATAATAATTAATAATATGCGGATCAAAATAAAAAAAACCGTATACAACCACTAGTAGTTATCCACAAGGACAAACGATCGTTTTCTTTGAAATACAACTTCATAACTTAAATTTTACTAAAAAAATACAAAATATGAAAATATGACGTAAATAAATATGAGTATAACTTAAATGTTATTTTAGAGAGACATTCGTAACATTGGGGTGTCGTACGTTTAGGGGCATAGGCATTAGCAGCCCTTCTAGGTGTAGGCGCGCGCGCGCATTGAGGTAGGCCGTGACGCGCACGTGACGTGAGCGCGCCGGGAGCGGGCGACGACCCAGGCTCGGGCCGGGGTGAGCGACCTGCGGGATGCGCCCGGCCTATATCCGGCGCACCGGTGCAGCGGCGCATTCTAGAGCGGCGCGGACCGTTAGCGAGCAAGGCACGGAGGCGGGCGGGGAGCACTCTCACTTTCTCGGGCGGGTCGGCGAACGGCAAGTAGGTCGCTCGGCTGAGTGTCCCCGCGCGCCCGCCGACGCCGCGCAGTGCCTTGCCAACCGCCGCACTGTGACCATGTCGTGCGGTGCACAGCTCCGCCAACGCCACTCAGTGCTCGTGAGCATGCTGGAGGCTCGCCGCGACTCCAGCGATTCCGGTTGCTCTAGTGACGACAGTTCCGACGGAGAGAGAGACTCTAAATGCCAATGTGGTCCGCAGGGATTCTTCCGCCGCTCCATACAACAGAAGATACAATACAGACCCTGCACCAAGAACCAGCAGTGCGCCATCCTCAGGATCAACAGGAACAGGTGCCAGTACTGCCGGCTCAAGAAATGCATCGCCGTCGGCATGAGCAGAGATGGTGAGTCCCTTTTGCTTATTTCCAATTATTTCGCCTTTATTTTATCAAATATATATTAAATTAGTTTTTGTGAATACTGTTTTTGTGTCATAATGTATCAATTTGTTGTAAATGTTTGGTTGCGTAAGCAGTTCGCATAAGTCCAATTATTTGGTGATTCGTGTGTCAGATATAGGTCAGTGGTGAATATGCGTGTGTGCGTTTGGCGCGGTTGTGGTCCCCGTGCCGGTGTGTTGGTGTTGTGCGGGCCAAGTATCCTATTTCGCTGCAGTGGCGGTTGCATAACGCAGGTTAGCGCACGCTAAGCAGGTCGACGGCCGCGCTCACCGGCCAGCGCGCCTGCTAGTTGCGACACGAGGGACGGTGAAAGCGGAGAAAGGACTGTTTCGTAAGCGCGAGAGTGAAATTTATATTTTCACTTTTCTACCATAGTTCGTTACCCTCACGCAATTCTATATTGTTCTAATGCATTCAATTTGTTATTTGTATTCATTATTTTATTGGTAATTAAAATATGGTATATATGTTTTAAACTTTAGAATAAATACTTTTAAACAATATATAAAACAAAAACTCAAGTGAAAAAAATAATATTGAACAAATAAGTGTGAAAGATTAAAACACTGGTCTTACATTAGTTTTAATTCAAAATGAAAATATAAAATTCATCTCGTAAAATCGTCAGACATATTCTACAAAATTCGTAGTAAGCTACGAAGTTTAAAGTTGTTCCGCTACTCAATAACAGATGGCGCTAGCACAATTTTTATTAATACATCTTCGTCACAATAAATATACGTTCTTGCATTTAGATTTATATAAGTGACAAGGTCAAATTAATACTTACTGTATTAAATGATTACTGTATTATTTTGTTTACATTCAAACATTGCCATTAAAATTACGGTTATTGGATTTACGTATAATGATGATAAATATACAAGTTAATTGCATAATTAATATATTAGAATATACCCAAATATAGTTAAAATAATTAATTTTACCAAAAAGTTAAAACATTTTACAATTTCTGTATAAGGAAATTAATCTCATTATTAAAACGAAAATAATCTGTGCCCACCATTATTATAAAATAAAAACAAAAAAGCATTCGGTGAAAATTAGTTATCCATTTGGAAAGTAATTTGGTGTGAGGAGGTAGGGGGGTGGGAGGGAGTTTGACGTGCGGTGGGGGCAGGGGCCTGCGCGGAGTTTATTGACGGCGTGTTCCCCCGCGCGCGGAGCCCCCGCTCAAGTTCAAGTTCGCGGCGCGGTGTCGAAGCGCACAGTGCGAGGGAGTCCGGCACGCGCGTCGGTCGTCAGCCCTCTTTACTCGCTATGCCATACTTCGTTCCGCGCTCTACGCGACGATACCTCACTGCGACTAGTGCTGTCAACTCATTGGATTTACACACATTGGGATTACAGTGAAGTGGAACTATTTATGTGGTTATGTGACAATTCATATATGGATTAGAGTGATTTATTATAGTGATATAAAGTCAACTTAAAGTTACCTGCTTTAGTTATCTCTGGCCATTGGCTGTGATTTAGTTTATAGTGAAGGAACTGTAATGGGTTTAGAAATGGGTGAAGATTTGCCAATCCTCAAGGGGATACTCAATGGAGTTGTCAAATATCATAATGCTCGTACGTATCATTTGTTTACAACATTTATTTTAATTGATTACTTTTTTTTAAATATTATTTTAATTAATTTACTTAATAAAATAGTTTATGGTACTTTTAATTGAACTGTGTTACTTTATAGATAGTGGAGATATGCGAAACATTAAAAAATAAATTAATAATTATTAGATTCCTATTTATTTCGTAACGTAAGAATATTTTTAAATTGTTATAACACATATTATTAAATAAAGGTGATAGAACGAAGACATTTTAGGTATAATAAAAAAATATAGGCGTTTATTATAATAAAACCGACAGCAGTGTGATAAACATAACAAAAGCATGAAGCACAATGGAGCTTGTGCGCGCGTGCATCTGCCATGGCCCACATCGAGCAGCGAAAGTCTGGAGAAATGGCGAGAGGCATTCTCTGCTTTCGTTTTCAATCGCGCTGCGCTCGCGCAAACACTTTCACCGCGCCGCGCTCGACAACGGCGTAAGTGCTGCCTATGTCCGCGCGATATACGACCTTTCGCGCGCGCGCCGCGTACTGCAGCCTAGCGCGAGAAAGTCGTAACACTTTTTAGTGTGACCTCGCGGTTCGCGCTTTGTCGTCGGAACTAGTTCACGATATCGCTCTCGTATCCGGCTAATTTCCTCGGCACCCTACGTGGTCGTCGGCCAGAGGGCACCCCGTCAGCTGCCGTGCGCGCCAGCTGCAGCCGTCGGCGCATTCAGACCTGACCTCGCTCAACTCTATGCATATAACAGCACTCGGCCGAATACGTACCCTATGTTATTATTGAGTGACGCATGAGGGCATCATAATAATATAACGGATATTCAAATGTATAGACTTATGCGACTGTTCACAAACAATTAATCAAGGTAGATTTCAACAACAATTCAATTTTGATTTACAACAAATGGGTTTTATTGTAATTAACAACTTGATGAAATGAAGTTAATTACAATTATTAGTTGATCTCAACTGAATCAGGTAATAGGTAGTTATAGTTTTGTGAAATTATAACGATGATGAGAGTGTATTGTTTGTTTGTTGCAGCCGTGCGATTCGGTCGCGTGCCAAAGCGTGAGAAGGCTCGCATCCTGGCCGCCATGCAGCAGTCGTCCTCATCGCGCGCTCATGAGCAGCAGGCCGCCGCTGAGCTGGACGATGCGCCGCGGCTACTTGCGCGTGTTGTACGCGCACACCTGGACACCTGCGAGTTCACGCGAGACCGTGTCGCCGCCATGAGGGCGCGAGCACGCGACTGCCCCACCTACTCACAACCAACTCTGGTAAGTTGACAACATCAATCACATCGATCACTTTAACTCATCACACTGATATTACAAAAAGAAGTTCACTTGATGTGTTTATTAATGTAATGTCTCTTTTGTTGTAGGCTTGTCCGCTGAACCCCGCCCCAGAGCTCCAGTCAGAGAAGGAGTTCTCGCAGCGGTTCGCCCACGTGATCCGTGGCGTCATCGACTTCGCCGGGCTAATTCCCGGCTTCCAGCTGCTAACTCAGGATGACAAATTCACTCTCCTGAAGAGTGGCCTGTTCGACGCCCTGTTCGTGCGCCTAATATGCATGTTCGATGCACCGCTCAATAGCATCATATGCCTCAATGGACAACTAATGAAACGTGACTCTATACAAAGTGGTGCTAATGCACGATTCCTTGTGGACTCTACATTCAAGTTCGCGGAACGTATGAACTCTATGAACCTTACGGACGCCGAAATTGGCCTCTTCTGCGCGATAGTTCTCATAACACCCGACCGCCCGGGACTGCGCAACATCGAACTCGTGGAAAGGATGCACGCGCGACTCAAGTCCTGCCTGCAGACAGTGATCGCACAGAACAGACCGGACAGACCAGGCTTCCTCAGAGAATTGATGGACACTCTACCCGACTTGAGGACACTTAGTACATTACATACAGAGAAACTGGTCGTGTTCCGCACCGAGCACAAAGAACTGCTCAGACAACAAATGTGGGCGGATGAGGATGGTGGCATGATGTGGGCAGACTCTGGCGCCGATGATGCAGCTCGCAGTCCGCTCGGATCAGTCTCCAGCAGTGAATCGGGAGAGGCCCCCAGCGACTGCGGCACACCTCTGTTGGCCGCCACCTTGGCCGGTCGCCGGCGTCTCGACTCACGCGGCTCCGTCGACGAAGAGGCCCTCGGTGTCGCTCATCTCGCACACAACGGACTCACAGTCACTCCGGTGCGTCCGCCGCCGCCTCGTTACCGAAAACTAGACTCGCCAACAGACTCAGGCATCGAATCCGGTAACGAAAGGCACGAGAGGCTAGCGGGACCCGGCTCCGGCTGCTCGAGTCCTCGTTCATCGCTAGAGGAGCACCCCGAAGACAGGCGGCATTGCATGCCAGCTGATGATATGCCCGTACTAAAACGAGTACTCCAGGCACCCCCGCTCTATGACGCGTCGTCGCTCATGGACGAAGCTTACAAACCTCACAAGAAGTTCCGAGCGATGCGCCGTGATGCGGAAGCGGAGGCGCGCCCTTTACCACGGCCGTCGCCTTCCCCTGTGCCCGCGCCCGCTCTGAGTCCGGTGCCGCGGCCGCGCGCCTCCCTCTCTTCCACGCACATGGTCCTCGCCAAGAGCTTGATGGAGGGGCCGCGCATGACCCCTGAGCAGCTGAAGCGCACTGACATGATCCAGCAGTACATGCGCCGCGGCGAGCCCACGTGCCCGCTGGCGCTGCAGGTGGACGTGGCCGAAGCAGACGCGCCCCTCAACTTGTCCAAGAAGTCGCCGTCGCCGCAGCGGTCGTACATGCCGCCAATGCCGCCCATGCTGGAAGCGTGAGCAAGGCCCGCGGAGCGTCGCGTCTCCGCCACCCCACCCCGACCTACTTTAATTTAAAACTTGTAGTAAATGATAGTTCGCAAATCGTTTAATATATTATTATATGTGATAATTTGTTAAGGGACGCGTGCGTGCGCGGCCGGCGCGGGACGAGGAGAGCGCAATAGACTGAGATAATTAATTTAAGACTATTTTAAGTATAATTTATGCATTGCAGCGTCGGTCGCGGTGTGTTGTGTGTGTGTCACGTATGTGCGTATGTGAATGTGCTCAGTCATTTGTTTGTTAATATAATGACAGGTTGTCGAATTAAAATAATACAAAAAGATATGAGTAATAACATGAATCTTTCATTTGCCAATATCCAAACATAACCCTCTGCAACAATAGACTAAGCATCTATGATTGAATAGAAATCAATAATTGAGACTAAAAATATCTATTAGTCCAGCAAGAAATGTCAAATCACCTAACAAGTGATATGACCAGCAAAGAAATTATCTTTATCTCAAATATTACTATGCATATTAAATAACAAATTCTGCCTACAAAGCCACAATAAGAAGTTCAAAATTCTGACTCAGACCAAAATGGAGTGCGGTTTAGATGGAAATAAACTATTCTCATATAAAAAATAATTCCTGATGTGATAATAATTCACATCTGCGACTCCATTTAAACCGTTGCTTCTACAAAGAAATTTCAAACCACTTGAGTTAACTCATCGAGGTCTTTCCAAGGACGAGATTGACTCTCTACCTATCTACAAGTGAGAAGACAAACTGTCTTTAGACGGACATTATACACCTCCTTTCTGATTATGCAGTTACAGTAAGTATAGAAGAATAACAGTCAAGACCTACATAAGGTTTTATCATGGAGACGCGACTTAGACCTCGACTAGCCTGATAGTAAGTAAGAAGAGGTCCAGTAAGTATACAATAGTATTATAGACAGGCATACAATACGACAAAACAAAACATCTCTCTCCGTAAACAGTTGCAGTCTAGGATGAAAAATGTCAAAACCATAACAAACTAACTCTACATAAGGTTTTTTATATAGAAATCAGACCTCGTCTTTCCTGATGGTAAGCAAGTGGAGTACCGAAAACGTCTTGAAACTGAAAAAAACCTAATCAGTTTACGGTTGCTTCAATCGCGTGTACTATGCCGACTTTGGGGTTATAAGTAATAGATAAATAATTAAATACACTAATCCCACCTGAACATAGAGAAGGCTGTCTTTTTTGCATGAATGATAAAACAGCAAGTCAAAGGCCGGTCGTAGCGGAAGGGCGGACGGTCGACGACCTCCGAAGTGGTTCGGCCGCGGTCACACGCTTCCGCGATATCGTCTCGACGCGGAACGTAATTTCTTGTACGTTATTGTTGATCTGAGGTCGAATGAAATCCTAGGTCGTTAGCTTGTAACCTTAGAGAATTTATTGTCTTATCTAATGCCTACACTTCCTTTATTATTATCTTCTGATACGGACTTTGTTTGCTGTCGCTAATAATCACGATGGTCAATTTTATTCAAACAAAAATGGTTTCTGTTCAACATGAGCTATATTAGATAGAATCACAAGTGTACAGTCTATTGTTTTCATTGAGATGACACATCTGACCTCGACTTGCCTGATCGTAAGCTCGTTTCAAGAGCACCTACGGCGTAAAGAACCGTTTGTCTTATACGGTTGCCTCAGTCGCCGTCACTATTCCAGTCAAAAATATTGAGTATAGTTTATACACCCATTAAAATTATTAAGCTGCTTTACCTATGATGATGATCAGAAAGAACAAAGAGACTCTTCACGAACCTGACACAACTCTCTGACTCTCTGAATACGAAACGCGACTGAGTCACTTCACGTTCTGTCAACTTAAAAGTGATAGTACCTCGGATCAGCAGACAGCCACTCTTTAACAACTGGTCTGAACCTGTAGCAAATATCTGCCTCTTTTTTAGGACTAAAACTATATTGGTACTCGTATATACAAAGTATGTTTGTATTTAATTTGACTTTTGTTGACCCCAGAACAGTAGTTGGACCCATTAACTGTCCAACCTAACTCGCTACGCCCGTTTAGGTAATTGAGGTTATATCTACAATCAAGATTAAATACAAAAAAGGATAACGTAACTGGATCTTAAACCTACTAGGCTTTAATTAAAACATTTTGGAGAAAATAAATAGTGATTTTCGACCGTATCAGAGTGCTAGTGGCCATCCTAATGCCTAGTGCCTAAAACCGTAGTGGAGCTTATATGAAAAGAATTGTGGATGTGAGGGAAGCGAGGAAGCTGTGTCAGGATCGTGGCAAGTGGCGCTACATTGTCTGCCTATCCCTGTGGGAAAAAGGCGTAACAATTTGATTGATTGAAATATATAGTTTATGATTAGATTCCTAATAATAATTTTATTAATTCCTGCTACGAATAAATAAAAATTCGGTAGGCTGGAATTCGCTAATTAGATAAAAGTAGAGTCGTATCCACTATGTCGGCCTAGATCTGATGGTAAGCAATGGGCCAACAACTGATAAAAAGATTTGGCTTGCGTTTGCCTCAGTTGCAGTCACTATGCAAACCAGAAAAACTTTATTAGGCTTTGCTTGAAGGATCAAAGGTTATAGAATGGGATCGGAGAACACATGGGCTGGTAAAACTGCCGATTCAAGCGACAGAACACGGACGCTCTGCCCGACCCGAAAGCCGACCGCACAACTTTAATAGTAATAACAATGAAATTCATTCCTAATTGTCAAAAAGTTACGCGGTCCGCTGTTAGTGTCAAAAACAACTTTTATTCATTCGGAAAATGAATTTCAATAAGTTTGAACTGTTAATGAAAATGAACATCGATTCTGTTCTGTGTTGCGCGGTGGCATCGCTCGCTCGAAGAACCGACAACCGATAGGGAAGAAAGGTTCTAGATTGGAGACCATGAACCGGAAGACGCAGCGTAGGTAGGCCTCCCACTAGGTGGACTGACGATATAGTGAAAGTCACAGGTAACCGGTGGATGTAACTGGCATCTTGTCGTTCGGAATGGCGTTCTAATGGGGAGGCCTATGTTCAGCAGTGGACGCCTTCTGGCTGATGATGATGATGAATGGAGTTCAACTGTCAAAACGAAGCCCATTGTCATGGTTGGCCTGCCACGAAGAAGAGGTAGGATTATTCAATAATTTTAAGATACGTAGTTTGTTCTAAAGTTAAATTTAGTTTCGCTTACGTGTCGCTTGTTCACGGTAATCTTTATACTTTTCAATTTAAGTTATAAAAATCAAAGATTCAGGAAGGTTGGTTTAAGCTTATATTATTAGTCACGATGACTTAGTCGCGTTTCGGGATCAGCTGAAAGTTTTCTCATCCTACAGTTTTAATATCGCGTTTAGCGATAGATAGACATTTGGCCGGCATGGTGACGGTGACTGTAGCATTCGTGAACTGACTCGTTTTTTTCAGTCGTCGGCACTCTTGGAACTTTATCATGCTGCACTCTGGACCTCATTATAAGGCAACCGTGGTGTAGTGGCAGTGCAATGGTTACGCAAACCGAGAGCACGGGTTCAAAACCACTTACCGGTAGACCACTTGCAATGTATATTTAATATATGAACTTTGGTTGTCATGTTTCTATGATACAAGCACTTTAGTAGCTTAGTATAGAAATGTAAATAATAAAAAAATCCATCAGACCTCATATGCCATCAGGCATACGTAGGCATGGTTGCAATGACCCGTGATTTATTTTTCCGTCGAATTTAAATTAGATACAAATTAAATAAACTTTAAATTCTGTTTCATTATGATTGACGTATTTTTTAACTTTGCGATAAGACAAGGCATCCTATAAGAGTAAATAGACGCAATTATGTCTTTATTTTTATGTGAAGTTTAATATTTAAAAATAATACGATAGACGGCTGTAAAATATAATTACTTATTCTATAGGTCAATAGTTAAGGATCACGATAATAAAGGTCTCAACAAAAAGTAATACAAATATATAAAGCTTATAAAAGCTTAACAATTATATTTTTGTATATATATAAATTAGTCATACAATTATATGAACCTGAATTAAACATAAATAATTCTATTTTATTTAGCATAAAACATATCAACGCTAAAACCATTAAGCCTCTCCAGTGTTTGTATTATAGACACTGCGTGGACAAAGTATCAAAAAAAGATATAGGTACCCTTAGGTAGGTATCCTTAGGGCCTAGGACTACGCACCTTGTCGGTATGTTGGTCGTAATGTAATCTACTAGGCTTCTTGAAGTTGCCAGGTTCAAGAGGCTGGCATAACGGAGGTTGTTCCACAGTCGTCTTCACACATGGATTTCATTCCAGCATCAGGCACAATAAAAAGTTTTGACTGCATAGATGGCAAGTGGCGCACCATTGTCTTTGCCTATCCCTGTGGAAAAAAGGTGTGAAAATTTGATTGATTGATGTTTCAAGAAAAATGCTAGTATCTATATTATAGGTTATTTGTGACGCGACATTAAGACAGCAGCCCGCCTGATGTTAAGCTGGAATGCGGGCGATGAATAAAAATGACTGCTACTTACAGTTAAATAACTGCAAGAAGACATCCACTATGCCGGCAACTTTTAACTTCACGGTCCGTATATATATTTACTTGTAAGTGGGGGTACTGTTCCAAATTAGAAGACTGGTCACCACTGCCTACTACTCAAATTGATAGGTAATTATTTTCTTAGATTTTGCGCGAACATTGGTCTCTCCGTGACCACGATGGCCGCAAAGCTCTCGAAACATCGGAATAATAAAATCAAAGCCAAAATAAACACGATAGTAAGCCGCATAAAATTTGTTTAATTAATTGATAGGTAAGTACTGTTCGGTATACAGAAAAGATAAACAATACAACAAATAGGTGGTAGCAGTGGTACCCAGTCTGCCGATCCGGGATAGTACCACCACTTACAAGTATACAGACCGTGAAGTGATTTGGTCACGTTTCGGGATCAGCTTGTAAGTTGCCGGTTCCATCTAGGCCGGCATAGTGGATGTGATTGCTACTCACAGTTATTGAATTGTAGTAGCAGTGACATTCATTCATGGACCACACTTTGGCTTAACATCAAGCGGGGTGCTGTCATATGTCGAGTCACAATAAAAAAAAAAAAAAAAAAAAAAGCTAT
The DNA here is from genome assembly GCA_905220615.1 of Tinea trinotella. Taxonomy (NCBI): domain Eukaryota; kingdom Metazoa; phylum Arthropoda; class Insecta; order Lepidoptera; family Tineidae; genus Tinea; species Tinea trinotella. The sequence continues at coordinate 6,656,372 of HG992308.1, read as the reverse complement.
TATGGGTATTTAAAATACGAGTATTAAAATACTCGTAAGAACATTATTCAACTTTTGATTCAATTTGCGTCAAGTAGCTTGTTATATAAAAATGTGTTTACCAACATTAAATATTTTCAATACGTTTAAAGTCTATTTTGTGAGTGGGCGGTGCCTTCTCCCCTGGATGCTGCGGGTGGCAGCTACACGTGGATGCGTTGGCGTAGAGGTGGAGATGCAAGACTCGGTGGTGTGAGGTGGAACTGCGCACAATTTATTGCGATCTTACCTCAGGAACGCTGCCACGAGTAAGCTTTTTAATACATTACGATAAATGACAGTCATATCTATACTTTAATCTATACTTGACTAGAACTATCGAAAACATGTAAACGAATTGGAAATTTTCCTAAATATTTAACTATAAATCTAAATTAATGTGCCTAAAATAATGTATACAAATATATTTTTTTTAAATTTAGACTCGAAAGTTGAGTTCAACTTGCTTGATGGTAAGCAAGAAGTGCAAGATTGCCAACGACTGAAAAAAAAACAGATTCAGTCTACGTTTACTAAAAATAAGAAAACAACCAAAATTTTCTTCGTTTTAATTTTCTTCTACGTATAAATCTAATATGTATAGTCCAATAAGAAATGAATGAGAATTATTCTCCGAATTTAAATTGTGATGCATAAATATGGCGTTGCGAATGCGTGCATTTTCCCGGCCAAAGGGCGGGGGATATAAAGCGGGTATTGACCGGCAGCTGGTACGCGCAGGCTCACTGGCAGGGCGCATGCCGGGTGCTGCGACCGGCCGTGCACTTGACTTGATCGAGCGCGGTGCATTGTCCGCCCGCACATCGCAAACGCCCTCCTAACGAACGAAATCCTATTCTAAACTACACCTTATTGTTCTTAGATTAGAATTTGCTTCCATGGTAATTTTAATAAAACAAAAAATGAATGACGCTCTCTTTTGTTTTATTTTGTAGCCGACCCTCTTCTACCCTCAGTTCACATTTGGAATAATCGATTATTTTCTTTTATTGAGTTTTAAAAAGCTTTGTCCTTTGCTTTTTTAATAAAAAAGGGGCGAATTAATTGTCAATTACATTTCGTTTAAACGCGACGCATAAAAAATATTGTTAATAATAATGGCTCCTGTTCTAAGAAGCAACAAATTAATTAATAGGAATCTATTAATACCTATATGTTCTCAATGAGGTAGTTATTATAAAGGTATCGGGGATATTTTTGGATGAACAATAAATTTATGAAGCACCACATACGTGCTTCAAAAGGCGGTTGACCCTGTCAAACAAGTAAAGCTGGATTACTCGTCTGCCGGCAAAACATAAGCAAAGGAGGGAGCGAAACAATAATTTGCGACAGACATGTATTGATTAATATACGTACTGGGAATTTCTGTACTTCCCTACAACCGCGACCGTCTGCATTTTTTATATCGAAGTTTTTAATATAGAATGTTGTAGTATTTTGATGTAAACATTCACCTTTTTGAATTCACAGTTATTATAATTAATCTTGAACTTTAAGTGCGATATACCAAGTCGTATTTGATATTTACAACGAGTGTCCTATAACTGTTATGTGAGCAATTAGCTAATATTAGATCACACTGGCACTTGTCACAATTACAGTACATACAGTGAAGGGCAATTCCCTCGTGTTATGAACCTTAGCAAGGTGCAAAACTTTGTAATATGACATTCCATTCCCATGAATAGGGATAAACTACAAGGGTTAATAATACTAATCTAGTGATACTCGTAAGTGTTTCTTTTTGTACAATCAATTAATCAAATTGTCACGCCTTTTTCCCACAGGGATAAGCAGAGATAATGGAGCGTTTTACAATTTAATAACTAGCAATCACATCCACTATGCCGGCCTAGATGGAACCGGCAACTTACAAGCTGATCCCGAAACGTCACCAAATCACTTCACGGTATACTACTACACAAGTACATACTACCCCGGATCGGCAGACTGGGTACCACTGCCTACTACTCTTTGATAACCGGACCCGAAGCAAATATCCATCTATTTTTTTTCACAATTCTCTTCATATAAGCTCTATGGTAATGGGCACTAGGCAACCTAGGCTGTTAGTTGTGTTTTTGCTAGAGTGTTGATATCCAGTGTTACGGTTCTTAATTCCCATTCTGCAAATAGGTAACGCCAGAGACCTTGAGCATTGAGCGACATGCGGAAAAAGCCGAATAAGGCCGTTGGTGACCTTCAGGAAGCGAGGTCGCCTGCCGCACACGCGGAAACAGGAGTCTCTTTACATATTTATTAACATTTACCCCCACAAGCTTCATGATTTACATTTATTACAAAAATAACTATCGGCTCAAACATCAACATCCGTACTCCAACTTTAAAAAAATATATCTCAAAATTATGTATAGGTATTCAGTATATTTCTTTTTCTAAATGTACTTGTACATGGAAAGTAGGGAAACTATCCTATTTAGTACATCTATCACTCTTTACAGACAATATCAGTATCCGCATACCTATAATAAAGATAATGAACACCTACCTATATATAGGTAAATAAATCGCAATATATTTTCAATAACAATACATATCACCAGGATTAAAGGTACTTAATATCTCTTGTATACTTTTATAAATGATTTTTTCATTTGATGAGATGATGTCCCTGCGCAGTATTTTCGTTTCCTATCTACTTGAATCGAAAAGAGCTTATTAAATTTTGCACAAAATGGGAAGAAAGGGGGCTTTTATAGCGTGGGCGTAGGGGGCTGTGCGGAGGCGGGGGGAGGCTAGCTGGGAGGCGCGCGGTCGGCTCCAAGGTCGCAGAGTCACACCCGGGCAAGGTCGAGCCCGCTCCCCGCTCCTCTCGGGTCCACCCGGCCCTCCCGGTTAGCGTGGGTCGTCATGACCTTTATCCGCTCTTAGGAAAAATAATTTCATGACTAATACTCATGGTACCTATTTAAGAAGCTTAGCCTAACACGCAACAGTCGATTATTGAATTACATGACGAAAAAAACTTCATCACTATTCTAAATTTAGGACGATGGGGTAAAAGTTAATTAAAATGGCTAAGTTGACCGCAGATACCACATCCAAGTGTTAATATTACATAAATTTATCTGAGTAATGATTCATCTGTGAAGCGAAGGTCAATTCATATTAATATTCCGCGGACTACTGTTCACTAATTTATTGGAGTAGTCAACTGTCTTTATGCTCCGGTTACAATTGTGTGTTGTGGTTAAACATTGTAGCTTCGCACCGAATGAATGGTTAGATCGATAAACCTCGTTTTCCGGGAGTGATACCCGACATGATCCTTCCTACGGGCCCTTTCACAAGGTCTGACGTCATGGGACCCCTTCCACAAGCCTAACGTAACCTTGACGTTATCCCCTACCTACGCTATTTAACTGAAACAATATTATTACTCTTTTTTGGGACAAATTAGATTTTTGATTATTGTAAATTTAGCAAAATCGTTTATTGCGTCGTAAAATTTCGTCGAATGGTGTTTTATAATTTTATAGAATACAATAATTATTTTTGTAGTTTAACAATGTACTGATATTGCATATCCTAACAACAACGCAATTAATTATTATTATTGAGGCTCGACTCGACATATTTTTTCCATTATTATTTTCTAAGGAATGCTCCGATGAATTGGGCGAATGGAACCTTGGGCACTGCTCACTCGACCGGGTTAATAGAAACCGGCAACTTTCAAACTTATCCCGAAACGCGACTTTACAGTGTATGTGGTGGTACTACTTGACAGACTATGTACCACTGCCTACTACGCTCAGTAACTTTTGTTACCTACTTAATTTTCGTTTTCCGAATATTTATAAATTAGAGTCGTGCTCATATTTAAGCATTATCAATTATGAGCACGACTAAAAAGATGCGCGGACGTGCTCCTACCGTAGTCGTCCAGCGCTCTTATTATTAATCATCTGACTCTGAAGAGTCAGAGTTTTCTGCCTGGATCTATACTCTCTTAATATTGCATTAATTTACTCATAATTGTTTAATATCTGTACTTAAAATTTCTCCATGACAATTTACAATATTATGTTGTAAATTATTATAGGTAATTATTTACTTTTAGCTACCTACTTTATTGTGTAGAGTTTAATCTACTTTTATGCTTCTGGAAATAATTATTACTGATTATGATATGGCGCTGGTATCCGTGGATAATTCTATCCTCCTAATTCTTATATATTTTTTTGACGACAGGCGTGGCGTATTGGTTAACACTCCAGTCTGTTAACAAGGGGTTTAATTCCCGGTCGAAGGAAATATTTGTTTCATAACTTTCATTTGTAATATTTAATAATCGAGGCAATTGTGAGTGAACGAACTCTGTATTTAGAGTCATCAGCACTTTTGGACCTACCATCAAGCAGGTCGAGGTCAGATATTGAGTGATAATAAAAAAAAAACAACTAAAATAATAATCATGTATTAATTTATAAAGCATAGTAAGCTTATTAAATGTTATAAAATTAGATGTAGATGAACTTTATGTGTTATTTTATGTAGTTTGAAAAATCTTGACATTAATTTCAGTCATCAACCCATAAATGTTTTCAATATTTAATTTATAAAACATTTATAAAGCAGAATAAACTTATTAAATGTTATAAAATTAGATGTAAATGAACTTTATGTGTTACTTTATGTAGTTAGAAAAATCTTGACATTAATTCAACTACAAAAGATAAATGTTTTTATTATTTAATTTAATGAAACAGATAAAATTAAAGTATATTAACAATAATTAAACTACAAATAAAAAATATCATCTAATGACGTCGCACCAGATAGTCCCAAGGAGACTGGCAACATGGGAAATTGTATTGTATAGCAAGGCTAATACGTTGGCAGAAATAATTGCCAGCCTTCCTGTCTCCAAACGCCTGGACAACTTCTTAGCCAGGCGCTTAGCTGAAGGTCGCCGAGAGCTCATCGTCTCGACTCGAAACGGCGCAAATTGGTAACCAGTACCGAGGTTTACGTATTTAATTTAATGTAATAATAAATAAAATTGATTACTAAAACTAAAATAGAAATAAGCTAAAAAAATACTTTTGCGATTATTGACATGGTCACGTTGCAAACTGCGCAATAGCACACTACGTAGTAGCAAATAAACAAACAGAAATTGCCATTATCCATAACGTAAATGGTTAAAAATATCTATGAAATAAGGTTTGCATCCCTTCACTCGACAACTAAATAACGCACACAACTAATTTATTCAAATAAAACTGTATGCAATAATTACAATTTACGATAATTGTTATTTGTTATTGTCCACGGGAATATGTAGAGACAATAGAGCGTCACTTTCCACGTTGCTGACGTCCCTTTGACCGGCATAGTAACGGCCACTGGTCGTCCGTGAACTCAGTCGGTTTTTTTCTCGCTTACCGTCAGGCAGAGGTGAGAAGTCACAATAAATAAAAACTCTTAAGTTTCTCTTAATTCCACAAACTTCTCTTCGTACAAAATCTATGGTACCGAAACCAATATATCTTTGATATATTATGTGCCCTGGTCATCCTGTTTTTATGAAAAAGTACATAAATTAATATAAGTTTGTTTAAAAGTATTTTTTATTATCCTAATAGAATGCAAATCCTTTTCTAGAGACATACTCAAGAAAGCTGGGTTGCCGAGTGCGCGTATAAAGATAATTTTGCTTGTAAGGAAAACGAGTAGTTATGTCAGGATCGTGGCAAGTGGCGATTCATTGTCTCTGCCTATACCTGTAGGAAAAAAGGATCACAATTTGATTAATAGAAAATAACTAATCTGATTTTACACGCTCTAGGTACGTGTAAATATGTACGACAAATGGAAATAGTTGAACGTGATAAAATCAATCTATTTCCAGTAATAACGTCACCTTAATCAGAAAATCGTGTTATTTCTGATCACTCGATTTTTTTAACTGTTACTAAATAAGTAATTAATTTATTATATTAATTTAATTATTTAGCTTTCCAACAAGATTGGATTGTTTTCAACACAATCATCAATCCATCATATAGTATTTTATAATATTGCTTTATAATTATAAAAACAAACAATCAATCAATTAATCATATTGTCACGCTTTTTTCCCACAGGGACAACAGACAATGGAGTGACGCTTGCCACGATCCTGACAAAACTCTCTTACAAGCTCTACGATTATGTCTCCAATTTGGTCGAAAAACAAAACGTAAAATCAATGGTATTACTTTATTTCATTGTGTACAGACTGTGAAGTGACTTAGTCGCGTTTCAGGATCAGCTTGAAAGTTGCCGATTTCAACTAGGCCGGCATTGGCAACGACTGCTACTTGTTGTAACTGTTGACTGCACTTTAGCTTAACATCAGGCTGGGTGATGTCATACATCGAGCTGCAATAAAAAATGAAAAAACAAAAGAAAATTAAAAGCAGACACAAAAGGTAGCCATTTTGAAAAAAGAAAATAATTTGATTTAATAATGTAGGTAGGTCTGAGGGATCCTTGGATACCTATAGGTTCCCGGTAAGGACACTTATACATCGGTGCTCGAAACCGAAGGGGCGTCCAAGGTCGGTAGAAGGTCGCTTCGGGGTCGCATGTATTGTTTCGGCTTGCAACTGGTTAAATAAACATTATTTTGGTAACATTTTGACTTTCCTCCTTAACTACGTCTTAGCTATTGATCAAAATAATTATGATCAAACCATGCCTCTCATATAGTGACACTCGATATATTGAATACCAGCTGTTCCCTGCGTTTATAAACTGTAATTGCAATGTGAGTGCATGACAGGAAAGGGGTCCTTATGGTCCATCATCAGGTACTCCTGGTTTTCCCGTCAAAATCGGCCTAGCCATTTCAGAGATTAGTTAGATTAGAGAACAAACAGACAAAAATATACATGTAGTAAAAAACGGTTATTTTAATATTCCAAACAGACACTCAAATTTTATGTATGTATAGATGATAAAACGATGGGTGAAGTTTAGGATAATGAGAGTGATCCTTAATTTATATTTCTTAATTATTGTGTTTACGCATCTGATACAAATTATTGACGTCAAAGCAATCACCAATATTTTGCCTAATTACCCAATTTTGATGATAGAACAATTTTACAATTGATTCAGAAACCTCGGAGTTGAGGAAAGGAGGAGGATCAATTTAAGAAAATAATACAAATGTGCGTGTCGGAAAGAATTATTAATTTATTGTCTAGTCACAAAAAATAAATAATAGAAAAAGATATTTAAATAGACCTAATATATTTAGTTAAACGAATTAAATATTTAAAGGAATTATTATTTTTACAGTACTTGTAGGATGTCACTTTTAATTGTGGTAGGTTGGTAAGGTAAGTCATTTTTCAGTCATCTGTCGATCCAGGCTAGTTCTACCACTTTCAAGTGTCCAGACTGTAAAGCAGCTTAGTCATGTTTCAGGATCAGTATGAAAGTTGCCAATTTCAACTAGGCCGGCATTGTTACATTTCTCACGAATGCAAAACTACTCTATATATCTGTATACTATATAGATATATAGATGTATGCTATACTATATACTATATATATGTTATTATTGATTACTGTAAACAAGTTATTAGCAATAATTTGTATCATTATTGTATAGACAAGGAAAGGATGACTATTAATCTGATGTGATTTCCCACTTCCTACATTCTGATGTCATTAATTATCCGTAATCTATTCGTACACGAGTTGATCTTCATATAGAGTACCCCTCATTCATAAACCCTCTATAAAAATAACGTAAGTCTTGGTTTTATTTTTGTTTATAATGACAGAGAATTAACGTTATCTGCAGATTATTTGGAGATCGGCTGGTAGATTCGACGCGAAGAATTTGGAAAGAATAGAATTTGTGCTAAAATAAGAACAAATTCATTGTTAGTTGTCTCATTTATATTATGTTTATACCACTACGCACTACTTTTTTGCAAATACAACCACTTGTAATTGTGGTTGACTTTTAATACTGCCTAATTAAAAGTCACGTAGTAGTAAGAGTAGCGGCATAATTGTTCCGTCATCCTTTTTTGAAGTATTTTAATGTAATTTGTTATTTTGTCAAATTAAGAATGTAAAAATGTATATTCATCCCCTTCTGACTTCTTTTTAATGCCATAAGTGAAAATAGTATAAACGCTTGTATTTTGTAGCTATTTTAGGGCTCCTTCTGTGTCTTAAGTCTAAATTCTTCGGTTCGACCCATTAATGGTTTGATACGTTAGATGTCATTTTTAATGTGTATTATGTTAATAAATTCAAGTATTGAAAAGTAACGTTTTGAGCAATACATGTTTGTCGCGGCGATTACATCGCTTCGTGTAAGAATGTATTTACTATTTTCGCACAAGTCCTTGATTATAACATTTCGCGTTCAAAGAAAATTATGGAATATTTTCAGCAAAACACAGATAAGAACCTCCTCAATAATACAATCATGTTTTTCATTTGCAAAGTCACTTTGTTGATATTTTTAGGTGACATTCTTTTAATTTGAATAATATTGTTTAAAGAGAGATAATACAAGTGGATTTTGAACATAATTTATTGTATAAGAAATAGGTTTATTTTTGAGACGTTATTAACGAGCCAGTTGCCCACGGAGGTGTTGGGAGTAAAAATAGAATAAGAATGGAGGTGTGAGATTCGATTTAAGTTGATTTATTTAACCACAGAGCCTGTATAAAGAAAATTGTGAATGTGAAGGAAGCAAGGGAGTTGTATAAGGATCGTGGTAAGTGGCGCTCCATTATCTCTGCCTATCCCTGTGGGAAAAAGGCGTGACAATTTTATTGATTGATAATTATCTTGTTTTTACACGAAAGCAGTGATCAATAATGTGCGACCATTACACGTTTTTCTTCCGTCCTATAATCCTGGAACCTTCTAGGGCAGCGTGAAGGCCGGTATAGCGGATATGTCTGCTAACAGCTTAGATTTCTAAAAGGATCATAGGACAGGGGATAAACGTGTGAACGTCGATCGTTATTATATAAGAAAGTATTTACTTTAAAAAGTAAAAAAAAAAAATCATACATGAATATTTAAATTAGGATATACAGATAATTTCGAATGCTTACTGCAAACCACTGACAGGCAGGTGTGCACAACTTTCTGATTGATGTATACCGCACGTGTCTGTATAAATAATTGTTAGCCCTAGAGCTGTCGAGGATGTGAAAAAGGCCTTAGGGCGAACTTGAATCACTCATAGTTCCGGACAAAGGCATGTAAATAAACAAGAAAGGATAAATGGATCATAATTGTTATGTATGAATGGATTATTTAATTTAATGAATAATAATATATAATTTAACTCAAAAATTTTATGTGTATCATTCATTTTGTATGGGGACGTGGGCTTAATTGTATTAACAGTTGCATATACATTTTAAAATAGTTTAATGTACGAAGATTACAATTTAATTGGCATATATATCATTTATTTTGCATAGTTTGGGTGTGCAAAATGATCAAACTATAATTATGACAGTTCAAAGCAGAACTGTTAATATGGCGTGTCTTTGTGATTGACAAACGATACAAAATCTATATCTTATTTTCTAAATAACTTAATTGAACAGCAATTAAAACAAAATTGTTATGAGTTTTATCAATACAAGTATCGAAACTAGCACTTATATATTTTTTTATCATTGGACATTACAAAAGTAGTACATAGGAGCCCATAATGAATGATGTCCTTTGTAATTAAATGTGAATAATTGTACTCAATTGTGTATAATTGTAATGTGTACACATTATTTATTAAATTTGTAATTCAATGTATATAAATACACATATAAATTAAATGTATTTTTTTACATACATAAAATTATAATAAATATTAATAAATGAATTTGAAAAATTATTGTATTGTATCATTTGTAAAAATGTATTGTTGATAGAGCTGAATAAAGTGATGATTACACGTTACTTGTTAAATATATGAACTTAAATTAGAATATACGAATAGGCTAAAAAACATCAAAAATAATGAATTCAAATATTATGCTTAAAATGTGATTGATATCTATTTATGGCACACCCTCACTACTTTCTAGTGTACCTACAAAGGGTGATGAACAGTGTTGCAACAATGGTGGGCCCTTCAATTATTTTATAAAGAATTATTTTGCCAAGTAAAATAGCTCCTTCATAATCGGGAATAAGTCTGAAAATTGAATGTAATTGGTAACCCTCTCTCTTTCAAGGACATTCAAAATCGCCCCATGTGTATTAAATTGTGACTTCAAAAATAAAAAAGAACGATAGGGGTTGTTATTGTGCACAAAAATGAAAAAAAAAGTATTTGATTGGATGCAACCCCAATTTGAATACCAAAAAAAGGCAATTATCTGTTTTTACAATCAAATTCATATACTCGTACATAATATACGTTATTAAAAGTAACAGGCAAATAGGCAAATAAAATTTCTTATTGCACAAAACAGTATACTTAGAAATCAATCAATCAAATTGTCACGCCTTTTTCCCACAGGAATAGGCTGAAAAAAGAAACTTTACACAAAAACGGATTCATTTGACACCCTCATCATTGAAACAATGGGCATTCTCCGTGATATGGGCGATAAAGGACGCATTATGCCACCATGTCTTTGCAAAATGGCAGGAGTTCTGGAATTCTGTGATCTCAGTATCTATTATTCAGACTGAGTAGCGTGAGACAACTTTACGAATTAGTGGTAGAGCTGACCCAGAGATAGAAACAAACAATCCGCGCAAGAGAGAATCGAAACCTTATTCAGGAGTACAAGTTTGGGGGTCTTCAGTCCCTGATATCTGTGATTCAAGATGCAACGAAGGTATATCTCCAAAATATCTAGTCTGTCCTAGGTTTAACTAAGAATAGGAAGGGTCTAAACGAAAATTGCTGAGAACACGCACACTTGAGTTTTGTCTGCGTTGAATAGAAACTAGTTCTCGTCACCTGGATCTTTAAAACACGGTCCAGCTCCGCTTCCAAGACTCTCTTATCTCGTCTATATCTTGTTTTCCAGTAGGGGGTACGAGTAGCATTTCATTGATGTGCAAATGAAAGAATCTTAGGCTGGCATAGTGGCGGCGGCTGGGGCAGCCGGGAACTTACTCGGTTATTCCTGTCATCGTCACTCTTGGACCTCCTCTTGCTTATTATCAGGCGGGTCGAAGTGAGATGTCGTGTCACAAAAAAAAGTCCGGCGATAGCATGGAGCCCTGAGGGACTTTGACATTCTATTTTCCTAAATTTTAAACGAACAATGATTATTGAATTAAACCAATTTTATGCGGCTTACTATCGCGTTAATTTTGGTTATTGATTTTTCATTTTATTATTATTCCGACGTTTCGAGAGCTTTGCAGCCATCGTGGTCACGGAGAGACAATAGCCAATATAAACGCGATAGTAAGCCGCATAAAATTTGTTTAATTCAACTTTGACATTCATTAGTATTTTTAATAATATAAATATATTTCTATCAAGCATGGCTTGAAATAGAAAATTTACCATAAGGTTATAAAAAACATGTCAAAAACTCATTAGGTAAATGGGGTATTCGTTTGCGATGGAAATTGTATTGGTGACCTCGAAAGGGCACATTAGCGTTAGGATCTAGGTTAAAAAGACGCCCTTGACCCAAGGTGACGCGCCCTTCTGTGACGCCTGTCGCCGAATAATGAAGAGGTCCAAGGGCGGCCTAACTAACCACGTGTAATGTTGTTTGACCTAAATTTTCCTTCAACATAATCTCTTCTAGGACGAATATATATCTACTACGATACGCATATAAGCTATTAAGTATGTTGTGAAGGACCCTTAGCAAGAATATGGGTGAGGATAATTGGATGGTGTACTAACAAAATCAAGTCTTACTTGAACATTGTATATATTCTGTGACAAAATCTAAAAAAGGGTCATATATTTTGTGTCTATTCAAAATACTTTTGTGTATGCGTTTTTTTTTCAAATTAAAATAAATGTAAATTGAATTTAAAAAAATGCTTATTAGAAAATAATTTGCAATCATACGAAAATATAAGTTCAAATAATATTAATGTTGCTCAGTAGTTTTTTTTGTAATTACGACACAAATGTATTTTAATGTATGACTTAATTTTACATATTTACCGACAAAGTTTGCTTACAAAACCGAAAACAAATCTCAACGGAAACTGTCCCAAGTTTACTTACCTCCATAGGTAATGGCGTTTTTCCTACCTACTAATTAATAAATTGAATAAATCACAAATCATAAGGAAGGAGGAAGATGATGTTTTAATGGAAAATACCTTCAACATGTTGTTATTATTATTATTATTATTGTCGTATTATGGTACCAATTCATAAGAAACAATATCAAGGAAGCAATTCATTAATTTATTTAAATCTATGGTAAAATAAGGAAGCGAAACAGTAGTTTGCAAAAATGTTGCTTTTTGAAATGTACACAAATAAAATAATAAAGTAATGAAAACTTAACATAATAGTAAAATCAAACAATAAATCAATCTATCACGCTTACATCCCCATAGGAATAGGTAGGTGCAATAGAGCGTCGCTTTCCACGATCCTAACACAACTATCTTGTTTCATTATTATAACATTCTAAAAGTAATATAATATATATATATATATATATCCCCCCTTATGTTAAGCTGAAGTGCGGTCTATGAATCGAGGCGAGTGTTACTACAATTAAATAACTTCAAGTAGCACTCTGTTGTCTCTGTTTGTGACAACAGAGCACGTGTAAAGTCCCGGGTTTGATTCCCGGTCGGAGCCAAGATTTATTTAATTAATGTTTCAAATAAATAAATTAAATATTATAAATATTTAATAATAAAAAAGAGGCGGATACTTGTTTCGGGTCTGGATGTCTAAGAGTGGTAAGGAGTGGTGCCTAGCTTGAAAATTTGGGGGAATTACTATCACCTTTGGGCTCAGCTTGAAAGTTGTCGGTTCCAACTAGGCCGGCCTAGTATATACGACTGCTACTTAGTATGCACTCCAGCTTAAAAACAGAGAGCTGTCATATGTTAAGCAACAATAAAAAAAGATTACGTTTTAGATAGGTAGATATAGTCAAATATCGTATAGTCAAATAAATATAGATATTATGATGAAGTAGTTAGGATTATGATAGTTGTGTCAGGATCGTTAAAAGTGTCGCTCCGTTGTCTCTGCCTATTCCTGTGTGAATCAAGGCATGTTAACTGATAATATCATAAACAGATTAACCGTACGATGGACTGGAACAAAAATTGCCAAGGATCTTGCAAATATGATCTTTTTTTATTATTGAAACTCGACATCTGACTTCGACGGTAAGGAGGAGGAAGTCCAAGGTCGGCAAAGTGAACGTGACTTCTACTTACTGTTGATAACTTTAGTAGTTGCAGTCACCTCTATTAGACCGCTCACCAGCTTAACATCAGGCGCGGAGCTCTCATGCGCCGACGACTGCAAAATTCGATTCCTTTTACGATTCCTTTTGCCTCAGTCGCCGTCACTATACCGGCCAAAGATGCTATATTCTGCTGTACAAATTCTAGTATTATACATACGAGTATGTATACGTAAATATATAGATAAATATTTTCTTTTCCTTTACATCCACAGTTCTCTTCATACAAGGTTATGGGCACTAGGCAACCTAGCTTTCTTGAGGATTTCTCCGATTTGGTCGGAGAACACCCTCCTGGGCCTGCCTTGTTTAACGCATCCATCCACGTGAGATTTATAAATTCCTTTCGTCAATCTTTCACTTAACCTTTCAATGTACCCAAACCATCGAAGCATTAATTGAGCATCGAGGGAGTTGTGTCAGGATCGCTCTGCCTATACCTGTGGAAAAAGGCGTGACAATTTGATTGATTGATATTTTATTTTGTGGTCTCTGATAAAATAAACGAGTGTAAGTCTAAGTAATATATTAAAATACATATTATGTTAATTATGTCATCGGAATAATGTATATTTTTAAATGTTGATACATTTATTCATGATTACTAAGTCGCTATAAATTTCTCAATAAACATATTATTTACACACATATTGTTACACACCTATTAATAATATCCTTTCACTATCTCGTCTCTAGGCATAGAACCCTCTCCAGCCGGCATAGTGAGGGTGACTAAGACGGCCGTGAACTGAGTCAGTTGTTTCAGTCGTCAGCACTCTTGTACCTCCCCTTGCTCACTAACAGGCAACTCGAGGCCGTGAATTACGTATTAAAAGAAAAATTAATATCCCTGTCCAAACAATAAAAAAAATCGGTCGTCATATTGCGTAGAATTTTAGTTACTTTAAACAACTCTATTTTATTTTATAAAGATGCTATTATATTACATATTTGATCCCTTACCTAGCATAGAAGTGGGAGAAATAAATTCCACAGGCGGACGGACGGACGGATATCAGTGCCGTATATTTTTCAGTACTATTTATTATATACTATTTATCTCAGAGTAAAAATTTGCTTTATACCTTAGCTTATATACCTTTAATATATCCTCTAAGCTATTTATATAGACTATAAATATAATAGAAATTATTTATGTATTTCCTCGAGTATACTCGTGCTAAATTCAAGTTTGATTATAGAGGAGTATAAGACATAACGGTTTAAACAACATTTAACATAGACATAGACAACATAGAAGTTTGCGGTTTCAACTAGGCTGGCATAGTGGACGTGACTGCTACTTACAGTTAATTGACTGTAGTAGCAGTAATTGACTGCACTCCAGCTTAACATATGTCAAGTCACAATTATTAAAAAAAACGCCAACTGGAGGAAAATCACGATTCTGTATATATATATATATTATAAAATATATTCTGGGAAACACTGATAGATGTGAATAACGGAGCGTGCGGATTACGCAGATAGCAGTGCGCGCGCACACCACGCTCTCACGTATATTAACAAGTGTTCCGTGTATGTGTGCGTGTGACATTGAACTTCATACTTCACGCGGCGGGGTGATGTTGCGCAACAGCTCCGACCTTCGCTGGGTTCACATCCACTAGCAGCGTGGGCATGGCTTCATGATAACTACTCACCTATCGCCACGTTACCACTGAAAAACAATTTCTTTACTAAAACAATAAAGTTGACGCACGACATGATGTAATTTTTACTTTTATTCCTTACCTTACTCTAATTTATTGATTAAGTTCATATTTTACGCGCAAAATTAATGCAATTTTTAACGTCTATAGCTGTTAATAATAGCAATGTTTTAGTCAATATTTTTAAGTTTTTAGGTATCATTCCCTTCTTTTCCACGGGGATAGGCAGAGATTACGAAGAGCAAAATTCCACGATCCTGACACAACTCTTTTGCGAAACAGTGTTTTTTAAGAATGTCTCCAATTTGGTTAGATTTGTCTCCTATTGACCCCGAACAATCTTCTAGGTCGACCTGTTTTATCTTTTTAATCGCCTCAGATTTATAAATCTCTTTAGTCAATCTCCTTTATTTATTCTTTTAATGTGCCCAAACCAATAGTTATCAAATTATTAGTCTTTTATTTAAAGCATTAGTAAAGCAAAATACTATTATTAAATAAATAGTAAGTACGATATAACCAATGCATCTAGTCGTATACATTTTTCGAAATCTGACCTCGCCTTGCTGATAAGCATGCCGATGGTAAGCAAAATAAAGTCTAAAAGCGCTAACGTCTGAAATTACCAATTCAATTTACGGTTGCCTCAGTCGCGGTTACTATTTTGCCCAAAAATATCTAATTTTAAAATCAAATCAAATTGTTACGAATTTTTCCTACAGGAATAGGCATGGAGGGCCACTTGCCGCGATCCTGACACAACTCTCTCGCTTTTCTTACATCCACAATTCTCTTCATGCAAACTCTACGGTTAGGAGCACTAGGCAACCCAACTTTCTAATTAATATCTAATTTCATTCATTCAATCAATTGTTACGCCTTTTTTCCACAAGGATAGGCAGAGACAATGGAGCGCCGCTTGCCACGATCCTGACACAAATCCCTCGCTTCCTTTACATTCACAATTCTCCTCATACAAGCTTTATAGTTATGGGCGCTAATCAACCTATTTTATTTGAGGGTGTCTCCGAAACACCCTTTTTTATTTTTTATTTTATCGTGACAATATGTGACCTCGACCCGCCTAATGATAAGCAAGAGGAGATCCAAGAGTGACGACGACTGAAACAATCGAGTTAGTTCACGGCTGTCTCAGTCGCCGTCACTATGCCCTCCTGGCCTGCCACCCTTCTGGGCCTGCCTTGTTTAACGCAGCCATCTACATCTAATTTGATTTGTTTAAATTAAGTTTGTATAATAAAAGATTTCTTTCTCCGTGACACCGACATTGACATTGGCTGGATATTTGTAGTGCGGGGGCGTTCATGACAACCAGTAAATTATGACTCGGCTCAATATAAAACACAATCATTTTATTAGAAATGTTCAACTTTACGTTTTGCAGCTGTTCATCACATGGATTTCTAATGAAAATTGTTTTAAAATCTGCCTGAAACATTTTATTTTTAAATTTTATTTTGCTTCGACTGTCAGCCCCTGCCTGATGTTAAGGTGGATTACTGTCCATAAATCAAGGTCACTGTTACTACAATTCAATAACTGTAAGTAGGTGTCACATCCACAATGCCGGCCTAGTTGAAACCCGCAAGCAACAAGCTGAATATCTCAAATATTACAATTATAATTATAAAACAAATATTTGATTCGAACGGGAATCGAACCCGGGACTTTATGCGGAATAAACTGGTGTGCTAACCGATAGGCCACGCCTGTAGTCAAAAGCTTTGTGTGTCAAGCATTAGTCAAAAGAATGCTGTGGTCTGCCCGTTAATTATATTATCCCCGTAACTTCTATAATAGTATAGTAGTGGTGTCTATAAAAAGAACTCGAAAAGATCAGCTCAAAGCTTTATTAGGAATCAATCAATAAATCAAATCGTCACGCCTTTTTCCCACAGGGATAGGCAGAGACAATGGAGCGCCACTTGCCACGATTCTGACACAACTCCCTCGCTTTTTATCACATTCACAATTCTCTTTATAATTAGGAATGAGATTTAATAATTTTTTTTTTAAATAATAATTTGTTACTTAGAAATAAAATTACTTTAAGGTGTTATATAATTAAAAGCGACCGTGGTGTAGTGGCAGTGCAATGGCTACGTAAGCCGAGTGGCACGGGTTCGAAACCACTTACCGGTACTAATGTATCTTTGAAATATGTACTTTGGTTGTCTTGATTCTATGAAACAAGCACTTTAGTATAATAATAAAAAAAACAAATTCATTTATTATACAAATAGTATATTTTTTAATATTTTTATTGTGACTCGACATCTGACCTCGACCCGCCTGATGCAGTAAGCAAGAGGAGGTCCAAGAGTGCCGACGACTGCAAAGCCGAGTCTTAATGGCTACCAATACAACACTTTATAAATAAATATAAATATTATAGGATAAAACAAACATAATACAAAATAACAAGTTTGAACTATAGTCTATAATTTCAAAAGGTTACATATTAATAAACAGCGAATTAATGCAGTTTTTAGTTCCTTATATTTGAATGACCTAGAAATTTTGAATACAATCGCCTGCTATATTTATATTTATCTACATTAGTATCCAAATTGAAAGCAACTGTTATAACAGAAAATAAATGGACTCTATACAGGGTATTATCGTGAAGGTCGAGTTCTTAGTATTATTTAAATACAGGGTGTGACGGTTAGACTACTAATTATAAAATACTTTTTAATACCTTAGTACAATTTTTATTTGTAAATGAAAATTAATTTAGAAAATAGAGATTTTATGGATCATTTTTTTATTGTGGCTCGAAATTTGACAGCACCCCGCCTGATGTTAAGCTGAAGTGCGGTCCATGAATGGAATACCACAGTTTAATAACTGCAAGCACGTCGCATCCACTATTCCGGCTTAGTTGGATCCGGCAATTTAAATGCTGATCCCGAAACGCGATTAAGTCTGTACACTTAAAAGTGGTGGCACTACCCCGGATTGGCAGACCAATTAAATGACTACAAACTGCCTACCACTCTAAAGTGACTACAATACTTAGAGAAGTAAATATCTGCCTATTTTTATTTATTAACAAATATTTGTAATATTCAATCTAATAATTAAATATTACAAATATGCGGAATCGTTTGTTAATCAATACGCGTCGTTGGGTAGACGAAAACTAAAACGGGCGTTTTTATATATTGTAATAAAAGATTTTATGCAATTAGACAGTTGAAGCATTGTCCCGATTTATGTGAGAATTGAGAAATGAGATTTTAAAATTATGGCCTAATGCCTCATGTAAATGGATAGGTTAAACAAAGCAGGCCCAGGAGGGTGTCGGAGACATCCTCATGAAAGCTAGGTTGCTAGTGCCATAACCATAGAGCTTGTATGAAGAGAATTGTGAATGTAAAGGAAGCGAGGGAGTTGTGTCAGGATCGTGGCAAGTGGCGCTCCATTATCTCTGCCTATCCCTGTGGGAAAAAGGCTTGACAATTTAATTGATTGATCTAAGGCCAATCTTACACACGTTCCAAAGATTTATATTATACGCAACTGGCAGCAGTATTCTTTTCTTTTATAATAAATACTATGTGGAAAAATATCAAGGTGTATAGTAGAGTATGCCATACAAAAACACATGATTCACATGACTAGGAAATGTGTACATTGGTTGGCGCCAGCGCATATGACATAAACAGGCACATGCTTCATGACTGTCCGTCCCTCTTATAACAATTCGTAGAAAAACTGCACACTGTAAAAAAAACATATAAAAAATATCACATTTAAACATTTACACGGTTATATTTGTAAATAAAAAAAGTAAATTATGACAATCAAGTATTTTTTTTTGTCAAATTGATAAAAACGATTTATTATATTTCCTAAAAATGCTATGTTAGTGTACACTCAAGTGTAAAGTAAATAAATTATCGTGAAATAAATATTTGCGTTGATATATTTTGACCTATATTGCAAAAATTCTTAGTAGAATAGAAGGAAATGTAGGAGTTACAGGAGTGCACACCTGCTCATACATTGTAATAAAACTTTAGGTACATTCTTACTTATACTATTACTACTTACTATTATACCGAAATTATAGAGCAAGTTCGAAGTTAGCTGCGAGCTCGAATTCGCACAGGTACACTCGGAATAATATGCTCTCTCACCTACTTCGAGCATCGCTATGCCGAATGTTATGTATTGCACATCGATTTGCGTCAACTTTGGAGACGACATTAAGTTTGAATTGTATATCTAAGACTAATTTAATTACCTATATAACATAGCATAATATAACCTACTATATTATGCTATATAATATACTATATAGTCCTAGAGATATAATATATATATATAATATATATGTGGTATGTTAATAACATATATTTCTATGACTATATAACATTTTCTATTACTAGAATGCAGTAATTTATATTTTAAATAGTGGTAGGCAGTGGTGACCAGTCTGCTAGACCGTGAAGTGACTTAATCGCGTTTTAGGATCAGCTTGTAAGTTGCCAGTTTCAAATAGGTCGGCATGATGTGACTGCTTCTTACTTTTATTTAACTGTAGTAGCAGTCACCTCCATTCATAGACTGCACTCCATATTAATATCAAGCGGGCTGCTGTCGGTATGTAGAGTCAGAAAAAAAATATATATTTGCCTTTCAACAACGAAAAAATACTTCAGGAAATACTAACAGTCGTGTATAAATACAGCAAGGTTAAACTGGTGAAATATTAGACGCACTAGGTGTAACTAAGTTATTAAACTGTGGAGAATTACACTACAGTCCACATTATCCTTGAATCTAATTTAATAGTTTACAATAGTTAAGTACTAATTTGCAACACCCTGACAAGATGCTTCCGCGACATATGCCTTACGAGGTCATGCCAGAAGACACATCAGGATAATATGGCTGTGCAAAATAAAAATACATTTAAATACATCTTTGAGACAACAAATATTAAGTGTATTTTAGGAGGTTAAAAGGATGATAAAAATATATGTAAATAATCGTTTAGATTTTTTAAATGATAATTTTTTGAGCTGAAAAATAATAATGCGATGGCTTTCATCACCATCATCAGCCAGAAGGCGTCCACTGCTGAACATAGGTCTCCCCCTTAGAACGCTATTACGAACGACAAGATGCCAGTTGCATCCACCGGTTATTCGTGACTTTCACTATGACGTCAGTCCATCTAGTTTCTTTTCTTCCCCATCTGTTGTTGTTTCTTCGAGTGATCTAGGTATCTTTAATGTGCGTTTAAGGATACCTATTAATTAGCAATAAATAGTCCAATAAATAGATGAATGTATTTTTCGATATCTAATACAGTTTTCGGCGGTAAGTAATGCAATCAGGCTTTGGAAAGAAATAATCCGTTGTCTCTCTTGCACATAGATAGCATCTAAGATTTTGTAAGACGACGCGCGGCCTGCCTTCACGCCTCGTCTTACAAAATCTTAGCACTAACTATAGCGAGCCCGAAATCTCGGCGGGCCCGACACCAAATCGTTCCGTGAGTTCTTAGCCTCTCTTTCCAATGCTCGATTTCCGCCCGGGAACTATACAAATTATCTTCGACTCAACTGTGTTTTGACTGTAAGCAGCGGATTATTTATTTATCACAATATTACGTACGTGTTATTGTTTCCGCATTACAATGATTGTTCATTTGCGATCGCTTTATTAAGTTTGTCCTAATAATATTAGCTACCATATGAATGGCACGTATTAAGTAAGGTCGAAATTTAAGTCACGTTTTAAATGTTTTGATTTACATTTAACCTATTTATTTTGCTGATCATATCATTTTTATTTAATGGTAGATAGAACAAAGGTTTTAAGTTTGAGTAAAAAGTAATAAGTAGGCATAAAAGTGAGATAAAGGAGGGATACACTAAAAACATGATCCTATCATGACAAAAAAATTAATTACATTAGATTTTTATATCAAAACTGCTCATGTCTAAAAAAATAAATAATAAACAATTTGACCATAGATTGTGAAGACATCCTCAAGAAACCTGGGTTGCCTAGTGCCCATAACCACAGATCCTGTATAAAGAGAATTGTGGATGTGAAGAAGGCAAGGGAGTTGTGTAAGGATCGTGGTAAGTGGCGCTCCATTGTCTCTGCCTATCCCTGTGGGAGGAAGGCGTTACAATTTGATTGATTTATTGATTGTGGATTTTTCTTGTGAAGAAAACAGTCTATTTTACATGTAGCGTATTTTGCTTTTTCTTTTATTATTGTAGAGTTAGATTTACTTTATTTATTATAGATTTACAGCAAAATTTATTTAAAAGTAATAATTAACTATAAATAAAAAATATCATCTAATGACGTCGCATCATTGTAGAGTTAAGTTGGTTTCAGTTTATTTTTACTAAAATAATGAGAAATTATTGTTTTGTCAGAGAAATGAGACGTGGGTATGATTTAGGAAATAGAAGTTTTCTGGAATATTTTGTTAGAAGTCATGATGACATTTCTTTTCTTTTTACATATTTTTTGTACAAGATTTATGAATGGTAAATTGTGTATGATGATGTAAAAGCTCTTCAGTTCTATGAAATAGCTTGTAGGCAACAGGTGGCGCGTTTGCATGAATGAATTAAGCTTAAAACTTTTTAAAGCTTAAAGCGATTCAACCAAACTAGAAATATAACATTTCTATACTTCGCGAACATTAATTACCTCATAAATTGACAATTACATGTCAATTTAGTGTTTAGTCAATAACACTAAATTAACCATGAAATCTTAAAAAAAAACTTTTTTTTTATTACTCGACATCCGACCTCGACCTGATGGAGGTCCAAGAGTACCGACAGCTGAAAAAAACTATCTCAGTTTACAGTTGCCTCAGCTGCCTTAATAAGCAATGTAGGGTTAATATTAAGGGTCCAAAAGCGTGACACTATATTATGTTGTAAAAAGTGACATTTTCTTCAGTGAATGCGAGTTTGACGACAGGCGTGGACAAACGGTTCAGTGATTGGTTTGTTGCGCGTAAAGTCTCGGGTTCGATTCCCGGCCGAAGCAAATGTTTCATAGCTTTTATTTGTTATATTTAATAATTATATTAAATATTGCAAATATTTGTTAATAAAAAAATAGAGTGGTAGGCAGTTGTACCCAGTCTGCCGATCCGGGGTAGTACCACCACTTACAAGTATACAGACCGTGAAGTGATATGGTCACGTTTCGGGATCAGCTTGTAAGTTGCCGGTTTCAACTAGGCCGGCATAGTGGATGGGATTGCTACTCACAGTTATTGAATTGTAGTAGAAGTGATTCATTCATGGACCACACTTCGGCCTAACATTAAGTGGGGTGCTGTCATATGTCGAGTCAAAAATAAAAAAAAAGTTGTGGTCTTCCTGGTGTTATTTGGTGGTGTGGTGTGAAAAGTTGGTGGCCTCTGCAAATAATAGCATCAAAGTGGCACCTCCGGGTGACGCAGACTGGCGGCAGATAACTGCCGTACAAATAGCGGCGACCTTGAGATTCGGCGCGCGCGGCAAGGTCACCCGCGAATTGTTATCACTGTGACGTCAGCAGCGTGACCTCCGCGCGACCTTCGTCGAGGTGCCCGCTGCTTCACATACAATAATCATATTTTTGCAAATGTATCTATGACCGCAGTCTACACCACACGAGAGAGAGACAGAAAACCTTTCAGGAAGAACAGTGGACCGATTAATTTTTATATTGTCGTTTTAGATAATTAGTACATATTAATTAATCTATTGCGACATTAACAACATTTATATTTTCCTTAATTTGTGTTTTTTTATTATGCCTTTGTTTTTAAATATTTGTATTAGCCACAGCTATGCTTGAAACAAATATGCAAAGACGCACAAATAAAAAGTAAAAAAAGCAATTACCTAATAATTAGTGTTATTTAAGTCATTGTATTGATAAGTTATCTAAACAGCAAATTAAGATAACCTTGTACGCTGTACATGGTCAAATCCACCCACGTCAGACGCTATTGATATAATACAGAACTTCCTTCTCGCTAATCATTTAACGCGGAAAACACGTGGAAAATATAACCTTCGTATTTTTGTTTAACTGTAACGTGGCAAATAGGGATGTAGTGATACCGACGCGATATATCGACTCAGCCGATATGTCAACATCCCTAGGGCACAGTTTAAATAAAGTTTATACTACCCTCACTCTACCGTGTTTTTATTAATTTTTACATTCCTATATTAAGCTACTAAACGTGCTACATATATCAAAGATAGAAACAAGACGATCAAAGTATATACATCAAAGATACATTAGTACCGGGAAGTAGTTTGAGAGGCTTTTATCTATTACTCATCTATCTACGAGACCATGGTCGCCTTTTAGGCCTTTTAGGTGTTTATTCCTACTCCACGCTAGGAATCAGTCTGATCTCCGAATTATGACAAATGTATTTGTTTTTATTTTATTTTTTGGCGTTGCCATGTGAAAATTGACTTGCGCCCGGCATGGTAGTAAGCTGCAGGAGAGTTCCATAAGCGTCGACGACTGGAGAGTTGTAGTATGAGGCTGCCTAAGTAAAAGTAATGGTATATTTTGTTTTAGGATAAGATATCGGTATTGTTAAAACTCCTCATAAAACATCGATGTTATATCGCTTATATTCATTATAAATATTAATGTCGATATCGTTATAATGAAATGGAAATAAAGTGAATCCCTTGTTAGAAGGTTACACGAATATCAAGGACCCAGAGGAGGCTTGTGAAAGTAAATACTCGTAAAGTACATTATGACTGGCTCAATGCCAAAAGTATCTACTTCAAATTGTCCTCGTCTGACAAATATGAAATATGACTACGGATTATGACTAATTAGAACATTTCAAAGAGACATTTTATTATGGTTACTCGTAATTTGATCTCTACTTGGTTGCTTGCAAGGATGTTAAAAAAGAGTTGACAACTGAAAAACACGACTCAGTTTACGGCTGCTTCAGTTGCCGTCACTATGCTAGCCAAAAGTGTGTCTCCCTTAAGGTCCTAAAATAGGAAGAACACATACGCTGGCAAAGCATTCACTTGTCGTTTGTTCGACATTCAATATTTGGTGAAGGCAACAGTTAATGAAAACCTGGAGCCAGAACTGTGCCATAAAACCCCGGGCCTCGATTATCTTAATACACAACAGCGAAATGACTTTTCAACAAACTATCACTGCTTTATCAACGTCACTTTTAAATAATTATCTAAATAACTTTAATGATATTGCGTTGATATAATTTGGCTTTATCGTAGGTAACCAATTATCCAATGTGTATACAATTTAAAATTATCAATTATATGTAGAGTCTGTCCAAGCCGAAATGACGCGCCTCTCCACTGCATTTAAGCACACGTGCGACTATAAAATATGGATGCAACACACCGAAAATGCAATTGTAAGTTGCTGGTTAGACACAAAAGGGGGAGCACGCTGATGAAGTATAATAATATAGTTAGTTATATTTGTATTTACACATATAAATAAACTAAGAAAGTGGAGGGGCGCGTCATTTGTAGTTAGACAAGCTATACGATAGTACAAATGCGCAGACTTGCTCCCTCCGCAGTCGTGCAGCGTCTCGTCCTTGTGCTCGTATTGAGCAGTTCTAATATCAGCGCTTTTTTTATCTGCCGGGATCCTACCTTAATTGATTCGAAACGGATGTAATTTACACAAATTACAAATTAATATACTTTTTAGTATTATCTTAACCACATAACAGAGAATATTGAATATGACGATAAGCGTGGAGTATTGGTTAGAGTACCAGTTTGTTACGCGTAAAAGTCTCGGGTTTGATTCCCGGTCGGAGAAAATATTTGTTTCATTGCTTTTATATGTAATATTGAAGAATTAAATTTAATATATGTTAATAAAAAAGATGTAGTTATTTGCTCCAGTTCTGGTTATCAAAGCAGTGGTGCCCAGTTCGCCGATCATGGTAGTACCATCACTTACAAGTATACAGACCGTGAAGTGACTTAGGGATCAGTTTGTAAGTTCCCGGTTTCAACTAAGCCGGCATAGTAGATGTGACTGCTACCTATAGTTATTTAACTGTAAGTAGCAGTCACCTCCATTTATGGACCCACTCCATCTTAACATCAAGCGGAGTGCTGTAATATATGTCGAGTCACAATAAAAGAGAAAACAGCATTACTCATTATTAGTCAAAACTGTTTTTAAATGATTGTACGAACAAAATCATAGTTAAATAGGCAAGCCTCCAAATAAGTGTTGACCTAAATGTACTTAGAAAATTGGTATAAGTAAACCAGAGTGGTTATGGGCGTGGTAAGGTAGGTTGACCCGAATCTGTACACACTATACGGAGAGAAATCTAAAGTACTTGAGAGGCTGGTGGGCGCTATACTTACATTTTTATGGAATTACATTTATGTACAAACACCTACGAATAATTATATTAGCAATATTTTACATTGTAACTTTGATAACAAGATATTTTCTCTTTGCGGTGTATCTTTAATGGTGTTTTCTTTTGTATCTTGTACTTCATTTTTGAAGGTCGAGCCCGTCTTGAAATGTCTTTACAGATGCATTGATAAATTATTTCCACACCACCCTATTTTCAGCCTTTTCTTAACTACAAATCAACGCGACCCTACTTGCCGTATGTTATTTGGTCACCCAGTTTTAATTTTGATAAATTAAAAAAAAATTAAGCGGTTTACTATCGCGTTTATTTTGGTTTCGATTTTTCAATTTTTGTTATTCCGACGTTTCGAGAGCTTTGCAGCCATCGTGGTCACAGAGAGACATTTGTTAAATTCATTAATCAATTTTCGCGCTAAATCAAAGAAAGTACAGTTTCTATGATACAAGCACGTTTAATAGCTTAGTATAGTAATGTAAAAGAAATGATTAAATCCACAGTCTTAAAATCGGCCTTATAGGATAAATATATCCTACTATTATTATAAATGCGAATGTGAGTTTGTTTGTTACGTTTTCACGCAACAACTACTTAACCGATCATCAAGAAACTTGGTACACATATTTTTGCAAGTACTAGAAGTCCCATAGGATACTTTTAATTTAAAAATAATAATAATATAGTTTCCAATTGACTATAGTTTCAGCTGTTTGTTTTTCTATATTTATTTTTATACGAGTTATCAAGTTATAAATACAAAAAAGGATATACATTCGAATTGAGAACCTCCTCCTATTTTAATAACTGTGTTATTAACCTTATTTTACGCGGGTGAAACCGCGGGCGCAGCTAGTATACTATAAATATATATACTGAGGATATTTGGGAAGTCGTTATATAGGTCCCAATTAATCTGAATTTATATTAAGGTATCTACATATTAGTTAGAGTATTGCAAGTCGTAGCAATAGCAAGGATGTTTAAGAGGCATTCACCTCGAGCTTCGTGTCCAATGAGATCAAGGTTTCATGACTCCCGGATGTTGCTATGGTGGTCATTAGGCAAAAATATAATTAAATTATTAAATATTAGATTAAATTTAAATTCATAAAGAGTAGGTCTTTTATGATATATAACGTCGATTATATTCTTAATTTATACTTATATTTTAAATACACGGAATAAAAACGTATTGACGACGACTGAGGTAGCCGTAACTAAATTGTTTCTTCAGTCGGTTTCAGTTATACCTTGCCTTGCTTACTATCAGGCAAGTCGCGGTCAGGGTCCCGATTCTCTTAATACATGGCGACGAAAAAGCAGTGAAATTTCATTCATATTTGGCATTCTCGCAGGTGACCAATCAACGTTCTTTACGAATAATTGTATAATAAACAAATACTTTATGTTAACATGGAGAGAGTCTATTCTTGGCCCCACGAATGTAAAATGTATGTAATAATTATGTAAAAAGTAAACTTAGCTGCAACATAAATATAAGTCTTAAATAATTATTCATCTTATCCCGTAAATAAATATATTTTATTTAAACATACCTAAGCTTCTAAGCTTATACGAATTATTAGTACTTAAGGCGACCGTGGTGTAGTGGTTGTGGAATGGCCTAGCAAACCAAGAACCCCGGTTCGAAACCACTAGCCGGTATCATTGTATTTTTGATATTCTCGTATGTACTTTAAGTTGTCCTATAATAGAATAATGTTAGTAGCTTGATATATAAATTAAGTCATAATACTTTGATATGGATGCAAGATGGATTTGAACCGCTATTGCTTTGCCTCTTGCGCTATTTCATTTTCACTTGCCTCAGGTCGCCCAGTCAAACTGTAAAGTTCAAAGTCATTTAAATGTATTTATGTGCCTTCTCCCGGTAAATAGTGACGGCGACTGAGGCAGTTATATCAGGCGTCGTCGTTCTTAGACCTGCTTTACTTGCCTGATTACCTGCTTACCGTAATCGCCTATAACCTATAACGTTTATATTACAATAGGGAATATGCATGTGATTTAAATATTGCTGCAAATTTTTCCCCCGATTCTTTATTGTACTAACATCATGCTAAAATAATTATATTTTTAATTTTCTTTGTATATATTGCATAAAAAATTAAGCAAAAAGTAAAAGATAAGCAAGTGAAATTCAAATGAGTGAAACGCATCACCATTGGCCGAATGAAAAGTGACGTCACATGACACGTTCGGGGTCGAAGCTCATATTGTGCGCGTAGTGTTTAAAAGAAAAAATAGCTGTTCTTTGTGTTTATGCAGTGTTTTCGTTTAGCTATTACAATTTAAAAATCCACATAAATAACAGTAACACTTGTAGTAAACAAATACTGGTCGTGACGTGTGACGTCATCAAAAGCCCGCGCTAGATGATGGCGTTCAAATGTGTCAAATTTAATCGAAGTTTAAAATTATTTTTAAAAAATAATTAGAACTTTTCCAACAATATTTATATTTTTTATTATGTTATAACGATGTAATAAGTGAATTAAACAAATAAAAAAAATACATGCATATACCCTATTAGGAAAATATATCATAATATTTTCTCTTTCGCAGCTTTTATGGTTGGTAAAGATTATATAGGAATTAGAGAAGATGCATTAATAAACAATAAATAGGAGTATGAATCAATAAATCAAATTATTTATTTGTTTGTAATATTTAATAAATTATATTGTATAATAAAACTATTTGTTAATAAAAAAGAGGCGGATATTTGCTCCGGGTCTGGTCTGAGGTCTGGCCTATTGAAACCGGCAACTTATAAGTAGTTCTCAAAACGCGACCAAGTCACTTCACGGTCTGTATTTTAATAATTAGAATAAAAGCTATGAAACAAATATTTGCCGGGAAACGTTTCTACTCCCTAGTTTAACTGAATTTGTGAATATTTCTGTCTCGACAAATTATTTTTAAAACTAAGGTTTTTTCCCTCAGGTAAGATTCCTCTAAAGAATAATATTCATAACATTATTAATTATACTTATTGTTTAAGTAAATTAAGGAAATTAGGACATAATTAAATATATGACGATTACGGATATTTGAGATGAATCTTGAAATTTATTTGTTTATGATATTTCCTATGTACTATGTTTATTACGCAATAATTTGTTTAATAATTTCCGCCATTTTTTAAATCTAAACACTATATCGTAGAATTTCCGCCTTTTTATATCTTTAAATTACATATTTCCAATTTCGCAGAATTCTATACCACGGAGAATCTTCTTAGGAGCTTTTTAACTTTATTCTTACCTTGTTACTACCACGCACAGTCGCACAGGTGGGTAGAAGCATTCGTACTCTGTCGACCGAACTACATGGTTCGACACGTCGTTTCTATGTAGAACAAACGACAAATGAAATTCTATACCAGCCTATGTCTTCTCATCGTCCTTAACTTTAAAACCTTTAAGTGAAGCGAACTCTTGGCCAGAATAGTGACGGCGACTGAGGCCACTGTAAATTGAATCGGCTTCTCAGTCGAAGTCAGACTTTTTTATTTATTAGGACGCGCTCAATAAATAAAATGAATAGGGTACAATTAAAATAATTTTTTTTATTGTGACACGACATATGACAGCACCCTGCTTGATGCTAAGCTGGAGTGTGGTCCATGAATGGATGTCACTGCTACTACAATTAAATAACTGTAAGTAGCAATCACATCTACTATGCCGGCCTGGTTGGAACCGGCAACTTACAAGCTGATCCCAAAACGCGACCAAATCACTTCACGGTCTGTATACTTGTAAGTGATGGTACTACCCCGGGTCGGCAGACTGGGTACCACTGCCTGCATACTTGTAAATTGTTAGTATTAAATGAAATAGTAAAAAAAAAATAAGTCTTAATCTTAATTAATTAGCATCAACTCTAGTCAAAGGTAAAGCTATATTTTATTAAAGTTTCACTACAAAAATACAACGTATAATTTAAAATGAAAAAAAAAAACTATAAATATTCCAAGTGTCTGTATAAAGAGAAACGCCTAATTTCACTAGTCGTCCCTCACGCACGATATAGTCGTGTATGACAATGGGTGGAGAAAACGTTCGGATGCTGTCATCGCAAATCTGACTTATGACTTTTACAAAATCTACATACAATCATGATGAAGTGAGGATGTGGGCCAGTGGGCCTCGAGGCCGAACGTGGCCATGCGATCACTCTCCTCTATATCACGCCGATCGAGAAATTTAATTGTAATCTTTATGTATATGTACATTTTTTTATTTACTAATTGAGTTTGTGTAGAAATAAAAAAATATTTGATTTACACAAAAGGTCTAAACGATTTCAGACTCCGATTTATTCATGTTCTTATTCTTCTAGACGAACAATTGGTGTTTTGGAACAAAATATATATTATTAATTATAAATAGGTACTTATTTTATTAATATATAGGATCGTGTAAAGTTGCACTCCAACTCTCTCTCTCTTTGCCTATCCCTGTCGGGAATTAAGGCGTGGCAAATTAATTTGATTGAATATTTAATTCTGTAGAAATGTTGGCCAAAATAGTATTGTATCTACCAAAGTACGTAATAACTTTCACATAAGTATAAATGGTTTTTTAAGGGTCCGCGCCAAAGTATGTTTCGCGATCTTGGGGACAAAACGTAGGACATATAAGGCTTGTATGAAGAGAACTGTGGATGTGAAGAAGTGAAAAAGTTGTGTCATTTTCGATTCGATTGATTATAATTGTTTGATAAATTAGGAATAATCCTAAACTTTAATAACTATTTTATAATATACTTACTTTAATAGACTTAATATAAGTAAAAGATGATAACAAAAATAAAACATAAAAAAAAGAATGTTTTTTTCTAAATATAGGTGACGCGCAGTAAATACCTAAATCATAGTCTAGAACAAATTAATTCAAGGAAGAAGCCTAAATTCAGACATTTTTCAGAAGAATTGGAAACGTTTTCAGCACACTTTTGCGACCTGGTTTACCTCCACAACATAGGTATCCAATTTCTCGTATTTCAGCGCAAAACGAAACACGTTTTTGTGTCGGTCGGTGACCTGCATTTCGCGCTAACTCATTGCGGAGCATGCTCTGATTCGCTTTACTGAATCGCCAAATTTCTTTACAATTAGTAAAATGCTTACTAATTTTAATATTTTGTATGTCTATCATTACTTTAATATATTTTTAAAAAAATAATAGGATTTTGGCTAGTCATTAACACTGGAATGTGTTTCCAATGGCTTCAATGTCGAACCCAAGGAATTTCATAATTAGAACGCTCATTATATCAACAAATTGTTTCTTGTGTTCATTTTAAATAAACTATAATGAATATTTAAAAAAATACTTTCATAATTATTACTCTATATCTTGAGATAGAAATATTTGCAAGTGTAAACTGAAGTATCTATAATAATATTTTCTATAAGTGTGTTGCATCGCACGTGTGCTCGCGCATGTCGTTGTTACGTAGAACTACGCGTTTACCGTTCACTCGATACAATACGTCATCTAAACATCATTGAAAATGAAAATCATATTGTTAGTTTAACGATGTGGAGTTAAATGCAATACCTACTATCGAGATTGAATAATACGAGATATAAAAATAAACGTTTCTAGCTCATTTAACATGTTGGTACAAAAAAATCCTTAAAAATTGAGATGAATTAGCTTTGTTACAAACATGCATCCCAAGTATAAATAGAACACTTTTTTAATGCTCTCGACGAAAAGTCACTTTCAGATGTCTTAAATTACACTGTCTTCGAGATATTTAGATAATAATGATTTAATGCATGAACTGACAAATAACACAGATTTGTTGTTGCAAATCCTCTTGTTGACAAAACAGATGATATGCTGCTACTACATCTCCAACGGAATGCGCCAACATTTTGGCACGCAAGTACGAGGTGTCTTTATTTTCACCAAGGTTGTATTTTTTTCCGAGGCAGTTTTTTGCACAGTGTGGGTAGTTTGTTTACAAAGACTGCTAAACCTCGTGATTTACATTGTACAAGAATTTTAATGTTATAAAAAAACATTAGTTAATAACAATTTTAATTTTAGTTCAAACAAACTTATTTACCTTATTTTGTTTATATGAATAGCGATGATTGATATATGAACAATTTATTATTACTAGAGCGTCATGAAAAGCCAAAACGCAATAAAAACTACGCAATTATTAATTATAAATACCAATAATTTATGTCCATATATGGTAGAGTTGAGGGTGTGATTTGATGACCTTGTAACCGGCATCATGCGGTATTTTTGCGCGCGGCGTCAACGCGGAAGACTATTTCAAGAGTCAGGGTCAACTTGGCCCGTCACCCTCGCCCCGCGCGCCGCTCACGCAATTAGATGGTGTCAAATTACCAATCAAATCTCACCAACATTAAGTCTTACCAAAATTATTAAAAAAAAAGTGCAATCTCTCTTTTTGTAAATAAAGAGCTTGTAAATAATGTAAATGCTTGTAAAATAAAAAGCTTCTACGATGAGAGTTCGGGATCTAAAGGAAGCAAGAAATAAAAAAAACGATATCTAAATAGTTATTATCTAATAGATATGTCTTTTTACGGAAGTGGTGAATGGTTATCTACGGATATTGTGCCAAGTTCGATTTTCTTATGATAACATTGATCTTCTCTAGTCAAGGATAAGAGGAAAAGATTCAGTGAGATAATGTACGCGAGTGGGAAATACAATAAAACAACTCGATAATATATTTTTAAAGGTCGTCCATGAGTTTTTTCTTTGATATTTTGTTACTAGCTAATTGGCTGTGTGTTACAATTCTTATTTATTATTTATATTAATATTATTTGCAATTTATTATTTAATTAATTTTATAAAGAGTATGTTTTTACAAAGACAGAAAAAGTAAAATTCTTATCAATTCCTTAGTGTTTTTTCAAGATTTAATATTAGATAATTTGTCGGTGTTTAATGTAATGGAAGTTATCTTAATAAGAACAAGATTACTAAAAAAGTAAAATAGGTTTAGGTATATTTTCTAAAGAGAGCCAGCTAATTATCAATTGCATAAGTTTTAGTATAAAAGTACCTTTACTTAGTAGTTCTAATATTAGAGAACTATTATCCCACAATATAAATGTGCGTTATTGACGTCTCGACCTCAGTCTCAGTGTGAAGGCAACCTATAGTGATGTAAATAGACAGGAAGCGATCCCAATGTCAGGACTTGATGAGAACACCACATTCTGTCACCTTGTATTTTTTTTAGTACGCTAGCACTGTTGATATTTTGCATCACAAAACCTAGGTAATTTAAATACATTTATAAGTGAAACCATAATACGTTATAGCTTGTCTAACTATAAATAACGCGCCAATCCACTTTATTAGTTTATTTAAATGTGTGAATACAAATATTACTAACTATACTATAATACTTTGTCACTGTGCTCCTCCTTTTGTGACTAACCAGCAACTGAATGACCAATTACAATTGCATTATGTTGCATGTTGCATATGAATGCAGTGTGTTGCATTCATATTTTATATTTGCACGTGTGCTTAAATGCAGTGGAGGGGCGCGTCATTTCGGCTTAGACAGACTCTACAGCGATCACCTTTACAGATGAAGAACGAATTCAAGGTTTCATGCTATTTACTTGACCTTCAAAAAACTTCTGCCGTCATTCAGTTTGAGGACAGACAGGAGAATATTATTATATTTGTGTTATAGAATTAAATACGACCTTAGGATTTTGTAGGCCCTGACATTTTCACAAAGTGTACCTACTTCACTTACAATGCTATCTGTATTCTATTTTGTTATCTAGGTCGTTGCTGGTGAAGGGTATTTCATAAAACAAATTATTGCTAATAATTTTATCTTTATTAGAACCCTAAAGTATAATATTTGAACGAATATTTTTTTTAAATTGAGATTCGACATATGGCAGCACCCCGCTTGATGTTAGGCTGGAGTGTGGTCCATGAATAGATGTCACTGCTACTACAATTTAATAACTGTGAGTAGTAGTCTCATCCACTATGCCGGCCTAGTTGGAACGGGCAACTTACAAGCTGAGCTGACTAAATCACTTCACGGCCTGTATACTTGTAAGTATACAGGCCGTGTACTACCCCCGGATCAGCAGACTGGGTACCACTGCCTACCACTCTTTAATTAATCAGTAATGAAAAAGGTACACCAGGGATCGAACCTGGTGTTCGATCGAATCGTGTGTGTATCACTTAACGCCCCAATAATTCAGGAAGTTATATCGTATTTATGCATCCAAACAAAATTATTCAACAAAAATATTCTTGTCAATCTCTTCTACATCTCATCTTTTTGGTCTTTGGTTAATATTGGTTACGACTAAGTAAATTGTTTTAAAATTATTTGTGAATTCATTTAAAAAATTAATAAATAGTGAAACATTGTGTGCGAACTTCTACATGTTTCTGATACCCTATAAAATTTACATAAAACTAAGTTAAGTACATATAAATATTAGCAATATACAATGTAGTTGTGTATTTACATAAGTTATAGCCGTTTCTAAAAGGTGACCTACACTTAGAGTTAAATGTCATTCATAAAACAATTTGCTACGCCCGTCAAATGGCGCTGAACAAATTAATTAATTTAAATAAAACTTCCGAGTAAATCCTAATACATTTTATACTAGCGGACTCAACAAACGTTATCCTGTTCCAAAGTAAAATTAAAACCGTTTGCAGCGCCACCTACGGGGTCCAATTGTGAATGTAAACCATTCTCGAATACACATAAACACACACAAAAAAATAAAATAACGGACAGAAAATCTTCTCTGCGTGTGTATGTGACTGAAATCTTTCAGATAACTGGAACGATTTTAATATTATGTAATAAAAAATATGTTTAGGTGAGGATGGTATAGATTATCAATTTTTTCAGAAAAATCGTTGACAGAGAACTGAGGTTGGCAACACGTGAGCTACCGTTGCCCACGTGTTACCTCAGTTAAAACGATTATCGTCTCTCGTCGGCGATTGTCAAAATAATAAAAGCCAATCCAATAAAACGAGACAATTAATCGTTGTGACAAATATCGTCTGTGCGACGACACTTTTTACGTATTACGATTTAGCCTAGCTTTTATTATTTTTCCAATCGTCGACGAGAGACGATAATCGTTTTATCTTGCCCAACATAACCCCGCTGTGCAAATAAAACCAAATAAAATCGTCAGAAACAACCTCTGTCAATTTTATTTGTAAGCACAATTTAATGTAAAGTATTGTCATTTTGGCAGAGGAAAGTTTAGAAAGTGATTCTTTTACAAGATATAAATGTTTTATCAAAATAATAAATGGTTATATCTTTTTTTACTTATTTTAAAAAAATCCTATATTTTTAAATACAAGAGCTAGTAGTGAGTATTTGCTTTGTTTTACTATTTTTCAAATAGGGTAGGCAGTGGTACCAGTCTGCTTGCTGACAGACTGTGAAGTGACTAAGTCACGATTCGAAGTTAGCTTGTAAGTTGCCGGTTTCAACAACAACGGTTATAAGTTCGGCATAGTGGGTGTGACCGCTACTTGTAGTTATTTAAACTATAGTAGCAGTACCCTTCATTCATAAACCGAACTCCAGCCTAAAATCAGACGGAGTGATCGATTATGATCGAGTCACAATAATAAAAATTATAAATCGAACTAATATTTGACTTAATTGTACAAACTCATCCCGAAACCCGACTAAGCTACTTCAACAAATTACGGTCAAATTAAAGAATGGTAGACAGTGGTACCCAGTCTGCCGATCCGGGATAGTACCACCACTTGACCGTGAAGTGAAGAGATTTCGTCGCGTTTCGGATTCAGATTGTACGTTGCCGGTACCAACTAGGCCGGCATAGTGGATGTGACTGCTACTCACAGTTATTGAATTGTAGTAGTAGTATAATAAAAAAACATAAGTTATAACGTAATTCGAGTTATACTTAGTACACATGTTTCTATAGTTAGCTTAAAATAAGTTACATGTTAATAATCAAAATATGTATGTGTAATAAATATCCTGAAATTGTAGCATGGTGTTGCGTGGTTGGGGGCCAGGTGCCACGACATCTGCGGCCGTTCTGGCGTCCTCGGCTGAAGACGACTGCCCTACTTTCACCAATAAGTTTTCACTGTTGCTCGTCAAAGGAGACATCTACATACAAAGGAAGTTAATTGTATAATAATGCCCTAAATTATGCGACCCCATTTGTTTTTATGCAATTACGAATATGAATTGAGTAAATTATCTTTCATTTAGTTGGGCCTTTTGAACAGTTGTGAAGTGATGTTTCTTTTGAGTTACAGTATATATTTTTATACTATTAAAGCAATATAAGCATTTATATATTATAAAATAAATCTTTTAATAACAATTGACATACAGAATTTTACCAATTAGATTTAAATTAAGTTGAATAATGATCGAATATGATCGAATTACTGTCACAATTCTCTTCACACAAGCTCTACGGTTATGGACACTAGGCAACCCAGCTTTCTTGAGAATAACTCCAATTTGGTCGAAAAACACCCTCCTGGGTCTGCCTCGTTTAACTTAAATTCCTTTCGTCCATCAATTTAAAATTGTACTTTCAGAAAATCTCTCTGCTTACCGTTCTGTAATAAGGTCAGATAATTAAGAATGATAAATGAAACACACCTGGGGAAGGTTCGCCTGAGGTTTGCAGTGAGGGGCAGGTGCCGCTTAACAGCTGCATTACTGCTTATATGTTCAAAACTGCAATCATTCCAAGAAATTAAGCTCTACTCAAATATATTTTAAAATATGAATGGATATACAAAATATACATTATTTATATATGTAATTCATTATTGTGCAACATAAAAAACTAAAATATATAAGCAAAATAACACAAAAGACGACCTTAGTACTAAACAGCAATCTCCTCCAGGCAACCTTTTGGTGAAAACCTTTTGTTTTTTGAGGCGACCTTGGTTCAGTGGTAGTGCAATGGTTACGCAAACTGAGAGTATGGGTTCAAAACCACTCACCGGTACCAATGTATCTTTGATATATGTACTTTGGTTGTCCTGTTTCTACAAGCACTTTAGTAGCTTAGTATAGAAATGTATAATAATAATTTTAAAAAATCAAACCGATATAATGATCTTATGACCCTTCATTGTACACAATGTTTAACTAGCAAAGAATGTCTAGCGACATTAAGCATTGGTTCGCCTTTGTACGAGTATATACATAGTGCATAAAATAAATACATTAATACTATGTATATCACAATTAATGTATAAACAGTACACTCAATATCTTATACAAAATCAGCTTATACAGAAATATACTAGAATGTTCGTTCATGAAAATATAAATGGGTAAGAGAGACATTATGTTGGCTTCCGTGGATCTTCCGGGTCCATCGCGTGGCAGAAAGTGAAGGGAGCGCTTCACTAAAAACTAATACGGATTGTCCACAATTGTTCGCGAAATTGCACTAGATTTGTAGCACTCAAGAAGAGAAAGATGAAGATTATGGGTGCATGATTTCATACAACCTTAACAGACATAAATACTAGGTAAAATCTTAAAGTAACAAAATGGTCTAAAGTAAATTCCTTATAGTGAATATGTCGCTTAAGCTTATATAAAATGGATTGTGGATGTGATGGAAGAGAGGAAGTTTGCAAGATGCTCGTGGCAAGTTGCGCTTAATTGTCTCTGCCTATCCCTGCTGGAAAAAGACGTGACAATTTGATTAATTAAATATGTCGCGTTCAGGGACAATGTTGAAAACCAGTAAT
Source organism: Tinea trinotella (assembly GCA_905220615.1). NCBI lineage: Eukaryota > Metazoa > Arthropoda > Insecta > Lepidoptera > Tineidae > Tinea > Tinea trinotella. The sequence continues at coordinate 6,618,961 of HG992308.1, read as the reverse complement.
GGAAACTGGAAAATAGGAAATTAAAATCCTAACATTAATTGTAAATTGGCCTTCTTTTACATTAAAGGTTCCTTTTCATTGTTTGGGAAAGAATACGGAGGAACGCAGAAGAACCTCGACATTATTGTCTGTCAAAAGTGTTAGGGATTATTAGTATTATTTACTAATTATTATTAACCGTAGAGCTTGTATAAAGAGAATTGTGAATGTGAGGAAAGTGAGGGAGTTGTGTCAGGAACGTGACAAGTGGCGCTCCATTTTCTCTGCCTATCCTTGTAAGAAAAAGCGTGATAATATGGTTGATTGATTGATTGACATTCGCAACTTAAACAAAAATAGGTTTCAGTAATCATGTATCTCTCCACTGGTAAATAACCAACAAGAGGGTAAAAAAGTGTCAACAAAAAGACGCGTGCGCACGACAATGCTTTTACTTTTATTTGTCCCTAATTAAACCATCCATTCTAAAACCTTGATGATTTAAAAGGAAAGTATAAGTACATTGTTCCTGATCCGTTAGTCCGAACCTTGAACTTTGTCGTTGTAAACATGTTTGCGCACTGCGCAGTCGTTGTCGTGACGTTCCTTTATGATCGGCCCTATACATGTATTTTTATTTTATTATCTGGGATTTTCCATTTAGTTCCAACAGATGGCACGCTTGAAAAATAATACATACATTCATGATTAACCGTACTTCTAATAAACTTATTTTTCAAACTGATTTTATTACAAATTCTCAATGGCGTCTATAGAATGCAATTTGAAATAAATATAAAGAAAAAGTTATAAATTCAATATATTTTTTTATATATGATAATATTTTAGTAATATAAGTAGTAGTAATATTATTAATTGTGGTAATCATCGTCACGGTCTCGGTAAGATAACAATGAACGACACCAAGGTCGACATGTACGTAAATTAATTACAATTACCGCGAGTGGACATTCTTTGTTCCAATAATGATTAATGCTGGTCGCAGAGTTGACAAGGAATATCAGAAATTAAGTTATCAAGAAACTTGAACCAACAAGGGCAATGCAACCAAGATGTTTGTTTGACCTCCACTTTTTCACTATTTGCGAAATATTATCTTATATTATAAAAATACTTTTACAACGTGTTGCGTGTTGCTTCCTACTTCACGTTGTTGGAAAGTATTTGAAATATTATTTGAAAAAGCCAATATTAATCTGATTTATTAAAAAAAGAGACTGCGTTAAAGTTATTAACAGAAAAGCTAAACAAGCTTTATAATTTATAGAATATAAGAACTTAATTATACTATATTATTGTGAGTCCTTATAGTTATCTACTGCTGGACATAGACCACTTCCAGACCGCGCCAATGCCCTCGACGAGCGACGGTTGCTAGCCACCCTGTAAAGGTCGTCGCTTCACCTAGCCAGAGGGCGGTATATACAACCTTACCTTCCTTTACAGCAGTCGAATTAAAATGCATGGTACTCATAATAGTACAATTAATTTGTGTGTAAAAATTAATGTAAATTAAAGCGAGTTAAAAATCAAGGCTACGTTTACATGTTTATTTGCATAGGTACGTACATTTTATTAACTACGTTTTACATTATTACAGCTATTCAGTATTGATCTAGTAATATTTTTTTATTGTGATCGATCTGCGACATAAATTAATTTAGATTTCCTGGTTTTAATGTATTTAAGTATATTACATCACAGTACGACATTTGGAAGAGTCGTGGATGCCTTATGTAAGGCTAGCGCGGTGTAGACTTTCAATATTGTTTTTACTTATGACAAATATAACGATCTACTATTTTGATCTTTATGCAAAACTCGAAAAGTTGAAATTTCAATGTCAATGTACAGTTTCTTATCGACAGTATTTTAATCAAAAGCCAAGTAGACCTTGAGCCTGACCCTGGATATTTTTATCCGAATAATTCGCGAAATGCTGAAGCGTAGATAGGTATACTGCGAACAAACATTTTCCTGCCGCCCAGTAACGATAGTTAATCTACTAATTAATTAAACTTATCATGGGCGATTTATTAGTTTATATAAAAGCAATTTATTGAGGTGATGCGTAATTAATTATTAAAAAAACTTTATTTTTCGTAAACATTTTGTCTCTTCAACATTGATGATTTAGATAACAATTTGAGTGTGCAAATTGTTATCAGTGGTATCGTAATGGTGGGTGAGCGTATCGCTTCGAGGCCGTGTGCTGTTGATGAGGAAGTCAAACGCATGACCTCGACCTTGTGTACGCAAAAACTGTTCGGCAACAAGGCACGCGCCGCGCCCGAACCGATCTAGCTAAAACTTGCGTCAACAGCTAAGATTGTTAGCATTACTATAGCAACAAGGATTTAAAATTTTCTCATGAAGATATTATATAATACATATGAATCCAAAATAAATGTGAAATGTTCCGCAATATTTTTTATTATAAACACTTTTGCGAAGTAAACCTGACACGTGTACGTTTTCTTCTAAGAGTTTTATTTCATTGTCGCCGCACTATCGCAATACAAATGGGAAAAGTGCTTTCGTTGATGTTATGGTAACGCTCATAAACATCGATTGTTCTTAAGAATCCTTCAGCGGCGTTAAGTCACCATGTTTTGTAAATACAACACCTTGACGTTAGCGAGAACAATGCAGCAATATCAAGTGTTGTTGATAAATATATCGCATATTGAGTGTTCTAGTAAGGTCAACGCTGTAATAAAACTTTTAAATATCAATATTTACTATATTTAAATACACCTTCTATATTAGACATTTATAAATACTCATTATTCAACAGATTTTTAAGACATCCCCAGGGATGCCATATCCATATATTATTCGTTAATTAAATAATTATTTTAAATTAGGTTCAGTTGAAAGAGAAAACAAGAACAACTATTTAAATCCCAAGATATGTATAATGGTTGAATAAATTAAATAAATACCTACCAATAGATATATGTATTATATATGTAGGTAGATTCATAAATTTATGCGAACGTTATATTGAAATGTCCTTAATCTTGAACTTTATAAAGACCTCAGTCACTTTATCTGTCACCTACCTGTTATCAACAAACATTACATAGATTCCACGTGTTCGGTGTGTGTTTCTGATATACGATACTTTGTTAATTTGATGAGATATATATATATATATATTTATGGCGAATATATATATTCGACATAAAACAGTGTGTATGTTTGATATGTACCAATGTGTTTTGGTCGAGAAGGGGGTTTTCCGACAAAATCGGAGACATCCTATAGAAAGCTAGGTTGCCTAGTGCTCATAATCACAGAACCTGTATGAAGAGAATTGTGGATGTGAAGGAAGCAAGGGAGTTGTGTAAGGATCGTGGTAAGTGGCGCTCCATTGTCTCTGCCTATGCCTGTGTGGATTGTTTTGGTCGTTTCTGTGATACACAAGCAATTTAGTAGGTTGGTATAGAAATGTAAAAAATATTAGTTCACATAAATATGTAGGTAGATATTTGGTAGCAACCTCGCAATCTCCAAATAAAGCGAGTCTCTATTTCCGTCGTTTGAATCGGTTATAAAGTATCCATAATAAAATTTGGGTGTAATCTTTGTTCCAAGCAATACTAATATTTACGTAAAGCTATTAAAATATCAGTTTAAATAAAAAAATCAAGTATTAAAAGTTTATATTTATAAACCAGCTAATAAACTAATCAAATATTACATATTTTTGGAAGTAAGGTTTTATTACTACTATAGATCCTTCACATCTTTATAATTTATTCCGCCTTAGTTCACACAGCACAGGGACAGGCAGAGACAACGGAGCGCGACATTCAACAATCCTCACACAACTCTCTTGCTTCGTTCACGTCTATGATTCTCTTGAAACACCCTTTTTAGTTATAAAAACAAAAATGATTTTATTCAAATTATCACAATTTGCAATGACTTAGAGACATTTGAATTAAATATGAAGAGGATTGCATATTGTATGGTTGGTAAGATATTAAAGGATTTAATTTGTCCATTGTGCCTTCTGTAATGATCTACTGTGTCATGTCTTGACCCTGAACATTCTGTAAACAGACAACTAGTTCGCGTAATACACACGTCACTTCCTTGTTTATTTTACACTTTTGTTATGCGAATAATAAAATTAACAATATTAAAAATAATTCTAATCAAGGTTAACGTGACCTTGTTTATCAGGAACTAATGTATTCATTTTTGCTCGTTGACTTTACGTCGACATTGAATTAATCGTTTGTTCTACGTGATTTTTAATTATAACAAATCATTTTACCTGGCTGCTAGCCTACCTACAACTTTGACATTAGTTTTTTTAATAATAAAGCACGTATAAATTAGGTGATTAACACTGCGTTAGCGGTCGACCAATGTTATTTAAAAAAACATTTTTTTGCGTGTTATTACACTTTTATTATTAATTCTTAGAGGATGTCAATATTTGTGAGTTTTGTTTGTTTAGATTAACAAGATTCTACGTCTGTACAATTATGACGTGAATTAGAAATATTAGACCATAGAAATTGTTGCTAAATGGTATTGTAAATAGGTGTAGAACAAGCAATCGGAAATGAGTCCAATGAGTTACTCATAACTTTTCACTCGAGGGCTATGACTCTTACAAGTAAAATATTGGCTAGACTAGACAATTTCTCATGTTTATTTTTAAACTGCAAGAGAAGTGGTACATACATTCAAGCGCCACCAAATACTAGGTTACCTTAAAATACCTTAATTATTCTCATTATCTCATTAGATCTTGTTCGTAAACTAATACCAACGTCACGACTTCTAATTAAATATAAAAAGGGATTAAGAAACACAAACAAACGGTAACTTCCTTGTTCAGTACTGCTCGTAGGTATATAAGAAATATACATTAAGAATTAAGAAAAATATTTACAAGACACCAAATACAAATATTTGCCTTAGTGTTTTCAATGTCACTCTTATTGTAAAGAAGTGTGTAGACGTTTAACTTGATTAATATCATTAGCAATGACCTATGTAGGTTATAAAGCAATCGGCAGCTGCACACACAAGTATGTTTGCAATGACAGTATAATTACATTGACCTAGCTTATAAAAGCATTGTAAAAAGAACGAAGGTCTGGCGGGTAGTAAGGACTCTGAGGAAAGAGGTCAAGTTTAATATTCGTCGCTCCACTAACCTCATTTTGGGAGCTAACGGCCGCTAACTAGCAAGCCTACCCCACACAAGATTCGTAGCCTCCTTTTAATAATTAGTTCAGTAGGTGCGAGTGAGTACATCTGTCGCGGCTACTGTTCACAACAAATGATGCTATTTTTATACATTAATAATTACATACGCTATTTTTAAAAGGTAATTAAAATTAATTATTATATTCAATGAAATATGGTTCAATTTTATTGGATGTTTAATTGAGCTCCAAGTCATAATTACTGACAATTATTGTTTCTATGTATGTAACATTCGAAAACACACCCGTAATACCCGCATAGGTCGGGGTAAGCATCCGCATTCTATCGACCGAATCGGCAGTCGAACTAAAAAGTTCGGTGCGTCTTTTCTTTGTAGAACATTCGACAAGTGGAATGCTTTGCCTGCCCATGTGTTCTCTCCATCCTGTGACCTTGGATCATTTAAGCGATGCGTGAAGAAGCATCTTGGTTTTCTTAGTCGTCGTCACACTTGGACCTCCTCTTGTTTATCATTAGGCGGGTCGTAGTAAGATGTCGTGTCACAAAAAAAAAGAAAGAAACAATCAAAAATATTGAATTTAATATTTTTATTTCGCTTCATAAGTGAATTTGCCTTATGTCTAAGCGATGACAATCATATAATTATTTTAATATGAAAAATTATAATATGAAATTGAGAACAATGCCACAATGCAGGAACAGAGTAAGGTTGACCTCACGATGTCGAACGGAACCTTCGCTTGTCCTATTATTAACGCGTTCGGCCGCGAAAATGGAGCGCTCGACATACATCCGATACGGCCGTAACCGAATAATACCATCTATATAATTCATAAAAACCTTGGCCCCGATCCTCAAACAGAGTTTTGTGCTCGACCCCGACGAGCGGTCACCGACTAGATAAACGAAAAAGACCATCAAAATCCGCCCATACAGACAGACGTGCGTGTATGCATTTCCTATAAGTAGTGTCCTCGCCCTAAATTGCTAGTAGAGTAACCTACTTACTCATTTATTAATATCTCATTATACAATGTAGATGTTAACAAGGTACACTATTTAAAAGTAAATCAAATCAAGTTGTCACGCCTTTTTCCCACAGGGATAGGCAGAGACAATGGAGCGCCACTTGCCACGAGACTAACACAACTCCCTCGCTTCCTTCACATTCACAATTCTCTTCATACAAGCTCTATGGTTATGGGCACTAGGCAACCTAGCTTTCTTGAGAATGTCTCCGATTTGGTCGGCAAACACCCTCCTGGGCCTGCCTAATAGGGTACATATAAAAAAAGAAATATTAAAAGAGTATTGGGCAGACACGTTGTGGTGATTTGCTCAGGCTGCTGATCCGTCATAGAGCCACGACTTTCAACTGTACAGAGACCATGAAATTACTTAATCGTGATCAGCTTGAATGTTGCCGGTTCCAACATGAACAGTACTCCAGTTTAGGTGCTGTCATATGCTGGGCCACAATAATAATAAATAAATTGAAATCGTAGAGCTCTGGTATCATGTGTGACTTGACTCATGGGTTTTTATTCAAGGAAATTAATTTGTCATGTTTATGGCATTCGGTATAACAATATACGTACGTAAGTAAAACATTTACGTAGTAATTATATTATATATTATAATACTTCCAAAATTATTATAATATTTGAGAACTTATATGTTTGATAGCACCCTGCTTGATGTTAAGTACTGATGTTGATGAATGGTGGTGACTGTAAGCAGCAGTCAATTCCACTATGCCGGCCTAATTGGAAGTGGCAACTTACAAGCTGATCCCGAAATGCAACTAAGTTTATGTGTAGTTTGTAGTATATTTGCACCCTGAACATAATTTCTCATAATCCCAAAGGTTAGTTGTTAGAGAATGCCTAATAGCCATTTAACTCGCCTTTGTACCTATTTTTAAGTTTATTTTGGTAAAAGGATTTAAATAAATAAGTCATTTCACGGTCTGTACACTTGTATGTGGTGGTACTACCCCGAATTTGCAGCCTGGGCACCACTGCCTACCTACCACTCTAAGCTGTGTCTACACTTAGTTGCTGGTTGCTTAAGGGTGGTAGGCAAACAGTTGGCGGTCATTTGCCCAGCCTGTGTGTCCGAAGTAGTACCACCACTTTGTGGAGTCAGAAGTGAAGTGACTTATTAGCGTTGCTAGTGACTTGAAAGTTGACGGTTTTAATTACACCGGCATAGTGATGGCGACTGGTGCTTGCAATCATTTAACTGCAATAGTTATCGCTTCTATTTATGGACCACAAACCAGCATATATATATTTTTTTATATTTCTACATACTAAGCTACTAAATAGGACATAGAAAAAGGACAACCAATGATACATAGGTACCGGTGAGTGGTTTCGAACCATTGCACTGCCACTACACCACGGCGATTATCCGGGGTGCTGTCATATGTTGGGCCACAAAAAATATTATAATAATCAATCGAATTGTCACGCATTTTTTACACAGGGATAGGTAGAGACAATGTATAATATAACCATTTTAGTAAATACATAAAGTATCTATTGAGGATTTCAATAAGCATCAGCTATCTATCTCATCAGCAGGCATAGCTGCACTCCTAGCACGGCAATCCAAGAATCAAGGAATATCATTGTAACTCATTTTACTCGTAAAAAAACATACCAGTACGCATATAAATATCCAAAAAAAAACTTTTAACAATGTTGTTTTGTGTGAATCACAGACTTAGAATACGTATGAAGACTTTACAGACCCTTAACAAAATATTTGTTAATAAAAATAAAAGAGCTGTTATATTTGCTTCGGGTCTGCTTATCTAAGAATTGTAGGCAGTGGTGGCCAGTGCCGATCCGGGGTAGTACTGTCACTTTCAAGGTGCGTTTCGGAATCAGCTTGCAAGTTGCCGGTTCCAACTAGGCCGGAATAGTGGACACCTCTGCTACTTGCGATATTTAACTGTAGTAGCAGTCGTCTTCATTCATAGACCACACTCCAGCTTAACATCAGGCAGTGTGTTTTCAATGTCGAGACCTGATAAAAATAGAGTTGTTCCAATTTCCAAAACTGTTTTCTTTGCAATTTATTCTTTAAAAATTATAGAATTAAATTGCTAACGGATAGACTGTATTACGTCATGTTGCTTCTCTCAGCAGACTGCGGAAAACAATAATTCATCAAAAATAGAATTTAAACAATAATTCTAATACAGTGGAATTTATTTTCAAGTCAACTAACACCTCTACAAAAAATGAGACTTATTATTGAGTGGTAAAAAAACCAATGCACATAAATAATAATGTGGTGGAGGATCGTCGTATGTCAGCCGAGGAGGTCGCGGCAACATTGGCTCAAGGTCCACATGACGAGCTGACCTCGTAGTATCGGTCGTCGGGGACAGACGTCGCAAATATTTGCGCGCGCGACGCAGGACGCGGGAGGAGGGCGGCGACCTTGTGGAGCGTCTGCTGCACGACCTTGATCTTGAAACGACCGCGGAGTTAGCGTTCGTCCTCTATCCGATGACACCTCTACTTAATAAGTAGGTGCCTTTGTTAATAACTCACAAATACGCCACTGTATTCAAGACAATAATATTAGCTATGTTGTTGAGGTAAATGGAAAAATAGATCGGCCATTTTCCATTTAATGAATTAAAACATGATATGGCCTGTTTTCCGTTCTATTTTTATTAAAGTAAGTTACTAATTTTATACTAAAGTAGTGATCAATTAATCAATCAAATAGTCACGCCTTTTTCCGCAGAGACAATAGAGCGCCACTTGCCACGATTCTGACAAAACTACCTCGCTTCCCTCACATCCACAATCCTCTTTGTACACGCTCTACGGTTTTGGCCATAGGCAAACCAAAACATATTCGTATCATTAAACCGCTTAATCTGACTTAATCCGTACATCAAATTAATACAGATATTTTTAAAGTACAGTTTCATTAACGATATAATACGCGTATGTGTGAATTTCTCACCAAATGCGTTAAAACTTGAACATGTCGAGATTGATTGCGGGCGTCAGCAGTACGTATACCCGCGTATACATACGTAAGACTCGAAGGATCACGATAGTTCGTAGTACGAACTTCATACGTATTTGTATAAACTCGCACAACTCAAATTTGAACGGAAATGTGTCCCAAGTGCTGCCAGCAAATAGTAGTTTTTGGAATATTGTGGAATTTTTTTTTAAGGCTATTTTACTATCTTTTTAATTTGTATTTATTACAACAAGGAATGTATCATTGACTTGCTTGATGATAAGCAAAGGGATGGCCAAAAGCGCCGAGGACTGAAATAACTTACTCAGCCTCAATCGCCTTCTCTATGAGGGCATAAGCATAACTCTTGAAAAATGTTCTAATTTGCACTTACTATGTTTTCATTTGTGACAGCCGTATTATTGAAGGCTCATTTCCAGACATTCCAAGAAATCGCATATAGGTGGACGACACTCACACATTTAAATAACACAAATAAATACACACTTGGATAAGAAATCGTTTCTTAGAATATTAGGTCTTAAATGGCTGTCTGCTACCCAATATGATAAAAGATGGCTGTCGCAAAACTAACTCGTATTATATTCATCACCTAATTGAAATTGTGTTTACAAGTTCTTAAATATCACATTCAATTTAATGGTTCAAAATATATATTACATGATACCTAGTACCTATCGAAAATCAGACATAAAATACACTAAACTGTGCTCGAAAAACACAAAAAACCGCTGAACTGAAGTGGGATTAGACAGGTCATCTAGAGATGATGGTAGACCGCACGTCTGATGCATTATGGGCAAAGGGCAAAGTCCACTACCAAGTGGAATCCATCGTGCAAAAAAGACACCGCACCGGCCCTAGCCTTTTATCAGGGTAGAGCAAGATTGTCTTTCAGCGACCTTTAGTCGACGTAAATTGTACATCGGTTTTATGTTGGTACGGCGGCTGTGGTGTAGTGGTACATACATGGTCTTGCAAACGAAGAGAACCATTTGTCAATTGCCAGTACAAATGTATCCTTAATATCATCCAGTTTCTATGATACAAGCGTATTGATAAAATGATCAGTACTAATTGGTTTTCAAGCAAGTTTACAGAATCTACAGAAATTAGTGACAAATCTATGTTTTCTTTTCACTTATTAATTGATATTATTATTTTTAAATTGATATTATTCAATTTGAATTTCAATCGTCTTTATTAATTAATAAAACATTTTACAATAACTTATGACATATTTGCCATAGGTTCTGTGTGGCTTAGTTTCATTAAGCCACAGGCACTACCCAGTGCCATCGGTCAATTGCGATCGGAAATCGACAAGCGTTAATTTCTCTATCCAATTTTTATTACTAATTCATACAGAATAAATTATTAGGTATGATACTATGCGAGAGTTGGAAACTTTTTTTGTTTTTTTTTTAAATTATCTATCATGTATGTTCGCGAGCTTAACTTTTTTTATGTGCCTACATATTTGGATTGCAAACCTGCACTTATTTATGCACTTAGTTTTAAAGTAATTTATGTATGACTTGTTGTATAAACCTATTTAAATACATAAATAGTTGTTTTAACTACAAAATAAAACTATAATTAAAAAAGATAAAAAAACACGCTTATATGTGAATGTGAACTGAAAAGTAAATAAATGGTAAGCAAGAGGAGGTCCAAGATTGCAGACGACTGAAAAAACCAAGTCAGTTTACGGTTACCTCAGTAGCGGACACTATGCCGGCCACTGGGCATAGTGTCCGCTTATTATTGTTTGTCACCGGTTTTAATACGTGTACAAATTTTCAAATTATTATACCTTTAAAAGTGGGTTAAAATGAATTCGAAAGATTTCGTTGCATAGTTACATACATACAAGTACAGCTAATAAAAGCGTGTTAAAAACAGCGAGCCTCTATAACAGCTTATGTTAGGAAGAGTTGTTCGAGCATGACGAATGGTCACCGACATACACCGTGACCTTGTGATAAGCAGCATCCGCTGATAAACGCTTCATACGTACGTCGCCAGTGCATGCTGCAAGGCCGCGCATGTTGCACCCTTCGACACGTACCTACACGTGTGCAATTCACATTCAAACGACATACACTACCTCGTTCGTTCTAATATTGAAAAGAAAAACAGGTTGATACCCATCAATGTACAATTAAACAATTTTATAATAACTAAATATAGTGTATAGGGAAATTGCACGTATAAAGCGAACGTTTATTCTATGAATGCGTTCATTTGCGCAAATAACACGAGTAAATGACTGACCTCCGTGTAACTATTACTTTGAAGGTTAATAAATGTGCATTATAAATGTCCATGCATGATACTATTCTATTCTATTTTAACAAACAAGTTATTATTACTCGTGTCATCGGCATTAGGAGTTCGTCGCATCTAACTGCATTCTACAACATTGCATCTGCTAATACAAATAAGTGGATTCTCTATTTATTTATGTTCCACACACACTACAAATAAATGTATGCACATAACAAATAATAAAATAAACATAAGAGAAAATAACTAAGCAGATGTGTACTTTAGTGCGTATACTTCTTTTTTTTTATTTAGCTGACATATGACAATACCCCGCCTGATGTTTAGCTGGAGTTCGGTCCATTAATGGAGGTGCCTTTAAAGAACCATTTGAATAACTGTAAGTAGCAGTCACATCCACTATGACAGCCAGCCTATATCGGGAACCAACCAAATGTGATAAAGAAGGAAACAAACTTTTGTCTGTGAAAAGGACCATTTTGATCATTTTGGGCTTTTACTTTTTAATGTCCAATGATAAAAAAATATATAAATGGTAGTTTCGATACTTATATTGATAAAACTAATAACCATTTTGCTGTGTTGAGTTATAAGATTTGGATATCGTCTGTCAATCACAAAGACACGCCATATTAACAGTTCTGCTTTGAACTGTCATAATAGTAGTTTGATCATTTCGCACACCCAAACTATGCAAAATAAAGGATATATTCCAATTACATTGTAATCTTCGTGCATCAAACTATTTTAAAATGATGCAACGGTTAATACAATTAAGCCCTAGTTTAATTTTGAAGTAAAAAGATTTTTTACTTTTTTATCACGTTTCAGTTTTCAGGCCATCGGTTTAGTTGGAACCGGAAACTTACAAGCCTGATTTTGACAACCAGATTTAGACTCCTTTGGTTCTTATAAAACAATAAAATCAATCAAAGAGTTTTGTTATATCATTCGGGCACGTGTCGAGCAACGTGCGTCGTTACTGCTTGCATATTACCTCGCATGCAATCTGTCATAGATGTACAAACAAGTGGGGTGAGACCCCTGTCACACGCTCATTTATTATCTATTACGTCTTATATCATAGAGCATAATTCAGTACATCCTCGTTATATGAAGATGAGCATGTAAGTATATGTGTTCAAAACAAATGGATAAAACAATCAGTTCAATATTGTTCAACAGCTCAGGGACCGACGCGCAACTTCAATAGAAATTAAAATGAAATTCTTTCCTATTTGACAAATAGTTACGCGGTCGCTGTTAGTGTCAAAAACAACTTTTATTCATCGGAAAATAAGTTTCAATGAGCTTGAACTGTCAATGAAAATGAAAATCCATTATCGTTTTCATTGAGTTCCGTGGTCGGACCAAAGACAGTACAACAAATAAATGTTTAATTATACAAATTATATAAAGCAGACTAAATATGTATACAAGTACAACTTATATCTATCGATCTCTAAGCACGTACAATAAGTTATTTGCAAATATTGACATATTTAATACCTCTTTAAATAAGTTTAAATCACTTGTTCTGCAGTCTTTGCACAATAATGATTGAGACTATGTTTTGATGTATTTTTCGCAAATTGTCACGCCTTCTTTATATGTATATGTATATATGTATGTGTATATATTATGTATATATGTATGTATGTAGGTACTTATGTTTTTGTTATATTTGTATTAGTTTAATCTTCGGCACTATAAGGTCTTCATTTAGCATATTATTATATAAGTTCTTCTTTTGTATGACTGATTGTTGCCTAAATAAATAAATAAATAAACTTTGGTTAGGCATAGTGACGGCGAGTGAGGCAATGGTAGGATGATCGTCGCCATTAACTTTCCGTTACTTACCCTCAAGCAAATTACTCCTTTCTGAATTAGTCAAATTATGACATTAATAATTAAAAAGAGGTAAAAATAATTTAAAATGCTATAATATTATATAAAAACTATATTATATTAAGGCAGCCGTAGTGTAGTGGTCACGCAAATCGAGAGTCACCGATTCAAAACCACTTCCTAGTAGATTGTTTTATAATAAAAGTTTTTATAAATAAATACAAAATAAATAAAGTTATAAAATAAAATGAATGTTGCTTGGCCATAACCTCATTTCTCAAATGGATGAAAAAAGTACTAGAAAGTAAAAGAATCTGGAACAAGTTAATATATTTTCTTCAAATACTTGAATGAGGTCGGTAAGAAATATGATAATCTGTAGATTTGGCACACGGCTTTATATGCGAAGGGTTTCCCGCCCATTGACCTCTATAACCTCCGTGGGGTATCAGCCAGCTTCCTTTATTACCTCAGTTCAATGTTCGGGTTATTACAATTTTATATTATTACTCCTTCTTTCGGTTATTTTGATTTTATAGAAATAGGGGCGCTTGAGATAAGTGAAACCTTTTTAGGGCTATTAACCTCGTTCGTATTTAGGATAGTAGCATAACCAAATCCTATAATTGACAATATTCTATGGAGGTTTCCTAATCCTCTAATATTAGGGTCCAGAGTTTAAACTCAAATCAAAATCAAAGCGCTCCGTGTGGCGCATTGGTTGTCAATCCGGTATCGGTTCGACTACCGATCAAAGCAAAAAAATTGTTAATAAAAAATAAAAATTCTAATACTTGCTCCTGGGCTGGATGCTTGATGCTCCTGGATAGGATGACAGTTGCCGATCCGGGGACGTACCAGTCGTCCTTTCAGTCGTCGTCACTCTTGGGTCTCCTCTTGCTTATCATCAGGCGGGTCGAGGTCAAAAATCGTGTCACAATAAAAAAATAAAAAAAGTGACTCAATCGCTTTCGGAGTGAAAGTTGTCCGTTTCAACCAGGCCGATATAGTGGATGCGACTGCTACTTGCCGTTAAACTGTAGTAACATTGTGCATTCATATGACGAGCTATAATAAAAATGCAATAGGTAGTTTTTTTACTTTTCTGTACTAAGCTACTAAAGTGCTTGTATCATAGAAACGAGACGACCAAAGTACATATATCAAAAATACATTGGTACCAGTGAGTGGTTTTTTGAACCCGTGCTCTCGGTTTGCGTGACTACACCACGGTCGCCTTTATTAGTTAGAAGTGTGATCTATATATATAATATATTTTTGAAAGTAAACCTTAGAATATTCTGTAATAGGCCACAAAACGAGAACTTGCTGTAACTGTAATTTATAATAACTGTAGTTACGATAAGGTATCCAGGTTACAGTTGTTTTTACTATTGTACTCAATGCAAAACATTAATTGCTTACCTTGAATGCATTGAAATCTACGCGTATGTACGCGAAGGCAAATCATTAGTTTCTCACCTATTGCAATTTAATTCTAAACCTTTTTTTTATTTTGACACGATATCTGACCTCGACTTGCCAAGAGAGCCAACGACTCCAAAAACCAACTCAGTTCACAGATGCCTCAGTCGCCGTCACTGTACCGACCTAAGGGTCGTTTTTAATCCTGGAGGACGATCCATGAATGGAAGCGACTGGCAATAGAGTTATTTAACTGCAAATAGTATCACAACAACCATTATTCTTGTCTAGTTAAAACCGGTAACTTACAAGCTATTCCCAAAACGCGACTAAGTCACTTCACGTTCCGTACACTTGTACTCGTAGGTGAACTACCCCGGATCGGCAGACTAGAAAATGACCGCCAATTGTCTGCCTAATAAAAAACCGAACCCGAAGAAAATATCTATTTTTTTAAATAAAAATTAATAAAAAAAAAACTATAAATGATGGTATAATTGTTTATATTATCTACTGCTAATAATATTATCTCATACAATACATTACAAAACAAACTCGTACATAGTTGTTAGACGCTTTAATTATGATTGATAGTATATAAATGACATGAATACAAAAGTAATTAGAGTGAGTATATAGTATCGCCGAATTGCATAGGTGTGAGGTGTGTTGCGGTTATAATTAGAGATGCATAAGCGATGTGCCTCTTGTGGAATTGGGTCGACGATGCAGCGGCCGCGGGCGGTGAGGTATTCGCGTAATATTACGTCAGCACGAGGCCGTAGGGGCGACGGCCGCGCGGTCGGTCTCCGACCCGAAGCTATCTCTAGCTAGTCTATGCGGCTGGCACACGCTCGAGTTCGTACACACGCACCTCGCAAAACAACCTTCTTCCTGTTTCGTGCGTTATCGAACAAACAAATACGGTATTGTTCATGTAGCCGAACTATTCAATGTCCAATTTGGTATTCAACTAGTGTAATACATAAAAAATATACACAGACAGTTACGTCTGTTCAAAACATATCATATGAAAAAACAATAAATGCACGACTAGTCACGTTTGATGCCCTATTAAATATAATCAATATATTTTATATTAAGTTTTCTAAGAAAATTGTTCTCGTCAATAACGAATAGGTAAGCGACAATGGTGTAGTGGTAGTGAAATAGTCATGCTTACCAAAAGTCCCCGGTTCAACAACCACTTACCTTCCTTATACTTGGTCGTTCAGTTTTTATGATACAACCATTTTTATTAGCTTAGTATTGAAATCTATTAGAAATTAAATAATATGTATAACTTATCATTTTAAGAAGTTCGGTGTGAGAATTGTTATTAATATTATCTAAAATCCAGCAGTCTGTACAATCTCACCAAGTTTAGTCAAAGACAAAGGATTATTATTTATTCAGAAATGTTTGTGATTTCCAGAAACTTCTCAATCCTATTATCTAATATTCAGTAACGACAGGATTTATGTAATTTTCAGATTGGATAAATTGTAATTTGGACAAGAACAGTTAAGCCTTTAATTGCTAAACAAAACCCAATACAAATTCAAAGATATCGTTTTAAAATGTTTGTGCCAAATAAAGGTTATGTTTTGAATTTATTGTTAGTTTGTTGGTATGTTGTGTACGTTAAAAGCGGGCGTTGGGACCACGCTTGCGGGTCACTGAACTGCCGGAGTCAAGGGCCTCGGTCGCCGACCGTTTGACAAGCAAGAGGTGTGCGGGGCTCATTCCTGCTCATACCATTTAACAGACCCCCATTTATTCTCATTAAAAAACGTATTTCTAAATATAAAAAAGTAAACTGAATAATTTCAATTAGTCCACTACACAAAATAGAACCTAGAAGTTCTAGTTCAAATGTTCAACATGACTGATTATGATTTGGAAATAGTTCAATGTGTTTAATATATGTTTCGTTGCTTTTCCATTCTATTATTGTGTTTTGTTGGTTATCTATAATTAGAAATCTGTCTAGTTTTATTTATTTCACTGTTTTATATTTTATTTCAAACGCTCTCCTTTGTTTTAATATGTTTTCTTGCTTTGTATTTTAAGACTTGTTTAATCTTTATTTATTGTGTGAATCTTTGACTTAATGATGATTATTTATTGAACATAATATATCAATGGATTGTGTAAAATATATTACATAAATGTATTTTATTTAAGAATTCATGTCGAGAAGAATTAATGATAAGTTTGTCCTTTACACCACTCCGAGCAATATTACGGTGAAGTGAGCCAATATGTCCTGTTTGTTTGATAACGGTAGGTAGCAAGGTGTATTGTTTGCCTTCACCGCAAAAGTTAAGCTTCACACTTTATATCGTGATAATCGCCACAACGATTTTATGGACGTGTCATAAATGTTAAGAGCTAACGGTGGATCTATTCTATAAACTGTGAACATCTAATTTAAGACTTGTGCTACGCTTAGTATTTAAGAAAAATAATAATAGACTACTATGAAGACTATACCATGAATGACATTTTCCCAATGAATACGTGACATGTTGGTTTAAAAGCACTACCGGGGTGCGATGTCAGACTACCTCCTCGTGTGTCTGTCTGATTGCCATATCTCTTCGCTGATACGGTAAGCAGATGGGCTGGTGCATCCTGGGCATCGGTCAATAACTTCCCTTAAGGGGGTTCTTGTTGGCTGATGGCTAAACGTCTGACGCGTGGCGCTGCTCCACGTGTCCCTCTGAGAGCAGAGGGCACTGTGGAGCAGCAAGTTCGGCATTTGGCCTATACTTGCCAACACAAACTACACAGACGCCATTACCTAAAAGAAGAAGAAGAAAAAGCACTACCCCCAATCGTTAAAGTTCTCCATGTCCATTATTTGGTATATAATGCAATTCCCAAGAAACTCGAAGAGCCTCAAAACCTAATATTTTTTATTAGTAAAACATTTTGTAAAATACTAAAATAAAGAAATGAATTGATACAAAAAATACGCTGACACTATATGTATATCAATTTATTTTGTACTATTGACAATGATTATTTAGGTAGCTTCGTCTAATTTCTGTAATGCAAGCACGTTTCGTAGCTTAGTATAGAAATATAAGTAATTAAATTCAATATGAATTGTAATTATAATAAATTATAAATTTACTAACACTTAATATATTTGTATCCTAATAACATTAACAGATCAAGGCAATCGTAATATTTTACCACCTATTTTTTTTGTCTAATGTTTTAACCTATACCTCTAACGTTAAGTTACATACGAGTACATATCTGATTCATACCACAACATACTTCTAAACGTATACATTTACACAGAAACGATCATAAACTTCTATACATATAATAAAATTGGAGTGTCTGTTTGTAATATTGAAATAACCGTTTTTTAATACATGTATATGAATATATATACGGTACATACACCAAAATGACATTTTTTACAATTTTTGTCTGTCTGTCTGTCTGTTTGTTCCGGCTAATCTCTGGAATGGCTGGACCGATTTTGACGGGACTTTTATTGACAGGTAGCTGATGTAATAAGGAGTAACTTAGGCTACTTTTATTTTAGAAAAATTCTTTTATAATAAATAAAATAAAAGAAAATAATTTTTCCATACAAAAAGCGTGCGTTCAGAAATTTATTTTGGATAAACTAAGGAAAATATATCAAGCTGTTGATGATCGAAAACCAATTATTTTATTATATTATCTTACTATTATTTTAAATGTGAATGTCCGTTTGTTTGTTACGCTTTCACGCAAAAACTGCTCAACCGATCATCATGAAACTTTGTACACATATTCTTGGAGGTATTAGAAGTAACATAGTATACATTTTTTTTTTACGAAAATAAAAAAGTTTTGTCATTTTTTTTGCTTATTATAAAAATAGATGCAAGGCGTTGGTTCAAACCCTGAGTACTATAATACCATCGCACTGTATTACCGACTGTCACGTCAACATCTAATCCAATCAACTGTACTATGGAGACTATACACTATACTTTCCATAGACTATAAATTCAGCTATTTGAAATTTTTCTTTATTATTATTTCCTTCTGTTACTATATGCATATGCTACTATTGTTGTGAATGAATGTGGGTTTGTTTATTACGTTTTTTAAGAAGTAACATCGGTTACTTTTAATTAAAATAAAATATTTTGTACTATAGTTTCCAATTGACTATAGTTTTAACTGTTTGGAATATATATTTATTTTTATTTCCGTCTGTCATTTTATATGAGTTATCGAGTTATAAATACAAAAAAAAGTCGAATTGAAAACCTTCTCCTTTTTTATGACTGTGGTATAAACCAAACTTTACGCGGGTGAAACCGCGGGCACAGCTAGTTATAAATAAAATTTGAATAATTATTAAAGATGTGATTCCGCCGGCCACTGCAGACCGCAGACTGCATTACTGGTTTGTATGAGATTGATTCTGTGCAAGGCGACACTAGTCTGCAGCCGCTGCGGTAATATTGTTTCCAAACATCATATTTATAATCTATGACTTAGCAAATGCTGATTGTCGCCTTGCACGGAATCATCAAGTGCAGTCTGCAGTCGCCGGCGGAATCACACCTTAATTAATAACGTTTAAATTTAAATATTTGTTCAATAATTTGCAAATTAGAGATACATTATAATTTATAATGTGAAATAGTTAATTTATGTCATGTTAAATATATATTACATATTATTAGCCCATTTAATTAATCCACCACTGGGTAAAGCCTCCCTCTATTTTGTTCCATGGCTTAACATCACTGCGGTCTCTCGCCACGAAGTATTTTAATAGGAGCCTATCTTATCTCGCCATCTTCGTTTGGGAATGCCACGCTGTATTTTGCAATGGAGTCCACTCAGTTCTGGACTTTGCCCAAATGCAGCCGAATTCCGACATGCAGCAGAGATGAATTTCCCAGTCCCACTTTAATTTTTTAGCCACGTCGGTAATTTGTTTATTGCGCAGTCTGGTGTTTTTCATTTTTTTTAATTTTTTTTCTAATGATATTTTAATAAGAAAGGACGTAGATATGTTATACGTGCTCCGAACGAGGCACGTTAAAACTATGCTAATAAGCAAACCTAAACTTAGTGTCCCGACGCAGAGCAACATATTTGTCTCATTTTGCTATCATTCTGTTCTACTTCCAATTTTTCGTGGTACGCCGTTCAAAATTGTGTCATTTGCGAACACTAAACTGGTGTATATAACGTATCTACCTCATTTTACCTATACCTAATCATTGCACCCATTTCTGTTCTTAAAAAACTCCGACCCTAGACTTCTAATAAGAACAGGGAGAATGCATGTCCATGAGCTTCGAAGTATACCTATAATATAAAATATGCAGATGTGCAGTCTGTTGCAATTTCTAGACTGGATTCAATAACAAAGCCCTGTATAAATAAAAAAGAAAACCTTATGAATACTATATAGTAATGTTTTATTTTTAATTTGGTTGAATAAACTTTAGACTGTAGGGTGTAGTTGGCAAGGGTTAATTCCCAGCTGCAACTTATTGCATTCAACAAGACTTGCGAAATTCAAGAGCAAAATGTGATCTACTTTAGCAGTTGTTATCGTGTCTGTGATGACAGCTTGCGTGCAGTAGGTAGGTACAATGAGAGTGAAAAAAAACACACCCAGTAACAGCTTGAATTTGTGAGGCATGTAATATAATCTACAAACTTACTAACACAGATTGAGTGCGTCATCTTATTTTAGTATGCAACTAACTATATTTAAGTATATATCTTATTGATAAGTATATATCTTATATATATCTATATCAGTGCCGTCTTTAACCTATTGGGGGCCCTGGGCATATTAAGATTATCGTTTGATTTTGTTGAAAGGTCGTTTGATGATCTGGCAGGAACTACGGGGGTCCTGTCGATCTCGGGTTCCTGGCCACTTGCTAGTATATCATACAATATTTGTTCATAGACCTTACTTCAGGCGGGTTGCTGTCACATATCGAGCCAAAATAACATAAATTATATTTATGTCTCACAATATAAATATACCTAAAAAAATATATATTATAAAAAGAATAGAATTGTAAAAAAATATATCCATTTCTACACTTAACTACTGAAAGTGCTTGTATCATAGAAATAGGACGACCAACGTACATATATTATCCAAAATATATTGGTAAAGGCAAGTAGTTTTGAACCAGGGACTTTCGGTTTGCGTGACCATTTTACTACCATTACATTTTGTTTTAACATTTTCTTATAGGACTTTACAACAAATATTTTATTGTTATTCTAAGCACATTTTAATATATTGTAATGGACAAGTGAAGTCGCCAATAAAGATTATGATTGTTGGTGTACGTAGTGGCGGTGCATGCGCGGGCGCATCGAGCAGTGAAAGTGGGTTGAGCGCAATGCCATTACTTTCAGTTTCTCCTGCTCAGAGTCGTGTCGCGTCGTTATAATAAACCTCGTATCCAGTCGATTTCTCACTAAATTTCACTTTGATGTTAAAATAAGAAGGTTTTTTTAAATATAAAAAAGTTGTAGTCCAATTTTGTCAACATGATTCGCGAATTAGAGTATTTGAATTATGGTTTTATACTTTACAATATAAACAAGAATTGGTTTCTTATTTAAATATCTCTGCGAACCGGGTACATATCATCAGTTCTAAGTCTGAAGACTTTAAAATGACTCAGCAGCGTTTTAGGATCAGCTTAAGTATGCCGGTCCCAATCAGACCGTAGCAACAGTCGCCTTCAATCAACAAAGCTGTGTCACGTAAACTACCTAGTAAAGGAGTTTACGAGTTAGATCCAAATAGTAATTTGTAGGTGTTCTAGGACAGCAGTGTGTCCTGTTTAGACAGCGAAACACTGCGATTGTAAAACGAGGACTTCAGCTTGGCAGCGAGACTTACAACTGCGATACGATTTCGAGGACGACATAAGGACGAATGGGATTTGACAATTTGCCTTTTTTTTATTGTGACTTGACATATGACAGCACCCCGCTTGATGTTAAGCTGGAGTGTCCACAATGTGTCTACAATTCAATAACTGTAAGTAGCAGTCACATCCACTATGCCGGCCTAGTTAAACCGGCAACTTACAAGCTGATCCCGAAACGCGACTAAATCACTTCACGGTCTGTATACTTGTAAGTACTACTACCTGGTAGTAAGTACTACCCCGGATCGACAGACTGGAAACTTCGGAAAACTTACGATTGGGATATTTGGATGGTGCATATAAATCGCTTCTTCAACAAAATTGGTACTTGATTGTTACTAACGATACATAAGAGCCCCGCGAAACTATATTTACTAGTATCGGCATTACAAAGAGTCTGTACTAAGCCAAATACATAACAATGGTGATACATAAACATTATTAAACATAATAAACATCACGTATTTATGAAATGCGATGCTGATCACCTGCGATTGTTTTGAAACAATGTTTAATAATTTAATAAGTTATCATTAAACAAAACGAAGCCGCAATAATTCTGAGAAATAAACATTATTAAGAGATTAATAAAAAGTCATTTATTTATACGGATGACTAAACCTAAAATATCCTCAGTAATTGAAATCTAGAGTCTCTTACAAAAAGAGGGTCATTAACCATCGAAGGCACGTACTTTGCCAAAAAAAAGTTTTTCGATCGTAAATGTCAAGTTCGCTAACCGACACGAATTGCTTCTGTACTCATGCACTGTTATTCGGTAGCTAACATTTCTTTTTTAACAACTTGATCAAAAACAACAACATGATAATAAAATTCAAGATCAAACCTCTCACCAGACAGATTACAAGATTATTTAGGATTAAAAAAACTCATACTTAGTACGACTAACATTATAACAAAACAATAGAACTATATTTTTTAAATTAGATTTTTTAATGAAATGAAAATTAGATTGAAAATTCAAACAACTGCGACCTAAATATATAGCTAAATTTCTATTAAATTATTTTTATGCAAACATTACTAATTTATAAAGAGTTAATATAGTAAAAACATATTCAAAAATTTCTATTATATAAAATATCATGTTCAAAATAAAATCCATTTTTCTTCTTGGTTAAAAGTTATAATGAATATAATCAAAATAAAACAACTAGTAGTTCTAAAGGTGTGAAATAACGTTCAAAACACAAACGCAAGCGCAATTGCACTTTTTCTCTAAACGAAAATGAAAGTGACCCACTTCGGCATGCCCCCCGGTCGCTTTCACGAGCATTCTTTTTTTCTAATCTATTAGATACAGTTTATAAACGACACCTTCGCAATGTTTGCGAGAGCCAAGCGAGAAAGCAGTGCACTAAGCCTAAACTCAAAGAGTAAAGGTAGAAAGTTGCATTCTTTATATAGAATAGTGATTGATGCCTTTCGCTGTGAGATTTATGAGAATCTATTATTTTAAAAGTTAATGTATAAAAGAAATTTGAGCATTCACGTGCCGTGTAAAAAAAAATCTTGGTTATCTTCTTTGTTTTGTTCTTAAGTTAAAATATAATATACTTTTAGTTTTCGTTAAATATGCAGTACCTATCGCCAGCATAGTGATGGAGGGAGGCAACTGTTTTTAGAAGTTTTTTTTTAATCGTCGGCGCTCCTCTTGTTTACCATTAGGCAAGTCAAAGTCAGAGGTAGAGTCTCAATAATCAATCAATCAAATTGTCACGCCTTTTTCCCACGGGGATAGGCAGAGACAATGGAGCGCCACTTACCACGATCCTTACACAACTCTCTTGCTTCCTTTACATCCACAATTCTCTTCATACAGGCTCTGTGGTTATGGGCACTAGGCAACCTCTCAATAAAAATAACAAAAACTTGCAAAATTAGTCATAGTTTTCTATATTTTAATTAAACTTAAATCTATCTATCATCAATTCTAGTGCGGATCTCGTGGTCTAGTGGTAGATAAATGATTTTGAAAACCAAGAGCGTTCCGTTCAAAACCACCTGCCTGATACTTATGATGCCTATACTAAGATGAGAGCACTTACCTTAGCATAGGCATCAATTTAAATTTGTCGTCAAATACAAGATGTATTTAATAATTGTACATAATAAATAAATATGTAATAATATTAAAGAAAACAAACTCATTACGTATTAAAGCGCCTGGATTTAATTTATATATTGTTGCTATAGCGCCTGTTTAATAATATTTACCTAGAGACAATAAAATTGAGGCGCTTAATAATTCTGTTTGATTTTTTTTAAAAGCAAAATTATTTTATTTATTCATATTGTATACACACAAATATTTTAACAAATAATTTCGTAAGCACCATAAAGTAAACGGTAAAGTTATTTGTAACAAGGACTACATAATCGTCATTGTAACCTATTTCTGAACCTCGCAATTCAATTAACGACTTCAGTTTAATTGGATCACCTGAAATTAACCATCCGTTTGTTGCCAAAGTAGTTTTAAACTTTGTTTATTGGGCGGTTAGCCATGAAACTGGTCGATCACCCCGACGTTACACCCATAAAATGTCAACTTTATTGTTCTAAAGGTGGTGGAATTGCCACTGATGTGTGTTAAATGCTCTTCAAGACGACAGATCACGTCCACTGGTAATCTATTCGATGCGATATCGTCGCATTTGCAGTATTAAAGTGCTGTATATAGAACATTGAGGGCATTATTGGTGACTTTGACTGTATAATTAAAATCAATACCTTGTACCCAATTTAATGTTTATTGTTGTTATTAGGTTAATAAATGCATAATGTATAATAAAGCGTGTGATGTATAAATTAAATACAATTCACAAAACTGCTGCATTCCTGCAAAACTTAGTCTTTCTTATTCATTATTCATAAAAGCATATAACTTTTCTTGTTTTGTTTATGTTTATGTGTGTTCTGAAAGTCAAACACTAATTTCTGATCCACGAATTTCGGTCAAACTTAAGACAACCAAGGGTACTTCGAGGTCATAGGGAGCGAAGGAGGCAAGCAGGATGGCAGCAGGTAGTATGGAAACTGCCTCGACCTTGCTTACTCGAGGTCGCACCCTCCGCGCCCATTCCCTACGCAATTCGCAGGCGTATAATATAACCTAAGGCCATCAAGTACTACGCATTATACTCTGTAACTATATTGCTTCTTTTTACCTAAAACATTATTGTCAGTCGTATTGTTTGTATATAACTGCCTTTATTACTTATGCAAATGCAGAGCCTACGTGATACAATTTAGAAGGGATTCAAATTGAATTGGCCATGAAACTTCTGTAGAGCACCCTTCCGAGGTAACTAGAGCCTGGGGACGTGTGTAGGTTAAAGATGACAATGGTATTTGTCCTCATTTAGCTAAGCGAATTCATACTTTCCTTGCATAAGCAATTAATATCTATATGTAACAAATAAGTATCTATACATACGCATATTATCTTCTGACTTAGAGTTTCAGGCACACGAAAAATCTAATAAAAATACCTGAATAATTTGGTAAATATAATCTCTTCGTTCATTAGATAAAAAGTGAACGAGTGGAAAATAAATCATGAATCATATAAGTAGCTTATATTTACAGGGCGAAATAGAAATATACGGCAACGAATAGGCTTAGGTGGCGTGTGGGAGTTAGAAGGGGGATGGGTTAGGAGTAGGTTTGTTCGCCCGGAGAGCTATATTGAGCTCGATCATGGCCAAGGTCGACGATATCCGCGATGCTCGTCACTGCTTCACTGCCTCTTGATAATATACTCTATAAATGTTAACATATAACAATAATCACAATGTATAATATATTGATATGTACATATATCTAAATTAAATAGTACATATATATAAAACATAATTAATAATAAATATAATTCTTAGGTTGCCTAGTGCCCTTAACCATAGAGGGAGTTGTGGCAGGATTGTGGCTCCATTGTGTCTGCCTATGCCTGTGGGGAAAAGGCGTGACAATTTGATTGATTGATCTAAACTACACAGTTTTAGCACAAAATAATTAATAGATTCTTTTGTCATTATGTTAAGAAATAAGTTACCCTGCGTATTAATTCTCTTTTAAATATTATTGTAACTCGACATCTGACAGCGGCCCGCCTGATGTTAATTAAGTTGGAGTGATGTTCACGAATGAAGGCGACTGCTAATACAGTTAAATAACCTGCACTAGCTCACATCCACTACGCCGGGACTGAAAACCTACGTAAATATATAAGAATCTAATTAGGTCTAAAACAAATTATAGTGATTCTGCAGGGGTTAGTAAAGGTCATTAGGAAATCTCTGGAGTGTGATATTAAAGTAAGCCCACTCTATGTTTGCTTAACAATAGGCAAAGGTTAGGGGTATTTTATTAGTAAATAAATAATGTTATTTCTTGAAACTCGGTGGGAGGAAACCGTAATACAGGCATGTCCATAGAGGATTTTCTTTTTAAAGAATAAATGTTAGTTTTTTAATTAAGTTATATAATGAAATATGTATTATTAATTTCCGTTATTGCGTGCCCTGGCATTGTACTAATGGATTTATAAACCAACCAGGATATCTAAATATAAAATGTTTTTTTTATTTTTATTGTGGCTTGTGATAATATGAGAGCACTCCACCTGATGTTAAGCTGAGCTGGAATGCGGTCCATTAATGGATGCCACTGTGCACCCACTATGCATGCCAAGTTAAAACTAGCAACTTTCAAGCTGTCACTTCACGATCTGTACATTTGAAAGTTGTGGTACTACCCCGGATTGGCAGACTAGACCAGCTGTAGGCCTTTCATTGTCTAAACGTAAAATTTGCATAAAAATATTTTATAAAATTATTCTGATAAAGTAACATTATTAGACGAAAAGTAGACGAAAGGAATTTATAAATCTGATGTAGATAAATGCGTTAAACGAGGAAAACTCAGGAGGGTGTTATTCGACCAAATCGGAGATATCCTTAAGAAAGCTGGGTTGCCGAGTGCCCATAATCGTAGAGCTTGTATGAAAAGAATTGGGAATATGAGGGAAGCTAGGGAGTTGTGTCAGGATCGCCCATTGTATCTGCCTATTCCTGTGGGAAAAAGAGTGTGACAAATTGTTTTTGTTTGTTTGTTATTATTTAAATATTTAACTTGCGTTATGTTCAGTATTGATATAGTTTATCAACTAACAATTAAAATCTAATTAATGTTCTACGAAATTAATTAACGAAAATAGCCTATATAAATTGTAACAAAGTGCGTATTTGTACTTACGTACATGGACTCTATTGCTAATAAATTTAATGATGATGGGGGGGAAAAGTCTGATATAATTCCACGTCATTGGTGACCCTGAACTTAGTCCACAAACAAGGGCAGCTATGACGCAGTTTAATTCAAATAAAGGTGGCCCTGACCTCCACCACTTTGTGCCTTCTTCAAAATAACACGACATATTTTGTACCTACCTGAAAGTATTTTAGTACTATAAAGATTCTAATCTAACCTTTTGTGTAGGTGTAATTGCTTTAAATATAGACCTTACTTTTCATTGTTGTTATAACTACTTTAGTATTATTATGTACGAGCATGTACAATACCATCTTTTACTTTGACATACCTTATTGAAAAAAAAATATAACAATAACTTGTTACAATAAAGATTTATGAATTAATCCTAAAACGGCCGGCGAAGAAGTCTGGAGACAGGAAGGCTGGCAATTATTTTCCAACGTATTAGCCTCGCTATTCAAAAAGGAAATATTAACAGTCTGTTACATACTGCTTGTATTTATTTATTTATTTAATAAGTACAACAGATTACAAGCCAGACTTATAAACTTATTATCCTATTATAGTTATACATTACTTAATTACTCACAAATATGTATATATGTCATTAGTAAAAACATATACATTTAAAGATAAAAGCATAATATAAAAACATAAAATAAAATGTTAAAACACAAGATTAAAAATTAAAACGTAAAATCAAAAATTAAAAATAGTCACAATTTAGTAAATAATTGTTTATAACTAAATTTTTTAAACTTTGACTTGAACCTGACACTGTACCTTGGACCTTGACCTGGATAAATTTGAAAACTATATCCATATCCAGACTATTTGGGGCAACCCTAAGAATGATATTTCGTGCCCAGCAGACGGTTTCTTTACTAGTCAGTTAATCATATAGGCAGCCCGCAAGATAGGAAAACACATGGACGGGTAATAGATAGAGCTATTACCTCCATGTGCTTTCTCATCATAAAACCTTGGTTCTTTCAAGCGAAGGGTGATCAAGCTCCTCTTGCCGACGGTGCTGCGGTGTGACGACGACTAGGGCAGCTGTAATCTCAGTTTATTTTCAGACGTCGACGCCCTTGGACCTTCTCTTTCTTACCTTCAGGCAAGTCGAAGACTTCTAGGCTGGCATTGTGGATGTGGTTGCTACTCACAGTTATTAAATTGTATTAGCAGTGACATTCATTCATGGAACACACTTTGGCTTAACATCAAGCGGGGTGCTGTCATATGTAGAGACACAATAAAAAATTTAAAAAAAGTTAGTATATAAGAGTTATGAAGATTATATTTGAGAAACGTATTTGATCATATCTTATTGTAAGTGAAATTAGGAATCCCCATTATCAGTAAATTGTTGACTGATATGTTTTAGTCGATAAGTCAAGATGTATGTATGTTATGTCTTTACACGAGTATAAGATATCTAAAATAAAATAAGGAAGTTTTTTGTATTTACGTAATAAATGATAGCATGTATGTGTGTAGTATTAATTAATATTTTATTTTCTTTTTAATTCTGCCTTATGGAGAAGTATATATTATAACAATTATTTTTCAAATATAAAAATGTAGACGCGTTTTTTTTTGCAACGCGACATCTAACATCAAATGTTTTTTTTATAGTCAGCAATGCCCTTACTTATCATATTCCTCAATCGCCTCTACTATACCAGAGGTGCTTATTCACGCTTTGCTTATTAAGGGACCATAACCTTGGAAAGGCCAAACATTCAACATGCACTGGTTGTGCATTGGTTAACACACTAGTCCGTTACACGTACAGCCCCGGGTTCGATTTCCGGTCAGAGCAAAGATTTGTTTCATAGTTATTATTAGTAGTATTTATTAATTAAATTGAATATTACGAATACTTAAATGTAAAAAAAGAAAAGTATTTATATAGATTTAGGTGGATAATTTCTCCAGGTCTGTTTGTCAAATAATACTTGCAGTTGTTTAACTCTGGTAGGAGTCGCCTCTTAGTTTAGCCACAATATGAGAAAATGGCAAATTATTAACTCTACATAATGGCGGCGACTGAGGCAGTAAAGCGTTTTTTTTTTCAGTCATCGACGCTTTTGGACTTCCTTACCACCATCAGACAAGTCTAGGCCAGATGTCGCGTCCTAATATAAATATATTTATGGGTAAATAAATATTCCAAATCAAATCAAATTGTCACGCCTTTTTCCCAGGCAGAGACAATGGGCGCCGCTTGCCTCGATCCTGACACAACTCCCTCGCTTCCTTTACATCCAAAATTCTCTTTATACAATCTGTAAGGTTATGGGCACTAGGCAACCTAGCTATCTTGAGGATGTCTCCGATTTAATCGGAAAACACCCTCCTGGGCCTGCCTTGTTTAAGGCATCTACATCAGATTTATAAATATTCCATGATTATTTTACATTTCTATACTACTAAAGTGCTTGTATAATAGAAAAACAGGACAATCAAAGTACATACTTATATCAAAGGTCGCCTTTAAATCGTATATACACAACCTAACTAAAGTATTATTGTTAGTAAGGTTGTGCGGTTGTGGTGTGGCCCACTTTTCGTACTCAATGAAAGAATGGCTTCATTAATCACGACTCCTGCCTGCGTGGTAGCTGTCCGTGAACGAGAAACGATCATTCACTTTGTTTACTAACAAAATTATTGAACATATTTATAAACACAAAATTACATGAAACTGAAGTTAGGGATGTTTTTATATCAATTTTTATTATTTACATTTCTATTCTAAGCTACTAAAGTGCTTGTATCATAGAAACAGCACAACCAAAGTTCATATATCAAAGATATGTTGGTATCAGCAAGTGGTTTTAAACTCGTGCTCTCGGTTTGCGTAACCATTGCACCACCACTACACCACGGTCGCCCTTGTTTTGTTTTATTGTGGCTTGACATATGACAGCAGCCTGCCCGATGTTAGGCTGGAGTCCAGCCCATGAATGAAAGCGAGTGATACTACAGTCAAGTAACTGCAAGTAACAGCCACATCTACTATGCCGGCCTAATTCACTACGACCGTGGTGTAGTGGCTGTACAATGGTTACGCAAACCGAGACGATGGATTCAAAACCAATATATCTTTGATATATGTTCTTTGGTTGTTCTATTTCTTTGATACAAGCACTTTAGTATCTTAGTATAGAAATGTGATATGAATAAAAAAAATGGAACCGATAACTTACAAGATTCCGAAACGCGACTAAGTCACTTTATGGTCTGCACTTGTAAGAGGTCGTACAATTGCTTACCACTCTACTCTCTTGGTGTGCCTGAACATTTGCTATTATTAGTTACGTTAACCTTTAATAAAAAATACATTGCTAGATTATTTACAATTTCATAGCTGAAACAATTAAGGCTCATAGATACATAAACTCGTATGAAGAACTTGTCCGAGGACGGACGAAGACGGAAGGTCGTGGCAGGTCGTAAAGGTCGTAGAGGTCGCCCGTTCCCTCCCACACGGCCCCGTGACCTTTGCCCCGCACCAACCCACGCGACACAATGTTTTCCACCCCCCACATATAGTTAGAGAACTGGCGGCTAGAATCACTAATTGAATTTGATGTTTTTAGAAGTTCGAGCTACATGAGGGATTAGCAGGTTTAATATTTTACAGAAGAATAATATCAATTGAATTGAATTGAGTCTGAATTGAGGCGTCAATTTAATTGATTGATTGATAATTATTTTTATTTGACAAATATTGTTTATAATATGGCGATCAGTACTCGCTGCCTATCCCTGTAGGAATTGAGGCGTGACAATTTGATTATTTTTGAGACACTACAGTTAAATAGCTGCCAGTAACAATCGTATCCACTATGCTGGCCTAGTTGATACCGACAACTGACAAGCCGATCCTCAAACGCGACTATTTTAACATTTGCTAAGTGGCTTTACGATATGTGGTGATACTACCCTGGATCGGCAGACTGTGCACCACTGGCATTAAGTCAATCAATCAAATTGTCACGCCTTTTTCCCACAGGGATAGAAAGCGACAATGGAGCGCCACTTACTACGATCCTTACACAACTCCCTTGCTTCCTTCACATCCACAATTCTCTTCATAAAGGCTCTGTGGTTATGAGCACTAGGCAACCCAGCTTTCTTGAGGATGTCTCCGGTTTGGTCGGTAAACACCCTCCTAGGCCTGCCTGCCATCCACATCAGATTTATAAATATCTTTCGTCAATCTACTTTCACTCGTATATATACTTTGGTCGTCCAGTTCCATACGAGCTTGCTTATTAACTTAGAAAAAAAACTATTCAAATCGGAACGTATGTAATATATTTTATTGTCTAAAACAATAAAAAAACATATGGCAACCCTAATAATAGCTAAAGTGAACCTCTGTCAAGGTTATTAAAAAAAAATGTTATTTGGCAGTAATCCAGTTTGCCACGACCTTGACACTAAAAAAATCATTACACTTTCAATGAAATGTAAAGATTGAGTTTTCGCTTTAAAATGCTTCTAATACAAAAAGCTACTGAGCTTTTTAGTATTGAAGATTGAATCCAATGATTTCGCAGCACCCACTAAAATGGATGCGACTTCCTGTGAGAGTTGTGTCGGTATCATGAAATTGAGGTGTGACGATTTCGAACTTCTTTTATCTTCTTAAAAGTGGAGATATTATCTCAGAGCGGCAGACTGGGCAAAACTATTAACTGTTAGCCTGGGTGTTGCCCACTTCACCTAGTCTGACATAGTAGATGCGACTGCAACTCCAGTTAATAGCAATGTAGTAGTCGTCTCCTCTTGGACCGCACTCCCGCTTAACATTAGGCAGGGTGCTGTCAGTCGTATGTTGATCCACAATTTTTTTTATTCAAATTTCTATACTAAGCTACTAAAGTAGAATAGAAATAGGACAACCAAAGTACATATATCAAAGATACATTGATACCGGTGGGTGGTTTCGAACTAGTGCTTTCGGTTTGTGTAACCATTGCACTGCCACTATACCACGGTCACCTTAAAAATAAAAGAAAAATAATCAGGTAATAAAACAAATCAAAATAAAAACATTAATTTGCATACATAACTTTATTGTAAAATACTTATAATAACAAATTTTATACTATACTAGCTGTGCCCGCGACTGCGTCCGCGTGAAATAGTTATTTTGGGAATCATATTAATTTTTTGTTTACCTACCTGCTCAGCTTTATTATAAATTACCTATAGCTGTTACCCGCGACTTATTATAGACGATTAAATTACGTAACTAATAGAATATATTTTAAAGTACTTCTGCGTAAATTATATCTTCAGTTTTATTTTCTTGTGCGCAAAACTCGCAGCCGCTTTGCAGCAGCAGTCTGCCGAGAACGCTGAGTCCTTTTTCTAGGCATTACAGTGACGAAGAAAGAACGAAGGAAATAAAAACTTAACCAAACTAACTGTATGCTTAAACTAAAACCTAACCTAATAAGAATTGTAAAACCTAACCTTGAAAGAATGTAGATGACACCTACAAGTATTATTTACAAGAAAATAAAAAAAGTGTTATTGTGAAAATATTAGAAACAAAATACTATACTTAAAACAAACACTACCTACTATAGAGAAAACTACTACAAAATGAAATTGTATAAAACAGGATTTTGCACGATGATATTATATCGTAAAAACAAATTAACGCTGCATTCAACCGATCAGTAGGGAGCCGACCGCATAGTATGCTTGTCTGTCTATAAAGGACGCGCCCCTCCACTTTATTAGTTTATTTAAATGTGTGAATGCAAATATTACTAACTATACTATTTAACTTCATCACGTTCGTTCCTCCTTTGTGTCTAACCAGCAACTGAATAACCAATTTCTG
This sequence comes from Tinea trinotella, assembly GCA_905220615.1. Lineage (NCBI taxonomy): Eukaryota > Metazoa > Arthropoda > Insecta > Lepidoptera > Tineidae > Tinea > Tinea trinotella. Next base: position 6,586,066 of record HG992308.1, on the reverse strand, counting down.
CATTTTTGGTGTGTTTTATCCATATTTTATATTTGCTCGTATGCGTAAATGCAGTGGAGGGGCGCGTCATTTCGGCTTAGACAGACTATACCTCGTAGAGCTACACCCCTCTCCGCCTCGCCCGCAAGCACTGCCTTTCCTCGCCCGCCGGTTAGCGCTCATCATGCGACGCGTGTGAATTTTGTTTCAGAGTTATTTTAAAATTGTATTATCTTATAAGATGTTAATTGAAATTAGGTGATGTCAATGACAATTTTGTTCAAAGTTAAATACTCTTAATTAATAACACATTTATTTCGATAAAGAATAATATTATTATGTTAATACAACTCTGACAAATAATTTGTAATAATGCATTAATTTAGACCAAATTTGACTATCATAAAAACGGTTATTGTGAGTTAATCTTAAAAGATAGACATATACGGTCGCGGACATTTTTTTAGATAATTTAAAGAGGAATAATTCTTTCATACATATTTTTTGGGTATCTCGAACGGTTTTCGCAGCGCACGCAACGGAAACCCTAAAAGACGAATAATATTCCCCGTTTTTTCCACATTTTCGACTGTTTCTTCGCTTCTATAAGTCGCAACGTAAATTTTTATAGCCTAAAGCCTTCCTCGATAATTTATCTATCCAACACAAACAGCTATAGGTAATTTATAATAAAGCTGAGCAGGTAGGTAAACAAAAAATTAATATGATTCACAAAATAACTATTCCACGCGGACGCAGTCGCGGGCACAGCTAGTTACAATATAAAATAGAAGTATAACCTTATTTATTTACTTTTCTTGGATTTTCTTTTTGTAAATTTCCCTTTATTTGGCACTTTGTTTCGTTTGTCTTTCGCTTTTTGTGCCCTCAAGTCTTTCTTCATACGGGAATCTACCACTCTATACCGCCCTTTAACTCCGGCAGGTCGTTTCATTCTTTTAGCTGTCGTATGTTTCTTAGCCACTACATAAGTTAATTCTTTCTTTCCTGGCGTTTGGGCCTTCTTGTACGCTCTGAAATTATACGAATAGAATATTAGTTAGGCATAAAGATTGCAATAGCTATTTATGATATAAAAAAAATTATAGAACTTGATTATGCAGTACATTACGCCCAGGAGGGTGATTTCCGACCAAATCGGAGACATCCTCAAGAAAGCTAGGTTGCCTAGTGCCCATAATCACAGAGCCTGTATGAAGAGAATTGTGGATGTGAAGGAAGCAAGGGTGTAAGGATCGTGGTAAGTGGCGCTCCATTGTCTCTGCCTATCCTTGTGGGAAAAAGGCGTGACAATTTGATTGATTGATTTTTTATTTATTAATGATATATTTGGAACTAAATTACATTTCATCATCATCAATTGTGAGGCCCCAATTCTCACAAGGATCAGTACAGACAACGGAGCTCCACTTTTTACGATCTTGACAACTCTCTCTTTCTTCAAATCCACAATTCACTTAATACATTAATCAAGGAACAATCATTTGGGTCGTCACCGTTTTATCTTTCCATTCGTCTTTAATTAATGAATCTCTTTCGTCCATCTCCTTTTATCCATTCTTTTTATGTATCCGAACCATCACAACATACCATTCTTAATCCTGGTCACTACATCGTCTTTCAAATCTCATTTACTTGACTCTATCCTTAATCTTTACCTCAAATGATTCTACAGCATGCAATCGTTACTACAGCATTAAACCGATGTTTCTTCAAATACTATTGCCAAACTAATGTTTTATAAAGAAGTATAGCTCAAGATTTTACAACTGTATGTGAAATATCGAATTTGTATAGAAAATTTCGAAATATTAAATACTTATATTATATACTACTACGGTTATATATCAGTTTTTTTATTATTCTTGTGGCTCTACATGTAACAGCGTCCGATGCTAAGCTTGAGTGCAGTCCATGAGAGAGGGCAACTGCTATCATAAATGTCTTCAAGCAGCAGTTGCATTGGCTAATATTCAATATTTCGTATAGCTAAAGCTATAATATTCTCCGAGTTTTTTTATTAATGTGACACATATGACAGCACCCCGCTTGATGTTAAGCCGGAGTGTGGTCCATGAATGAATGTCACTGCTACTATAATTCAATAACTGTGAGTAGCAGTCACATCCACTATGCCGGCCTAGTTGGAACCGGCAACTCACAAGCTGATTCCGAAACGCGACTAAAACACTTCATGGTCTGTATACTTGTAAGTGGTGGAACTACCCCGAATCGGCAAACTGAGTACAACTGCCTACCACTCTTTCATAACCAGATCCGAAGCAAATATCTATCTTTTTTTTATTAACAAATGTTTGCAATATTTAATATAATTATTAATTATTAAATATTACAAATAGAAGCTATGAAACAAATATTTGCTCCGACCGGAAATCGAACCCGGGACTTTACGCGCAACAAACCAATCTCTGACCGTTCGTCCACGCCTGTCGTCAAGATTCTAGCTGGAAACGCGACTAACGCACTTTACGATCTATATACCTTACTTTTAAAATAAAAATGTTTTCTGGTATTTTCGGAAAGCTATGGACTAGGTTAAAAGTATACTAACTGTCGTATCTGTTGTGCCTTTTCTCTTTCGGACATATCAGCATTCTCCATAACAGCTTCTACCTTCTTCTTAGCACGCTCCATTTTCCTGACCATACGCTTCTTCTTCCTGGCCTTAGCTTCAATTACTTTCTTAATTGGCCTAACATTGATATCTTCTAACCTCTTTTTGTATTCTTCTTTGTAGTTCTGGATATTAAAAAAAAAAGAGATTGAAATAAAGACATATTATTAAAGATACAGCCTGCATGAAGGTGTAGTAGCAGATGACTGCTATTAAATTTAAATAACTGTAAGTAGCAGTCACACCCACTATGCCAACCTAGTTGGAACCTTACAACTTACAAGCTGATGCCAAAACGCGACTAAGTCACTTTAAGGTCTGTATACTTTTAAGTGGTGGTACTACCCCAGATCGGCAGACTGGGCACGACTACCACTCTTTGACCAGACCCGGAGCTAAAATCTGCCTCTTTTTTCAATAACAAATATTTGTAAAATTCAATTAAACTATTAAATATTACAAATAAATGTTTTGCAATAAATGTTTGTTTCAATCACCGGGAATTGGCCAGGTCCAAGGCTTTACGCGTTGCTAACCAATGCGCCATGCCTGTATCTAAACTATATTCTAATTTAGGACCTACCTCAGGTATAGTTACAGGTTTCTTCATATGTTTCTTTTCATCCTCTGCAAACCAGTCTGGTAAATTCTTATCATTAAAAGCATAACGATTCCAAGCATCATCTATAAGATCACGTTTAAACTTTTTTGATGTAGCCAACATTGTACCTAAAGCCAAAGTTTCCGCGTCCATTTTTAATGTCTTCTTAAGACGTTTTAGTTCTGTAAATTAAAATGTTTATATTATTAGAGAGTGCGGGTGCCGGGACCATGACGTACGTGGCATGCCAGAGTGGAGTCAGCAGTGTTCCGAACTTGTAAGCGAAAAGTAGGTTTAAGTCTTTTACGAAATGACAACGCTCACCTTCACTGCCCTCACTTTCCCCTCTATCTAATCAAATGTTGTAAGACCTTACAAATAGCGCCTTAGACATTTGGTCTAAGAACGTACTTACGGCTGAACTGAACTGGTACTGTACTGGTAATAGTAAATTATGTCTACAAGTACCAACTTCCTAATTTCCCGTTTATAAACGTCGCTATCTATTATAACTTATACATTGTCACTAATCCAATTTTAATTAGGGTGTACTTGGGGTAGGTTGGGAAACCAAGTGTACACTCCAATCTGCCAACGATCGCCTAGCTAACACAGGAGCTAAAAATATTGCGCCGCAATTCAAGTCTCGATTATTTCCATAATTCCACGTGACCCCTCTTAAGCCATCAGCTGATATGCCTACACCACCTAAGGGCGAAAATATACTTAAGCGGCAGTCTAAATTCAGTGTTATCTAGTTTTCTAGTTTTGCGGACTCGACGAAACATTCGTTTCCATCCTCATGTGAAACTGCTGAAATAAACCAACTAAAAAACAAACCGTATGTATTAGTAAATGAAAATACTGAAGTTGGGTTAGAATCAAGGGCGGCTGTCCCTTAAGTGCGCTCGTGCGCTGAACCACCACATTTTAATAGATTCAAAATATATTATTTTATCTAATTTCCAATTATGAGGAAACATTTTAAACTATTAAGATTTATTTTCGCTGTAAAGAAGTTGTAGTTTTTCTATGAACAATCTTTTGTCCTACGCGTCAAGCCCACTAGCTCGTCTCCCATACAAGTGCGCTCGCCGAAGCGCACGAGAGCCGCTAGTACAACTTGTATGGGATACGAGCCAACAGGCCCGACGCGTGAGACAAAAGATCGTTCATAGAAAATGTACCGAGCAAATAGTCTATTCCCGTGCGCCGCACGCGCGAACCGAAGTTTACCGAACGAGCGAAAGCGCCTAAGGTTTGTTGGACAAAACGGCGTCGGCGGCGACGCAACGGCCATGTTGGATGACCACTCGTTATCAGTATAGTATCGCTGTAAACCCGTGACGTGTTAATTATTGTTTGTTTACCTACGTAATAATTAGTATTTTTTTTTGTTTTCTATTTGTTTGAATTGAAAAAAAATCAAACAATACCAGATTTTAATAAAAAAGTGATCGAACATTTCACTTCGGAAAAAAGGCCGAATCTATAGTATACATACAAAGAATGTTGTAATATTGCAATTTCTAACCCTAAGACTTAATGAGCAAGTAAAGTGCACCACCAGTTCGATGATCCACCAGCCGCCACTGGTTAGAATTGAGGAGAGTGACGCTTCTTTGTCTCTGTGTATCCCTGCAGGTTTTAGGGCTGAAGCCAACGTAATGTAAAAAATATCTTATTAACATTGGCTATTAAAAATTGATAACTTTCATTAAACATGTCCTTACCTGGATCTTGACTAACAACTTCAAAATCTTCCTTTTTGTCTGTCTTTGCACCAGCTTTGCCACTTTTAGCAGAGACTGGTGCAGCATTCTCTTCTAAATCGTAATCACTATCTGAGGATTCATCACTGCTTTCAACATCTTTCTTAATCTTAGTGTCATTGGTTTCTTCCTTCACTTTCTTTGTTATGATATTGGATTCAATTACTTTTTTGCCTATAATCAAAACATTAAATGTTAATTGTGAAATAGATGCATAAATCACTATATACTTTAAAAAAATATTATTGTAATTTTTTAAAAATCCATAGTAGAACTTTAAACCCAATATATTCCTTAGATTTTGAAGTCAAAACTTCTTTAGGGGCATTGTGCACTTTTTGTGATGGGTAAAAAATGGTAAACGCGCGGCGTAGGAGAGGAAGTATCCCCTTCTCTTTCTACCGCGTCGCCAAAATGTATGACTGTGCCTGCTGTTTCTGTATAGTTCTGAAGTGTAAAATTTTTAATGTAATATAAATTGTTATGTTTTTGCGCAATTAATGAATAGTATTTTACCACATAAAATATAGTACGTTTATGCTGATAATCAAAGCAATTCATGACAAATATCACGAATTGCCTAACCATTCCAAAATATTAAAAATGCACAACATTAATATTCAAGTTTTCACTTCTGCCAGCACTCCCGGAGTGCAACCCATTTTGATATTGGCTATGGCATATTACCTCACAATGACTGATATTAAATAAGAGTGTGCTATAATTCGTAGAGAAGACAGTTGTTTCATCTACTATGTGACAGCATAGTTAGAAGCATTCAGAATTTAGTCAGAAACTTAGTTGATCCAGGAACTTCAACATAGTTTTAAAGTGCAGTTGTTACCTTTCTTCTTTAAAGTTTCAGCTAATTTATCTAAATCAGCTCCTTCATCATCATCTTCATCAAAATCTTTAAAACAATCCTTTTGAAACCACAATTCTGCATTCATTGTCCTTTTTGATACTGTATCACGATTGTCCAAATCAGTTAATAGAGGATTGCCTTTCTTGTCACCCTTGGATTTACTATTCATTAAGGTATTCCTCATTGTGATCTGTTCAACATTTTCCCCTTCATCTTCTGAATCTGTAAAACCTGGAGAAAAAGTTTTAAAAATTATAATGGCAACTTCCGGGAATAGCAATAATATTTCTAATTTTAATATCTTTTCTTTATACATTAATAAAAAAATATATTATTTAAATTCTACTCTGGGAAGCCAGTATTTTTATTTAGCCCAAGTAGTAGGGTAAAGAATTGGCTGGGATTTAATACATAATAAGAGCTTATTTAAATAAAAAAGTGAAATAATGCTTAAAGTGGATATATATCACAAACCTAAGCTCTCTTTATCCTCTTCATGATCAGAATCAGACTCCATCTCAAGTTCACTGTCAGAGTCCCTATAATAGGTTCCAGAAGAATCTAACTTTGTCTCTGTATCATATTTCATATATTTTGGTTTGATTTTCTCATCATCACTGTCACTTGCATCAGCGACTAAATCCGGAGGTTGGTCAATAATTGTATCCATTTGCTTAAAATATCAATGTTAGTTATTATTTTTAATCTTTAATTTAAAGAAAATAGGATAAAAATAAGTCATGTGTGGTAATCCCTGTTAGATCAAATGGGACTTGAAAATTTGCTACAATTTGCTACTTAACTGCCAAGTGGAGCTTGCAAGTATTGCATGCAGTTGAAAGAACTGTATGATAGGATAAAAGAAATGAGATGCCAGCACATTATGCGCTGTGTAGCTTAGCGGTCAGAGTAGCAGCACGTTAAGCTACAGCCACCGGTCGCTGCTGACACACGCGTGTTTTTTTCTGTCCAACTTTAATTACTACTTTATACATAATAGTTCTTTATCAGTATTAGTTTGATAGCACTTGACAATGGATAACAGTTAAAATATACTATAGGGATTGCAAATTAATTCCAAATAAATTCTTAATAATTTAAGAGACAGCTCTAAGAAATAAACTATTTAAATAACTTGTTTCTTAAGCGATTGGATCATAGGCAATTGTAATAAAGAATTTAAAGTAATAGAATTTCCATTTATTTTGAAGCACTATTTGAACCTTCATATTTATTTTTTATTGTATAATATTATTAAATATTTATGAGAAAACAACAATAACAAAATTAATATAAAACTACCTTAGAACTTTTGATGTCAGACAACTGGAACATATCATTGCTCTCCAAAATAGGGCCTCCGTCTCCTTTCAAAACCATTTTTAAATTCATTTTCTCAGCCAACTTTTGCCTTTGTTTATTAAGTTGTTTCCTTTTGCGTTTTAATTGACGTCTTTCTTCATCCTACAATAGAAAACAAAATATATATTTTTCCCAACATGTTTCAATCCTAAAATTGCTTTTTCATATTGATGAATGAAAAATCAAGACAACTGGTCACACCTCAATTCCCACAGGGATAGGCAGAAGATAATTTAATTTTGTGCGAAGAAGCACCATTGGCCAGCACAGTGACTTCAGTTGTTGGCACTATTTGACCTCCCTTTGTTCCCATTAGGAAAGTCGAGGTCAGATGTTGAATCATAATAGAATAGTTTTCAAAAGACCCATACATAAAAACCCGTTGGGGATACCAAACATTTGAGCAGCATTTAGTGTTAGGGTTGGTCATAGAGGTGGCAAAAAAGAGTATCACTATACTTTTTAAAGAAAAGGAAATATTCTTTTATTATGGCTTTTGTACCTGTAATCCAGCAATTTGTTCATCTATTTCGTCCTCTTTGTCAGCATCATCATCTTCTTCTGTTGGTTCTGCTGTTTCTTCTTTTGGCTTCTCTTCTGTTTTCACAACCTTGAAGTTATAAGAGTATATTTAAATTTTTTTGCATAATAAATATTTGTATAAATAAATGTATTTAAAAATATCATTTGCACAGTCTGCTGATTCAGGCTAGTACTACAACTTCCAAGTGTCAAAACAGTGACTGCTGCCTTCCATTCATGAATGATACTCCAGCTTAACACCAGACAGAGTGTGGTAGTATGTCATGTAATAAATATATATTTGCACTACATTAACAGCGGCCCTCTTCCTCAAGAGGGGGACCATATAATTTACATATTATGCTTCCAAATTTTATATAACATGGCATGATAATAAAATTCCTTAATTTATTATTAAACTAGAAAATTAGTTGACTACAGTTTGAAAATTAAGATTAAAGCAAAGCACTTTCATTAAAAAAGTTTCACACACATTATTTTTACAGGCATAAGTAAATAATAACCCAGGAGGGTTTTTTTTCGACTAAATGACTAGATGACTGCCTCAAGAATCTGGGTTGTCTATTGATCATAATCATAGTTCTTGTATAAAAATAATCATGGATGTGAGGAAAGCGAGGGAATTGTGTCAGGAACATGGCAAGCGGCGCTCCATTGTATCTGCCTATCCCAGTAGGAAAAAGGCGTGACAATTTGAGTGATAATTAAATAACACATTCTAGCTTGAAGACGGTTTCTACGTACTAATGAAACATCTTAAAATCAAAAGCTCAATATATTAAATGCAGTTTATAATATAATTATTAGAGTGTTGTGTCAGGACCATGGAAGGCGCCACTGTTGTGTCTGCCTAGCCCTAGAAAATTAGTGTTGCAATGCAATGTGGTGTTGCAAAAAATGCAGTTCCCTCTTTGGTGATTACCAGACAATTGCATGTATCATGTTTCTTTCGAATATTTTCTTAATAACCTATATTATTATTTTAATTACCAGAGATTCTTTCCATTGCTTTATGTGTTTGATCCAATTGAGTAATGTTTTCAAATCCTTTCTGCCTAAAACTTTAATATCTTTACAGCATTCTTCTATCTCTTCTGTCGTTTTAGGATGAGATCTCACTGATTTATCAATTATTATCTGAAATAGGTACAAGAAAAACAAATTAAAGGGATATTGTGATAATTCATGAATCTGAAAATATGATTGACAAGTTTTTTATTGTGGCTTGATGTTAAGATGGAGTCTGGTCTTCGAATGGACTACTAGTGGAGTAAAATAACTGCAAATAACAGTCCCATCCAATATGCTGGCTTCAACAAAAATTCTCGGTTTGAGGATGTATCTTCTATCAAAAAGTATAATAAACATTAACAATATTAAAACAACTTAAAATTTGATAATTTTGATATTTTTTTATACATTTCTATACTAAGCTACTAAAGTGCTTGTATCATAGAAACAGGACAACCAAAGTACATATATCAAATATACATTGGTACTGGTGAGTGGTTTCAAACCTGCGCCACTCGGCTTACTTAGCCATTGCACTGCCACTACACCACAATGGCCTTTAACATTATCTACATTTACAGGCAAATAAAACAAGATTTACCTCGGAACATCCTTGCAAAGCCAAAAGAGGATCCTCAGCTTCCAAGAACACAGACAACGGAACAGCTTTATGTTGTGTATAATTGTTTTCTTCATAGCCTTCAGCCTTAGCTTTCTTTTTCTTCTCCGGATGAAGTAAATTGTACTCCTTCTTATTTGTAACCTCAAGTTCTTCAAATACATGCTTTGGGTCTAAGAACTTAGGATCTATTGTGTCCGGTGCAATGTAGCCTTGACACACAACAAAAATCTCAGAAGATTCATTACGAGAGGCCTGAGGCTTAGTTGCATGCACTTTCTTAAAAAATTGCTTCAAAACCCATAATAAAGCATGATAATCTTTTGAACGAAAAACTTTAGTAACAAACCAACCACCTTCACGTAAAAAGTGTGTGGCTAATTTTAATGCACTAAGAGTAAGAGTTGCTTGTTGGTATGCATCATGCAGCCAGTTCAAACCGACATTTGGTGCACCATCATTCAACACTACATCAGCTTTCCAAGTTTTTATCTCTTTCTTGATTGCAGTTTTACATTTATCCGTAGTGATGTCTTCTACTAACGATATACATCCTGGTACAGTTTTTATTGGGAATAAATCTACACCAATGACAATACTGGATATCGGCATGTTTTGTTGAGCCACCTGCATCCAACCGCCAGGAGCGGCGCAAAGATCGATACATACTCGAGATCTTTGCAAAAATCCAAATTTTCTATTCAATTGTATCAACTTAAATGCAGCTCTTGATCTATAACCTAAAATGTATTAATTAGATATAATCTTTGTGTAGATATTACAAAAGAAGTATATAAACTATTTTTAAGGTTATAATTTCAATTAAAAGCAGACATACCAGTTTCCTTAGCTAGTTGATAGTATTTATCTTTTCGTTGTTTTCCAACTTTAGTTTTCTTGCCCATTTTGCGGCCTTTATTTTAAAAGAATGTGTATAGAAAGCTCGAAAACACCACGAAAACACATGGCACCCACCCTTTGCTATTCTCAAATTCTTATAAAAGATATTGTCAATGTCAAACAGGAATATGCGCTACGCTAATATTTATAATCTGATAAATTTGAATATTTGAATAGTTTAGCATGACATGAATTTATAAGCGCCAATAAGAAATTCGAAACGAGGTTAGTTTTTCATTTTCAAAATAAACACTATTTACACCTAATAAGATTTAAAATCCCCTAATAATATTTAAGTACATAAATACACAAATTTTCTACCCTTACATTGTCAGTATCTACTTTCACATTTTTAAATCGCCTATAATCAATGAAAAGGAATTTGAAAATGGAATTATTAATTTTACAAATCGTATAAGTACACGTGGATAAAATAAATCGAGAAAGCACAAATGACGTCACAAAGATTATATCACTAAATTTAAAAGCAATATTTGTTCGCCATTATAAGGCAACTAATTAAAAATGTAATAATTTGTATGTGATATAAAGTGGCTTAACAGCATTCTAGAATTTTCAGTATAATACCAGAAGAAGTGACTGAAGAGAACTACGCTTTTGCAAGTCGTTTGTTTTTATTCAACTTTTATTCGTGTGGTTGCGTTTTATACGTGTCTTTTTGTGTTTAATTACTAAATTTTCAAGTATTTACGCGTTAGTCACAAACTACGATCTTTGGATTGACTGACTTAAAATATTTTCTTTGCGACATTTCCAAAATGACTCCTTTGGATACTTTCGTCAATGGATTCCAGAATAGACTGTGAGTATTTTCCAAATGGTTTTTTCTATATTTTATATTGATGTGATCTGAGTACCCCAACAAAAAAGATGTATCCACAAACTCGAACTTGCAACCTTGTGTAACAATTATATTTTCCTACCTACGTAATTGTCATTATTTACTTGCATTTGTTTAACCACTTAAAGAGGCCAGAGTCCGTGTGCAAAATAATCAGTTCGGGCGAATATTACAATTACTCCAAGGGCATAGACATATTAACACCTTTATTTAAATAATATGTAAATGTATTAATATAATCTAATTATATCTATTAACGAGGCGTTGACATTTTCTTTATTTTTCTTATTTACACTTAACATCTGACCTCGACTTGCTTGATGGAAAGCAAAGGGAGGTCCAAGAGTACCAAAGACTGAAACGAACTAACTTAGTTTATGACTGTCAGTCGCCATCACTATGCTGGCCAATACTGAATATATTTCTTTACTATTGCTAAATATTGTATTATTAACACTTTAAGACAGACTCAGACTTTTAGATGTCAAGACCTTAAGGTTACCTGAGTTCAGCTAAGCCAGCATAATTAATGTGACTACTAGTAACTTTGGCAGCAGTCTCTTTTACACATAGATTACATACTAACTAACATACATCAGGCAATGTGTGTATTCATAACATCATGCCATTATAAAAAACTCATAAAATAAAATAAAAATCTTTATAGGGAAGCTCCAGTCCGTCAACACTTGAAGAATGTTTATGGAACACTCACCATGACCTGCGCCTCTGCCTTAGTTGGCATTTACGTAGACATGGTCATCAAATTCCAAATTGGAATGCTGTCGACCCTCATTGGAGCTGGCCTCATACTGCTTTTACATGCAACACCTGATAATGGAAAAAATACTACTTTACGTCTATCATACCTTATGGGCTTCGGTTTAAGTGCTGGTAATTATGCTATGCTATTATAACTATAGAGCATGTTTTTTTTTTTTATTGTGACTCGACTTTTGACCTCGACCTGCCTGATAGTAAGCAGGAAGAAAACTGCAAAAACCGAGTCTTCACGGCTGCCCCAGTCATAGTCACTATGCCAGCTAAAGGTGCTTCTTTACACATCGCTTGACATATCCAAGGCTATAGTATGGATAGAACACATGGGCTGGTAAAGCATTCCACTTGTCAATTGTTCTACAAAGAAACGACACACCAAATCTTTTAGTTTGACTGCTGATTGGTTGACAGAATGCAGATGCATTCCCCTACTTGTGCGGGTATTAGGGGAGTGAAAAGACGAGGTAGGAACAAGGTTAAAGAGCTCCTCGGAACATTTTTTGTGGTATAAGCGATAGAGGATGCAAAGCTGATGATTTCAGATAATCATCAGGCTTTCTATTATAAATATCATAAGTCTTCTGGTCATGATTGTTTATTTTAAAACATTTGATGCCATAATTCAAGTGCAATAAACAAATAAATTCTATGTTTTTTTAGGTATGTCTATGGGTCCGCTCCTTCAATATGTTAGTCTAGTAGATCCGTCAATAATAGTGACAGCAACCCTTGGAACAACAGTTGTGTTTGTTTGCTTCTCCGTGGCAGCCATGTTGGCCGAACGTGGTAGCTGGCTGTTCTTGGGAGGCACTTTAATGACTCTGCTCACCTCCATGTCTATCATGGCTTTGGGTAACATCTTCATCCAGTCACGCATGATTTACCAGGTATAGTATTTTTTTATTTATGTTATAAATAAAAAACATCTAGTGTAGATAGGGGTTTCTATAAATATTGATTGTTGAGATTTAAGTAATCTGAGATTTAAATTAAAAAAATGCGACCGTGGTGTAGTGGCAGTGCAATGGCTACGTAAGCCGAGTGGCACGGGTTAAAAAAACACTCACCGGTACCAATGTATCTTTGATATATGTACTTTTGTTGTCCTGTTTCTATGATACAAGCAATTTAGTAGCTTAGTATTGAAATGTATAATAAAAATATACAGTATTGTCACTAGCAGTTGCTAATGTGCTGGACCTTGTTAAAGTAACATAGTGTAACATTAACCTATGAAGTGACTTGTGTGAGGTCCATAGTTTGATTCTCCCTATTGTATGATAATTATGAGCAAGTATTTATTTAATAATATTGACAATATAATTCTGCATTGCCTGACAGAGTGTTATATGGGAACATATAATAAAATGCTATATTGGCTTTGACTCCTTTAATGGTTGACAATGGACTGATGCCAGCACATAACGAACACCTTAACAATGGTGCATTGTTTATAATACTACCCACAGTTACATTATATAGAGATAATCGTTTTGCCAATAGTATTGGCCAATACCAGTAATGCGTCATTATGAGATCACCCTGTCGTCACGATTCAAGCGCATTAGCAACTGCTGGGATAGTAAATGATATGTTTTACATAGAGTCATTGGGTAGTTTTAAATCACAAATTATTTACCTTGATTGGCGCTCCATTGTCTCTGCCTATTCCTGTGGGAAAAAGGCGTGACAGTTTGATTAATTGTAAATGGCAATAGATTTGTAGTTATAGTATTTTTTGTTATTCTTTATTTTTTTACATTTCTATACTAAGCTACTAAAGGGCTTGTATCATAAAAACGGGAAAACCAAAGTAGATATATCAAAGATACATTGGTACCGGCAAGTGGTTTTCAACCCGTGCTCTCTGTTTGCGTAACCATGGAATTGCTACTTCACCTTTATAGTTAGAATAAACGTCATTTCTGTTAGGTAATAAAAATAAAAACTTTATTGCATCATCTTAAAGTATATTGCGTTTATTCTGACTTAAAAATAAAATTATTTAAACAATCACGATGTAAGTACATATACAACATGTCTAATGAATTAAAGAGTATGAATTATGCAGAAACATGCACACACACTAAACTGTATATTGATTTAAATTTTATTTGACCAAATCTGAGACATCCTTAAGATGGAATGCGGTCCATGAATAGAGGTGAATAAGTAGCAGTCACATCTGCTATGCCAGCCTAGTTGGACCCAGCAACTTTTTCCGACTTCACAGTCTGTATACTTGTAAGTCGTGATTGATACTACCCCTCGGCAGTCTGTACACCACTGCTTCCTACTCTTAAAAATATTAAGATGAGAGTTATATAAAGAGTCATAAAAATGGATTAAATAAATAAAATCAAACTGTCGCGCCTTTTTTCCATAGGCAGAGACTATGAAGTGCCACTTGCCACGGTCCTGATCCGACTCCCTCACTTCCTTCACATCCACAATTCTCTTCATACAAGCTCTATGGTTATGGGCACTAGGCAACTCAGCTTTCTTAAGGATGTCTTCGATTTGGTTGGAGATTACCCTCCTAGGTCTGCCTCGATTAACGCATCCATCCATATTAGATGGCAAAAAATGTACATTATATTTTATTTTGTAGGCTCACCTCTACATTGGTCTTGTTGCAATGTGTGGATTTGTTCTCTTCAATACTCAAAGTATCATTGAGAAGCGCCGCATGGGCAACAAGGACTTCGTGACCCACGCTATGGATCTGTTTATTGATTTCATTGGCATCTTCAAGAGATTGCTCATTATTTTGACGCAGAAGGTAATTTTAATCGTTATTATTTAGTTAGAGACCTGTGAGATTCTCTTTATGCAGGACAGCAAAATGACTTGCACTTTTTTAAATTGTGACTCGTCATATGACAGCATGTGCCTAATGTTAGGCCTGAGTGCGGTCCACAAATGGAGGTAACTGCTACTTACAGTTAAATAACTATAAGTAGCACTCACTTTCACTATGGCGGCCTAGTTGGAACTGGCAACTTACATGCTGATCTCGAAACGCGACTACGTTACTTCATGGTCTGTATACTTGTAAGTGGTCGTGCTACCCTGGATCGGCAGACTGTGTTGCGTAGTACATTTAATTCGGTAGCTCAAAGTAGGTGACCGGCATAGTGACGGCAACTGAGGCAGCCGTGAACTACTCAATTTTTTCAGTCGTCGTCACTCTTGGACCTCCTCTTGCTTATCATCAGGCAGGTCGAGGTCAAATGTCGTGTAACAATACAAAATAAACGGGAAGACGCGCTTGCAGGTAAATTCGGAGATGCCATAGGTTTGGAACTAGCTTTGTCAATGACTTCTTTTGAACTATACCAATACTATTAAAACATTTATATAAATTTTGATTTTTGTTACAGGAGGAACAAAACCGTCGCCGCAAACGTGACTAAAACGCATTTTAATTTAAAAAAAATCTTTATTATTTTTAAATATATTTAAACTATAAAGTTCGGATTGTTATTTTATAAACGGTAAATTAACTATAATATGTTTTCTTCACTATTAATAAAGGAACCATGTAATTAATAAGTTGTTTTAATTATATATTTAACCCTTCGTCCTTTTACACAGGAAGCGTTATGATAAGCGTCCGCCCGTAGCATTTTATTCCTCCAGTTCTGTATTATGCATGTATAATTTATTGTGCAATACAGGCACTTTAAAACTATGCACTATTTGGGAATGCCGGAATATAATTGCTTGCTTTACTAATTTGTTTGAAAAATTGTTTCCCTCTATTATTGCAATATTAGTCCATTTTTGTGTGTTACTTTTTTCACGAACCTAAGGACAGGTCAACGTCAAATCAGTGATAATTAATTATTGCAAAAACATAAGTTTATCTCCTATACCACAGAGAATGTTCCGAAAAATTATAGCACACACTGGTATTACCCATAAGTCTATAAATGGAGAGGGAAGATGAACCTAATCGAAAATCGATTTATTAGGTTCGGTGCTTCGTTTCAATCGTGAAATGCTTTACCAGCCCGTGTGTTCTTCCACATCGCTCGAAGAACCGACAACCGATGGGTAAGAAAGGTTCTAGAGTGGAGACCACGAACCGGAAGACGCAGCGCAGGTAGGTCTCCCACTAGGTGGACTGACGCGACAGTGAAAGTCACATGTAACCGGTGGATGCAACTGGCATCATGGCGTTCTAAGGGGGAGGCCTATGTTCAGCAGTGGACGCCTTCTGGCTGATGATGATGATGTGTTCTTCCATCCTTTAACATTGGATCCTTCAAGCGAAGCGTGATAAAACACCTTTGAGCGGCGACTGAGGCAACCATATAAAGTTCGTTTATTTTTTCAGCAGTCAGCGCTCTCGGGGCTCGTTTTGCTTATAGCAAGTCGGGCTCAGAACTCAGATGTCGTACTTCAATTTAATCTAGGTAAACTAATACTTATAGAGTTGTGTTGCTTTAGCAACAAATATAAAAAATACAATCCTTAGTATTTGTAAGAACACCTACAAAATTATAACTCCAATAATTATAACTCCATATAAGAAAATGTTTACGTATAACATCATCGTTTAATGATACCTTTACTCAGCCTAGCCGGGGCGGCACACGTACCCCAAAATAAGTTGCGCGCGCACTTTGATTGACCTCTTTGACTTAGTAGGCTAGTAGCTTTTATAGTGTATAGTGACCAAAGTAACTTTCACCCCACATTTTATAATGTAGCATTTAAAGGACAAACTGGTGATGGATAGAATTTGTACTTTTCATCAACATGCAAGAAACGAACGCAGAAGAAATGGCCTACAATTACCACTGCACGGGCAGCAATTAATTGGGTTATTTACATTAACACTCTCCGCTATCTTTAATTTACTTATTCTCAGCCAACTACAGGTCTATGCATTAAGAATAGTTTCAATTGTATTCTACAGTTTATTTTACACAGCACACTTCATAGCCCACTTCTTGGTTGTGCTTCTGGACCCAGCTGAAAAGGAAGTTAGAAAATCGAAAGAATACCAAGTTCCAGAGTTTGATAGAAGAATACATGCCCACGTTATAGAAAATGGAAGATGTCACCTATGCAATATACAAATAAGCGGGAACCAAACGAAACACTGCGGCCTGTGCAACAAATGCGTGGACAGATTCGACCATCACTGCAAATGGCTTAATCAATGCATCGGGGCACGAAATTATAAAGCGTTTATAGTTTGTGTCATAACAGCTACAATAATATCGCTATATACCATTGTATTGTGCATCATTAGTATAATAACCTTTTTCAGTTTCTCACAGTTCTTAAGTCCTCTCGCACGTATGATGTCACAATGCACGTCTGATACTGATGAAAACATTTGTGCAAAATCTATTGTATACTTAATATATTTATGTGTAACTGCAGTGGTGGCAATAGTTATTAGTGGTGTTCTGTTACATCTATTTATTTTTCATTTATTCATAAATTTGATAGGCATGACCACTTACGATTACATGACAAAGCCTAGTGAAGAGGTTGTTCGTTCTATCAAGGCCTGTAAAAGGAAATTCTATCAATTGTTTTACTGCTGTGGTTTAAGTAGGCGTAACGCTGAAAATGGCGACGCTAGGAATGCCAATGGAATCGCTAAAACGAATCCAACAAATACTCACGGTGTGATTGCATTGCTAAATTCTGTAGTTAATAACTTTGGAAGGTTTAAGCGGTTTGTATCTCATGATGATAATAGGGTACACCCTGAGGTAAATGATAATGGCACAAACAATGAGAACGATAAAGACTCAAAAGTCTAATTTAAACTTTAATATTGATGTGTAGTTTATACATTTTCGTGTGGTATATCGGTGTAATGTTTCGAAAGCCTAATTTATTCAATTTTTTACTAAAAGAGGTATAAATTTTATATATTAGATAGGTGTTATATTTTGTCATTTATTTTTATTACTGTGACTGAATTTAACTAATTGTTTTGTTATAAATAATATATGTTGTTATATATAAAAAGGTATATATTTATTATCAATTTTTCGTAAAGACTAGAATAATATTGTGATTTTAATGAATGTTTACCTGCCTAAAAAGAACTGCCTGTTTTAGAGATAATGTAAAATTAATATGTTGCCTTGACCCAATCGTAATTTTAATTCAGTTATCAATGAGCATTTTTTTTGCTAACGGTACTAACAATCGGACCCATCGGGATTCACGTCGCGACAAAGTTTTATACTGTGGTTCTATTGGTCAGGTACTTTTTCAGGACCTTAGATCAATCAAGTATACTATACTTGACTGATCTAAGGGCAGCACCAAGATGAACCAATCAAACTTCGCGAATGGATCACAGGCAACAAGGCAAATTAAGATGCAGTGGGGCGAATTTGACTATAGGACTTTATCTTCATTTATTAACTTGATCCTGATTACAATATGTTTTATCCCCAAGGACTGCATTTTTGAATATTAAAATTACGTTCTATTAGACAATAAATACAAACGGTAAGTTGAAAAGATTAAACCACCACCTACAAGTGTACAGACCGTTAAGTGACTTAGTCGCGTTTCGGGACTAAGTCACCGTTTCGGGACTAAGTCACTTATCTACTTACAATTATTTAACTGTAAGTAGCAGTCGCCTCCTTTCATAGGCCGCATCCCTTAACATCAGATGGGGTGCTGTCATAAATATGTCTAGCTACAACAAAAAAAGAATCTCCATCATCTACGGGTAATGAAATACATAGACAATCTATAGGCTACCAGTCAATAAATGATGACACTTTTGTGAAACTGCGTAAGATCGAGAACAATATTATTTAGTTATATTCGCTCCACAAATCTTTACACTGCCGTGCTAATGAAGGGCGAAAATAAGGTGAGAATCCACTGAAAGCCGATTGAGTACTGCTTATATAGATATCAATGACATCAGTTCTATCGAACTCTCAGCAAATTCTCGATCGAGTTTTGTAATTAACGATAATATTTTAAAATAATTCTATTGGATGTAAATGTTATATTGAATGTAAACCATAAAATACAATATATTGTAAAAGTAGTTTTTTTAGACGCGACATTTGACCTCGACTTCCTTAATGCAAGCGGAGGTTCAGGAGCGCCGATGACGGACTAAACCGTTTCATTTTACGCTTTCCATAGAGGAAAGGCTAAATGGTAATTCACATTGACTCAGATTCGAACCGACACACATGTGAACCTCAATTTATAGTATAGTCTGTCTATGCCGAAATGACGCGCCTCTCCACCGCATTTGCGCACACGAGAAAACATAAAATATGAATGCAAAATTCCATTGTAATTGGTCATTCAGTTGGTGGTTGGACACAAAAGGAGGAGCACGCTTATAAAGTATAATAGTATAGTTGGAAATATTTGCACACATTTAAATAAACTAATAAAGTCGAGGGGCGTGTCATTTATAGTTAGACAAGCTATACAGCATTTTGACGAGTGAATTAATAGTCAAACTTAGGCGGAAAGTAGTTGGGCGCATCGCTTTTTTGTAGAACAATCGAAAAAGCGGATTGATTTACCAGCTCACGTGCGCTCTCCATCCTATAACTTCGGATACTTTAAACACAGCACAAAGAAGCCCCTTTGGCCGGCATAGCGAGAGCGACTTAGTTTTACCAGTCGTCTGCTTCTTGGACCTTCCTTTGCTTACCCATCAGGCAATACATCGAAGGCATTTATCGCGTCACAATAAACGAAACATTTTGTAAAAAATGAACGTTTCACAAACTAAAAAGTAGTAATCGCTACCATCCCATCGTTTCGACTCTCTGTTAAATTGTCTACACACGGTACAATTGGTTGTTGTGAAGAACCAGAAAATTGCATCATTTTTAGGCGTCCGTGAATGTTACGGAGGTAAATAAAATGAACAGTACAGTAAATAAAACAAAATAATTTTCATTGGTAAGATCTTTCGCAACATTAGACATTCTGTGTCCAATATTCTCATTTTATGTCTCAGTAGTGGTGACGGCAAATGCAAGACCCGCTTCTTGATATTTAAACAGCATTGTAGCGATCAAATTAAATGAATGTGTGATCGCTACGTGTGTGGAGTATGGCCAACAGCGATTCCAACATGTTGCAACAAATTTTTACCCTGTGTAAACAACTTTATTATGAATCGTTTGCATTGAATCGGTATAAATGAAAGACTCAACTTTTAACAAATGATTTATAAATAATTAAAAACATCTTAAATATAAATAAATTATTATCTATGATGTGTTCTTGATGTCCGTATTCATTGTCTCTCTAACTTTATTCCATATAAATAATCTATGTCCAATACATTTTATATTCTCTTCGCGACATTTATTTCTGCAACATGCTTTGCATAACCTCTTATCGCACTTCCCGCCCTAAAACAAAATACAGTTTAACCAAATAATTATTATTCAATATAATTGTTAATGAATTAAACAAATTTTATGCGGTTTACTATCATCGCGTTTATTTCGGTTTTGTTTTTACAATTTTATTTTATTATTCCGACAAATAAACGCGGTCACAAAATAAACGCGATAGTAAGCCGCATAAAATTTGTTTAATTCATTAATCAATGTTCGCACAAAATCCAAGAAAATATTAATAAAATTGTTGTTAATAAATATTTTGAATGTGAAAACGAATTTCATTTCGCAACCCCTTTGTGATTAAATGTAGTTTGGTTGGATCATATGATAACATTTTTTTGGACAGCACTTCGTCAATATTAAGCTGAAGTGTGGTCAATGAATGGAAAAGACTACTACTACAGTTAAATAACTGCAAGTAGAAGTCGCATCAACTATGCCGGTATAGTTGGAGCCGGTACTAGCAAAGCAATTTACAAGAGAACAATCACTCCGGATGTCCTCAGCCATAATTAGAGCATAGATTTAGGTTTTTTTTGTTTGTATATTTTGATTGTTGATATAGGGATTAATTACATACACTTTATATTGACTCACTGACATGTGTAATGAATTAAAAATTGATAATTAATTAAGGTAATTGATAATGTATATATAATTTGTAATGATAGGTTTATAATTTATAGTTATAATTGTGGATGTGAAGGAAGCAAGGGAGCTGTGTAAGGATCGTGGTAAGTGGCGCTCCATAGTCTCTGCCTATCCCTGTGAAAAAAAGGCGTGACAATTTGATTGATAGATTATATTTAGGTTAGTTTTTTTTGTGTGTCTTTGTCATTCTGTGTGCACTGTTTTGGGTTACAATCTAGGCTTTATTTATTGTTATATTCCTTTTATTATGTTTCGATTGTAAGGTGTTTGTGCAGTTATGAATAAATAAGCAGAAAATGCTAAAAACCCAAAAAATATATATATTTGAAAAATGTTTAAAATATTTACCATTGGGTTGGGGCAGTTGTCACTTATACAGAATGCTCCTGTTCGATAACTATTTGCACCACCATTGCATTTCACAGGCCTTCTCATAACACGCCTTAACTTCTTCATTTTCTTCCGTGATATCACATTGCCTTCAGAATCTTCATACAATCTTTTCTCAGTGTTTTCAGACTAAAAAAAGACATAGTTATTATTTAAATCCTTATATGAGTATATTTATTCAAATCTCAATGGTGGTAGTTTCCTTATAAAGCTTAACTAGTCAGTGATAAAGTATTTTATGTTATTGTGGCTCAACATATGACAGCACCTCGCCTGATGATAGGCTTGAGTGTGGTCTATGAATGGAGGTGACTGCTACTCCAGTTCAATAACTACAAGTAGCAGGCGCATTCACAATAGCGACCTGGTTCGAAACTTAGAAACTGATCCCCAAACGCGACTAAGTCACTTTATAGTCTGTATTATTAATATTATTAATACATCTATCTGTCTGGTACTAAATCGGCAGACTAATCATCACTCTTAAGAGTCCAATGGTAAAACATTGTCAAGTAATAATAAATATGTAATACGTCAGTTTGAGAATGTAGCCAATGATGATGGTTTTAGTAAATGGTTTAAGAAAAATTAACTAAAACTTCCGAGGGATTCTTGGCGGAACATGAAGAAAGAGAAGGAAGCTAAGGCTATTATTGACACCCAATAATTTAAATTAGAATTGGAAAACAAGCTTGCATTTGACGGTAGTCACATCTACCCCAAGGCACAAATGCGTTTGGCTCACGATGGGCCAGACGCAACCCCATGTCCAACCGTACATGGGGTTGGATTCCCAGTCAGAGCAGATTTATTTTATAACATTCACTTGTTATGAATATTGTAAATAAATTGTTAATAAAAAATATACATTTCCCAGGCAGATTTAGGCGCGAGATTAGGCGTTGAAAGTTGCAGGTTCCAACTAGGCCGGTATAGTGGAAGCAACTGCTACTTGCAATTAATGACTGTAGTCGCTTCCTTTCATGGACCGAACTTAATATCGCCCAGGGTTAAAAAAAAGTCCCAATTAAAAAAAATGGGCGCTCGAAATGTCTAAAACTTTATAAATCAGAATATAAAGATTAGAGATATGAAAAAGTATGTTGAATTCATTAATTTAAAAATTACCATTTTATAACACATACATTGCTTGTATTTACTAATTCCAATTTTTGCTTATGCTCTTCTGGTGGTATTCTTATGTAAGGCTGACATATCCATGGTGGTAAAATTAAATCATAACCTTGTCTAGTAAAGTTTTCTTCATCGTCAAAATGTTTCAATCCTTCATGATATGGCAAGTATTTATTTTTAATATTCATACACACTTGTCTAAAGTGATCCCTCCCTTGACCTGTCGCTAATATCTCCCTGCTTTGATTGTTGTCTTCTAATAAGAAGCTGAAAAATGATACAATTTCTTAGCATCCATGGATTCTTCTTGTGGGTGCCGGGTCCATCGTGTGGCAGGTAGGAGAGTAAAGGCAGCGTTGTGGACTTGTAACCAAAATGTAGGTTAAAAAGCTTTACTTTAATAAGCTACGAAACAATTATACATCGTATTCTTTTATATATTCGTGGGACTGGGTGGGTCCTCTCTGTCGCATGTCCGATACATTATGGGCCAAGTCCACTACTGAATGGACACCAGATTGCTGAAGACATTGCTGCAGGCCCAAACGTAGATGGCGAGATGATATGGACTTCTACAATAGTTCATGGCGAGAGATCACCAAATGTCCTGAGTCATGGAAGAAAGAGCCTCCCTGGCCTTTGCCCAGCAGTGGGACAAATAAATAGGCTTATAATAATTCTTTTATTGATTTGCCTTATCTGACATTGCTTTAATATAAAAAAGTCCTCAAGCCCCGATGACCGAAAAACCCATTCAGTTTACAGTTGCCTAATTAATTTTCTTACAATGTTTCATATCTGTGTGTATTTCATATTTGAGTATTTGTACTTATGTATATATTTTTTGAAACTCAATATCTGACCTTGACTTGCCTGATGGTAAGTAAGTGGAAACCAAGAGTGACTGAAAAACTGATTAAGTTTTCGCTTGCCTCGGTTCTAGCCACTATGTCAGCTAAAGCATAAAATCTACTTAATATATTACACAGTTTAAACTACAATAGTAACATACTTACACTTTATGAAATATTTTAAACAAATGCCCTCTAATATAGGATGTAGGGCATGGATGTAAGTCTACCAAATCCAAGTACTCCTCAGCCATTTCCCATGTAATTGGATTTATTCCTTCAAATAATGCTGGATTTGTTAATATGCCCTCAGCACTCATTACACCATCCACTTGAGTGTGTTCCAAACACCTGTGCACATCTTCTAAACATTGAATATTGCCATTTGCCAACATTGGTATTGATACGGCTTTCCTAAAATAATAAAATCAAACTTCACTATCCTGCTTCTTGCACATTAGAAGTAAGAATTGGATTTTGTGCTTCTGCGGAAATACATATGCAATGGTCTGCAAACCGAGAGCCTCTGGTTTAAAACTATTTGCCAAGCTCAATATATGACTTTGGTTAACCAGTTTCTATGATATAGGCCGTTTTATTAGTTTAGTACAAAAAAAAGGTTTTGAAAGTCTTGTTAACCAATTTAAAAATAGACTTGATAAGTTTTTGGACAATACAAAAAATAATAATGATTATTATTTAATTATATTAATTATAGTATTTAATTAAAACCAGACACAGGTTATTATCAGTTATCTATCAACTACTCGCCTGTTAAATAATAAAATATATTCACCTAACAGCTTTGATGTGTTCCCAACTAGCAATGCCTGTAAAGGGTCCTTTTTGTTCACGTGTCCTACCATGAACTGTTAGCAACTTGCAACCAGCATCCTGCAACATCAGGGCATACTGCACTGACTTTTCAATACTCTCAAATACTCTAACTTTACATGTTATTGGTACTTTCGAAGCCTTCGACATTGCTTGCACTGGAATAGGTAAGGTTTTAATTTAGTACAATATTATTAAAAACTTTACAGACATATAGAATAAAGGCTCAAAAGTTGTTTTTGAAAATAATTGTGTGGTAAATTAAAAAAGAATTATGTCATGGTTATGGAAGGTGGCACTCTATATTCTCCATTTACGCATATCAGAATAAGGCATATTCTGGTATGCATAAGGAATAAGGAATCAGATTCATTAAAATCAATAATATTATGAGAATTATTACCTATATCCCTAAGAAGATCCCAGTCATCTTGTAGAAATGATCCATACCTTCCCCTCTTAGCAATGGCTTGCGGACAACCTAAATTGATATCAATGGCATCGCAGTGATCCTCCGCAAGTTTAGCAGCTGCAGCCATTGTCTCCGGATTATTACCACAAAACTAAAACGATTAGTGAAAATGTATTCAAATATATGGTTTGTCTAGTATAAGTATTTTGTCTCTAAAGTTTTTGTTTCTGCAAGATAATATTAAATGTGATCAATATCTAAGTTGTTATTAATGTAACCGAAACTGGTATACATACTAAAGTCCTTCCCAAAAAGTTAAAAGATTTATTTCTTTTTTTTTGAAAATTATAAGTTTCCGCAAGATTATCATACATGAGTAATCGCAGTATTATTATCTATCTAAGTTTTTTTTTCTTTTTAATAAAATCTGGTCCTTCCAACTTTTAACTTTTTTGGTCATGTTTTAGTTATTTACCTGTATAATTAAAGGTCGATCCTCTTCGGTAGTTTGTAAAGAATCTTTTCTATATTTTGAATCTTTTATAAATATACTGCTATGATACATAGGAGAATAGCAAAGTTGAGCACCATGTCTTCTTGTTAGTAACCTCCAAGCTAATTCACTAGCATCGACCATAGGTGCTACAACGTAATGTGGTTTACCTATATCTTCCCAGAAGGACATTTTCTATTATTGTTTCATTAATTTAAGCATTGTAACAAACACAAAACAAGAAAATAATAAATCTACAATTAGTACGTCCACAAAACCTCTTTTGACATTTTACTTTTTAAGGCACACACATACGATACGGGTTCGCGTGGGCAATGCTAATAATACGGCGTTCTCACGGGGCGAATTTAATTGATCAACTGCGAAATCTTTCGCGATTTGAACTGTCTGAACAGACTTTCAATCAAGTTGAAGCAATAAATATTGGTTCAACAAAAGTTAAAGACCTTTCAACGTTCATTGATTCAATTAGTAGATGACAGCGAATCGACTCATCTAAACCTATTACTAGTATAAAAGTTATCTGTGATCTAAAATTGTTCGAAATTATGGCGCACGAGAAAAATGATAAAATGGACAGATAGTTTAATGACATGTGTAAGCCTCACCTTTTTATATATGTACGAACATTATGAAATATTTGCCATTGTTATTAAAAAATATATCTGTCATTTATCCGTTGCATGCTTCAAAAAATAGTGGACATCTGGTGATTATTATATTTTTGTTTTCCTGGTTTTGTTACGCTATTCGAATCATCAGGACGTAAAAATACTTCTAATAATTATCGGTATATTATTAAAAGTGAAGCATCATAATATTCTTCGTATCACGTGAAATTCTGAAGCATCTTGGTGTCCTTTGGATATATCTGGGAAAGCAGGCTTTATAGCTACAAAAAATTTAATATTATATATTAGAGATGGCGTACGATGTTATAGTAAGTATTTTTATATAAATAATATTCTAAACAAATTCTGTATGTTCATGGTTGAAGTTCTGAATTACAGATATTTTTTACTGTTAATGTTTGTTATTTGTAATTTATATTAAAGGTTGATTAAGATTAGACATTTAGGTTTTTCTTAAATATTTAGTCTGCAATCAATAAAATAAACACAAACTATTTTAAACATTGTTTATATACAAATTTTTAAACAAACTTCTCATTTCTATTACAGAGTCACTTTTACTCCTGTTTAAATCAACCATTGAGAATTAAAATTCCTGAACTTACTAGAATAATTGAACAAAGTGTTCACAATAAGGATTTAAATACAATATTTCTGGAGTTAATAATAAACATATTTGGATGGCCCACTTTTAATGGAGGTTGGGGTCTAAGAAACATATCTGCCGAAAGTGATGAATATGAGTTAGTGCACAGATTTTTACATCCCCAAGGCCCTATGTTTATGTTGTGTTACAAAATACTTGGGGATCCCCAAATAACATTTAATTTACCTATGCATTTATTACCTGTAAGTATTTTTTTTAGAAAATCCAAAAGTTCTTACATAATATTGGCTCTAGATCTGGTTATTTATGAGTTGATCTGGTTATTTATTGAGGCAGATAGTTGGTGGTCAGTTCACCTAATACCCAGATTTTATAAAAATTATTATTATACATACAACAAGTAGCATGATTAACTAGCACATCCTACAACCTTGGATCCTACAAGTGATGTGCGAAAAGGCACCTCTGGCCAGCATAGTGACGGCAACTGAGGCAAACAAAACTGAGTCAGTTTTTTTTCAGTTATTTGCACTCTTGGCGGTCCCCTTGCTTAGTGTTAGGCAAGGCGGGTCATATGTTGTCGCATTAAAAAAAAAACTGCCCGGCATAGTGAAAGTGACTGGGGCAGCCGTGAGCTAACTCGTTTTGTTCAGTCGCCGTCACTCTTGGACCTCCTCTTGCTTATCATCAGGCAGGTCGAGGTCAAAAATCATAATAAAAAAAAATTTCACACAACCAATAATGATTTATGGCTCAGTTCTTACATTTTGTTTTTATTGTGACAACATATGACAGCACTCCACCTGATGTTAAGCTGGAGTGCGGTCCATGAATGGAAAAGTTAAATAACTGTAAGTAGCAGTCACATCCACTATGCCGGCCTAGTTCCGACGACAGGCGTGGACGAACGGTTTAGCGACTGGTTTGTTGCGCGTAAAGTCCCGGGTTCGATCCCCGGTCGGAGCAAATGTTTGTTTCATAGCTTTTATTTGTAACATTTAATAGTATTAAATATTGCAAATAATTGTTAATAAAAAAAAAAAGAGATGGATATTTGCTTCGGGTCTGGTTATCAAAGAGTGGTAGGCAGTGGTACCCAGTCTGCCGATCCGGGGTAGTACCACCACTTACAAGTATACAGACCGTGAAGTGATTTGGTCACGTTTCGGGATCAGCTTGTAAGTTGCCGCTTCCATCTAGGCCGGCATAGTGGATGTGATTGCTACTCACAGTTATTGAATTGTTGTAGCAGTGATATTCATTCATGGACCACACTTTGGCTTAACATCAAGCGGGGTGCTGTCATATGTCGAGTCACAATAAAAAAAAAAGTTGGAACCGGCAACTTACAAGCTAATTCTGACATGCGACTAAGTCACTTCAGTGTGTATTGTATGTGTACTTCTAAGTAATGGTAATGAATAATTAATACTATGTTTTCAGGCAGAATTAAGACTATCATTTGAAACTGGAAGATTTGCACAGTTTTATGCAGATCTATTGAAATATGATCCAAGAGTAATGAATTCACCTTCACTGGAACTCAGTATCCTTTTTTATAGTTTAATATGATTTTTTATATTGATACACAGAAATTGTTTGGGATTGTTAAGGAAGAGAAGTTCTTGATTATATATCACTTATGGAAAAACACAGCATAGATGTCCACTCACAAAATGGAAGGACAAATGTAGATGTACAGTTTAGCATATAGCACGTCAGGAAATGATAGAATCGGCAGTCGAACTAAAAAGTTTGGTGCGTCTTTTCTTCTCAGAACAATCGACGAGTGGAATGCTTTGCCAGCCCATGTGTTCTCTTAGGTCCTTCAAGCGATGCGTAAAGAAGCACATTTGGCCGGCATAGTGACGGCAACAGAGGCAGCCGTGAACTAACTCGGTTTTTTCAGTTGTCACTTTTGGACCTCCTCTTACTTATCATCAGGCGGGTCGAAGTCAGATGTCGTGTCACAATTAAAATAAAATAAAAACTGCCATAGATGATGATCTGCTGCAAAAATGTAATGTAAGAATTAATTCACCAAATCGACTCAGAAGCTTATTTACCACACAGCAGATAGGGTTCATGCATTGCCTGACATGCTATATCCTAGACTGTCGGACCTAGACTGTTAGGTCTCAGTAGAAATTGTGGACCTTGCCTTAAGTTGTACTTGATTGTTGTTCAATAGAGGCAACTGCTACTATAGTTAAATAACTGTACCAGTTGAGTTGGGACTTGTGACTGTCAAGATAATACTAAAACGCGACTGAGTCACTTCGCGGTCTGTAGATTTGAAAGTGGTGGTACTACTCCAAGAAAAAGACAACAAACCCGGAGTAGTACCACCACTTTATCTGCCTGTGTAAAATACGTCAGGCGTGAACAGACGGTCAGCGTTTGGGTTGTTGCGCGTAAAGTCCCGGGTTCGATTCCCGGTCATAGCAAATATTTGTTTCATAGCTTTTATTTGTAATAGTTAATTATTATATTAAATATAGCAAATATTTGTTAATAAAAAATAGAGATAGATATTTGCTTCAGGTCTGGTTATCAGAGTGGTATGCAGTGGTACCCATTCTGCCGATTCGGGGTAGTACCACCACTTACAAGTATACAGACCGTGAAGTGATTTGGTCGCATTTTGGGTTCAGCTTGTAAGTTGCCGGTTCCAACTAGGCCGGCATAGTGGATGTGACTGCTACTCACAGTTATTAAATTGTGAGAGTAGTGACATCCATTCATGGACCACACTCTAGCTTAACATCAAGTGGGGTGCTGTCATATGTCGAGTCACAATAAATAAAATACATTTTTAATCAATCAAATTGACACGTCTTTTTCCATATATTGATATTTTCATTTAACCAATAAACCAGATGCCTTTGATTACTACATCTTTTACTTTGCACTAAATCTTTTGCATAGTACGAAAAACAGTACAACAAACAGATACACGGCGGACATGTTGTATTTCAACCTGGCTATAGACTATGTCATGTATTTCCTACCAATTGATCCTAATGTTGCAGTTCAACCACATTTACCACACTTCACTGGTAAAATGCCTGTGGTTGCTACTATGCCAACTGTGAGCAGGTAAGTTTATCATATTTATTTTTATATATATACATACATATATCTTGTGTGCAAAATTCATGTGTTTGCCACAATCCTGATATAACTCCCTCGCTTCCCTCACATCCACAATTTATTTTTATTTCCATTACTATACTAAGCTATTTAAGTGCTTGTATCATAGAAACAGGACAACCTAAGTACATATATCAAAGACACATTGCTATCGGTGGGTGGTCTCTAACTTGTGCTCTCCGGTTTGTGTAACCATTGTACTGCCACTACACCACGGTCGCCTCTCATACAAACAATTCTCTTCATACAAGCTATTCGGTTATGGGCACTAGGCAACCCAGCTTTCTTGGGGATGTGTCTGATTTGGTCAGAAAACACCCTTCCAGTTCTGCCTCGTTTAATAGATGCGTTTCCACGTCAGATTTATAAATTACTTTTATGAATCTACTTTCACCCATCCTTTCCAGGTGCCTAAAAGATCTTCCTAAATCTCAATATCTTATGTGATGTTGATAATAACAAGTAGTTATTTGAAGTAAGTTATGGGGTCGTAGCCGAGTGAATAGGCATAGTGTAGATGCCTGAGGCAATCGTAAACTGTGTCGTTCTTTTCAGTCGTCGGCGCTCTTTGTCTTCCCATTGTTTACCACAAGTCAATAAATATTTAATGACAAACTTCATGCTTCATTAGACTTAAGACTAATTAAAGATGGAATGGAATAACAAAAGACTTTTTAATTGTTCCAGGTCCCTTACACCATCATTACTTTTAAAACCAAGTCTGTCAGATTTGACCAATCAACATGCACAATCAGAGAATCGCAACGAAGTGTGGAGATCAGAGACTGTACTCCAAGTTTTCACTGATGTCTGGATGAGTGTACAAAATGTTAAAACTCATAATATTGAGGTGTGTGACTTTGTGAAATATATTAGGTTTTTTTCTTTTGGCTCGATATATAACAGCACCCCGCCTGATGTTAAACTGGAGTTTTCTGCTGACTGGGGCAGTAGTTTTCTTACCAATTGATTCAAAAGTAAACTCCAAACTGAAAATGTAATTGTATGTAAAATGAAAATGTAAAATGTAAACAGGAAACCCCACAAAATAAAAGGATTTTTTTGGTTTTTATTGAAAGTTTAACACCAGTTCTCTTTTAGCCAATTTGGGCCATCATACAAAATAACTGTCCAAGAGGGGCATTCCCCTTTGACAGTTTTATTAATTGATGTGATTTTCACATTTCACAGATGTACAGAAGATATCCCGACGCAACTTGTGCAGAACAGGTTCGCTTATGTCGTGTCCTAATTAAACAAGTCCATGGCTATGCTTCCTCATCAATAGCTGACCCAGGAGCAAGGGGAGCAGCCCTCAGAAGATATTCCCGCCAACTTATATGTACGCGCGGTTATAGATGTGTCAAATATTTAGTGGAAGTTTGGCCATTGGATGCGTCATTTAAAGTTGTGCTGGAGCTTTGGTTGAGTTTATTACAACCGTGGAGATATGAAGCTAACTCAAATGATGTTAATCGACACAGGTATGTTGCAAGTTTTATAAAAGCTATGAGTAATAATAAATTATTCTCAATACGTTTGTTACCATACATTCATACATTGTGCGAAATAAATTCATTTGTTTAGACGATTTGTTCATAATTAGAAGAAGAAAAAAAAAACTGATAAGCATAGTTTTGTCTTCTGCTTACAAAACGTATGAATGATTTTATTAATTTTTTATTTATAAAAATGTTAATTAATAACAAAAGTTGAATAGAAAAAAACGCTCGATTGGTTGGTCCGGATATATAGCACGCCCGCTTTCAACGATACTAATACTTGTGTAACTCTCTCGCTTCACAATTTATGTGAAACACGGAATAAATAACAGTGTGTAGTCAATGTAACAATATGTATGTCACCATATAATTGTGAATACCGTTAGCTTATAATCTATCTCGCAAGATTGTAGACCGTCGATAAATTGTGAACTAAACCATACTACTTACAATATAATGTATTAATTTACGATAGTTTATAATCTATAGATTATAATATAATATATATAGACATGGATATATGGTTCGATATGAATGGATGCGTTAAACAAGGCAGGCCCAGGGGGCTATTTTCCAATCAAATCGGATTGGATCCTCAAGAAAGGTAGGTTGTCTAGTGCCCATCACCTTAGAGCTTGTATGAAGAGAATTATGAATGTGAAGGGAGCGAGGGAGTTGTTTCAGAATCGTGGCAAGTTCCATTGTCTCTTTTTGCCATGGGGATACCAATTTATCGACAGTTTACAAACTCGCGAAATATGTTATTAACTAACGGTATTCACAATAATACGGTGATATATATATGACCTGTATTATTTTAGGATGGATGATATGGATGACGACCGTTGCCTACCAGATGCAGTGGCCAATTATGCGCAATTTATTGCTGAAAACTTTCCAACATACACATATATTTTACAAATTATGTTATCAAGATTTTTAAGACTGGATCTTACTGTTGCAAAAAATACTTACATGTTATTTAGATTAGGAAAGGTAACTAAACTATTTAAGTATACATAGAAATTAACGTAAATAGAAAGACGTTAGAATATTTTATTTCAATGTTTAAGATTTAGGAACAATGAGTTTTTCAGTCTGCCGATTCGGGGTACCACCACAAGTGTACAGACCGTGAAATGACTTAGTCGCGTTTCAGGATCAGCTTGTAAGTGACTGGTTTTAACTAAGCCGGCATAGTGGATGTGAATACTACTTACAGTTATTGAACTGTAGTAACAGTCACCTCCATTCATGGACCGCACTCCAGCTTAACTTTTTTTTAATTATTTGGGGCATTATTGGATTTTTTTTATCTTCATGATGGAAAATAATTTAATGCCGAGTCCCTTTGAATGAGATCAGATGTCGCGTCGCAAGGCAAGGTTACAACTAAGCCGGCATAGTGGTAGCGACTATTCATGGACCGCACTCCAGCTTAACTTCAGGCGGGGTGCTGTAATATGTTGAGCCAAAAGAAAATTTAAAATAAATCTTCGTGCTGATTAGGTACCTGAATAAACTTTTGACCAATTTTGACAAATCTTTTGTTTCAATAAATTAACCAATTTGTCACGCGTTTTTCCCACAGGGATAGGCAGAGACAATGGACCGCCACTTGCCACGATATGTTGTTTGTGGGCTCCAAATCGGTTATAATCCTTATAATGAATGTTAGGAATTTTTCAACTGTCAAAGAATTTTTAGTAGGGAGTTTGTTTTAATTTTTTCTAAATATATAATTTTAGGTATTCTCCCAACCACGTTTAATAAAAATCCTAAGAGAATTAGAGAAGTATGTGACAGCTAACAATGATGGATATATTAATAACAATAATAAGTACGATAACACGTAAGTATTGGAACTTTTTTGTTATTCTTTTTGAAAGATTTTAAATAAGAGTGGGCGGCAAACAGTTGATGTTCATTTGACTAGTATGTTGAAATCAAAACATCCTTTCGCATAGACCTTCTGGCTCTTGCGGATTGTCAGACCCTACCATGATTTCGAAAATGGATATGTCGAGAAGAAATCACTCGTTAATTATAGCCCATAACAATCAGTATAAGCTAATCCTGAGTGGTAATTTTTACTTTATTTACATTTCTATACTAAGTGCTTGTATCATAGAAACAGGACAACCAAAGTACATATATCTAAAATACATTGGTACCGGTGGGTGGTCTCGAACTCGTGCTCTCGGTTTGCGTAACCATTGCACTGCCACTACGCCACGGTCGCCTCACTAACCACTTTCAAATGTACAGACCGTGAAGTGACTCCGTCGCGTTTCGGGGTCAGCTTGAAAGTTGTCGGTTACATCTGATGCTTAGTAGGCGGATGCGACTGCTTCTAACTTTAGTAGCAATTGATTCTATTAATGAACCGCACTCTAGCTTATTCGGGACACTCTTGTATTTTGTTAATATTCTTAAGTTCGCAGTCGAAGTTAAAACAAAGTGCTGTTGGCTCTACCAATATTGAAATATTTTAATGAATATTTTTATTGTGATTGTGGAGGAAGCAAGGGAGTTGTGTTAGAATTGTGGCAAGTGGCTCTACATTGTCTCTGCATATGCATGTGGGAAAAAGGCTAATATCACAACCACTACGCCATGGCCGCCTTAATTGATTTTACTATTATGCATTTAGTTTTTAAATCAATAAAATTATTATTTTAAGGTATTCAATGTTTACAAGATGGGGTGCTGTTGCTAAGCAGTCTATAGCTGAATTGAACATGAACCCTAATTTCCAATACGAGCCATTGTGGACTGAGCAGAACAAACCAATGATGTTGGAATTCTTTAAAAGGATCGTAGCTGCCAAACAAGATGCAGAAGTGAATTGTGAAAAATTAACAAACACAATTGCACAGAAGAACAAAGGTATTGGTTTTTTAAATTAGGTTTTTAACAAAAACTTTATTTGCATTTTACATGTGGAATGCTTGGCCAGCCTATGTGTTCTCTATTTCCTATGACCTTGGAACCTTTAAGCCTTGGCTGCCTGAAGAAGCACCTTCGGCCGGCATAGTGACGGCGACAGGGGCAGCCAATCTAACTCGTTCACGGTTGCCTCAGTCGCCGTCACTATACCGGCCGAAGGTTCTTTACGCATAGCTTAATAGATCCAAGGTAGGATAACACATGGATGGGATGGGAATGGGATGGGAAGAACGCTTGGGCTGGTAAAGAATTCCACATGTCGATTGAAAACCAGCCAAAGAGAAAACTATATTTGTTTTAATATAATTTCACAGGATGGTGGTCAATGTTAATAGGAGCTTATGCTGATGACGAGAGAATGTTGAATGAAATCAAAGATGTACCACAGTATTTAAATAGTTCTATTATATTCTTTAGTCAAATATTTGGTGTAAGTATTTATTATTATTTATGTTTTTGCATTCCTTTGTTAATCCTTGTCACCACAAGTGGAATGCTTTGCCTGCCCATGTGTTCTATACGTGAAGAAACACCTTTGTCCGGCATAGTGACGGCGATTGATGCAGCCGTGAACAAGCTCGGTTTTCTCAGTCGTCGTCACTCTTGGACCTCCTTTTGCTTATCATCTGGCGAGTCGAGGTCAGATGTCGTGTCACAATAAAAAAAAATCTTAAACCACATCTAATTGAAGACATCCTCAGGAAAGCTGGGTTTCCTAGTGCTCATAAAATGGGCTCAAACAGAAAATATAATAATAACGTAAAAACCTTTCATCATCTTTTCAAAAATCTTGGCCTCCCAAGGTCCACCGTAACCACATTTTAAGATCGTATGTCGAAGGCGGCATTGGTGGGATCTTACAATATTTAGTTGGGTAGAGGGGATAGTGAAGGCAGGGAAGGTGTTGACATGTCACAAAAAGCTTTGAAACCTACATTTCGCTGCCTTCATTCTCCCGCCTGCCACGCGATGGACCCGGCACCCGCACGGAGAATCCATGGATGCTAAGAAATTGTTTCATTTTTCAACTGTGAATGTTTCTTCTTCAGATCAGCAATACAATACCACAAGACATGACACTCGATGATGCTACGAATTCTATGGACCAGACATTTGATACAAGTGATCTACAAAATTCTATTGCGCAAAGGGTAAGCAATCAAATCTAAAAACTTTTAAATTTAATAAACTACTTTTAAAGGGTGGTGGTTAGATGGTCAGGCAGACGGTTAGTGGTCATCCGATCTGGGATAGTACTGCCACTTTTAAATATACAACGAGTGACAAAAGGTCGAAATATTATTTAATGACAGAATTAGGGACATTACCAATAGATGAGTATTCTTATTCGTTCATCTGATAACTTCATAATTTTCGTGAAAATGAATGTCAAAGTTCCAACAAAAAATGTCATGTGGGAACCCTGACCATATGACTAGAGCAAACCGTTGTATTATTCCCGTCCCTGTCTCGGCCTTTAGACGGGAATGAGTCGCAGAGGGGATACACACAGCTCTAAGTGTGCGCGCGCCTGTTCGTGTACCTATTTATTTCATTAATGGTTGTCGCTGATTATAAAGAAATAATAATATATAATTTAAAAAATGTATGGTATTGATTTTTAAGAATTTGATTGAAATTTTTTGTAAGACGAATCTTGAGCTCAAATACATACATATCTTTAAATATTATTTCGACCTTTTGTTACACGTTGTATAGATGGGTATCGGTATCAGTTTGAAAGTTGCCGATTCCAACTAGGCTTGCCAAGTGGATGCAATTGCTATTAATCAGTTATTAAACTGTAGTAGCATATTATACTCGGTATATTATTCTGTTATTTTTTGTATAATAACTCGACCTGTCTGATGGTAATAAAGGGGAGATCCAAGGCCGTCGACGACTGAAAAAACAAAACGTGGAGTCGAGATATATTTCCATCATTTTATTGCTTTCTGCGCGATAACCACTCGGCTACCACTCACATCTTTTTAATACGCTTTCATTACTTGACTTGTATGTAACGGATTTTCCAAAAAAAAATTCACCCACTTCTAGAGGTCTGAATAATTTGTATACGTATAAAAAACCGATGACAATACAATAATTTCATATTTTTTTGGCCGGCATAGTGTTTGAGACTATGTCGTTTTTTTTAGTCGTCGGCATTCTTGGACCTCCTTTTGCTAACCATCAGACAGGTCGAGTTTATTTACTTTTTAGTTCACAATACTTAATCGTGTTTTTTAAATTATAGTTTTATTTTAAAATCATACATAATAAAGGTTTGTTTTCTCTTCC
The DNA here is from genome assembly GCA_905220615.1 of Tinea trinotella. Taxonomy (NCBI): domain Eukaryota; kingdom Metazoa; phylum Arthropoda; class Insecta; order Lepidoptera; family Tineidae; genus Tinea; species Tinea trinotella. The sequence goes on along the minus strand of HG992308.1, from coordinate 6,549,802 downwards.
CCAGTTGCGTAACCATAAGTTAGTTCATTATATGGGCGATCCAGATTTGATGCCAATAACATCATACGAAAATACAATATTAGTCAGGATGTTTTATCAAATAACATCGAAGATAAATGAATTGGTATGTGTTTTATGTTTGCTTTTACTATTAATAAATTAAAATAATTTATTTAAATCAAAATTGCGGATAGAGTTAACAATTCAATTATGCATGGGATAATGTGATTTGAAAGAAGATACAGTGACAAGATTAAGAGGTATGTTTAGTTGGTTTGAAAGAAAGATTGCCTAGAGTTTTCTAAATCAGAGAGGTTAAAAGCATAAAACCGTTTTTTTTATTATTATTATTGTGACCCGACATACGACAGCATCCCGCATGATCTTAAGGTGGGGATGGGTCCATGAATGGAGGTGACTGCTACTACAGTTCAATAGCAATAAGTAGCAACAGTAAGCAGCAATCACGTCCACTTTGCCGACCAAGTTCCAACTGGCTAGCTAACAAGCTAATCCCGAAACGAAGTCACTTTACGGTCTGTATTACCTGTAGGAATCTATAAAAACTAGTAGATTAAGTCGTTATTTTGTTACAGTACGGAAATGATTTTGCAAGACTCTGGAACGACAATAGCTTCCGTGGTTTAGTGGCCCGTGAGATCCTCCAAGCGCCCTGCACAATACAAACGTACAGCGCAAATAATACGAACCATAATTCTCTGGTTACTCAACAACTACCCGCAAGATTATCGTTAAGGAAATTAGGAACTCATTCGTTCGTAATATGGATGACCTTGGGCTATCTATGTAGTAAATTATTTGGTTTTACACTATTTACATTTTTAATAACTGTATTTCTTCTTTGGATCTTTATTGTACTATTAAAAGTGACGGCCAAAGCTATAGGTTTAGCCAAACGTACTGAATAATTTTAAGTTTACGAATATTTATGTATTATATTATTGGATTTAAATAGTACTATTATTAGTATTTTCGGATGTTTTTATATTTTTTCTTTAAATAAAAGATATTTTTCATTTAATGCATTTTTATTTACAAAATTTTTTTCGTAAGTATAATATAATTGGTTAATTATACATAGTATAAGTAATCAAACACATATCAAAAATTATTTTATTCATAAGTTAAATTATACCTATTCCATTAGTTTGTTTTATTATCTTTTATTTATTATATTACTTTTATTATTATAAGAAGTATTTAATAAATAAGTTATTTAATTTATTACCAGAAATATGTAAATCAGTAAACAATAATACTCGACCTGTCAAAAGTAAAATAAACAAATGGAAATGGTATAATTAAGGTTTGTTTACAAAGTTAGATATTTCTAAAGAAAAAAGCTGTACCTACAAGGTAAACATTGGCTAACAATTTGCATCACAGATAAGTATACCCTTGTCTCTGCCTATCTCTTGTTTGTGAAGTATACCCTTTAAACTTTTCTGTGTAAAAGGACCATGGATCCATTACAGGCACTGTCCCCACCCAACTAAGCAATATTTATTAACAATAAGACGCGGCATCTGACCTTGACTTGCCTTATGCAAGCAAGGGAAGGTCTAAGAGCGCCGGCGACTGAAAATATAAGTTTAACTTTACGGTTGCCTCAGTCACCGGCTAAAGGCGCCTTGAAGGATCCAAGATTATAAGATAAAACAAATGGACTGGTATTTTTTTACTGTGAAACGACATTTGACCTTGACCCGCTTGATGATAAGCAAGCGGAGTTCCAATAGTAACGACGACTGAAAAAACCGAGTCAGACACGATTGCCTCAGTCGCCGTCACTATGCCGACCAAAGGTGCTTCTTTACGCATCGCTTGACATATCCAAGGTTATAGGATAAAGAGGATATAGGATAATTATTATACTTTGCCACAAGGGCTGGCAAAGTAATCCACTTATTGATTGGTCTACAAAGAAAAGACGCACCGAACTTTTTAGTTCGACTGCCGATTCGGTCGACAAAATGCGAATCTTCCTCCAACAAGTGCGGGTATTACGGGTGTGAAAAAACGAGGTAGGAACAAGGTTAAAGAGCTCCTCTGAACACTTTATATGCCCAGGATAGTGATGCCGACTGAGCGACAGTAAGTCGAGACTCTTTTATACCTTACCAGGCAAGCCGAGGTTAAAAGTCGCGTCTCAAACATACTATTTACAATAATTATCAAGCGTAAGTTTAGGCACAATATTCATTGAGGTTAGTTCTTGAAACAGCAATTTGCATGCGTAAGGCATTTCCACTGAGGTGACAGCCGCGGCGGATTGGCACGACGGACACCAACTGCGTGCAGCCAAACGTCCGCATGTACCACAAATGTTCGCACTGAACGCATCCGACGCTAACATCAAACGTTCCATTAGAAGCATGCTGTAGAGAAAAAAAAACAATCGATTTTGCGCGAACAATAATTATTGAATTAAACATATTTTATGCGGCTTACTATCGCGTTTATTTACGATGGCTGCAAAGCTCTCGAAACGTCGGAATAATAAAAAAATGTGAAATCAAAACCAAAATAAACGCGATAGTAAGCCCCATAAAATTTGTTTAATTCAATCATTTCTTAAGTTAAGAAATATACGAGTAAAATGTCACTGGAAAGATGAATCGGGAATGACCTAGGCCTAGGAGATTATTATTTTTTATTAGTCCTAATATATATATTATGACACGACATTTGACCTCGACCCGCCTGATGATAAGCAAGATAAGGTCCAAGAGTGACTACGACTGAAAAAACCAAGTCAGTTTCCGGCTGCCTCAATCGCCGTCATTATCGACCAGGTAGGGACATTCCTTAAAAACAACAGAGGTAACCGTGAGCGTATATGAAGAGAATTGTTGGTCAAGAGAAAAGGTGGTCATTTGGTCACTGTATCTTGCACACAGCTCACTGTTAATTTCTAAATAGCATTATGAATTACCTAGCACCGTATCCAATAAGACAATCACGTTCCATTTCACCAAGACGCAGGCCACCTTCCCTTGAACGACCCTCGGTTGGTTGACGTGTCAATACAGCGCGAGGACCACGTGCTCGAGCATGCATTTTATCTTGGACCATGTGTTTTAATTTTTGATAATAAACCTAAAATAATAACGTCTTATTTACATATTAACTCCTAAAATTCAGTGATAAACAATTGTAAATTAATTACAAGCTTATACTAAGATGGGAAATGTATGAAAAGAATTGTAAATGTGAGGAAGCGGGGGAGTGTTGTCAGGATCGTGGCAAGTGGCGCTCCATTGTCTCTGTGGAAAAAAGCGTGACAATTTGATTGATTGGTTATAATAAGCTTGTAAATAAGTCTGATGGTTTGACATAGACAAGTCTACAGTATAATACAATGGCAATCTAAAGAATAAAGTGCATGTGAGGGAAGCTATCGAGTTGTGTAAGGATCGTAGAAAGTGGTGCTCCATTGTGTCTACCTATCTCTGTGAGAATTGAGGTGTGACAATATTATTAATTCTAACAAAATATAGATTACCATAATAAAACTTACTGGTCCAGAATAGATATAAGCTTCTAAAGGTTCACCAGTAAGGCCCGAATAAAATATATCTTTCCCATGATAATTAAAACCATGCTTCTCCAATTCTGCACAAACATCTTTCACCTTGGATCCACCAAAGGCTGTCCCTGTATAAAAAGTTATTGGTAAGATTTTTTTTCGAATACAAATAGATTTATTTAAAGTCTTATAAAGGGCATAATTTATTTTGTATGGGAACTTGGGCTAAATTGTATTCACAGTTGCTTAGACAATTTAAAATAGTTTAATCTACGGAGATTACAATGTAATTGGAATATATCCTTAATTTTGCATAGTTTAGGTGTGCGATCAAATGATCAAACTATAATTATGACAGTTCAAAGAACTGTTAATATAGCGTGTCTTCATGGTACAAATTCCATATCTAATTTTGCTTTTAAATGCACGATCCTGACACAACTCCCTTGCTTCCTTCACACTCACAATTTTCTTCACACAAGCTCTATGGTTATGGGTACTAGGCAACCCAGGTTTCTTGAGAATGACTCCGATTTGGTCGAAAACACCCTCCTGAACCTGCCTTGTTTAAAACATCCATCCACATCAGATTTATAAATTCCTTTTGTCACTGCACTGATCCATTATCTAGTTGTATTCTTTATGATTGAAGAAAATAAATTATGCCATACCATAATGAAATTTGCCTTCCATCAAACCGGCCTTGCCAGCTATAAGCTCAATTGTTTTTCCAACTGTCATCCGAGATGGGAATCCATGAGGGTTCATGATCATATCTGGACAAATTCCATAATCATTAAACGGCATATCCTCTTGCTGAACTATAAGTCCAGTTACACCCTTTTGGCCATGCCGAGAGCTAAACTTATCACCAATCTCTGGAACCCTAGTTTGCCTTAACAGTATTTTAATTAGGAACGCATCTTCAGCGTTAGCCGTGACCATTACTTTTTCTATATACGATTCTACTGGACCTTTATATGTAATTGGTACTTCCTTATACTCCACAGTCTGTGATTGTCCTTGAGCAGTGACAGAACTCAGAGTGGCTGTTGGCATTTCCTTATTAACAAGCACCTGACGATTTTCCACCATCTCTCCAGGATTGGCTATACCGTCTGTATCGAGAATATCATGAGCCCTTATTACTTTTCCAGAACTGTCTCGTGATGGACCCAAAATTCTGTCTGAGGTCTGATTTGGATATCTTTTCATTGTTGTTTTGGCGCTTTTGTAAACTAGACAGCGGCCGTAACCACGATCGATTGATGCCTTGTTTAAGATTAGAGCATCTTCTATATCATAACCACTGTAGCTCATGACGGCTACGGTTGCATTTTGACCTGCTGGTAGTTTGTCGAAGTTGGTTAATTCAATTGTTCGCGTTTTCACCATCGGACATTGGGGATAGACTAAATTGTACATGAGTGTGTCAATTCGATTCTTTTGGTTATAGCCAATTGTTCCTGAAAGAATAAGACACTTTTATACAAGAAGCAAATTTTCGTTATCCAGATATTTTCATTATTAAATATGTAAAAAATAATAAAACATTAAATATTACAAATATTTATTTATATTAAGATACTAAAGTGCTTATATCATAAAAACAGGTCAACCAAAGTACATATATCAAAGATACATTACTATTGGCAAGTGGTTTCAAATTCAAACCCATGCTCTTGGTTTGCGTGACAATTGCACTACTACTACACCACGGTCACCTTTAAATGCAAATAGAACAATGCTTACATTTAAAAGGTGTATGTACAGTTAATATCGAACTTACCCATTGCCTGCTTGCCCATAGCACACTGATAAGTATTACGTGGACTCTGATTATGATGCGGATAAGGCACAAGACCAGCACATACTCCCAATATTGTAAAAGGTTCAATTTCCAAATGAGTTGTCAAATATTGATCTATTTCTGACTCAACAGTCGCTATATGGCTGTCGTTTTCCTCATTCACATCCAAGTACTCTATGAAGCCATCTTTAAGAAAGTCTTGAAACTTCCTTAACCCTCTGTTTAACTCGTTAATATGCTGTTCATGTACTAATGGTATACCCTTTTCAACTATAATGTAGGGTCTGCATAGTCTCCCGCCGTCAGTGCAAATGTAAACAGTTCTTTGATTATGATTGGGATATATTGATACAAAAGTTGATAGTAAGCCGCGCCGTCTGAACATCCTAAAGATTCTGATTAACTTCTTATATTGTCTTGTTATACCTAAAATATTACCTGAAATAAAAAGCGCAATTAAATGCAATTTACAAATAGTGGTAGGCAGTGGTTCCCAGTCTGCCAATCCACGGTAATACCACCACTTAAAAGTATACAGAACGTAAAGTGATTTGAAGTCGCGTTTCGGGATTAGCTTGTAAGTTTCAACTAGGCCGGCATAGTGGGTGACTGCTACTTTTTTTTATTGTGACTCAAGATCTGACCTCGACCTTACAGTTATTAAACCACTCCGCACTCAAAGGGGCCGCACTTCAGCTTAACATCAAGCGAGGTGCTGTCAAATGTCGATTTACAATTTAAAAAAATCAACAATAAAGATTATCTGACCCATAGGTTGCAAAATAAAAGCTTCTAGCTGACATGGTGACGACGAGCGATTCAACCGTGAATTAGGTCAGTTTTCTACCCATCACGTCGGCGCTTTTGGATCTGCTCTTGCTTACCATGAGGAAAGTATATGTCAGATGTTGCATCACATAAAAAAAAAGTTTTTTAATTGTGGGTTGACAAGTGACAGCACCCCACCTGATGTTATGAGTGCGGTCCATGCACAGATGGGACTACAACTATAACTATAGTATTTAACAATAACCACATCGCTTGAAGAACCGACAACCGATGGGGAAGAAAGGTTCTAGAGTGGAGACCACGAACCGGAAGACGTAGCTTGGTAGGCCTCCCACTAGGTGGACTGACGACATAGTAAAAGTCACGGTTAACCGGTGGATGCAACTGGCATTCGGAATAGCCTTCTGGCTGATAATGATGATGACATACAAACATACATACCATTAAGAAAAACCATGTAAACCAATGGATGATTAATCTCTTCACCACCAAGCAGTCTAACATCTTCGACTCCAGCATTACATGCGAGTCTTGCCACAGGTTCCTCTGGACTTTCAGTCGTTATATGAGTCATTAGAGCTAAATTCTTTACTAAACCACAGGCTTCACCTTCGGGAGTATCTGATGGGCACAGCATGCCCCACTGTGAAGGTTGAAGTGATCTAGGCCCAGAAACTTTACGCGTCTTTTCAAATTGAGAATTCACTCTGGTCATCATACCCAAAGCTGAGATGTAGCTGAGACGACTGAGTACTTGAGTTACTCCATGCCTTTCCATTTTGAAACGTTTAATGGTCCAGTTGCCCTAAAAAATAATTTAATATTTACAGCCAGTTCTAAACTTTATGGCGTCTCCAGCGTTAGCTGCAAGTACGAGACTTCGTGCAGGTAAAATTGACAAAACGCTTGCTGCACCACCTTAAGGGATACAATGGTATGAACTACTCTTGCGCATGTAATACGCCCATTGTCGGCTGCTTCGACGTTAGCCTATTGAAAACGAGTATTTTTTAATTTTTTTTTGTTTTATGCTCTGCAGTTAATATTGTTTAGATTTTTTTTGTTACCAAAATATTGGTATTAGAAGATTTTTTTGTTTAGTCTATTAGTTGAAGGTAAAAGAGGCGTGGCTCATGCCAGGCGCAAGGGAATATTTTGTTAAATGATGTTGCACAGATTTGGTCTATGGTACAGTCAGAATGTATTTACTTATTGACTTGCACCTTTAATATAAATGTGCTACATAGCAGCTTTGACTCGAGCCGAGGGACGCGCAAGCAAAATGCTTCAGTCTCTGGCGGCATTCTTATCAAACGTACATCATCAAATTAAATTGTCACGCCTTTTTCCCACAAGTATAAGCAGACACAAAGGAGCGCCACTTGCCCAATCTTGACACGACTCCCTCGCTTTCCTCACATCCAAAATTCTCTTTATACAAGCTCTATAATGGGCACTAGGCAACCCAGCTTTCTTGGATGTCTCTGATTTGGTCGAAAAACACACTTCTGGGCCTGCCTTGTTTGACGCATATGGATCCACATTAGATTTATAAACTCCTTTCGTAAATCTATTTTCACTCATCCTGTTCATGAGCCCAAACCATCGGAGCATTCCTTTGTCAATCCTTCTCACTACATCGTACATGATGATTGTAAATTAATATACAATGAAACTTACAGAAGAAATAGCAACAAATAAGCCATTAGCTATTAAATCAGGTCGCATATGTTTGACAACATCAAATTGGGCTGCTTTGATTTTTGGTATAACATTATCCGCTATTGATTTTAACTCCCAATTGAATCTTTTGAACAAATCTTCAAACATCAGCGCTAGGAGTGAGCCAGCCAACTCCATTCTCTTATTGCCATAATAATCTGGATCATCAATAGTTGCTTTGTTGCATTCAGCGTCAATAACTCTCTTCACCATAATAGCTAAATAAATTGCTTTCACATAGAAATTGAAGTCTTCAATATTAACATGTGCGAGAATTGTTGTCGCTAATAAGTCTCTAGCTTCGTCAATTGGTGATTTGTATTTAGAGCCCGATTGAAATCTAAAATATAGATACAAAATTAGTGACGCTATTCTATATATCTTGATCATTCATAAGAAGAAGAAATTTACAAGGCGAATGCTTTAGCAGCCCAAGTATTTCCATCCTATAACTCTGGGTAAGAACCGATTAGCAAAGTAATTTTAACCAGCATAGTGATGGCGACAGAGGCAACTGTAAACGGGTCAGTTATTTTAGTCTTCGGTACTCTTGAATCTCCCTCTCATTACCATCAAGCAAGTCGAGATTAGATGTGTAGATTTTTTTTTGACACATCTGACCTTGACCCGCCTGAAGATAAGAAAAGGAGGTCTAAGAGTGACGACGACTGAAAAAACCGAGTTAGTTTACGGCTACCGCAGTCACCGTCACTATGCCGGCCAAAGAATTATCGTTAAACCGTTTTTAGTCTATACATATGACTTCCCACTGCTTACTTCACTTTCTATGATAAATGTCATAGATAAATGTTTGCATACCGCAGTCTCATTTGTCTGACTGCTGTACGCAGACCAAAGTTTAAGCCTAATCAAAATTCACCAACTTTCAATCTAATTTTGAAACGCGTAGATCACTTCACAGTCTACACTCGAAAGTGGTGGTAAACATTAGACAAATATTTTACTATTGAGATTATAATAGTTAATTATTCGCCATTTTCTCACAGGGATAGGAGACAAGAGAGTGCCGTGCCATTTCCACGATCCTTACACAACTCTCTTGCTTCCTTCTTATACACAATTCCCTTCATACTCTTTGTTTATAGGCATTGCCTCTTTTACACTCATAATAAATCTTTAAGTAAATTTACCTTTTCACTTTCAACTTGGCACCAATATAAGCTAATGCTTGCTTCTGAGTGAATATTTTTAAATTATGACAATCCAAAAGACATGGGGCCATTTTCTTCATAGTTACTTCATCGGTGCCTATTAGTTGCATAATTTCCTGATCACTTGTTATTCCCATTGCTTTGAATGCTACAGCTACTGGTATATCCTGGAATGGTTTTTATAAATTGTGTAAGAATAATGAAATAGTTTGTTTTAGAAGTATAGCAACACTATAATACATATCTTTACTAAAAAAACATACTTGATTTTACAAATAACAATGATTTTAAGAGTGGTAGACCGTCTGCCTATACAGAGTAGTAACACCACTTATAAATATACAGACTGTAAATTGACTTAGTCATGTTTCGGGATCATTTAGTCATGCTTGTAAGGCAACTAGGCCAGCATAGTGAAAGTGACTGCTACTTAGTCATTTAACTGTAAGTAGCAGTTATCTCCATTCATGCACCACACTCTAGCTTAACATCAGGTGCTGTCAATCTGTCCTATGTCGATCTACAATTAAAAAAAAAATCTTGCCATCATAGTGTTGACATATAGACAAATACTAGCCTTATCATAATACTTCCTAATTTATAGTACTAAGTAGAACTATAAAATGATTGCAGAAAGTAAACGGCACGATAAAATCTTTTTTTATTGATACTTCACTTGGAAGTAGATTTCATGTAGTAGATTTTCTATATTTTAATGGTTTTGTCTACAGATTTGAGGTATCTTTTTATAGATATTGGCCAGCATAGTGACGGCGACTTAGGGAATCGTAAACTGATACAGTTTTATCAGTGAGTTTCTCGCGTCTCAAAAAAAAAGGTAAGTACACAAGTAACTTTTTTATTAACAAAAACAATTTATAACATACTTACATCTGACAAAGCATTATGCCTTAGTACATATTTTGAATTCTTAACAATAACATTAGTTCTAGTTTTCTTCTCATGTGTGGAACTTGTCACTTGACACTGAATAGCACCTTTGAACTCGTCAACTATCATTCTATTTCTTGATAATTGTTCCTGTATTAAAATTACTTTTTCTTGACCTGGTAATATAAATATTATTATAATTTTGGTAGTAATAGTTTGTGGAGAGACCAAAAGAGATGTGAGTTGTGAAAGAAGAAAGGGAGTCCTGCTGGGCTGTGGGAAATGAGATAAGACTCATTTAGTAATTTGCAAATTATAATATTTTAATGAGATTTCCTAAAAATTAATTGCAATGGATGCCAATAATTAAGATACCCTCCTCTTTCATATAGGTAATAAAAATTAGTACAGCATAATTTATTTCCAATCAGTAATAGAAATATAATAAAAAAAAATGTTTGCCTGCCTGGAATTAAAGCGAGCTTCTGTCGCTTAAAGCACAACCATTTAGTTTATTGCTAAGTCTTACAACTAAGCTAGACAGTGCCTTTTTTACACTATCTTTTTATCTTACATTGAATTTTATAAAATGAAAATGGGTCTAGAGCTGATATTAAGGACATTTTGATTACCTCTGTTGCAAGAAGACATTTTTTTAATCCAATTTTCATTAATAATAATAAAGTAGTACCATTGGAATATAACAAAAAATGCATTTAAAATATTTTTTTATAAAACTTTTTTTATGGCATATAATTCTTCTTATTGTTAGGCATGACCTTACCTCTAATAATAAAATAACCACCAGGATCATGAGGACATTCATTCAATTGAGATAATTCATATTCAGTCTTGTTTGTTAAAATACAATTTGATGATCTCAACATTAACGGCATTCTAAAAATGAATAGTAAATCAATAAAAACTATGTTATCTTCTAAGGATAAGATGTGAGGGAGCTGTGTCAGGATCGTGGTAAGTGGCAATCCTTTGCCTCTGCCTATTCCTGTGCGAAAAAGGTGTGACAATTTAATTGATCTTTTTAAAACCAAAAAGTCACAACTCAATGGCAAATTATATTATTTTTGTTATGAGATTAAAAATTGTGGATGTGAAGAAAGCAAAACAGTTGTGTCAGCACCATAGTGCTTCATTGTCTCTGCCTCTCCCTGTGGGGTATGAGGTGTGAAATTTAACTGATTAATATGACCACACTTAAACTGGTGAAAACTAAAGTATGGCCCATTAACTATTCACATACTTCGTTTTAGCCTTTATAATAAAATGATATAGAAGTTACCTTCCAATTAACAATTTATTCCTTATGACTCGCTGATTTCCTCGAGTGTATTCAATATCTACTGTAATTGGTGCAGAATATGTCATGTCTCTTAAACGGCATTCATGAGGCGTTGTTGGCTTTGATACGTTGAATCCTTCTTCAAGGTCCGGAGTACCAACATAAGCATTTAAATATTTCACATAAAACAAAGGATCAGAATCACAAAGAACCTTTTCATTAGCCTGTACAATCTTCTTTATTTCTACGTTTATAAAGTAATTAAAGGAATCTATGTGCTGTTTCACCAGTCCTTTAACTTGAAGGAAAGCCGGGACTAATTTCCATTTATCCTATAAATGAAAGAAAACATAGTTAAATCACATATGTTTACTGTAAATACAATAACAACTTTAATGTTTCTGTAAATACCTCTAAGGATTTTATAGGTTCCCTTAATTTATATTTAGGAGACTTCTCCCAATCATTTTTCTTTATTTCACCCATAGTAGTGCGTAGTGCATCATTTAGTCCACATTTTTAAAATCTCATTTTCGTATTGCGACAATTGAAAATTTTTGAGGTTAACAGTCACCAATAAATCATTCAATCATTATTATATTATTTTTGTTAACTAAAGGCAAAGGAATCGTCCATACCGCCAAGTCTTCAGTTATTTAAATATCCCGTCTTCAGTGGATGAATGATGAAGATCAACAACTAGTGTCATCGATGATGGTTTTACAATAAATTTATCGTTATTATATTAAGATTAAAAAAATCAAAACAGAAATTTACAAATAATTTTAAACAACACGGCCCTCACTTGCAGTTGCCCGCCAAAACAACATCATAATTTTGTTTTGTTGTTTAATTCAGTCACAAAATTATCTTGGCCTTGGAATTTGGAAATAAATTGCGGCGTGTGGGTACACGAAGAAACCATAGATGCTAAGAAATTGTTTTATTTGCACACTACTTTGGATATGCTAGATCTATAAGCTTAAGCTTTTTTTATTTTGATTTGTCAATGATTTACGGCTGAATAACTATTTTCCAAGCCATAACAATTTTAAAAATGTATATGTTATGTCAACGATTTTTTTTGACGGCTTTCATTCACAAAATATTTTTAGTTTCGAGTGTTGGTTTTGATAATAATTCTAAAAATGTAATTTACGTAATTACTAATAGGTTTTGTGAGGGTAAAAAATGAATGCTAAACTTAGTTATATGTAAGTTGTATCCGCAAAGATGACGTATGAATTACCGATACCACGCACGGTTCGTATACTTCTTTTGGGGGATCCCGGAGTTGGAAAGACTTCTCTAATCTTATCATTAGTATCAGAAGAGTTCATTGAACATGTACCTCCGAAAACTGAAGAAATCACAATTCCAGCTGATGTAACGCCAGAGCAAGTTCCGACAAATATTGTTGACATCTCAGGTATTCACCATGTTTTCAGGTTTTTGTCACTTATATGTGAAAATGTATCGCAACACCTTATTTAGGTATTTCTTTTTAAGATATCTGTATATATACCACTAACTTTGAACTTGTTCATTGACCTTTATATTGTATAACATGGTATCCTTGAATCAATGTTTTCTAAATTATTGTTTTTTTTTTTCAAACAATAATTTTTAATAAATTTGTTTATATATTACAATATATATATAAATTTCCTGATTATAGTGGGAGAACAAAGTTTGGAACAAGTTGCTGAAGAAATTGAGAAATCCCATGTCATTTGCATTGTATTTGCTGTGGATAGAAAAGATACTTTAGACAAAGTTGGCAGCTATTGGTTGCCATTTGTAAGAGAAAGTACAAATGATGAATTCAGAAAACCCATTATTCTTGTGGGAAACAAAATAGATCTAATTGATTACTCCATCATAGATGTAAGTTATGTATAATTACTAGCATTGTTTCTGTACTTGCATATTGTTTTTCATTGTATTCACTAGAATTATGTATGAATTGAAAGATTACACAAAACATTAGCTTTTAATGTATTGTTTATGTATAACACACTACAGAAACATATTTACAAATATACATTATGATCATTTGTCATGCCATAATTCCAATTAGAATAGGCAGAGACAACGAGCCACTTCACATGATTTTGACACATTTTTTTTAATTTTATTATTGTGACTACCTGCCTGATGTAGGCATAATGGAGGGAGCTCAGAGAGTGTCAACAACTGATAAAATATGAGTCACCATCACTATGCCGGCCAAAATGTCTCTTGCTTCCTTCACATCCACAATTCTTTATTGTTCCAAATATTATATGATTTTTTTAAAATATCCAATTATCCACAGCAACAAAAAGAGATAATTGAGTGGCATTACTTATTTCCTTCCTTAACATTAGCAATTTACATTCAAAAATTCTTTAAATTAATATATATTTTTTTGTATATTTCTATACTTAGCTACTAAATATGATTGTATCATAGAAACAAGACTACCCAAATACATATATTAAAGATACATTGGTACTGGCAAGTAATTTTGAACTAGGGGATTTTCTGTTTGGGTGATTCTTGCACTATCACTACACCATGGTTGCATTCATATTTCTTTAATTAAATGATCATTATTTTTAGAATATCTGGGATATAGCTGAAGAGTATCCTGAAGTGGATCGTTGTATAGAGTGTTCTGCAAAAACATTAACAAATGTATCAGAAATGTTTTACAATGCCCAAAAGGCAGTTTTGCACCCTATTGGACCTATATACAATATTGAAGAACAAGAGGTAACTATAAGAGTAGTAGGCAGGCAGATAGTCCGTGCTCACTTGCCAAGTCTGCCAATTGGAGGTAGGACCAGCATCAAGTGATGCAGTCACGTCTCAGGATCAGCTTGAAAATTGCGACTCTAACTTATACAGACTTAGTACAGATACAATTATGTTGAGCAATATGGGCTATAAATAATATTCATAGTGACAGCAATAAATCATTTTTTTGTCACTGGTTCTTCGGATTTCCCCTACCTTACCACCAGATTGAAGTACAATGTTGAATCTAAATTAAAAAATAAGAAAAATATGTAATGAACGATTTTTTTACGTTTCTATACTATTTGCAAGACCATTTATCTACAACTACCCAACTTTTACAAAATCACAAAAAAATATTTGGTGGATCTAATTTGAAGACAGGTTTGGACGAACGGTTTAGCGATTGGTTTGTGCGCCAGTTTAAAGTCCCAGGTTTGGTTCCCGGTCGGAGCAAATATTAGATTCATAGCTTTTATTCGTAATTTTTAATAATATTAAATATTGCAAATATTGCTTTGGGTATGGTTATTAAAAAGTGATAGGCAGTGGTACCCAGTCTGCCGATCCGGGGTAGTACCACCACTTACAAGTATACAGATTGTGAAGTGATTTGGTCACGTTTCGGAATCAGCTTGTAAGTTGCCGGTTCCATCTAGGCCGGCATAGTGGATGTGATTGCTACTCACAGTTATTAAATTGTAGTAGCAGTGACATTCATTTATGGACCACACTTCGGCCTAACATCAAGCAGGGTGCGATCATATGTCGAATCACAATAAAAAAAAGAGTCAATAAAATGGAGATTAGACGGAAAGCTAAAAAATAAGTCTTATGTTGAATTTATTATAATATTATTACAGTTAACAGACAAGTGCAAAAAAGCATTAACAAGGATATTTAAAATATGTGATATGAATGGAGATGGTGTACTGGATGATTATGAGATAACACTCTTTCAGAAGAAATGTTTTGATATACCATTACAGTTACAGGTATGCAGTCTTTTGTATAATATTTTTTTATTTATACCAAACAATAATAGATATTATTATTTATTATCGTTGTAATTCTATGTTATGTTTGATTGAACAAAAAACAAAACATAAATATATATAAACAAAAAAAAATAATGTCATGTAAAATATTGCCCAGATGCCCACATAATTATTAAAAGAAACCTAATGAAGAAAGAATTCTTTTAAAATGTATATCCTCAAATCTTTATGTATATAGGTAACAATATTATTTGGGTTTTACAATATTCGGTTGGGTAGAGGGGAAAGCGAAGGCAGTAAAATGCATGTTGACATGTCATAAAGGCCTTAAAACTACTTTCCAGTCACAAGTCCTGGAAGACTGGGTCTACTTTCTCTCCTACCATGCAATAGACCCGGGACCCACATGGAGAAGAGAATAAAATTCTATTATTTTTAATTTTTTATAGATATTGGATGAGGTGAAGTCTGTGATTGCACAAAATGTTTCGGGTGGTATTGACAATGAATCTATTACTATGAAAGGATTTTTGTTTCTACATTGTTTGTTTATTCAAAAGGGAAGAAATGAAACAACATGGACTGTTTTAAGGAAGTTTGGATATGATGAGAACTTAGATTTGATTCATAGTTATTTATATTGCAGGTATGTTGGCATAAGCATAATAAATGTTAGCATACCCATAATAATTTTATGCATGGTAATCAGAAAACTGGTGATCATTTGCTAATTATGCCAATCAAGAGTAGTACTACCACTTTTTACCACCTTGATGTGACTCGCCTGCTACTTAGTTATTTAACTGTAGTAGCAGTAATTCCCATTCATGCACTGCACTCCTGCTTAACATCACGAGATATGTGCCCAAAAATTATGTATGAGAATTTGATGCAGAATATGCCGAGTATTGATATTTATAATTATTTTATTTTACTAACTATATTTTATTTTGCCTTTGCATTGTTTCAAAACGATATTATTCACCGATTGTATCGGCTTTACAAGTGTTCCAGTTTGTATTTATACTCCTCTATGTTTTGAAGTTTATAAAGACTTTGTCAGTCTTTTATTTTATTATTATTTTTTAATATTATTTTATTTATATTTCTTCTAATACTATGAAAATCACTTCATTTTGGGGCGAAATATGACAGCACCTCCCTTGATGTTAAGTTGGAGTGTAGTCTACGAATAGCGGCGACAGAGAAGCTGGTTGTATCCTGTAACTCTCAAGCCGATCCCGAAGTGCGACTAAATTACCTCACGGTTTGTACACTTCAAAGTTGTGGCACTACCTGTATCAGCAGACTGGGCAAAAGATTATCGAATGTCTACCTACCACTCCTAAAATTGATATATTTGTTTGGAATCTAGTATTAAAGGCGTAATATAAATTTTATATATAAAAAAACTTGGATGCTATCCAAATAAACTTGTTACTGAGCAAGATTATTTTAACCTTGATAATAAATTACATAATATTTCTATTTTAGCATTAAGGTGCCAGCTGGTTGTACCTCGGAACTTTCTTATAAAGGTCAGCAGTTTCTAAGTCAATTGTTTGATCGGTTTGACCGTGACAAAGATGGCGCTTTGAACCCAACTGAATTGAAAAATGTATTTTCCTGTTGTCCAGTGATACCCTGGCATAATTTAAGATATACTGTTCCAACTAACGAAAAAGTAATTATTTTTATATTTTTTACTTGTAAGTCGTTATATGACATCGCCCCGCCTGATGCTCTTTAAACTGCGCTTAAAGGGTCAAATACAGGGGTTAAATAATAATTTTTATTAGACAAATGTATATTGTATATTTAAGACGTGTCAATAACGTGTCTTAACGCGTTATCAGATATATTTTATTTGCTTCGAGAGGGTTCAGAGGGTTCGTTCTTTAAATACCTGTCCGGTGTTTATAGGATGAATTCGGGTACGCGACCCCGGACACCTTGAGCTACCATTTACTATACCCTTGTCCTTTTATAGTAATGGTATCCAAATCCACCTACACCTACCCAATCCCCAAATTCCTACCTTCTAGATCCCATGCCAATCCATGGGCTGCCGTGCCCAAGGATGCGTGGCTAGGGGCGAGCCTAGTCTCAAACGTGCCGTCCCGATGAGTGGCGCCCATCGGGCACTAATTAGCCCCACTCCGGCATGCGGGGCTCTGTCGGAGTGGAACTTTATTTCCCTTGCCATTCGTGGGAACAACAATGAAAAATTTTAAAAATTCTAACATTAGCGGCGACATTTCTCGCCAAAAGTCACGCCAAATGTTCCCACGGGGCGAAAAGCGGGCAGCGGAGAGCCGTTTTGCCACATTGAATGTATGTGGAGGAATGGAGAGAAAATTAGATGAGGTATGTAAGATGATGGATGATAAGAGTTTGGACATGTTGTGTGTGAATGAGACGAAGCGAAAGGGCTCAGATGTCACCCACCATGGTCCCTATACAGCGGTCTGGTCGGGGGTCGACCCGAAGGCCAGAGCGTGTCAGGGTGTGGGAATGTTGATGTCTGAGAGAATGGCAGAGTGTATGACTGAGTATGAGTGTATGTCGCCCAGACTCTTATGGGTCAGGCTTAGAGTGGGGCTGCACAGACTATTTGTAGTTGGTGTGTATGCCCCCGATATATCTAAGCCACAGGCCGAAAGGGAAGAGTTGTGGGAGAGCCTGCTTGATGTTTTGAATGTTGCTAGATCGAATGAAAGGGTTGTAATGTTAGGTGATTTTAATGCATGGGTGGGTGTGCAAAGAATGAATGTAGACCATGTGTTGGGAAGGTATGGAGATGAGCGTGTAAATGAGAATGGAGTAAGTCTGGTGAATGTTTGTTTGGAGAAGAATCTCCTTGTGACAAACACGAAGTTTTGTCACAAGGAGATTCACATGTATACATGGGAGAGGAATAAAGAGAGAAGTATAATAGATCTTGTGATTGTGGATGAAAGGTTGAAAGTCAATGTTGTCGATACGAGAGTCTATCGCGGGGTCAACATTGGAACAGACCATTTTCTTGTTATGTCAAGAATAAATGGTCTGTTCAAGGGTTGGAGAAACCGCAATCGTAAATCGACAACACCGTTGACAAGAATAAAAGGATAAAAGTTGCAAGATGCAGAAGTGAAAGAGGAGTATGTAAGTAAATTACGTGAGAAGATAGGAGATGCCTGTAATCATGAGAATGATAGTGTGGAGGAAGTATGGATGAAATTGAGGAATGGTATGACAGAAGCTGCAGAAGTGTGTGGAGTGAGCAAGAGGAAGAATGTGAGGCCCAACATGTGGTGGGATAAGGAAACGGAAGTATTAGTATGCGAGAAGAAGAAAAAATGGCAGGATCTACTAGCAGTTAAAGCTAGTAGACGAATAAACGCGGGTAAGAAAGATGAAGATGTATGTAAGGCAATGAATGAATATAAGGAAATAAAAATTAAAGTGAAAGAATGCATAGAACGAAAGAAGAAAGATGTGAAAGAGGATATAGAGAGAAAATTCTCCAGAAATTTCCGGGATAATATTAAACTGTTCTGGAAACAGGTTAAGATAGCCCGGGGAGGACTGGAGAAGTCTAAAGTGAATGTGGTTAGGGATTCGAATGGTGATTTAGTGACTGAAGAGAAGAAAGTGTTAGGACGATGGAAGGATTATTTTGAAAGTTTATTTGTGGGGGATAATAATACAGCACCAGAGTGTGTTGATGTTTCCTCCACGCTGAATGAAAGCGAATCTGAATGTGATATAGATGTGAAAGAGATTTTGAATGCATTGAAAAGAATGAAAGTTGGAAAAGCGGCTGGGTGTGACAGAATAACTGTCGAAATGCTGAAGGGCGGTGGTCAGCTGGTGGCTTTCTGGTTGTGTCTCCTTTTCCGTAAGTGCTGGGTGAACGGTCTTGTACCAGGTGACTGGCGCAAGGCTGTCATAGTACCACTATACAAGGGGAAGGGATCGCAACAGGAACCCAAAAATTACCGCGGCATCAGCCTTCTCAGTATTGTTGGCAAGTTGTATGCGAAAGTATTGATTGAAAGGGTGATGCATGAAACAGATGATAAAATTTGGGATGCGCAAGCGGGATTTAGGAAAGGGATGGGATGTATGGATCAAATCTTCTCTCTGAGATGCGTCAGCGAAAAAGTGTTGGCAAAACACCAGAAGGTGTTTTGTGCTTTTGTTGACCTTGAGAAGGCCTATGATCGAGTGAACAGGAGTGAATTGTGGCAGCAGCTGTCCGGGTTTGGATTGGGGGAGCGTTTGGTCCGTGCACTGAAATCTCTCTATGAGGATTCCAGTGCATGTGTTCGAATTAACGGGGCGCTATCCGACTGGTTTGGCATCTCTAAAGGTGTCAGACAGGGATGTGTAGCGTCACCATGGCTCTTCAATCTATTCATGGACAGTTGTCTGAAAGAGTTGCGTGAAAGGAAGTATGGTTTAAGAATGAATGACTTGGTGATCAAATGTCTCTTGTACGCCGACGATCAAGTTATCCTTGCATCTTCGGCGTATGAGTTACAGGACATGGTTACTATAATGAATGCGGAATTAGAAAAGAAAGGTATGAAAGTGAATGTAAGTAAAACAAAAGTAATGGTTTTGGAGAGAGAGGATGAAATGACAGAATGTGAGATAACGATAGACGGAAAGAAAGTGGAACAAGTCAAACAATTTGTTTACTTGGGAAGTATGTTTACTAGGGATGGAAAGTGTGATGAAGATATTGAGAGAAGAGTGCAAAAGGGTAACGTAGTGAACGGTGCCATCCATAGTATAATGAACAGCCAAATAATGTCCCAAAAGTCACGGATGGCTGTTCATAATGCGGTGCTTGTTCCTACATTAATGTATGGGAGTGAAAGTTGGGTATGGCAGAAGAAGCATGAGAGTAGAATTAACGCTGTAGAAATGCGGTCATTAAGGAGTGTATGTGGAGTGACGATAGCGGATAGAATAAGGAATAGCACACTACGTGATAGATGTGGTTTGAAAGAAGATGTAGTGACAAGGATTGACAAAGGAATGCTTCGATGGTTTGGGCACATGGAAAGGATGAGTGAAAGTAGATTGACGAAAGGAATTTATAAATCTGATGTGGATGGATGCGTTAAACAAGGCAGGCCCAGGAGAGTGTTTTCCGACCAAATCGGAGACATCCTCAAAAAAGCTAGGTTGCCTATTGCCCATAACCACAGAGCCTGTATGAAGAGAATTGTGGATGTGAAGGAAGCAAGGGAGCTGTGTAAGGATCGTGGTAAGTGGCGCTCCGTTGTCTCTGCCTATCCCTGTGGGAAAAAGGCGTGACAATTTGATTGATTGATTGATTGATTGCTTCGACGTTTCGGCTGTCAACGAAACTTTCGGATACTGTCAGTGTGGTATGTCGTGATTTTACGAAAAAAGAAGACCAAAGACGCTTAGAAAATAGGTACAAATAGTTAGAAAACGTCACCCTTCGAGGTCAATAAAATTTGTTTAATAACGCGTTAAGACCCGTTTTAATGTTTTCAAATCATGAATTTAAATCGATCAAGTTTTAAGATATATAAACAAGGATAGATATACAATAGAGGCTGTTACTATTGTATATTACCTATTGAAGTAAATGAATCTAGCTTAGTAATTGCATGTTAAGAATCTTAAATACTATTAAATTTTAACAGGGCTACTTAACATTACAAGGATGGATGTGCCGCTGGTCCCTCATGTGTCTATTTGATTTGCAAACAACGAGCGCATATCTTGGCTATTTGGGTTACAATTTTCATGAAAATGATACACAAAAATCTGCCATTCATAGTGAGTATAAAGCAGTTACTATGCATTTTTTCTTACTTGGCAAAAGTAGTAAACATACTTTCGGCATAATAACATTTATTGATCTCCGTGACCACGATGGCTGCAAAGCTCTCGAAACGTCGGAATAATAAAAAATTGTAAAATCAAAACCAAAATAAACGCGATAGTAAGCCGCATAAAATTTGTTTAATTCATTAACATTTATTGATTAAAAAAAATCAATTAAGTACTACTGACGCGAATATATAAAAATATCTATGAATTAATGTGAAAATGTTTTTATTATTATTGGAGCACAACATTTGCAAATTTTCCGTTTCCATGTAAGTTCTCTTTGTTGAAGAGTCAGCGGTTCACAGTGTCTGAAAAGAGCCTGTTACAGAGTTCTGCATGTAAAGGTAGCGGGAGATTTTTGTCAGGATTATGGAAAGTGGCTCTTCATTGTCTCAGCCTAACCCTATGGGAATTTAGGCATAACCATATTCATTGCTCTTCGCTAGACATTTGGCTCTTGGTGTAAACCTGGAGTGTGGTTCATGAATGAGAGCATGAAACAACTGCAAGTAGTAGTCGCATTAACTATGCCGGCGTAGGTGGAACCGGCAACTTACAAGGTGTTCCCGAAACGCGACTAAGTCACTTCACGGTCTATATTAATATTACAGTTACACGAGAGAAGAAGGTGGATATTGCTAAGAAACAGTCAAGCAGAAATGTTTTCCAATGTCACATAATTGGTCCACGGTCTTGTGGCAAAACATCACTATGCAAGAGTTTCCTTGGCATTGCGCATAAGGTTGGTTTATTTACTTTATTATTATTCTTGTCATATGCCTTTTTGAAATCCTAGTAGACTGGGACAATGCAAAATAAATGATTTGATTTTGATTGACGGAGATCGCGAGACTAAATAGACTCCTACAACGATTTGTGGAAAAAAGGGAGAGACTTGGCAATCAATAAATTGTCACGCCTTTTTCACACAGGTATAGGCAGAAACAATAAAGCGCCACTTACCACGATCCTTACACAACTCCCTTGCTTCTTTCACATCCACAATTCTCTTCATACAGGCTCTGTGGTTATGGGCACTAGGCAACCTAGCTTTCTTGAGGAGACAATTAAATGGTTTAATAATATATTTTGTTATTGCGGACATACGACACACCTACTGATGTTAAGCTGAAGTCGCCTCCATTTATGCGGTTCAAAATGGAGACGACTGTTTCTACAGTTACATAATAGCATCCAGTATGCTAGCTTGATTAGAACTAACTAGCATATCAACTTTCAAGCTGATCCCAAAATGCAAATGAGTCACTTCATAATCTGACAATCAAATTGTCACGCCTTGTTCCCACAGGGATGGGCAGAGACAATGGAGCGCCACTTGCCACGGTCCTGACACAACTCCCTCGGTCTGTACACTTGAAAACTACCACCCTGGAACGGTAGACTAGGCAAATGACCACCAACAGTCTGCCTACCGCTCTTACGATGCTTGTTTATATTACAGAAACGTAAGTCCCACTCGCACGAGAAGGGCGAAGGTGATGCTGCAAGTAACAGCTGTATAAATTCCGTACTTGTGTATGGGCAGGAGAAGTACTTAGTACTCAAGGAGATACCAATAACTCGTGTCTCAGACCCATTGCAGCCCAGTGAAGTTAATTGTGACGTGGCATGTCTCATGTATGATGTCAGCACTCCGCGATCTTTCGAGTATATAGCAAGGATTTACATTGTAAGTGGAAACAAAAACCATTCCAATGTCTTGACCAGTGGCGTAACTATAGGGTGGCAGGGCTGGCCAAATGCCACGGGTCCCCGACCCAAAAGGCCGCGAGCTCAGAAATATTTTTTTAACATTATACCTGAGTATTTTATTTTACTTGAAAAGTATATATATTATATATACTTTTAGAGGGGAGGCCTATGCCCAGCAGTGGGACGTATATAGGCTGGTTAATGTGAATGAATGTAAATGTATAAACACATGCTCTTGAAAATAAAATTGTTATTAGTACAATGTAACGATTTTTACTGATAGGGCCCCATCAAAAGGCTTTGTCACGGGCCCCAGATGGTATAGTTACACCACTGGCGTTGACCTAGATTTTTCGTGACGCGACATCTTACCTCTACTTGCCTAGTGGTAAGCAAGTGATCCAAGAGCACCGAAGACTGATACTAGTATGCTGGCTAGATTTATCCTAATGCTGCATAGTAAACTATAAGAGATTCTTAGTCATGTTCCACTTGTGTCTGTCCATTTCAATACAAACAGGATCGTGGTGTATTGAAATAGTGGAAAACCAAGTGCCCCCGGTTCAAAATCGCTTGCTGGTACCAATCTATAATATGTTTATTTTGGTTGTTCTGGTTTTGTATTGTATGCATGTAGAAATGTCATCACAAAAAGACACAGTACAAAAATAAATTACCATCTTGCAAAAAGTAGCTTAAGTTTTTGTCAGAACAGATTAAACCTGTTTTACTAGCCCATGTGTTCTCTCCTTCCTATAATCTTGGATCCTTCAAGCGAAGAGTAAAACAGCACCTTTGGCCAGCATAGTAACTAAACTTGAATGGTTTTCTTAGTCGTTGGCGCTCTTTGACTTCCCTTGTTTACTTAGGCAAATCAAGGTCAGATGTCGCGTCTAGATAAAAAAAGATGTAAACCCTGGTATAGCGCGTCTAATTATAAATGACGCGCCACCCCACTTTATTAGTTTATTTAAATGAGTGAATACAAATATTACTAAGTATACTATTATACTTCATCAGCGTGATCCTCCCTTTGTGTAACCAGCAACTAAATAACCAATTACAATTGCATTTTCAGTGTGTTTTATCTATATTTTATATTTGCTCGTGTGCGTAAATGCAGTGGAGGGGCGTGTCATTTCGGCTTAGACAGACTATACAATATTTTAATAAGAAAATGTTATTGCCCCTTTGTAGAAGTACTTTGCTGAAAGTGAAATCCCAGTATTAGTGGTAGGTGCTGCGACAGGTGGTCCAGCCAGGCAGGAGTACATGCTACAACCAGATGTGTTCTGTCGCAAATACAGGATGTTACCGCCACAGGAGTATCATCTGCACGGAAATAATGATGATATATTCGTGAAACTTGCAACAATGGCTGCATTTCCGTAAGTTTTTATGCCTTTTTTCAATTTGTGTGTCTATAAAGCTAGAGCATATTAAGATATTTTGTTGCTTTTGAATTAATCATTTATTGGAAGATGGAACAATTTTTAGTAATAATAGTAATAACCAGTTATTGCTTAGTGTCATAGTATGAAAGAAAAACGCAAAAACGTTTCTTTTTTATTAATGATCTTAATTGATTATTTATTAATAATAATATGTGGAATAATTCATATTAATATTGACTGTTTTGAAATTAATATGAACTGTGAAACAATGGGAAAACGTTACTTTAAATGCCGCAGTTGCGTTATTTTTATTTAGCGCAGTCTTCGAATTTGCAGACAAAATATCGTTCTATGTCTTTAGCCTAAGCATCCATTTTAGCAACACAACACGAGTAGAGAATGATTTGTTTGAAGATGTGCTCTGTGTTTCTTTGGAGGGTGCTGTCACACATTTTGTCTAGTTCTGAGTTGAGTCATATAATGATTTTGTTGTGTTGCATAGATGGGTGCTGCACCTAAATGTCAGATTGCTTATTTCACTAAAACAGCTACTTATTCATACATTATTTCATAACAGAACTCTTATGTATTAATTTTATCTCGAAAAGTAACGTCCAAACCAAAATGGGAGACAGACCAGTCCGACGACGGACTACTTTACAAAGTTATTAGCACCTTTGACGTTAGAAAAACATCTTTTTATGCTCGGTTAATTTCTTATGCCATTTTGATACTGATTTTGATTTAGCAATAATTATCTGAGGACACAACACCAAAATTATTCATTTTGTTTGCATGGTCTAATCTTCATTTTGAATTATATTAAATTGTCGTAAAAACCAGAGCACTTTACTTTACTAAGAGTAATTTTTGGCAAATTATGGACCGATCCATCTCCCGTTTTCGTTTAGGACACTCGGCATAATTAAGAATTAGTCTTATACTATACAAAAAGCATATTCTGTTATTTTATACTTTTTCTCTGTCAGTCAATTTCAAGCCGCTTGGATTTTATTCAGCAAACACAGGTGAGTTGCCCATCGTTTTTAGCACAATTAATTAAAGCCCCACCACGAGAAGCTAGTCATTAAGTACATCAACCAACTCCTACCGAGTTAAAACTTATATCCAAGGAACCTAAATTAATATACGGATGATACGAAACTCTTAAGCAATTTAAACTAGTCGGATTATAATTAGCTATATAAAGCGCTGTTGTTTCACTCTTTGATGGTACAGAAACGCCTACTACTTCTGGAATGTAACCATTCGCCAATTTGAAGTAGACACGTTTAATAGAGTTTTGAATTCGCTTGAGATTGTTTGTTATTTTTCTTTTGGTCCAAATGTTTGTTGACACAATTTCTTGCTTCTTGTGGAGGTTACTTTATGTACACACTAGCAGCACTTTCACGTTCCCTCAATACAAAAATATCTCATGAAGTCATACTCTAATCTAAGTCATATTAATAGCCAGTTCCCAACTTTATAGCATCTGATGAAGTTAGGCGCAAGTTGACACGGCAATACTTAAAATACGGTATAGCGGGGCTCGAAATAGGTTAAGAGCTTATTGTTTTGACTATACCTGTGTATAGTTAAAATAATGCGTGCAGCTAACTTCGAAGACGTCATAAAGTTAGGAACCGTTTATACTTATATGTATCTTATCTTTTATTTCATTTTGCAGACATCTGAAAAACTTCGCGACGTTGAATGGAGATAATACTACCTGGTGGAAGGCCGGGATTGGAGTAGCCGCTGCTACGCTCATGGGGCTGATACTCGTGAAGCTTTTTAACTTTCAAAATCGATGAAAATCTCAAGCAAAGATATATATTTGTTAATAAATAATAGTTATATAATTCTCAGAAAATATTAAAGCTCGTAGATGCTACCAAAGAAATAAATATTTCGTTTAAAATATTTTTGTTTTCTTTCGAATCAATCAAATTGTCACGTCTTTTTCCCACAGGGATAGGCAGAGAAAATGGAGCGCCACCTGCTACAACTCCCTCGGTTCCTTCACATCCACAATACTCTTCATACAGGCTCTATGGAACATTTCAGCAACTTCGGTACTGGTTAAGAATTTGCGCCGTTTGGAGTCGAGATGATGGGCCCTTGGAAACCTTTAGCCAAGCGCCTGGCTAGGGAGTTGTCCAAGCGGCTGACAGAATAGTCTGGAACCAGGAAGGCTGACAAATGTTGACAGTTTCCTTGGGTTGGGACTATCTCTAATGCGACGTCATTAGATGATATTTTTTATTTATAGTTAAATTATAGATACTATACTTTTAATTTTACCTGTTTCTCAATTAAATGTTGCCATCCCCTGATTTAGCGTATAGGTCAGTGTTTCCCAACCTTTTTAGGCCATGCCCCACCTTAATATTTCTAAAATTTTTATGCCCCTAAAAAATTTTAACCTTTAAAAATTGTTTTGTTCCCTTAAGAAATATAAATGATTACAGCATTTTTTTAGAATCTGCCTTTATTGTTAAATTTGTCACCGATATCTACGTTGCATTTAAATAACCCGAAGCGAAAGCATTAATGTCGTGTCGAGTCCATTTTCAAATTGCCCCCCTGTGGGGCGTGGGCCCCGCGTTGGGAAACACTGGTATCGGTAATTTAGATAAACCATCTTAGTAGAATTTTTTTGCCGCCCCCTACGCTACGTTACTGCTCCATCTAATGCAGATAACTGTTTTTTCTTCACCTGTACAAAATTTTCCACTTTTTCGGCGATGTCTGATGTGGTGGCCTCAGTGTATTTGAGAAATGATGAATCCCAATTAGAATAACATTAAGCGAGCGCCCCTATCCCCACCCCATTAAGCGTCATTCCACGAACTTTTGGACCTCCCCTCGTAATTACGGAAAAGCAAATTTAAAAAAAATGAAATTGTTTTTAAAATATCGTGTAGCGCTGGTTTTCCGGGAAAGACGACGTCTGCCGGGCCCGCTAGCATTATATATGACAAGCCGTGGTGGTGCATTGGTAGTTCACACTAGTCCGTGTGAAAAGTGCAAGGCGGAGCAAAGATATATAACAAATTAAGCAGATGTTTGATATGGACCTGATTGTTTAAGAGTGGTAGGCGGACAGCTGGTGGTCTTTGGCCAGTTTGCAAACTCGAAAAAGTACCACCCTTAAAGTGTACAGACCCTGAAATAACTTACTTGGTCGCGTTTCAGGATCAGCTCTAAAGTTACCGATTTCAACTAGTCCGGCATAGTGGATGCGAAGGCTACTTGTAATTCGCTGCACCAGCAGTCGCTTACATTAATGGACCGCACCTCAGCCTAATATTAGGCGGAGTTAACACTTTATTATAATATGGGGTGGGAAAAAGGCGGGACAATTTGATTGATGGCGGTAGAATCAATTCAAAGTCGATTTTGTTTTATTTTGGACCGACATATGACAACCGCCATCAATCAAATTGTTCCGCCTTTTTCCCACAGGGATAGGCAGAGACAATAGAACGCCACTACCGCCATCTATTGGTGAACAGTTGTTTTTAATTTTCATTGTTCCTTCAGGTAAAAAGGTCGTATACTTTGCGGACAATACAATTTCATCTCTATTGCATTAATCTCAATTAAATACATTCTACTTTTATTACTCATTTTTATTCTAAATTCTGACCAATCAGCGATACATTTTTATGTTGTTTTGTGCGATTATATTTGCGAGTGGGTATGGTGACCCTGGGTATCATGGGTGTTTCATTAATCGCACTTGTTTGTTGTATAAACCAAACCCATAATCAGAAAAATAACGTAGGAATAGACAGCAACAAAAAAAAACACTTGTCATTTAATACTGACATATCAAGATGGGCAAAAAAATGTGAAATTTCAAGCATAAAAGATATTAAAATAAACCGGAAATGCCCAAAAGGGGTGGGCGTGGTTCGTCCCCAGCGCGTCCCAGATATAACCCTTCTGAACATCATGCACCAACCAGACCACCAAATACGACTGTAGTTCAACAACCCAGGCGATCCATGTTCCGCGACGCCGCAGCTATCGCTGGAGGAGTGACCGTCGGTACAGCTGTCGGCCATGTAGCCGGTGAAGCAATCACGGGAATGTTCAGTGGTCGGCGACGCGAAGAGGTTTCCCGCGAACTGCCGCGTGGATATCAGTTGGAACAGGAACCGGAAGGGCCATGCGCTTATGAAATATCGCAGTTTTTACACTGCGCAGGCAATGAAGAAGATCTTAACGCCTGTGCCGCATTCAGCGACGCACTGCGAGAATGCAAGCGACGGCATCGAATACCCTGATAAGATTTGGGATTTCAATGAAAAACAAGATAAAATTATCAGAAATTTATTAAAATTATCATAAACAGATGTATGATGGCTTTAAACTTATATAATTAATTTCCATTATGAACCCTAATATCAAATGTTTAAAATTTTATACATTAACTTTGTGTGTCAACTCAACAATATTGCAAAATATTAGAGTCCTTACTAAGTAAAAATACTTTATTGACAGTATGGAATATTACTTAAACCTAAAAATATATTGTCACATACGAAACACTAATTAGTCAGCTGGACCTGGAAAAATTATTCGCAAGCAGCTTTTTGTCAATGTTAACTTTTAAAAATGTATTTTACGTTTTATATGGACAGAAACAAACTAGTTTGTTACAAGTAATTTCCGAAATAACAGTGATTAACCTAATAAAATACCAAATCCAGGGTATTTAACCCTGGTAACCCTGGATACAATGATCTGATGCACCAAATATTGGTATTTCATAGTGGCTCTGCATATGACCACCTCATTTAAGTTAAACCAGAGTATGTTTTACAAATAGATAGGGTTGCTACTACAGTTGATCAACTGCGAGTAGCAGTCGCAGCCACTATGCCAACCTGGTATGATCCCCTGGTCTATCAATTTTATTACAGACCATAAACAGCTTTCGGTCATAAACTATTGATCAAACATATCTACCCCTTAACATGTCAGTTACTCTAAATCCAGGATATTTGTATTGACTAACAGAGACTAGTAGAGTAAAACACTATGGAGATATTTTGACATCAAATTGGTGGTTTCAGAGCTCACTTGTAACAAACTAATTCAAGTTTATGAAATATAAAGAATGAATCAATCAAGTTGTGAAACTTGAGTAGATGAGAAAGTAATGAGAAAGGAGATATTAAGCCAAGGGCAAAAGAACTTTGGAAAAAAATGTCCATGATTTGTTTGTTGTGATCCAAAAATATCAATATTTTTATTTAATTCAAAACTCATGTTAAATAATAAAAATAGTTTGGGCGCATCCCTATTTGCAAGTTATGAAGAAAAAATACTGCAAACGAATATTATTTCCGCGGTACATTACAAAATCCGAATGGACTAAATACTCGTGAGCTAATTAAAATTACTTGCAAAATGCATAATCACACATGACCGCACTAAAATATGAAGAGAATGAGATTCCCTTAATGCTGTTACATATTTGCCAAACTTAAACAAGTGAGTTTATTAATTGCTTAAACACTTCAGACTTATTAATAAGGTCTTTGCCGATCTCTGCCACTGAAACAAGTAATATAAATTAGAAAAACAAACATATACAAGAATCACAAAGGCTTAAATTTTCTACAACATACCCATCTCCTCGCATAGCGCCACCACTTCCACGGTCTCCTCCGCCACCGCCGTATCCGCCGGAGCGTCGGTCGCCACCGCGATCTCCGCGATCACCTCCACGGTCTCCGCGATCGCCTCCACGGTCACCCCGATCGCCTCCACGGTCACCGCGACCGCCCCAACCGCCGCCACCCCGTCCACCACCACCTCGACCGCGACCACCTCCGGGCGGTCCACCTCTTTCACCACCGCCATCTAATTTAGAAAATAAGTTTGTCAATTGATATAATGTAAACGTAACTTACGACACAACCATTTGTACTTACCACCGCCGCCAGGTTTAGACTCGTTACATCTATTGCAGGTGCGTCGCCATGAGAAGTTAGTATTTCCACAGCTGGGGTTGGTGCAACGCCAGTCACCGTCACGATTTCCATTACCGTTGCCACCGGCGCTTCCGTCCCGGCCGCCGCCTCCGCAACCGCCGCCGCCGCCACCGCGACCACCCCCTCCTCCTCGTCCTCCGCCGCGACCACCACGGAATCCACCGGCTCCGCCGGCCATACCACCGCCCTTGTTACCCCACGTGTTCTGTCGTTGCGCCAATGAAACTTTAATATTGACACCCTTGAATGGCTTTCCATCGAACCATTTTATTGCAGACGAAGCCGCGTTTGGGTCTTCGTAAGTCACGGTGGCTTCTCCTTTCGGTAATCCAGTAGCTTTGTCTTTGTACATCCACACTTTGGGCCTTTGTGTCCTCTTGTCAGTCTAAAATATAATATGTATTATGAATATTATGCTGTTTCTACTAACACAAGTCACTATCTGTACAGAATATGAATCTCACCTTGATAATGCCGATAGAACCGAAGTGACGGCACAGTTCCTCCTCAGTAGTTTCTGGAGTCATATCCTGAACGAAGATGGTGTCTTCTTGTGTCACCATATCACCAGCGCCGCCGCCGCCGCCACCACCGCTGCCGCTGCCAGCACCGCCACGGTCACCGCCATATCCCCCGCCGCCACCTACGCAACACACTACATAAGTTTGAGGTCACCAATGTTCGCCCTAATTCTACAACTGAACCATACTAAATGATTGTTACTTGACATGATACTACCTACAACTATCCTCGGAACCGTTCATTATCTTTTCTCTTTCAATATATTTACAATAACAATGACCGCGCTTTAAGATTTATTGTTGCAACAATTGGAAGTGCATAAAATATAATTTTCTTTAAATTGTTAAATTTGAACCTGAATGAATTTCTTAATAGAACCATTTTGTGTGAAATACACGAACCTGAAGTACCTACGGAAATAACTTTCAGAGTTTAATATTAACATCATTCATTGTAACCGTGCGTTTAAATCTAGATATAGTAAATACACTCATTTTAATTCCGCGAAGTTATAACACTTCCATCTTGGTGCGCTTATATGAGTATGTAGACACCTAAAGAAGCTTTTTATATTAAACATTCTACTTCATAGTCCTCTTCCACAGCAAAAATGAAGACAATAAAAACAGCTATTCTCTTGAACCACCAGAGTCGTCTTGAAATTTATAGATTTAGACCACAAGTTTTATCAGTATTATTATTATATATTATCGAAGATCCTTGTTTGAAGTTTTGCATGAACACCCTTATAAGTCTAACGATAAACACTCATTTTAGACGCATTGACGATGTAGAAAAACCAATATTAATAAACAGTACAGTAACTGTATGCTATTCAAAATATACCAATTAACTATTGTAACACTAGACCATGCCTCTTCCGTGGACATTCCTTATGATATCTTTAACATAATACCATATTAACCGTAACGTGATACCAAGCCTGAACAAACGGATCCTTTTCATATAGTATGTATAATACATTAAATGTAAATAAGTTCACAGGGCTGCCAAAACAATAGTTGACCAATATGTAGCTTATGTCACCAGTTCTTGTGACAACCAGAAGGAAAACACGTTCAGTCTTACCTTATTGTTTACTAGTTTATTAACTATGTTGTGGTAAACTTAAAAAATCAACTTTCTCTATTAGTAAACCGAAATATGAAAATCTCTATAATAGTTGATGCCAGTTACTTAAAACACTGCTATA
The DNA here is from genome assembly GCA_905220615.1 of Tinea trinotella. Lineage (NCBI taxonomy): Eukaryota > Metazoa > Arthropoda > Insecta > Lepidoptera > Tineidae > Tinea > Tinea trinotella. The sequence continues at coordinate 6,518,071 of HG992308.1, read as the reverse complement.
CCTTTTTTGTCGCCACAAACATCGTGGGTCACACACACAATACCTTATAACACTTATATCTAGGTACAGTATTGCATATTTCTAACACATTACCACCACATTTAAATCCGATGTAATCATAGCATTCATCATCAGCAGCATAATCATACCTACATTTAAAATTTACATTTTCTATTTAAACCATAACTAATTTTTGGCAGCCCTTTTATTATAGCAATTAATTATAATATAATAGCATCAAACGCCATAGCGTTGAGCTTTACCTTTGTTAAAACCTCCCCCCCTGCCGCCGCTACTATGAACACAAACAAATATTTTAGTTATACTGGCGGTAACTGGCGGGCTGGGGAATTGTACTCGACGCTGGGGGATACACTGTAGCTACACATAAGTAACCCAATATTTGCCGTTTTCTTGATTCCCTTTAAATATACCTTCACGCCTTGTAATCTTCGAACATAAGGTTTTATGTTGGTTAACAGACAAAACATGCTTACACAAATACATAATAATATAGTAAATCCATTATAATGTGACCACAAGTAGTCACTAACGCATTGTACACAGAATATTACGTAACCAAAGCATTTTTACTTGCAAGCCATATTTTAATATTAAAATAATAACGCTTAACAATTAAAGATACGGCAACACTCACTTATTTTATTAGTAAAAATTTAGTGAATCACTAAAACATAGTCAATTTATCTAAAAATGTGTACAAATCATTCCAAAGATTTTATCTGAAGACAAAAGATAATACTGATTTATACAAACTTTTAGATTACTTTTTTAAACCAAACTTTGACTATCGCTTTCGTGTTGAACATTCTAACATGTAATTGATTATGTTATGTTGAAATTGGCTATTATTTATGATGCTAATATTCTTTAGGCCAGCATAGTAACAGCGACTTAAGCAACCGAGAACTTTGACACTTTTTTCTTTCATTAGCAACGGACCTGAAGAACATAGATGTTTCTTGGCTTATTACTGCACCTAACTTCAACCAAACCAAAACTGTCACGACTAAAAAAAATTCACAATTTTTAAATTATTTTAATATATTTAATTAATAATACAATTTTATTTTTATTATTTTTGAACTTTAACAGTGTTCGTTAGGTTGGAAATATATAATCATTAAAAATAACCAATAAGGCGACCTTGGTGTAGTGGTAGTGCAATGGTTACGCAAACCGAGAGCACGAGTTCGACACTTAACACAGCTCCCTGCCTGACATTAAGCTGAAGTGCAGTCCATAAATTGAGGAGACTGCCACCAGGGTTAAATTTTTTAAGTAGTTGAGACTAGAAACACTCAAGTTTGTCCTTTACACATCCTAGTCACTTCATGGTCTGTACACTCGAAAGTGGTGGTACTAACCCAGATAGGAAGACTGAACAAATTACCGCCAAATGTCAACTACCATATATAAAAAATACTACTAACATAAATGAAAACATTTAAATTTTACTAATCTAGTTAATATTTCATCATCCTTATTCACCATGTTTAATTTTGAACTAGCCTTGGTGCCCCAGAGACAACTGAGACTTGGTTCAATATTTGAATGATTCTAATTTTGTCCAAATAAGTAAAATTTCTAATAACCTCACGACTTTTTATAAACCAACTGCCAACAAGGTTTAATTTGGTTTATGACAATGGTTCATTAAATTATAATTAAAGTGAGACTTGGATTGATATTAGCCTGTTACATGTATTCATATAATGACCATTAATTATTGTAAAAACTTTGGCTAAATAATCTGCCTCATAAACAGTCTTCACCAAAATTAAATAACTATGAAATTATAATTTTAAAATATGGCTTATTTGTAAAAATGCATTTAAAATTATACATATTTTATAAATGTAAACCCATAATTAAAGATAAAACCAAAAACCTTTGTGCAATTTACTTTTAGCACAAACGGTCATTTATACCATATAATGTTGTTTTTACCAAACCGCATCCACTGTAGTGTATCCACACTTGAAGTGACTAATTAAAGTTCATTGTAAAACCCATAAAACATACTTTCAACAATTAATAATTGATAAACATACCAAATTTATGAAATAGCCTGAAAAAATTCCAACAAGGAAAGATTTGAATAAGCCCGCTAGCAAAATCCTTACAAATGAGTTAAAGCTAAAAAAACATATTCTACGTTATTCGCAAGGTTAAATTCAAATCATAACTTGTTGGAGTGGATATTTGATATAACAAATATGTATAAAATTGAATTAGTAATAATACTGACCCATATCCTCCATCTCTATTGTACGAGGACCGATCCCCCCCTCCTCCATAACCACCTCTGTCTCCGCCATATCCATTGCCTCCCCTTTCTCCACCACCGTATCCTCCACGGTCACGGTCGCGTTCACCGCCACCGCCACTGCTGCCACCATAACCAGACCCGCCTCGATCATTGCCGCCATAACTACCACCGCCACTGCTGCTGTTACGGTCATAACTATTGTCGCTGCTGCCGTAACTGCCATAGTTCTGTCCATAGGTATTGCTCGAAGAGGTATCTTCGTACCCAGAATTTGAGCCTACAATGTTTACAAAATAGTGCTATATTACTATTAAACTGACATCAATAATATTACCTAAAACACTTCTTGCAACATGGTATAATTTCACACGTATAGGTTTGAACTAACCTGCACTTTGTGCATTCCAACTCTGATCAGGTTGTGCGTTAAAATTGGATTGGTTGTAACCACCTTGTTGTCCCGAGCTATAGCCACCTCCTCCTCCTCCTCCAGCGCTACTAGGAGGCGGCATGGAATATTGGGAAGCGCCATAGTTGCCACCGCTGTTTCCGCCATAGCCTCCGCCAGAGTAAGCTATATTAGAAAACAGAAATTACCTAATCAGACGCCATATACTTATAAAAAAATCGGTTATATGTTAGTTTTACTTACGTTCTCCCATGATTATTTAATACAATGTATATTAATTTAAAAAAACAACGCAACTACCGCTTCTCGTGTTCGCCGACAGAACAAGAAAAGATGGCGTCATAGCCAGTGTACAATGTTGCCAACAACATAACAACCACATTCCGAATCGAAAACTTTTGGTCAAATCATTAGAGAGTTAAAAACATTTCACATATCGAGGGTATACTAGGAAAACATGATAAGTGCAGAATGTCATGTTTCGAGATATTTAATGTTAAAGGTTTAATCTAATATAGACTGCAATTAAAGCTATTTACAAACATATTTTCATGATTTTTGGATAGATAATTTCATTAAGAATATAGATATATATTTAACTGTAGTATTTAATATTGCATTTTAAGATTATTGTGACTTTTTAATCAGGGGGTACGCACTTAGCATGTTTTACCAGTAAGCAATAAATTGAATTTTTCTCTTGAAATATAGCTTTTCCAATCAAGAGACATACATTTAAAGCTTTAGATATTAAATTAATAATTTTACAACATCTATAATCCTGAAATTAAACTGTATATTGACAGTAGAGCTATTGTTGTATAAATTAACATGTTCTACTTGTAAACTTTTTGGTTGGATATTAAAATGTGTTAAGATGAACTGAAAAAAAAACATATTAAGTACATACATAACTAAGTTTTTATTGATTTTTTGATGAAAATGCCACTTTATTGTGAAAAAATGGTTTTGAATAAAAAATCATTTAAAATATTTCCCATCGCTAGCGACAACGTTTTCCACCTTTCTGGCAGAGCTCGAATACTGTCACGGTAGAAGTGTTCGTCTTTCGAGGCTATCCACGAATCAAGCCAATTTGAGATGTCTTCATATTAGCAGAACTGCTGATTAGCCAAACCATGTGCCATCGAACGGAACAAGTAATAATCGAACGGCGCAATATCTGGGGAATATGGCGGGTGAGGTAGGAGTTCCCATTTGAGCGTTTTTAAGTAGATTTTAACGGGTTTAGCAAACGTGAGGCCGATGCTGTAAAATCACTTTTTGTGGCCGCTTTTCGCGCAGTGCTCGACTCAATCGCATCAATTGAATTCGATACCGTTTTCCAGTGATGGATTCGCCCTGTTTCAACAGCACATAATAAATAACACCGTCCTGGTCCCACCAAATACACAGCAAAACCTCCGAAGCGTGAATATTCGTCCGAGACGACGACGTAGAAGCATGACCAGGCAGTCCCCATGATTTTTTCTCTGTAATGAATCCACATTTTATCACCTGTAACGATGCGATGAAGAAAACCCTTTCTTTTTGCCGCTGGAGCAGTTGTTCAGAAGCAAAAAAACGACGCTCAACTTTTCTTGGCTTTAAATCATAAGGAACTCAAGTTCCTTGTTTTTGAATCATTCCCAACGCATGCAATCGCTTGGAAATGGCTTGGCGGGTAACTCCCAATGCTGAAGTTAGCTCATTCTGCGTTTGGCGCAGATCATCATCGAGCAATGGCGCCAATTCAGCGTCTTCGAAGGTTTTAGGCCTTCTTTCACGCGAACGGTCGTCAACATCGAAATCACCGTCTTTGAAGCGACGGGACCAATCATGGTACGTTGTTTCACTTAGGGCAGCATCTCCTTAAACTTTTTGGAGTTCTCGATGCTCTTCAGCCGCCGTTTTCTTAGAATGAAAGAAGAAAAGCACACTATCTGCAAATGACGATTATTTGGCATAAAATCAGACATTTTGGCACAACCAAAAGTATACGACGCAAAACCAAACCCACTAATGTGTTAAAGCGATTTATTTACCATTACATATCTAACCTTGGTTCATGATGTTTTGGTTATATCATAATCGTCCAGCACTTACTAGTAGAGCCATCTCTTGAAAATATAAATCCAATCCATCATAGAATACACTCAAGAATGCTTTTTTACTCTCTCTATGCTCCTATGCATATAATCATGCTCCAAGTAAGTGTGCTCAAATTCTAGGAATTTCTGTTCGACAATTCGAAGGTTTACATCTTTCTGTTAAACTAACCATAGAAGTAATGTAGTTACAAACTGATTACGGTTCTGTCTGCCGCATGTATCTGAATAAAGTGTTATTTCCGTAATTGTCGAAGATATGCAATTGCGTAGGTAATACATTAAAATGGTCCCAATTTCGCAGCTTCCCCTTTTTCCATTTATTTCAGACCATACAAAAACCATATATCCGTGATTTGAAAGAGCAAACTCATATAATGAGATTTTAAATCCATTTAGTTTTCGGGAATAATATAGGAAACTAATATTAGATATTGGAGTTTGGAGTACTGCTTATAAATCCAACGTGGCTGATGCAAAATGACGGTTCATAAGGCCCTTTTCTTTATCTCTTTCTTTCTCTTTATTACAGTTCTCCTTTCTCTTAATGTAACTTTTGTAACTGTTGGCAAGTTCTTCCTTTTTTTCATTATCCACTCTTTCATATTTTGAACAAATTACACAAATATCTTTCTTTGGCATAAACAAAAACAACTCAAATTGTAATTTTATTGTAATTTGTTTCAAGCAAAACAAATTAATCGAACTTATCATATTCTACTTGAATAAAATCTACCAAAGTCATTAATTTCGTAACTAGTAAAAAAATGATAATGCAATTTATGTGTTTTTACTTGAATGTGTTTCTATAGTGAAATGAACATCATTATGCTAAGATAACATACTAAACGTCTTTATAATGTTGTGTCAGAATATTTTCATATAAATTAGTAGTTAAGAACCTTTAGCTCAACGTACCTGAAACCAATAGACCTTTACATGTTTGATATCCTTTTATCAAAGACTATAACTTCGTAACTATTCAACCTAGAAGTTAGTCTGTTATATCAGTAGAAAGAGCATAAAAAACTGAGATTAACCATGTACTTAAGTCGTTTTCGTAAAAATTGACACTTATCATGTTCTGCCAGTATACCCTCGATATGTTTTATATAAATATATTGAGACTTGGCCATCGCCTGAAAACACGTGTAAATTCAATCGCCTGAAAACACATGTAAATTCAATTATTTAGTGCGATGGCCAAGTCTCAATATATTTATATAAAACATTAAAGAATTTTAATATTGATATGCGTCACTATAAGATGTTGTTAATTATTACGTAACAACTTAATGCTTCGAGTACGGAGATTCCAGACACAATTGATTTTCAATTGTTATGGACCACGATCGTGGTCTTAGAGACTGGACGTATTAAGACAGAAAGTCGCTTAAGTAGAGACTGAATAAATTAATAACCGACTTGGTTTTACATGGATCTCACAACTTTTTACCGCAGAACAACTGAGTTGCGAGACTTGGTTTTTTTGACAAGTATTGTTTTTGATGGGATCTCATTTCTTTTTGTATTTTGTAGACGGTTATTTTGTAATGCGCTACCACATACTTGATTATAGCAAGTCAAATATCATACGACGACTCAATATTCCCATACATAGAGAATGACAAAGAATGAAATAAACACGAACCATCACCAGGTATAGGAATAACCCAGTGTGGACAAGGCTGATCATTCACATACAGTATTACTGAATCCATTGCGACTACCTACAAGTTAGATTGCAAAGTTATTTTTATGCAGAAATACGATTAGATAATAAGAAAATTATAAATACTTAGGTACTTAAAGTATCAATATTTAATTTAAATTATTTATCCGAACAACGTCCAAATTGTAAGCAAATAATATCAGTAAACCAATGAGAGTAGCCTTTAGTCGTCAAACTAATATAGCAATCGAAATTATCAATGAAAATCGCAAACTTATAGGTAAGAATTCTGGGCACATCCGAACAGCATTGGGTCGCTCGCGCATGTGAGCGCAGCTGCTGCACGCTCGCCGACATTCACCTTTCCGCGCGCCCCGCCATTGTCCCCGCCCCGCGCCCCGCCACTGTCCCCGCCCCGCGCCCTTGCGCTAGCAATAATAATAATTCCCGTAAAATAAATAACAATAATAATAATTGCCGTAAAATAAATAAAATCTTAAAACATCGTTACGAATAAAGCCAATATTGAAAAATTTAACTGTATGGGCTTAATTTTCTTTGCGGTCTTTTCTAGATTTTTTAGTTTTTCCTTGATTCATACACCAAACACTACATATATTCCAAATTTGAAGCTTCTAGGTCTGCTAGAAGTGCCTTAGAATTTTGATGATCGGTGAGTCAGTGAGTGACAAAATTTAAGAAATTTGACCCGTTATAATTCTTAAAATACTGGTTCAAATTGAATGAATTTTGAAATATACGTGTCTTTACAATGCCTGCATGTGGTTACTGAAAATTTCAGTCTTCTAGTTTTATCCACAACGAAGTTACAGGGGGTCGAAAATGGTCTGAATTGCTTCGAGAAAAGGATGGTACGGCCGTGACGCTGTGCTCGACTTGGTCGGGGGCACGACCGTGCCCCCAGATAAGACATCGTGCTGTTTTGCTATTCTTTATTAGTACGGTTTTTTATTTTCAGTTTCAAATTTACCAAGGTCAAATAATTTAAAACCTAGATTTAGTTATGCAATGATGTTTTAAGAAAAATACGTAGATATGGGCATAAGCGCCCAAAACGATCAACGCTAGTGAAATTTTGGAATGTCTATAAATATCCACAACCGATCGATAGGTTAAAACTATTATTTTTAAGTATTAAACCGCGTTCTCACGAGGCGATTTGAGTTGATCAACTGCGAAATCGTTCGAGAATTGAACCGTCTGAACAGACTTTCAACCAAATTGAAGCAATTAATATATATAATTTTTGTTAAACGACAAATATTGATCAACTAAAATCGCCCTGTGAGAACGCGGCTTTAGGCTAGGAATATAAATCCGATTTTGTTTCCGATTGTCTGATCAGACTTTTGGATCGTATTCACTCGATACACATCCGATTCTTGCGTCAGACTTTTTCTAAAGTCAGTTGTTTTCGAGCTGTGAGTGCTTGCTTGTCATGATTTACGGAGCGAAAAAAAGATGGACGACGAATTATTGCTATTTATTGCATATAATTATTACTACTCCGGATGGGCAGGCGGGGTACCATTGCCTACTACTCTTTGACAAGCAGACCTGAAGCACCACCGAAGATCCACCTCTTTTTTTAATAACAAATTAATAATTATTATTCCGACCGGGAATCGAACCCGGGATTTTACGCGCAACAAACCATTCGCCAACCGTTCGTCCACATCTGTCGTCAAAAAATCTTTGCGAGATTGCCAGCATATACATCACAGCATGACCAGTATATGAATGGTAATCATCACTGCTACTCAAGACCCAATCTTTGCTAGTGCCTTTGAGATATCTTAAGAGCCTTTTGCCGCAGCTATGTTCAAATCCCCAATGCAAATTGAATTGGCTCAATTAACTGACTGGACGTGTACAAATTGATAAGCACAGTATAGAGCCTATTATCTCCTGGTATGAATAGTCCACAATTTTCGGACCCTTATCCAACTTAATGTAGGTACAAGCGAAGTGGCAGCAGAATTACAGTCTTTCGTACCATATTTATTGAGCAAATTGTTTACAAATCGGAAGTAGGAATCGGACGTCTATTTTGTTTCTGTATTCTGTATGAAAACTGCACCTTCAGACAATCGGATCGGCGATAAAATCGTAAGCGCCTTGGCGTTGTTTCCGATTCTGACATCCTTCCTCTTGTCAATTGTTCTACAAAGAAACGACGCGTGAAGAATCGAAAAGTGGAATGCTTTACCAGCTCATGTGTTCTCTCCATTCGACTGAGGCATTTTGCCATTCGGTTTTTGCAGTCGTCGGCACTCTTGTTACTTGCTATCCGGTGGGTCGAGGTCAGATGTCGATTCACAAAAAAATAAAACATAATGTAAAAACCGCCCTTTATTATTAAACAATCTATAGAAGCGTATATGCAAATAAGCTATATCTTAAATAGGAAATTCCATGAGTTTGTTATCACTGCTTTTGAGAGTACGTTGCATCTTAGTATAACCCGCGTCATTGGCCAATCCGCTGGGACTTTATCAAAGTAAGTCGAAATGTCGTTTTGAGAAGTACGGTCAGAAAAAAAACAACGGAAAGAATAAAAATATTTATTCTAATATTTCGACTCCACTTATATTTTCGATGTCTTCACTTGAATTATATTCAGAGGCTGAACTGAAACTTGTTATTTGTATTATAGTTTTAAAAACAGCAAAAGTATAATACAAATAACATCAACTTAACTTATAACTATATATAACACTAAAATAACTAATATAACAAAAACTTAAAAATAACGAAAATTCTACAAAATATACAATAATGACAGCGCGTGCATAAAACAAAATGATGTGTGTATACACATCGCAAACGTTGCTAACAGTACAATGTACAATTTGATGGTTAGGCGTGAAGCCACACGTTGATATGTATGCCAGACGGTGCTTTCCGGCGCCGTACCGCACTTCGATTGAGCGAGACGCGTGGGAGGAAGAAGTGTTGCTCTAGGTCCCCGCTCCGCATACCACGTAATGCGGCATAATGTTTGCGATGCGACGCCACACCGCACCGTGTGGCTTCACGCTTATTCTCAAGGTCAAGCGTGTTAGCATTTGACGGGGGTTATAATACTTGCCACATTGCATACGCCGATATAATTAATTACCCTCGAATACCTCCTGTTCAGATTTGAATATCCCGCCTTTTTGTTATTTCATCCGCAATGACAGGTACTTTAATAATTTCTTACGTTAGTCCCTGAGAAAGGACTTTAGCGCTACATTTGTGTCGTTAAAATTCAACGTGGCCATATTCACCTCACTTGGATTTTCACATTTTACATTTAATAAATAGATAAAAGTACATAAAAGGACTGTATGAATTCAAAATTGTTTAAATCCACCCAAAAATGGTACAAAATGGAAACGTTTCATCTTATTTTAATTCAAATGTGGCCATATCCCTAGAACATAACGCGCTATATCAATTTCGACCAATCATAACGCAGGGTTTATGTTGATGTGATTTTAAAATGACATTTTTTACATTAATTAATAGGTACTCCGTAAAGATTTTTTAATATTTAAATAGGAAAAATGCATAGTAAAACAGTAATATTACCTTCAGGACAAACTAGAAAGAAAACAATATCGAATAAAATCATAAAACGGAAATTAAATACTAATAAATTATAAGTAATTACGTTTTTATTTCTTCATTTGATCCTTTTCGTATGTTACTTTAGATATCACCAGGGTTGTCAAATGTATAATTGTTGGATTGCAAATTCAAGTGGTTGTGGGTGTTGCAAGATGGCTTTATAGTACATCTGCTTTTATTATCAGTATTAAGCGGAATTATTTTTATAAATAAAAGTATACAAGTAATCTAACTTAAGTAAAAAAACCAATGAATTAAATAATGTTCGCGCAAAATCTAAGAAAATTCTATGAGCCAAAACAAGAAAAAAATATAAATCCGCAAACTGTAACATTGGCTAAGAACTCACGGTAAGATTTGTTGTCGGGCCCGCGGCGGTTTTGGGCTTTCGGGCTCGTGAGTTTTTTTTTATTGTGACACGACTATTGACCACGATCCGTCTAATGATAGGTAATAGGAAGTCCAAAAGTGACGACAACTGAAAAAAAACGGCTGCCCCAGTAGCCGTCACTATGCCGGCCAAAGGTGCTTCTTCACGCATCGCTTGAAGGATCCAAGGTTATAGGATAGAGAGAATACATGCGCTGGCAAAGCATTCTATGACTTCCGTAGAATGTAAAAATGTATGTTCAAATTACTCTTTTAAAACTCACGACACGATTTCGGTCCCTGCGATGACGCTGACGAACTACATGAATCGCCCGACAATCGTACGCTCTCCAATTGTAGATCGCAGGGTTTGCGGGAGCTGGCCGCGACTGGTGCTATTCATTGTGTGACTGTTTGTTGACTTACAAACGCGTATTAAAACGATTTTGATACGTTCGAATAAATAAAATGAGTTTGAAGTTGACCAAATAAATAATAACAATCAATTTAATTGTATAGAAATATTTTTCTATGGACAAGACTGAGAAAATTAATATGAGCATTTGAATTTTCATATATATCTGTGTTGAACCTAGCATAATAACAAACCTACAGAAGAAGTTTGAAATTTCGTTTTTTTTTCTTAATTTACCTATACATAAAATAATAATTTTAAGTCTGAAAATAGTGTTACTTCTTTTATTGTAACGCAACATGTGACCTTGACTTAATTGATGGTAAACAAGGGAAAGTTCACCAGTGTTGACGGCTGAAAAGACCGAGTCAGTACTACGTTCGTCTGAGTCGCCTTCACTATACCGGCCTAAGGTGTTTCTTTATGGTCCGCTTGAACAATCCTAGGGTATAAGAAGAGGTGTAAAATGGGCGCGTAAAACATTCTACATGACGATAATTCCACACAAAACGACGCGCCAAACAATCTAGTTTGGCTAACAATGTACTTTAATAAAATAGGTACCTATTTTATTAAAGTACACCTTTAGCCATTATTCCTACCTACTTTTACTTGTGTCAACCCTGATTACGTCATCACTGCTTTTTCGTTTCAAATTTGTCCATGTCCACTGTCAGTTAAATCAAAACTAGTCAAATTCTTTAGGTTCAAATCAAATCTTGCCATCTCCAAAAATAATATCAATAATTTACTAAAACTAGAGCATATATAACTACTGAGGTTGTTTAAATTTTAATTATACATTAAACTATTATATTAAATGTAAAAAAAAAAGGATTAGGTCTTTCGAAATGTACAATAAAGAAAAAGCATGATTTCTACAGTTTAATTTATTGTGGATTTGGCCACGTATGAATTTTAACGACAGATTTGTGCTCGCCTTTGTACATAGTGCAATAAACAAATAAAATATGTACTTTTATTCACTAGTGTACATAAACACAGTTTTGGGCAGTTTTGGGATAGGTAAAGAAAACAACAAATATTATATTTTACAATAAAAAAGATTTTATTTTTATACTAAAGTGACTTACAGATGACTAAAGAGAGCCTTATGGAAAGTAGATAAATCTGGTTCTACGTTTGAGCTGCTGCTAGCTGGAAGGCCACTTTTGCTGCAAAAGCATACATATTTCTATATTAGTATAACAAAATCAAACACTATTGTATTAATTAAATTAACGGCAACTGAGGCAAATGTGACCAGCGGGGTTAGGTTAGACAAATAAGAACGATATCGTCTCTCGCCATTATATAAAGCTAGGCTTAAATCACAAAAAAAAACTATTAATCGTTGTGACGAATATGTGCTGGTCGACGACACGTTTGATCATAATCGTCAAAAGTCTCATTTTGGTGGTTTTAACCATATTTTTTATTTATTTATGACAATCGCTGACGAGAGACGATATTGTTCTTATTTGTCTAACCTAACGCTGCTGGGTCGGTTTTTTTTAGTCTTTAGCACTCTTGGACCTCCGCAAGACAAGGTCAGATGTCTGGTCACAATAAATAATTACCTTTGTTGCGGGAGTGAGTTTACTAGAAGACAATTCATTGGTTGTCCATCAAGTTGGCGGTTATGGTAGAGGTCCACGGCTTTTTGGGCATCTTCCAATGTTTCATATATTACCTCAGCAATCCCTGTTCTAACAAGCCGAGATTCTTTTAATCCGCCTATCCCGCCAAATAGTTCCTAAAAAGAAAGATTTAAAAAACTCAAACGACCTTATTTAGAAGATCTTAGAGGCTTATTTTTTCATATCGGGTCCCGTAGCACCTAGCCTATGTTAAGATGGAATGTGGTGCATAAATGGAGGCGACTGCTACCGCGGGTAAATAACTGCAAGCACTATGCCAGCCTAATTGGAACCGGCAACTTTGAAGCTGATACCGAAACGCGACTAAGTCACTTCACGGTCTGACCTTTAAATTTAATGTATTTTATTAGGAATTATAGACATTTTTTTTCGTGAAGACTGAAGCAAACGGAAACAGATTTTTTTGTCGTCGGCGCTGTTGGGGAGAACTAATCAGGTAAATCGTAGATAAAATAAATTGCGTCTCAATAAAATAAGAACACACGTCGAAATTACATAAAAAAGCTTGTTCAGTTAATGTACTCCTGTCCAAAGCAAAAAAATAAAATAAAGCCATAAATTAATTTATTTAGAATAAGTGAAAGTAGATTGACAAAAGGATGTGGATGGATGCGTTATACAAGGGTGTTTTCCGACCAAATCGGAGACATCCTCAAGAAAGCAGGGTTGCCTAGTTCCCATAATCGTAGAGCTTGTATGATGAGAATTGTGGATGAAAGGGAAGCGAGGGAGTTGTGTAAGGATCGTGGTATGTACGCTCCTTTGTCCTGTGTGAAAAAGGCGTGACAATTCGATTGATTGATTGATGTAAATAATATATATACCTGTATGTCCCCGCTGGTGACAATGTTGCTTAAGTTGCTTACAATGATACGGTATCCTGCAGGTTTCACATTATAAGAACCATCCAATTTCTTTTCACTTCTTAAGGCAGCCATTGGTCGTTTCTTAAGTATAGACTGCAATCTTTGAGGACTTCTTTCTTGCTGTTGTTCAAATGTTCTATAATAACAATTAATTATATAGAAAGTGAGAATTCGTATAAATGGAAGGGTCCATGGCAGTGGCGTAGCGTGCAAGTCAGCCGCCCTGAGCGGAAAAAAAATTTGCCGCCCCCTTATTTAGGAGTTTCAATCATAGGTACAGCAAAAATATGAATTTCAGGTTCAAATTTTAACGATTGCCGCCCCTAAATGTGGTCACTGGTCCATGGAAAAGTAACTTGGTTAGATCCAGAATACGTATAAAAAAGTCGATAAGTATTTTATTAATTCTAATTGTTGAAAAATAATCATAATAATAAAATATGTCAGACAACATACAGACGTTTTATTGTCATTATTTAATTGTAAATTATAAAGAAAAGCAAAACTGTGGACGACAGTGTCGTTAGCACATCAGTTCGTTAGGCCTAAAGTCCCGTGTTCGATTCCCGGTCAGAGCAAATAGATCTAAATAGATAATCATTTCATAGATCAAATAAAACAAATATTTGTTTTATGAAATGATTAAATGCCCTGGGTCTGGTTGTCAAAAGATGGTAGGCAGTGGTGGCCAGTCTGTGAATCCAGGGTACTTACACAATACACCTTACACAATACACAAGTGACTTAGTCGCGTTTCGGAATCAGATTTTAAGTTGCCGGTTCCAACTAGGACTTACAGTTAACTATAGTAGCAGTCAACTGTATTCATAGTTCGCACACCAGCTTAACATCAAGCAGGGTGTTGTCATTATGTCGTAACAATAAAAAAAAACTGTAATCCCTACATTCATAGCTTTATAATTAAATTTAAACTTAAAGGCAGCTCTGAAGCGCAATACATAGCTCACTATGTAGGCAAGGGAGCTTAGTATTACTAATGTAAACAGCGCATCCAGCGTAAACAGCTTACTTTAGAGTCGTCATAAAAGTTGAAACTGGCTATTCCAAACTTTTCTGTAAGTAATTTTTGAATTTATTTTATTTTTTCTTCTAATAAACAATTTTATTTTTTATTTAAATAGTTATTTTAAATGCAAATAAATGGATCCATTAATATACTTTAAATCAATCAATGAATCTCTTGAATCAATTAATAAATTATATAATATGCCTAAGATCATTAAATTCCTTAGTATTTAATAGTTGCCTTACCTTCTAAATACATATTTATCTGGAGCGCTTGTGTTGTGTGTAACAATTTTCAAATTAGACACATGTGGCGGTCTGTCCAAAGATGAGGATTTGATTCCAATCATCAAATCATCATCATCTTCCACAAGCATATCATTGTTAACAGTTCTTAATAGGGGCCTCATTGGCATTTCAAATTCTGGAAATAATAAATAGTTGTACTCAACAGTAAAAAAAACAAATTGAATCTAAAATCCCATTCGAAAGAACCTTTGTCAATTTTTTTATATCATGGTACATACAGGTGACAGCAGCCCACCTGATGTTAAGCTAGAGTGTGGTCCATAAATGGAGGCGACTGTTGCTACAGTTAAATAACGTATCCACTATGCTGGCCTAATTGGGCCTGAAAACTTCCAAGGTTATCTTGAATCGTGACGGTGTCACTTCACGGTCTATACACTTGAAGTAGTGGTACTACCCCGATTGACAGACAAGATAAACTTTAATGGTAAAACTGGGGAATGTTCTACTTGACTTGTTATAAAAATCATGATTTTACTATTTTATATTAACATATGAAACTTACCAAAGGGATGTTTGGATATAGTGTGAGAAAGACCATTTCTTTCAATGAATTTACTTATGCCCTTTTTTACACGAGGCCCATGTTTCGATACACTTACTTGTCTAGAAATATCAGTAAACACTGGAAATAAAAGTAAATTGTTGAAAATCCTAACATAATAAACACTTTTCAATGTGTTCATAATGCTTCCGTTTGTAAAAGATTATCAATAACATATAAGAATTAAACAATTTTTATACTATCGCGTTTATTTTGGTTTTGATTTTACATTTTTTTATTATTTGCAGCCATCGTGGTTATGGAGACACGATAGTAAGCTGCATAAATTTTCTAAATTCATTAACCAAACACGCGCGCAAAAGAGAAGAAGTGAAGATCTATGTACCACATTGCTTAACACCAGTGTGCCTAAGTCTCATCCCGGATTCATATACCGATTTGAGCTAAAATTTGTTACCTAGCATTTATTATTGGCATATTAGATGTGATATCACAAATATTTATTAGTAAAAAATGAGACAGATATTTGTTGTGACTCTGGGTGTTAAAGTGAGGTAGGCAGACAGTTAACTGCCGATGCGGTGTAACCACTTTTAAGTGTACAGACTGTAAAGTGACTTAGTCATGTTTTAGGATGAGTTTGAAAGTTGCTGGTTTCAACCAGGCTAGCATTTGTGGATGTGACTACTACTTGCAGTTATTTAACTGTAATTGCAGCCACTCCATTTATGGACTGCACTCCAGCTTAACATCAGGTGAAGTACTGACATATCCCAATAAAAAATAAAACTAAAAAGTAATCTTGGAATTATATAAGCCTATACAGATGGATAGACTAAATTAAAAACAACAACATAAATATACTATACAACAAATGATATTAAAAATCGTATATAAATTTTATACCATGTTCTCTCCTAGGTTCCATAGCTAAACTCTCATGAATGAGTCTGTTTGTCATTCTCCTTCTCATGTTATGACTCATAGCGATCTAAAAAATAATTGATATAAAGATTTTGTAAGACATATAAATGGGCTGATAATACCCAATTGTTCTAACTGTGCTTTTAAAGCTATTAGTAAAAACCGATAACATGTTGACAGGATTGATTTTAACAACCCGCTTACTTTCAAAGTATGATGAGCAGGTCAGTATGGTTTGCACTCTGGGCTCTTACTTGATGTCATCTACAGTCTTTTTAGCCCCACAGTGCCTCTGTTCTCTAAAGGTTCGTGAAAATTATCTTACTTTATAAACCTTATATTGTAACTTTCAATCTATAATATCTTTCAAATCAAACATTGTTCTTTCTTGGTAGAATAATGAACAAGTTCGTTTACTAGCCCATGTGATCTCCCCATTATATAATCTTGGCCGGCATAGTGAAGATAACTGAGGCAACCATGAAATGATACGATTTTGCTCTTGGACTTCCTGTTCTTCACCATCAAGTAAGTCGAGATAAGATGTTGCATCTTAATAAAAAAGATATAAATGAGTTCTACATTAATTTTTACTATATTTTGCTTCTTCATGCAGCCCTTAATCCCTTTTCATTGTAAGTTAGAATAATATGAAGAAGCCATTAGAGTAAGTATAGTTGGAACATTGCAGGTATCACATCCACCCAGTTGGTTTCAGTTTTTAAAGACTATTTAAAATCACAATTATCATAACCTAATTCTCTAACCTACTGGAATTCCTCGAAATAATGTAAACTATAATTAATTTAGAAATAGGTCAGTGTGGTATTAAAATGTACTTACCTTTTTCTCCCGCAGTTGCTGCAGTTTCAGTCGAGCGTCTGTTTGCTTCGCCTTTTGCATAAGTTTCTCCCTCGCATCGTTAATCTGATTTCTTCGCTTCAATATTATCTTGTTACGAGCGTCTATAGGAGAACGCTTCAGAGTAATACTCTGTTTCATTGGTCTACAGAAAAAATAATGTTTACAATACAATAAATTAATAACAAAGGTTATTTTAGGCAATAAAAGCGTACCTTATTTTTTTATTCCGCCTTTTCTTCTGAATTATTTCATCCAAAGCCATATTAACATCCGAAGACATCTTTTAATGGTAATGTTATGCACTAAAAGTTAATGAAATAGGCTCAAATCGATATCCAAACAAACCCTTGATAGTTGATATCCTAAAACTTGTCTTAAAAAAAAAATTAAAATCTAAATTTATAACCAATACAAACACTACCAATTTAGAGTTAAAACGAAAACTGTAAGGCCTAAAGCTTAATCTCATTCAAATTGTACACTTGGATTTATTTTAAATAAAATGTTATATACTAACTTTATAATATAATATATCTTTTTTTAATTTAGATAATTATTATCCCTAGACCATATATGATGTATGGTCATGTATGGTCGATAAAAAAACTTGTCCTAGCATCTGTCTTATTTTGAAAAGGACATCATTCATTTTGGGCTTTAGTGTACTACTTTTGCAATGTCCAATGATGAAAAAAATATTAAATAGTAGTTTCGATACTTGTATTTATCAAACTAATAACAATTTTGATTTTAATTGCTGTGCATATGAGTTTTTTTTAAATAAGATGGTTTTGTAGCGTCTGTCAATCAAAAAGATTTTTTAATATCAGTATTCAATTTGTGATGAATCCGCGTTTTATTTTTATTCATTATTACTTGACAATGTTTTAACATATTAAATGTATGTTTCCTGAATAAAGGAAAAAGAAAATACTTTGACACTAGCATGTTCTAAGACTAAATACTAAGCCAACAAATCAACAAATAAAAAGTAGAGTTGACATTTTTTTCCGACCATTTTCTCTTTCGAGGGGGCTATCTCAGTTTATTTGCAAATTTCTATTAACATGGATAGGGAAGAAGGTGAAATGAGCGATGATAACTCTATGTTGATCGATGATGTATGCGAACGATCACCAATTCGTATGGACACAGCGGACGTGACTATTGTAAGTTTTACTTATATATTTAATTATGTTAACCTAACGCCAAGTTCTTTATAAAGCTATACAATTTTCAGGTTTATAAACCAGAGCAGAAAGGTCTTATTATAGAAAAAATAGAAATAGCTGACGCAAAAAAATTGGAGGAAAGGGCGAAAAGATTTGGTTTGAACTTTCATGGTGCACGAGCTATAACACAAAAACAAATTGATGACCTTTACAATAACTTTATAGAAGAAGGCAATGAAAGACATTTCAGATTAGATACGCTACACCTTAAGGGTGTTGAAGGACTTACCACTAAAGATATATTTGAATATCTTGAAGACTATAAACCATTGTCTTTAGAATGGGTTGATAAAATGTCATGTAAGTATTGTATTTTACACTTCCGAAATTTATAGAATTTCCTAAGATTATGAATAAAAAACAAATATTGAATGGGGCCATCAATAATATAATGAACGACCAAATAATGTTTGAAAATGGATGGCTGTTTGTAAATAATATTAATGTATGGTAGTGAATGTTGGGTGTCGCAGAAGTAGCATGACAGTAGAATTAACACTGTAAAAATGCAGTAATGACTGTGGAGTGTATGTGGAGTAGTGGATAGAATGAGGAATAGCACAGTCTGTGATAGATGTGGTATGAAAGAAGATGTAGTGACAAGTATTGGCAAAGAAATGCTTCAATGTTTTGGGCACTTGGAAAGGATTAGTAAAAGTAAATTGACAAAAGGTATTTGATGTAGATGTGTTAACGAGGCAGACCCAGGAGAAAATTTTCCAACCAAATCAGTGACATCCTTAAGAAATCTGGGTTGCCTAGTGTCCATTACTATAGAGCTTGTATAAAGAGAATTGAGGATGTGAGGGAAGCGAGGTAGTTGTGTCAGGACCGTGGCAAGTGGTGCTCTATTATCTCTGCTTATCTCTGTTGGGACACGGTGTGACATTTAAGATGTAAAATAATTAATAATAACAGATTATAAACATTCTTTAATTAGTTGTAATGACATTAAGTTCAGCCATTAAGAAAATAGAATGTGCTACACAACTACACTCTATTTATATTTTTTGTTTAATTTGCCATTGTCAAAGTAATAATTTATGTTCATTGTTTAAATATTATCTAGTAAAAATAAAGATTAAGGGAAAACACTCCACTGTTTGATCAGAAAATGATTGTGAGAATGAGGTTGATGATAATGGTTTTAGTAATGAGGCAGAAAAACTTAATTAAAACTTCCAAATGAGTCTTTGAGGGAACTCAAATTCATAATGTTTTAAATGACTTGTCTATATGCTATAAACTTTTAAATAATTACTAGTAATATTTCCACTTTTAATACACCTAATAACACTTTAATATTCAGGCAAAACAAGCTTTACAAAAGCTCTTCATGTGTCAGGTGATCCCATGCCTCATGTTCAGCTGAAGTGCGGTTTATAAATAGGGGCGACTGCTACTAAAGTAAAACAACTGTAGTAGCAGCCGCATTTACTATGCCACTCTGTACATTTTAAAGTGGAGGTTCTATCCTGGATGGGCAGAAAAGCCTTAAGTTTATTAGGGCTTATTTATTATTATTTATTAAGTTTCTTAGGTAGCATATGATCTGCCACAAAATATACTTTAATAAAAACACTTACTGCCTTATCCATCGAATCTATTGAACTATTTAATGCAGTGTTTCCCAACCTTTTTTAGACCATGCTCCACCTTAACATTTCTAAAGTTTGTATATACATAATTTTTTACCTTTAAAAATTGTTTTGTTCCCTTAAGAAACTTTTGTTCCCTTGCCTTTTTTTAATTTATTGCATTTAAATAACCCAAAGCGCAAGGGTTAAAATCGTGTCGAGTCCATTTTTAAATTGCCCCCTGTGGGGTGTGGGCCCCACATTGGGAAACACTGATTTAATGTGTCATAATGTTGATTTATAATGTTACTTAAATATAATGGAGTATGATATAATAAAAAATACCAGAATAAGTAAAAAACTATTATACAGACTGTGAAGTGATTTGGTCACATTTCGGGATCAGCTTGTAAGTTGCTGGTTCCAACTAGGCCAGCTATAGGATGTGTTTGCTACTTACAGTTATTTAATTGTAGTAGCAGTGACATCCATTCATGGACCACACTTCAGCTTAACATCAAGCGGCATGCCGTCATATGTTGTTGAGTCATAATAAAAAAATGACTTCATCACAAGGCAGTTTTAGTTTTATAGTAGGCAAGTAGCAAGTCAAGTTATTATTTCATAAAAAACTTTTAATAAATTTTAAACTTATATAATTATTTCCAGGTAATGTTGTTTATCATGACAATATATCAGCAGCTTTATCAATTTTAGCACATTCCAGAGAAATTAAAGATGAGCATTTAAAAGAAATTCTAAAACATGATGGCTCTAAATATTGGCGGGAAGGTTTTCCTCATCCTAAAAAGGACTTTATTTTGTTCCGTTTTGCTACAAACAGTGATAAAAAAGATTTTAAAATAAGTTCTGAGAAAAATGTGCTTAAAACTCGATATAGCAGTAGACAGGAAACTGTAGCAATTAATTCCAAAAATCCTTGGGGTGACTTATGTAGCTCATGGGGTGGTGTTTATGATCATCAGGAGGTTTTGAATAGAAAGATTTCTTATGATAATGAAGAAGAGGAAGAGGAGGATAATGATGATGATTACATAGAAGAACCTGTCAAAATTAAAAGTAAAAGAATGGCACAACGACTTGGGAAACGAAAACCTGATATCCAAGAGTCAGATGAAAGTAGTTCTGATTCAGAGTGGAAATTAAAATCAAAAGTGCCGCGAATGAGAATGCATGCTGATGATGAAGAGTCACAAGAGAAGCGAAACTTACATATAAAACGAGAACCTGCGGAACCTTTTGATTCTACATTATCAATAGAAATTGCAAATGAAGAGACAGAGTATTATGACCCAAGACCTCTTACTAAATTGTCTGATAAATTCAAATATAGACTGGAAACTAGACCAAGACATAAAAGCAAAGAAAAAGGAGGTATTAGGTCTAGGTTAGGTCATAAAGTTAAAACAGAGGGTAGTGATACAAGTGATATATCTGAATCAGAAGTTAGTCTAGGAATAAGATCAACTTTTATTGATGTTAGGTCAGTTTGGTCTAGATTAGATACGAAAGATAGTAAAAAAAGTGAACCTACCACAGGAGATTTAAGAGAAAGGTTAAAGTCAAAGAAAATTGATGGTAATGATTTAAGGAATAGAATACATGCTAATTCTAGAAGTGGCAAAGATAGGATAAGGATTGAAGTTGATAATGAAGATTATGATTATAGTGACTAACATTAAGTTTCTCACACCTAAGTATCATGACTAGTAATTTTAAATATTTAAAGTATTGGTTACCAAATGCTCAGGACTGCAGTCCAACCAAATAAAAGTTCCAAGTTTTAGACCCACCGTGAGTTTAACACGAAAAAGCTGTTAATATTGCTGTTTAAGCATGAAACCTAACCACTGCTCACGCGTCCCTTCTTGGAATGCTATGTATGAACTATGGAAATCTGCTTTCAAGAAGGGCTTTTACATAGAAAGTGTCACTATGACTATGTTATTTCTTCTTTTCATACACGAAAATTTTCTCTCAAAAGGAGCGTAGCATATTTGCAAGTGCATAATTATATACTATAATATCCTTGTACTTGTAATAAAACTTGCTTGTATCATAGAAACAGGACGACCTAAGTACATATACCAAAAATACTTTGGTACGGACAAGTGGTTATGAACTGGCAGATAATGGTTTGCGTAGAATGCTTTATCAGCCCCAGCTTAATGTATTTTTTGCTCTCAATGTTGCCAGATTACTTGTCCTGCTGCTTAGGTGAGCATAGCATATATAAAAATTACATTTAATTTTAGTAACTGAATATGTCAACTTTTTTGCAGTTTATTTTATACTATGTTAGTAAAATAAAAATAGTATGTAATGTATTATTAAGATGAATTTAGAGTAATTTATTATCTTTTATCTAAATATAGATATTTTTAATATGAAATTCTGTACATTCTAGTAATGGAGGAGAAGTTGGATCTTGGACCAAAAATTGTATTAGGTATCTAACAATTAAGGTGCGATTCCGACGGCGACTAAAGTTGTTGTGCAGTTGTTATAAAACTTTGCGTGATAAAGGATGGCTTCTTTTATTAGAAGTGGAGGAGGACGACGATCTATTTATGATATTACATCCTAGAAAGAATAGAAAATCAGCTGATCCTATATTTAAATGCAGATCACACGAAGGAAGTTAATTATTACAAATTAAAAAGCATTTGATCAACAATGAAAAAAAGTTTAGACTATTGTGGTTTAAATAAAAAACAATTTGATTTTATACTCAGTTTTATTTGTATTGAGTATTAACGCTCTGCGGTCGGCGACAGGACTTGTGTCGCCTTGCCCTGAATCAATCTCATATAAACCAGTAGTGTAGTCTGCAGTCGCCAACGCAATCGCAACTTACATCTGTTCTTTTAATAAACAGGGTAGTCGTCATACATATAATTTGTCATAAACATTTCATAAAGTTAATCAAATTGTAAATCATCAATTATTTTAAAATAAAGTTTATTAATTACGCAAATAGATTTTTTCTTTTACTTTTATAATTTCATATTCTTTGGCACTGTTTCTATCGTAGCCAAAGATGGACAAGGTTCTAAATTTACAAGACTAAACTGTAAATTAAGAACCTATGCGATGCTGGCTGAGGTTACAAGAACTTTAGAGCCTCTGCAATCTCGCATACATTCTTTCTTGCTTATACCACAAATAATGTTTAGATGAGCCTAATAATGCCAATCTCTTCCAATGCAATGCTGAGAAGATAAAAAAATAAAATCATTTTCGGTGGTGAGGCCAACATTCACCTCAATGGCTATATGAACAAACAATTGTAGGTTTTGGTCTGAGACTAGTCCCCGAAGGAAACACATCATCTGCATAGCCACAAGAAAAATAAAATTCTGGCACCGTTTTAGCCTCGACTGCACTTCTGGCATTACTTTTATGAGATTTCTAGAGTTAAATTTCCATCAAATTTTATTTTACTTTAAAATTTACACGTTTGACCGCACGCCTACGCTTTCAGCCCCGGATTTAAGCACCCTGAAGAGGTGTGTGATTCCCCAATTGAAATGAAGCTTTTAATATAACATTAATCACTGCATCTTATATTTTTTTCCGTAGCCCGGCTCTTCGTCTATACAGTATAAGACCATAGAACTAGCATAAAGTTTTAGAATTAGATGTAAAAGAAGATGTGGTCAGGATCGCAGCGTTCCATTATCTCTGCCTACCCATATAGGAATATAGGCAGTTTTACTCATTTATTAGAAATATATAGTTAATTATGGAAAGATATTGGGATTAGATGAACAATAAATAAAACAACAATTTAAACATAATAATTTATCGCTATTAATATAACTTGCTATGTATAAAATATATGCTTAAACAAATCAATTGACAGTGTATTGTGCAAAAATCTAAATAATATAAGGTCTAATATTAATAAATGTTCTTTTTTAGATTTACTTTGAAATGGCACTAAGCTAACATACAAACATAAATAGTGAAGAATTATATTGAAAAAAAAAAAACTATATATATTTTACGTTTAACAAAGTTTATATATATTTTAGTGATTTTACAAATGCACGGAGAAAGAAAACAATAACGACTATATAATAAATGACTGAGTCGTATTTCGGGGCATTGCAGTTAGACCAGCAATGGATGTGACTGCTACTTGCAAGTATTTAACTGTAGTAATAGCAGTCTCCTCTATTATGAATTAATTTTAATATATCATAATCTAAATAGGCCCATATATCACATTCATAGTTGGCACAAAACCCAATTTTAAGTAGGTATAACACACGGCAATAGTCATGAGCACAGAAGGACAGTAGTGGGTAAAATAGACCACGTAATGTAATGTAGATATACCGGCAGATAAAAAGAGCGTTAACAAGGAAAGGCAAATAAGTAGAGAACTGGACGACTGCGATAGGAGCAAATCCACGCATTGTTTACAGTCAGTGGTACACAGAATTTACATTTACGAATTTGAAGTCATTCAAAAAACAAAAAGTAAGTAACGAATTAAACAAATTTTATGCAGCTTATTATCGCGTTTATTTTGGTTTTGATTTTACATTTTTTTATTGCCTGGGAACCCATAATACTAAAACTCAAGTCCAGCAATACTAAAAAGTAAGTAGTTAACCCTTTCAACACGACGCTCAATAACGCAGATTATACCCGCGTACGGCCCGCTTCTATCGCTGGCACGCGTATTGGCGTGCGCCGATCGTAGGTAAAGATTTTATTTACGCCATAGATGGTAAACATTTTGTCAATTTACCATCTATGGTAAATTATATTTAAATAATTTTGGTTATAAATTGAAAATGTTTAATTTAATAATATTTTAGTTTTTTTTAAACAATTTGTGTAATTTAATACGTCATTCCGCGGACCTCTCGCGAGTTTACATAAATTACAACACAGTGCCGAAAGCTCGCTAGGCGAGTTCTGAGTTTTTCTGTATTATAACATAAACAAATCCGTATGTATTTTCTCCTCGAAATCTCAGTAATTGCGTTTACCAAATAAACAAATTAAATATGTATATCAAAACAAAGAATCCCCCACAGGAATCCTACCACAGGAATCCCCCAAAGTATATAATACCGTGACGGTATACTAATATACATTAAATTGCATAAATACAAAGTCATTATTATTCAATAATAACGACTTTGTATAAGATCCCTGGCAAAAAAAATATATCATCTCCAAACAAATTCGGACATGTTATGATTTATCTGCCATTATATTTATCCATCAATAAATGCGACCGATATTTATGAGGAACATAAATATGTTTTATTTTAATTATATTATTTCATTATCATGTTCAGACAAAATGTTGTCAATTTCTGATTTACCTATGCCGTATGTGGATAAAAAAGATCATATTTTAAAATATCGTGATTTACAAAACGAAGGCTAGTATATTATTAAGAACATTGTATATAAGCTTGTATAGAAAGGACATTATCAACAAAACTTGTTTCGCGAAGATATCATCATTTTAGTTCGCACGCCAATTGGCGTGCGCCGTACGGTAAATGGGAAAAAATTTACGCCAATTGGCGTGCGCCGTACGGAAAGGGTTAACTAAACAAGTTACTGCGCTTGAATACCAGCTTTCTTTTTATCTGCCGGCATCTCTACCAATAGACGACGACGTGATTGGTATGTCCACTGACGTGCGGTAGACGTGAAACCCACCAATGAAGAGTGTGCTCACGACTTTTGCCAGTTATTGTATTGGTTAGAACTTCACTATATTTTAAAACCACATTAAGTACAAACATTACATACAAAAGTACAAATAAATAAGCTTTATAAGCAGAGTATATAAAATAATATAAATTAAACTATTTTTATTCGAGAATTATTCGATATGATCATTATAGAGAAATATTATGGTGTCATCTTTAATACTGGGATCTTGTACGAGTTGGCTTCGGGTCTGAATTGCCCATTCTGCCAATCTGGGGTACAACCAAGTGTACAGATCGTGAAGTGACTCAGTCGCGTTTCGGGATCAATATGAAAGTCGTCGGTTCTAACCGGGCCGGCATAATGGATGCGATTGCTACTTGCAGTTGTTTAACTGTAGTAGCAGTCGCCTCTATTTGTTAAGCTGATGTTGACCTAATCTGGGGTGCTGTAACAATAATTAAAAATAATAATCTACATACGAGTGGGGAAAGAAAGCGATACGGTCGTTTTTTTTAGTGATATTTAACGAATTTATCGTTAAATCGACGTAATTTCATCTTCTCTGTCCATCGAGAATCAGAATATGCGACTGTCGCTTGCAGGCATTTGTCTGTGGCAGCAGTTTCCCCCAGCTTAACATAAAGGGGTGTGCATTATACGTCGTGCCACAATCATAATGAAATTACGCCATTTTTTTTCATTAATTAAAATGGCGTCAATAAATATAAATTATTTATATTTATAACTGTGTGAGTATTCTGCAAAAGATAATAAAAAAACTCTCTTATTCTAATAATATCAATATAAAAAATCAAAAGGTCTATTTAAAAAATAGATGAAAAATACAGTAAGGTGCACCTGCTTTTTACATAAGTTCGTTATCACACAAAAGAAAGATCAATTTGATCATAATATATTTTGTTTAGATTTTTATATCTTATGTTGTACAATCAATTCACGTTAAGAAAAGATGGAATCATCGTTGTCTGTCGACCTGTCAGACAACAATATATCGACGATATAATGTCAAATTCAGACAATTTTGAATGACGTTATGGAACTCGGAAAAGAAATACGAATGCAGATTCTACAGATACTGATTAAGGTATAAAACTTTGTGATAAATTAATTTAACATATTTAAGTTAATTTCTATTATCAACTAAGCAAACTTTTCTAAAAAAAAAAATTTACTCCATTGTAAATATACATATATCCTGCAGTAGCGCTGATGACTTACCATTTTCTTAACGCAAATGGACTATAACTCAATAACAAGTATAACTGCTCATGGTTGGTTAGAATAGATTAAAACTAATGTTAACGCATATTTAAACATATATCGACGTTTTCTATTGGCTGCAAAGGTCGTGTTCTCGAGTAAGCTGAGAGCGGGTGCTACCCGCACAGGTCTTCAATTTACTATAAACACGATGTAAATATGTTTAATAACACGATAAAACCAGATTTAATCTATTCTAATTATAAATTTATAGTTAGATACATATTTTTGTGAATACAGTATTTATTCATTTTGTTATTTTTTAAACTATAATAATGAAAACTTTTACAAACTTTGTTATTACAAGTTTTCTAAATAAAATCAATAGTCTTTTAATAAATTTTTATTTAGTTTTATTGCTTGAATTGGACCCTATAATACTTTTACCTATCTAAAGATAGGCTTGTTGTGATAACACATACTAACAAATAAAATAAAGTTTCTCTATATGTCTAAGTTATAATGGAAGCATTTAATTAGACGAGTCGTTCCGATATTTTAACCCAAACGGTTTTAAACTCTGACGACTTTTTTGTAATTTGTTTTCGTCATTTGTCAACTCCTTCCACTTCTTGTTCTTTTCTCCTGTAAGATGTTTACTGACAAATTTAAGTAATTAAATATAGATGGTCTATCGTCATAAAACATAATTATTGTATTCATTATTTAGGTGTATTTATCGGAACAACCACAAAAGTATATTATATATACTTACAGTTCAATAATAAAGCGTTTATGCAGTGCTCAAAGAATATTTGTGCATAAATCAAGAATTAAGTCGGTACTAAACCATTTCTAATGCGAGATATAAGAGGACGGAGTATAAATACCACTAGTTGTTTTTTTACAAAATGACATTGAATTTTTATCTTCGCTTGCTGTAGACGTGTGATAAAAATTCGATGTCCAAATAAAAATAAAACTACTTTTAGACCTGACTAATCTAAAAATGTGTAGCAACGTAAAAAGTGTAGTATAAAATCTTTATATATAAATAAATATACCCTAATATAAATTAAATTCGTGCATAATATCATAGTATATTTTTGTGAGTATTTGTAACCCTGAATTAGTAATCGAGTGAAGAAAAGCATTAATTACCAAACTGTTTGCCTTATAATTTCTTTTAAATAAAATATTATTTATAGTGGAGTTTTGAACAATGTTAAAATTAAAGCAAAGAATACTAAACATTCAACAATTTTGTCCTAATCAGCCTAATAAAAATTTATTACTACAAATAATCAAATAAAATTGTAATTTAAATACTTTTAATAAATGGCCAATTAAAGATGGCAGGCGTTTCGTCGCCATTTCGTTTTATACTATCCTTTCCTACGTACTTTGTCAAATCCACTGTCCCAATGCTGCGTATGTAGAGGCTCACGCAGGGTTGCCAGATGTCACAAGCCAATTAAAAATCAATCAATCAAATTGTCACGCCTTTTTCCAATTAAAAATCTCATAAAAAATCTGTGTATAATTTATTATTAAGATTTTCTTAATCGAGACTCGACATTTGACCTCGACTTACCTGATGGTAAGCAGGGGGAAGTCCGAGAGAGACGCAACTAAACGAAAATAGATACAATTAAAAAATGCTTGGCTGAATTCAATGCCGAGGTAGACTTTTCTATTTTCAAACCTGGCAACCCCACACGCACGTAACTCTGACACTCTAAAGGAGACATTAAAGTTTTAAAATAGTTCTATATTCTACACAGCAATTTAATACTGCCCGTCATCTGCAGACTCGGACGAGGACGAGATAAGGTTAAAAGAATATCGACGAGATAAGGTTCGAAAATATTGACAATTAAAATTCGGAAAAATTATATAGGACATAGTAGGATATTTTGCTGCATATAAATTTACACAAAAACAGAAGTTTTTCTGGGAAAAACTAATATCCAAATCGTGAAGATTAACGTCAGCCCAGAGAGACTATAAAGGACCAAAATGTGACCTCTTATTGAAGCCATTGAAGCAAACATAATGTGTTGTGCAAAAGAACCTAAAATAGATAGTTTTTTAACGACATACCCTCTCTCATCATCTATGCACATTTTCAAAACCACGCGCTAAAAAAACACGTTCTTCGGCTATAACGCCATTAATTTGTTCATACTTCAAGCGCTTTAACGTTTCCTTTACAGCCTCAGTGTTGCGTTCATAACCTCTACATGTGCAGAAGACAGATAGGAGCTAACAACTGATATGCAATATTTGATTATTTTAATCTGACATTTCGAAGGCTTTGCAGAAATCTTGGCGCATAAATATCTTATTTTACAAACGCGCAACACTGCAGAAAATACTATATCCTATAATAATTAAGTATCAAGTTTTATTTACATTTGCCCAGTCTACCGAACCGGGGTAGTATCACCACTTACAAGTGTACAAACCGTGAATTGACTTAGTCGTGTTCAAGATCAGTTTGTAAGTTTCCGGTTGCCACGGTTCCGGCATATTGGTGGCAACTGCTACTTGCAGGTATTTAACTAAAGTAGCAGTCGCCCCCATTATTGGTTAATGGGCACTCCACTCCAGGTTAACATCAGGCGGTGTGCTGTCATATTTCGTGCGCTAATAAAAAAAGGTAATTTCTAACAACTAGAACCACTTAGTTTTTTGTTCTTTTTCAGTATTTTTCTCTTTAGTCACATCATCTTTGTCCTCTTTTTTCTTAATGTGTAATGTGTGTTTTGCTTTCTTCAATTGCTTTTTCATTTTATCCTTCATTTTATTCTTTTTTGGTGTTGGTATTTCTTCAAAAGACTTCATTGAGGAGGTGTTCGAGTCACTATTTCTTTGTGCTGAAACGGTCATAATATTATTGATCAATCAATCGAATTGTCATGACTTTTGGCACGACGATAGGCATAGATAATTGAGTACCACTTGCCATGATCCTGACTAATTTAATTTAGTATATATATTTTTAAATTTGTCTCTGCTTATCCCAGTGGCAAAAAAACGTGAAAAATGATTTTTAATTTTTGAAATATTTCAATGCTACTGTAGTAAATTGGTCAGAATAACTTAAAATATTACAAGCTAGACTCAGAGGAAACGGGGGAAGCTAGGTGAAAAGAAGTATAGTCTAAAACAAAATAAAAATTGGGTCTCTAGTAAAAATAATGTGGTGGGCAAAATAAGGTTATAAACCTATGGTTTAGTGGTATGAAAAATGACATGAAAAGAATTAACATGGAATAAAATTATAACATACCTCTCTTGTTGGCTATAGAATCAGCTATAGCCATATCCTCCAAACGTTCACGTCGACGCTCAGCATCGAGTTGTTGAACAAGTATATCTCTTAGACGTACAGTTTCGACCAATCGGGCGACTAGTTGCTCTTCCCTTGCCTAAAAGGAAACATTTTTAGTTACTTATTCATAAACACAATTCCATTTCAAAATGAAAATTTAAACAATTGAACGTTGTTTAAAAAGCTATTAATATACAATAATATATCTTAATAAGATTTTGCAGCCATAGTTATCTTAAAAGTCAAATAAGCATTTTTTTTACTTTTTTGGCCGGAATAGTGACAGTGACTGAAGCAGCTGTAAACTAACTCGGTTTTCTCACTCGTCGTCACTCTGGACCTCCTCTTACTTATCATCAGGCGGGTCAATGTCAGATGTCGTGTCACAATAAAAAAATAGCATTTGAAAATTTTATAGCTCCAATCTATACGTTCTGTAGTTTAATTTTGTTAATTTATTAAGTAATTAGACTTAAAGGAAGCACTTTTACACGTCAAAATAATACAACAATATTAAACAAATTATTATGATACAACAAATAATTACAACTATAGAATTCATAAGCTAAATAAACTAAAGCTATAGAAGAGCTTAAGCTATACATTCTATACTTTTACGACCCCAGGTTACTTTTTTCTATATAGCGAGAGACTCCTGCAATAGTCCTAATAAAAAGCTATGCAGCCTAGTGTGTAGCGGTCAAATGCCTCCATTTTGGATTGAAATATTGACTCATTGAAAATAATGTTATATTAATTCATTTTCATTAAAAACAAAATGTCGTTTTCAAACTCATTTATTCTTTTGTTTTTTGATATAAATAACAAAAGATAATAATTTAATTATTCAAATAAATGTGATGTGAAATATTCAGTAAAATTTTGATTGATTAAATTACCTTATCAGAATCAATTCTATTAACTGCCGGTCTTGATTGTATGACTCTGATTTCATGTTCAATGTCTGCCTGCTCTTGTTCTAAACGTTGTTGGCGACGACTGTCAACATAAAATCAAACATGTATTTCGTTAATTTTATAAATATTTGTAAAACTACTTTTGTGGCAACTAAAAAGCACACCGCTGTACAGCAGCCAATATGCCTATCTACACTGTCCTATGGATTGTAATGACTGCGTTATAACAATGCCGGCATAGTGGTGGCGACAACTGTGAACTGAGTCTGTATTTCAGTCGTTGGCGCTTTTAGACCTCCCGATGCTTACCATCAGACAAATCGAAGTCAGATGTCAAGTGTTGATAATTTTTTATAACATCATCCGAATATTTAGTGATTCTCCCAATAGTTTCACAATAAAATAAAGAGTATACTGCAGTGATTTTTCTCATAAAGTCCAGTATTAGTAACAGTGTCGTCTTTAACCTATTGGTGGCCTTGGGCACATTAGAATAATGGGCTAATGGGGCTTTTGTTGAAATAGACAAAAAAGGTTATCGTTTGATGATCATGCAGGAACTAGGGGGCCCCTGTCGATCGCAGGGTACTGGGCACCGATCGGCACTGCCCAGTGGGAAATTCATTAGTAAAAGTTCTGAATATAACACGACTAAATACAAAACGTGTTGTTTTGTTATATTTAAGTTTTACATTTACAGATTGAAAAAAGTAGTGGAAATAAAATAAAAACTGACGGACTGACTCACGCGCTGTACAACCAACGCGCTTACAAGTGCATATTTTTTATTTATTTAGAAGAATTGCTGTATTCAATTCGGCGCGATTAAGTAGTGGAACCTCCGTGAAGCGAATCCATGAGAAATAGAATTTACTCCAATGTCGAGTGGAGCCCGACTTTGGAGTCAATGAATGTGAGGTAATTTAATATAACTTACATATACATAAGCTCAGTATGTTTTCTAAACAAGTCATTCTTTTCATTGACCAACTCGCATAATTGTATAACCAGATCTTCAACTTCTTCTTGTGGCGCAGAGCATGCCTCATCCCCTGTGTTTAAATAAATACACATTAAAAAAAAACTCCCAAAGTAGCTTCAATTAATTAATATTTGACACCAGTATGTAACGCGTAAAGTCCCGCGTTCGACTTTTTGTTTCAAGCTTTTATTTGTAATATTTAATAAGAAAATAAAATGATACTAATATTTAATCTCCAGGTCTGGTGTTATCCGGCTGATCCGGAGTCGTACCACCACTTACAACAGACCGTGTTTCGTGATCAGCTTGTAAGTTGCCAGTTATCTAACTAGGCCGGCATAGTAGATGTGACTGTTACTTATATTTATTGCACATGGACTCCAGCTTAAAACATCAAGAGGGTGCTGTCATATGTTGGACGAGACACAATAAAAAATAAATATAATTTTGGTCCGTAAAAAAGAATATACATAATAAGCAGCCTAATTATGAAACAAAAAAGACACAGACGGCTGTTAACATTACACTGCTTATATCTACTATTATCTACGATAAAGAAATCAATACTAAATATAGCAAAAAAAGCATGAAAGTAGAATTAATGCTGGAGAAATGCGATCATTAGGGAGTGCATGTGGGGTAACGATTGAGGATAGAATGAAGAATACAGTTGCGCGAGATAAATGTGGTTTAAAAGATGTAGTGAAAAAGATTAGTAAAGGTATGTCGCTCCATTGTCTTTGCCCATCTGGAGTTAAGGCGTGACCATTAACATTTACTGCATTAACAAAAAATACTGATCGGTCTAATCGTGCGATTTTATTGCATTTGTTTTTAAATATTGTCACGATATATGACCACACCCCGCCTGATGTTAAGCTGGAGTGCGTTCCTTAAGTGAAGATAAATATGCAAGATGCATAGACATGTCATCAGGAAAAGCATGAAGCAACCACATGCACTATATCCCTAGTTGAAAAGACATCATTCAATGACTATGTTTGTACTACTTTTGTAATGTCCAATGATGAAAACATATATAAATGGTAGTTTCGATACTTGTATTGATTAAACTAATAATAATTATGTTTTTAATTGCTGTGCAATCGAATTATTTGAAAATATAATTGAAGGATTTTGTATCGTTTCTTAATCACGAAGACACGCCATATGAACTATCATAATTATAGTTTTTTCAACTTGCACACCTAAACTATATATACAGTGTAATTGGACATATTTCAATTACATTGTAATCTTGGTGATGGATATATGTGAGCACGCAATGTGATCAAAAGTATCTATACATTCAAAGTGGTCATAAATATCTACACACCATTAGTTGTCATAATAATGTGAGCATTCAATGCGTCACAAATATCTACACAGTCAAATAGTCAAAAATATCTACACACTCACTTGTCAAAAATATGTCAACAGACAATTCAGTTAATTTGTTTTGAACTATTACATATTGTATGAGTGTGTAGATATTTTTGACTATTTGACTGTATAGATATTTGTGACGCATTGAATGCTCACATTAATATGACAACTAATGGTGTGTAGATATTTATGACCACTCTGAATGTATAGATACTTTTGATCAGATTGCGTGCTCACATATATCTGAGGCTGACTGTACATTAAACTGTTTTAAAATGTATATGGAACTGTTAATACAATTAAGCCCAAGTCCCCATACAAAATGAATGATGTCCTTTGTGTCGTGAGTAATGCTACTAGGGTTTAATAACTTGTTAGTGGCTATTCTATATTTCCCAATAAAATAGGGTACACAATTTTGCCATGGTTAATAAAGGAATATGGAATAACCCAATTTTTTTAAACACTTATTTCATTAAAAAGATCACCTTCACATTTATCTCTAATCATTTGCTCAATTAGTACTCCCTGCCTCTCGAGACCCAACTGCTGAGTTTCAAGTAAGTCGAGCTGAGACTGCAACTCTTGCGGTGACACCTGCGGTTTAACTTCACGACGTTCCGGTAAAGGTAAGCCAGGTGCAGGACCTTTGCGACGACCCCCACCTAAAGAACAACGAATCCATTATCAACTTCGTCTTTTTCAATTACTATTCAAAATTGCTTCAACAAATTTATAAAAAATATTTCTCGGTTGATAATAAATTCGTATTGAAAAATAGTTTTATAGAAAGCATAGAAACAATCAATGCGAGATCAAGATGCAAGTCAGCAGTTAAATAATAATAATTTTAGATTGTAATTATTCGCATATACAATATGATAAAGGCGATAAACAGCAAAACTAACAACTAAGGCCTACTGTCCACGTAAACCGAATACCGCAAATGTCAATTGCTTGCATCTTGCGTACAAACAAATAAAACTGAGCGGTAACGTCCTGTTTTCCAATCGTCATGCGGTTTGCGCGGCAACATTTCATTACTTAAGCGAAGTGTAAATACTACAAAATAACCGTTTTATTTATATTATTAAATAATACTTTTGCTTGTATAATAATAAATTACCGAAATACTCAAGAAAAAATATTAAAACATGTTATAATCATCTGCTAACTCTGGCAGCAACAAATAATAACAGTTTATATTTCTTTCTATGCATGGATGAAGCCAATACATTCTTTGTCATCTAAAACAGCGACTAAAACAGTATAGTCGTAGGTACTTCCCCCCGCTTATCAACACGCAAGAGAGGTTAGAGGTCGAGTTACAATTTAAAAAATCATTTGAAATTAGACATCCTTCGCAATCATTTTTGAGGTCAAAATTCCGAGCAATCCGTTGCGCTGAGCTTATCACCGCCTTTATCATAACCCTAGCTATTAACTCTGACTTGACAATTATAGTTTACTTTTCAAATGCACAGGAAATAGTCGAAAGAGTACGCATACAACATTAACAATACAAATTCTACATTCTACTACTTTGTATTTTATAAATAAGTTAAGTGCAATAGATAGGGAACATTCATATAGATTTTATTATATGTCCAAAATAAAACTATAATTTGAACTTACTTTCTGATAAAGACGAAAGCGTTGATTCTTTCTCTAGAGTGCTGCTTGCATCGTAACTCTCAGGAGGAGTTGGTGCTAGTTTCTTCTTTCGAGACCTTGGAGTTAGTTTGGCTTTCTAGTGGAAATATATGGATTATTAACCCTTAGATAGCTGGAGTATCGATAACATGTAACGGCAAAACTAGATAATGAAGACCCGTCTATAGTTGATTTACGAGTTTTTTAAAATGAGTATATTAGATGGATGCTGCTGCCAGAGGATGGGCAACAGCACGCTCTTAACGTGCGGTGTGTATACTGCAATCCCCAAGCCGCCTGCCAAGCATGGGGAATAACAAACCCCCCATTATGAACGACAAAATACCGGTGGATGCAACTATCATTTTGTCGTTAGGAATGGCATTCTAAGGTGGAGGTCTATGTTCAGCAGTGGACGTCTTCCGGCTTATGATGATTATATAATTATAGAATTTTCCAAGATTTCGCACGAATATTGATTAATGAATTAAACAATTTTTATGCATTTTACTATCGCGTTTATTTTTGGTTAATGATTTTACAATTTTAGATTGTTACGACGTTTCGAGAGCTTTGCAGCCACCGCACTGCGGTCACGGATAGACTGTTAAATCGCGATAAATAAACGCGATAGTAAGCCGCATAAAATTTAATTAATTTACGAAGTATATAATCATTTAATATAAATACATCCAAAAAAGTATACATAACTGTCCTAGTGTTATGTATGCGACTAGAAACCTAAGAAAATACTAGAAACAAGAGGTCTGATAAAAAAATATATTATTCAATTCTCACATTAGTCATGGCTGAGCTATAGGCCGGCATTCGATTGCTACTTGCAATTATTTACCGGTAGTAGCAATCGACTTCATTCTTGGACCGCAGAATGTAGTTATATAAATATAATATTATCTCACATCAGAATTAATTGTAGAATTAAATGAGCTAGTAGACGCTATACTAGTGACATCTTCCGTTGAACCCAGGTATTCAGAGATAGCAATTACTGGAGGTGGAGGAGGAGCTCTTGCCTTCTTCTTACGCGGTGTTGACTGAAGATTTGGTGTACTACTTGTTATTGGTGATTTTAGATACATTTGAGACCTGTAATTAAAACAGAGAATATACATATAACGGGCGATTTATTAGGGAAGGAAAATCATATGACATTTAGAAAATTAAATCGCTTTCTTTAAAATTAAATTTACATAAATTTTTAAAATATTTATAAAAAGGATTCCGTACGGGGCCCCCAACGTGCGTAAGAAAAATTATTAAAAAACATTTTTTTTTTGGGAGAAATCTACCCTTTCTAAGGGCCCCCAAACAATTTTTTTATACGGGCTCCCCAAAAAAAAGGCAGTTTCTGCTACTGCGGATTTCTTTATCTGTTTTTTTTTTTTGGGATGACCTATGCGACAACTAACAGGCAGGCAGCCTGTTACAACGCACAAACTTTTCAAGGTGTAATTCCGCCGGCGCCTGCAGACTGAACTACTGGTTTGTATGTGATTGATTCCGTGCAAGGCGACACTATTGCGACTATCAGCAATTAATAAGTCATAGATTATAAATATAATGTTTGGAAACAATATTAATGTAGCGCCTGCAGACTATTATCGCCTTGCACGGAATCAATCTCATACAAACTAGTAGTACAGTCTGCGGGAATCACACATAGTGGAAGTTTTTTGAGTGATGAAATTTTAAAAAAATACTACTATTCTTAAATTGAATGAAAAGATATTCCATTGAATTCCTTTTTTTCTTGAAAAGAGAATTATATCTGTAACTATTTGTTAAAGCTTAAGAGATTGAGCTAAGACAACATACCTATCTTCTTCATCAGATGATGGCTCCTCACCATCAGACCAAAACGGATTCGCAGAAATTAACCTTTTACTGAAAGTGAATAAATAATGTTGATATAAATATATATTTAATATTATTGTGATGACACATGTAATCTCGATAGTAAGCAGTAGACAATCGTCGTTTTTTTCTAGAACAATCAATAAGTGAAATGCTGTACCAGCCCATGTGTTCTTTCCATCCTTCAAGCGATGCGTAAAGAAGCACCTTTGGCCGGCATAGTGACGGCGACCGGGCTAGCCTTGAACTGACTCGGTTTTATCGGTCGTCAGCACTCCTGGACTTCTTTCTTGCTTACCACCAGGCGGGTCGAGATCAGATGTCGAGCCACTATAAAAAAAGGGATGTCCAGGAGTGCTGACGACCGATAAAACCGACTTAGTAAGCTGGTGCTTTTTCACGACTTGCCTTGAGAATCCGAGAGGATGGAGCACATGAGCTGATAAAGCATTCCACATGTCAATTGTTCGACAAACGCAAACTATATTTTACTTTATTGGGGACATATAACAGCACCCTGTATGATGTTAGGCTGGAGTGCAGTCCATGAATGAAGGCGACTTCTACTACAGTTAAATAATTGTAAGTAGCAGTTATATCTACTATGCCAGCCTAGTTAAAACCGGCAACTTACAAGCTCCCGGTCTGTATACTTGTAAGTGGTGGTACTACCCTGGATCGGCAGACTGGGCACCACTTATTAATAACGAGAGAAAAGTTCCACTTTTTTATTAACAAATATTTGTAAAATTTAATTCAAATAATAAATATTAGAAATAAAAGCTATAAAACAAATATTTGCTTTGACCGGGAATCGAACCTGGGACTCGAATAACAAACTGGTGTGCTAACTAATGCGCCACGGTGTCAGTTTCTCTCTAACGACTGTCAGTTTCTCTATAACGACTGTCAGTTTCTCTGTTGGTATTGATATTAATAGACAAGGATAATAAAAACATGATATTTACGTTTGCATGTCTTCTTTTGCATTTGTAACATCATCATCTTCTTCATCGCTACTTCCAAAAGGGTTTGTGCTTTCACGTTTAGGTGCTGGTGCGTCCTCCTACAAAGACAATTATAAGAATAAAAAAAACTTAAAATCTAACCAATATTTTTAAACATAAAGAATTCTATCATTTACTGCATCACATTTCAGAACGTAATAGTTTCAACGTAATCTTTCAAAGCATTTGAAAGGCATTGAACTATTACGTAGGTCATGATAGTGGATGTGGAGGAAGCGAGGGAGTTGTATTAGAATCGTAGCAAGTGGCGCTGTTGTCGAGATCTACACGCTAATCTACGACCCTGTTACGCCTCCATTTTCTAAGAGATAAAATATATTGTGCTGTCTTTTTCCGCTTTCGCCTGCCCATGTGTTCTTTCTATCCTATGACCTTGGATCCTTCAAGCGATGCGTGAAGAAGCACC
This sequence comes from Tinea trinotella, assembly GCA_905220615.1. Taxonomy (NCBI): domain Eukaryota; kingdom Metazoa; phylum Arthropoda; class Insecta; order Lepidoptera; family Tineidae; genus Tinea; species Tinea trinotella. Next base: position 6,479,688 of record HG992308.1, on the reverse strand, counting down.
TTTGGCTGGCATAGTGACGGCGACTGAGGCAGCCATGAACAAACTCGGTTTTCTCAGTCGTCGTTACTCTTGGACTTCCTCTTGCTTATCATCAGGCGGGATGAAGTCAAATGTCGTGTCACAATAAAAAAATATATATATTACCTCATCATCATCATCGGAAAAAGGATTCAAATCTTCAGGATACTCTTTAGACTTCAAAATTTCTTTTTTCTTGGACTTTTTTAATCTTGGTGGTATACTTATTTTTCGTCTTTCGTCTTTTTCTGGCACCTCCTCTACATTTTTGGTATCATCAAAATTTTTGTTTACATTTTCTGCTAATCTCAAATCATCTGTTATATTAGTTGTAATAACAATCGTATCTTTATTATCTATTTCTTGTTTTATTAAAACATTATCTATTTCTTGTTCTTTTAAAACATTATCTTTTTCTTCTAATAAATCACTAGATAATTGTGTTTGTAAAAACTGAAACTTATTTACGTTTGTCTTATATAAATCATCAGGTATCTCTTTATAAGTGCTATCAGTCTTTGGTTCATCAATATCCAAAGGTTTTGTGCTCTCTTCAATCTTATCACATGGTTCAGTTACATCTTTTAATTCTGTTTCATCTGATATGTTATTCTTAATGGAGTCAATATTGATATTGATATCATCTAAAGGTTTAGTCTCTAAAATCTCTTCTGTTTGTGGTCCTTCTAAAGGCTCATCTTTTAAAGATATCTTACTAAATTTTTCGTCAACACTTTCTTCGACATTATTCTTTTCAAATAAACTTATTTTTTCTGTAATAATAATTTAATTAATATAAACTGTTTATAAAATAATAAACTTAAAATAATATTATAAACTGTTTAAAATATAAACAGTAATTATAAAGTTAAATTGTCAATAAAATTTTACTTAAAAATAATGAAATGATATACAACAAACCTAAAACAGAGAGAGGCCTTGCTTTTGGTTTTCTAGTAAACATATCAACATCATCTCCTTTGTCAGTCACTTTTTCTGGTTCATCAGTTCTTTCTAAGTCACTAAATGCCAACATACCAATTTGGTCATTATTATTATTCAAATATTTCTTATTAGTTTCATTTTTACAAGTATCACAACATATTGTGGAGTCTTTGATATCTGGACAACTGCTCGGACTTAACTGTACTGAACATGTTGTACACCTAAAGCATCTTCGGTGATACAATTTGTGTGCTACAATAAGTCTTTGTGCTAAATAAACAGATTGGTTGCACACTGCACATTTGTCTAGGTCTGTCTTTACAAAATTTCTTGATACCTGGAAGTAGATATTTACTTATCAATATCTGAAAGTATTTCGTTTTACAGCAGAGCACCTTTATATAGAATGAATATTGAAAACAATAACAGTTCTTCTTAACTCAACCCTGATGCTTTTTAACTAATGAATCAAATATAGCCTAACTTTCCCTATATAATTTTTTAAATATATTTCTATACTAAGCAAGCCCCCTATACAGAGACCTGATATGGAAGTGGGGCCCTGGGCAACGGTGGAGCGGAATCCCCTAATTATTTTCCAAATAAAAGTTTTTTTTTCCATCAAGTATATATTTTAGTTTAACAGTCAGAGACCTTTAATTCAAGCATATTATTTTTGTTTAGCAATATTTAAATGAGTAAATCAAATGAAATATTTCACAACAAATTATGACAAAAGCAAATTATTTTAGAATTATAACACAAAGTATATTGATAAAACAGTGTCGTTAAACGTGCTTGTTGTCTTACAAAGTATTTGATAACAAATGAATTATAAGAATCATATGCATTGTTGAGTAATTTAATAAAAAATATTATGGCTGAGTGGAGATGAGTTCAGTCAACCAAATTAAACTTATATATTATTTGATTTCCTATTATACAATAATGAATAGGAAATAGGAAGTATCTTTTTTAATTGTTTATTGAAATGCAATGGTTTGTCCCACTATAGATAAAATAAAACTATAGTTAAAAAAACTAAAAAAAACATGCTTTAGACAATGTGAACTAAAAAGTAAACTACTTGATTGTAAACAAGAGGAGGTCCAAGAATACTGACGACTGAAAAAACTGAGTCAGTTCACGGTTCCTCCAATTGCCGTCACTATGCCAGCCCAATTTTTTTTTATTGAAATTTTTGTTTTGTCATTGGATTTTATTTTAATATGTGTACAAATTTTATTATTATTCAGACTTTCTAGATCTGGAAGTGGGTGAAAATTCCTTTAAAAGATTCCATTACATACATACAAGTCAAGCTAAAAAAAGTGTGTTAAAAATAGATAAAAGGAGGTTTTATGTTACTAAGATATTATTATTTAGGAAGAGGTTTTAAAAACAATTTAGTGACACCTATTATGTATCTTTTCACCATTCATGTTTATTCTGGTAACTATTAAAACCCAGTGTTGTGACACAATCTCAACTACGTCACAACATAAAGCAATTTGATGTCTTAGAATGGTATCAAATAAAAAAAATATATTGAAAATAGAAGGTTAAAATAATAATAATATTCAACATTGCATATTTTTTTTACAATTACGAACATTAATATAGATTGTTTTCATGTAGTTTTCTCTAAAGTTTTTAATAGGCAAAGTTGTCTACAAGTTAATAGAATTGAAATGAGTTCAATTGGCTATTGATAATTTAGGTGTTGAAACAAAATCAATATATGTGACCTTCATTTGGTTTATTTCAATTGTTTTCAATCTAGATTGTAACATTAAACTACAGTAACATCTGACTTCAACTGTTTTAGGCAAGAGGAATTCCAAGAGTACTAATAACAAAAGACAATCATAAATTCAATTCATGGTTGCCGTAGTCACCATCAAAGTAAATAATTAAATCATACTCACATTACTTATTGGTGTATGTGACGGAGAAACACTGACATCTTTAACATCACTTTCTGCATATTTTGGACTCACTGCAATAATTTTTTTAATAATAAAATTCAAAAGTATAGTAACAATTAACATACCTTTTAAAGAATAATATAATTTATTCAACCAAGTTTATTTTTTGGATGAATACAAATAGATAAATTATGATAGATTAAAACAAATATCTCAATGTTTTGTTATGTTAGGATACTCAATATTGAGATAAAAGAAAGGTCTCACCTGTATGACTGAGGCGCTGATAAAATTGAGATAAATATGTCAAGATAGATAATCTGTCAGGGACATCATTCTCGACCATGTCCTCTGGGTCTAAGAGAGCTGGTATACCAAGTTCTTTTTCAGCAATACTAAATGCTAATTGATTATTTTTATAAATATCATTAGGGTCAAGTGTTGAAAAATCTCTGAAATAAATACATATTAATGAATATTCTAATTAAATCTAACTCAAGCACCAAATTATTAATTAATAAATAATAATATAACCTGGCAAATTTTTACTTACATTAAATCAGGTCTAAAGTAATGGACAAGTGCACAAAATGCAATTCCATTTCTCCACGAAGTCGTCATATTTTCTATGTGAACATTAGGACAATCTTTTACCAAACGCTTGCACCAAAGCTCTAAAGCTTTAGTGCCCTTTCTTTCAGACATTCTGACTATTTATTATATTATTTTCAGACAAAATATTGATTATACATGACATTCACATGACTCACACAAGACACAAATATTATTTTTTAGCATTACTTCCACATGTTGAAACAGTTATTTTTAAGCGTTAAACCGAATATTTTAGAAAATAAGTCATTTATTCGCACAATACATTTTACAATTTAAATTGTCATAATTATTAACAAAATTGTTCTGTTGGCAGAAACTTTTTGACATGTAGCACCCCCCCAAGCCCCCCTCCGCCGATGACACGTTCGGGAAACGCAAATGATAGCATCATCAACCGTTCGAATTAAAGTGCACACATAAAAACCTGATATTAGAAAAAAACAGACGTATCATATATAGCCTTTATAATAAAATAAAACAAAAACATCTGATGATATGACTTCCACAAAAAAATACACCCTAAAACAAAAGTTATATAAAGCAGTTGTGATGATTTCGTGCTAACCGTGCTAGTTGCTGAACGCAAATCAAATTCCTTCTCCAAGTGTTGTAGTAAACATTCAAGAACACAATTTAATAATCAATTAAAAAAGCTGCTTCGGCGGGAAAATATTTTTGAAATAACAATGTAATGAAGTAAAGCAAGCGGCCTGCGGGGTTAGGTTGGGCAAGTTAAAACGATTATCGCCTCTCGTCGATGATTGTCAAAATAATAAGCTAGGCTAAATCCACCAAAATGAGACTATTGATGAAAACGATCGAACGTGTCGTCGCACAGACGATATTCGTCACAACGATTAATAATCTCGTTTTATTGGTTAAGCCTAGGTTTTATTATTTTGACAATCGCCGACAAGAGATGATAATCATTCATGGACCACACTTTGGCTTAACATCAAGCGGGATGCTGTCATATGTCGAGTCACAATAAAAAAATAAAAAAAACGTTTTAACTTGCCAACCTAACCCCGCTGCATGCTTCATGTTTTTTTTGTTAAGACCACATCTTACTGATGTAAGCACCGTAAGGTTCAAGAGCACCCATGACTGAAGAAAAACCTTTCATTATCTACCTCCATTATTCTCACTATACCAGCCAATATTTACGATCTTACTATTTACTTTTAATATATCAGAATCTATACTAATATTAAAAAGAGGAGCGGTTTGTATTTTTGTGTGTGTGTATATTTGTAATGAATTAACTCAAAAACTACTGTGCTGATTTTAAAAATTCTTTCATCATTGTAAGGCTACATTCACCCTAAGTGACATAGGCTATATTTATTGCTAGAAAAGATTAGGGATCCTCACTAAAACTTAAGTAACGTAACCCAAAGTGTAACAGAAGTGCTCTAGGACGTCTTTCATCGCACGCGCTGCGGAAACTATTGATGATAGAACAAAAGTATGTTCTACAATATTAAAGAACATATCAATATCTACTAAAAACTTCGCGATACCATATGTCCAACTATTATCGTTATGCCACAATGACCACTATTTACATTTTAAAAGTTGATAGAAATACCGACCAAAACTAGACCACACCATTCACACTTTTGTTTAAATCTTTATCAAAATAAATTATATTGTTTCAATTCATATAGATTACTTTTTGAATTGTTTTTACGAATTTAATGTCATCAAAAATTTAAAATTACCATAAATCATAATTTGCAATGCCGAATCCCTACGGATACATTCCAATTTTTTCAAGTCTAATTACATGTCTAAGTTCATCGTCAGTATTTATGTTTTAAATTTATTTATTTATCAGGCAAATCAAACTCTGATGTCGATTTACAACTTTGAAATTTTTTGCTCCGACTGGGAATCGAACCCAGGATTTTAAGGGACGGACTAATTCAATGGCCCACATGTGTCTTTGTTACACCTTCCTTATGTATGTATCACGAACGGAATAGATATCTTACAAACTACAATAGTATGTCCTGCGACTTTGAATCACATCGCAATCACAAAACTGTTGACAAAACTGGGCAACAAATATCTTCAGAGTGGCTGCTCTAACAAATAAAACAGACCAGTTTACCAATGTAATTCTTGTATTGCAGATAAGAATTTGTACATTTATCCAATAAGTAATAAACTAATACTTATTAAAACAATGTGTTTTATCATATGAAATTAAATCTCGGTAATTTAATAAACATGTAGATACTGCGTGTCCTTAATTTCCACAGTTCGTATTACAATGTGGTTATTCTGTGCTGTAATGGCGTTCATCCGGTGATTTTATTAAGTGTGTGCGTAATATGAGGGGAATTGATGGTCCAGGATAATTGGCATTATTTGTTATTCCTAACCCTTTATAACAAACGTTGCCTAACTTTTTTTACTTGTAGTACTTACTCATGTTTAGGCAGCATTGATTTTTCCGAATTTAGAAACTACTTTATAGTCAATTCTCTTCATTTATTACAATATTTAGAATATTATGAATGTACCATAATACTTTTATTGTGACAATAACCGAGACAATTTAATGACTTTTGTATTGTTGGACTTTAGTATTGTTCAGTATAACTGGAAAACTATAATCGTCACAACATGTAGGTAAGGTAACTTAATTATAGCGATTCATGCAAGCTATTTTATACATACCTATTATAGCTAGCATACTTAATTTACAAAATAATTTTAATATGTATGTTCTGGTACCTTCTTATATATGATGTTATTAGATTACTCGGGTACACTCACGGTCACATAAAAATCAATAGTTCTTGTAAGGTGGGGGGTGAAGTGAAGGTGAAATGCTGTAGCCTTGAAAATAGTTTTTGTGGTAAAATATTTAAAATTTGTCGAAATATTTAGATAATAACAATCCTTTGCTATCCTTGTGTGTGTTAGTTGATTGTTTGCAACTTACGTAGGCGACAAAACAATTTACTTATTGACGGGGTCGGCTTATTGAAGCCATATTATTGTAGTTTGAATAACCACTAGCGTTGGACGTAACGGATGAAACCAATTTAGAAATCAGTGCTCTTTGTGACAAAAATGAGGATAAAAAGTGGCTTTCTATTTGTTTTACTTGTAGTTTGTATTGTGAATCTTGAAGCCAAAAAACTATCAAAAAGTAGAAATTCTGGCAGAAGTTCAAATCGTAAATCATATTCTCAACCAGCACCTACATCGCAAACTGCACCAAAACCAACTTTGTTTGGATGGCAAGAAAAACCAGCACAAAGGTCACAGAGTACAGGTTCCAGACAAAATAAACCAAAGCAAACTCAGACACACTCTTATCCATCAAGTCAAACCGGATTATCTGGAAAACCAGCCACAAATCCACAAGGATGGCAAGAAAAACCAGCACAAAGTTATCCACAAAACAATGCAAGAAGTACCAATAATCATCCTCAACAAAGTTCTGGAAATTCCCAGTCTAATGTTAATCATGGATATCCATCATCAAACGGTATGTCAGGTTCTGGAACTGGAGCTAGTTACCCCTCGCAACAAGGTGGATTATCTGGAAATGCACAGAAACAGCCTCCGAGCTATCAAGAAAGTGTTCAAAAAAGTAATTCTTATCAACAAAATCATGGATATCCCAATAGTGCATCAAGTCCTAACCAGCAAAGCCATGCTTATCCTGCCAATCACGGAATGTCTGGTAACTCTGGAACCGGATATCCTGCCCAAGCTCCACCTCCACAATATTCTAGTAACTCCCATCAAGGTGGTTACGCTAATAACTATAATCGCGCTCCCCCACCTCCATACCCAGGAAACTATGGTCCGAGTTATGGCGCCCCAGGCGGTTATGGGGGTTTTGGCGGTCAAGGCGGATACGGAGGGCACAATGTTGGACCTCAAATGCCTGGCTACTTCGGCAATTATGGAAATAGTGGAAAAGGATTTGGAGGAATGAGAACCGGAAGTGCTCTAACTGGAGTTGGTATAGCTGGAGCTGGTGTCGGTACATTATTAACAGGATTAGCGTTGTGGAATATGGCTCGTTCTACAGGAAATCGTCACCATACCGTTATTTATGACAATCGTGGACAACCTGTAGCAGTGGCTCCTCCTGACAATTCAACTGGAGTTGATCCAATTTTAGGAGAATTAGTTAACTGCACACTTACTGTTAGTAGTATCAACGCGACAGAGGTCCTAGCGATACCCTGCGCGATTGCCACTTCATTTACACCGGATGCCGACGTTAAAGATACGAGCGATATAAACAATAATAATAGCACCACGACATGCACAGTGACCGTGGTCAACAAAGCGAGTCGTGAATTTACTACTACAATACCTTGTTCTATATTATTAAATTCGGCTGCAGAAAATAATGTCACAGAACCACCTGAAATGTTGTATGGTAATGGAACAAATGAATTTAATTATGGGAATAATACGAATCCAATAACAGCTTCTCCTGCAATTCCAGCAATACCGGCAGTTCCGGAGTTACAATTAGTTCAAACTAATCAAACCCTAGACAAAGCAGTTACCACAATAGACAATAGTCATTCTTCTCCGCCAGATAATTGTACCTCATTTGAACCAGGTGTAGTCAGGGATCCAATAAATCCATGCTTTGCAGTGACTGGTGATGTCACAGTTCAGCCTCTTCCAAAACAAGATGAAAGTTTACAATCTACATCTTCGTAATGTGTTTTATAAATCATTCCAGAACAAATTTAAAATAATTTAGATTGTATTGTCTCTAGTATTTAGTTATTATTAAAATTATATTTTATTTTGTATTTAATCGTGATTAACATAATTTTAGTGGTAACATATATTTAATTGATTATACAATTTAATATTTTCTTTCTTATTGTAAAATAAAATATTTTTATTGTCTTGTTTTGGTATTATTTCCTTTATTAAAATTTAACCTATCAATTGATAATTTGCAGACATCACTACGAAGGTTTGTTTCATATAATATAAATGTGTATATAATATAAAATGTACTCTGTGGTTTGTTTTGGTATTTAATTTGACATTTTGGTTATCGGCCGATCGGATGGAGGATATTATTGAGGCATTTTAACTTTTTGTATTATTTACTTTATTTATTTAATAAAGAGTTCTCTCTCTGATCTGCTATGTCGGATCCTACTATACAGACTTTCTGTTGCCACAGATCTGGAAGAAATGAAGCAATGGCAGTGAAAATTATGAGTGAATTCAATTCAGATTCTTATAATATAGTTTGTTTAGCCTCTTCTATAGTCGGAATTGTTGGTGCTATATATCAAGTACGTATTAATATTATTAATATTTTTTGCCATATTCCAATGTAAGTATAGTAATGAAAATTGCATAGAATATTTTTTTACTTGCGCACATTTGTTAACTGTAACCGGAGATCAAACCCGATGTCTGTCGTTGCATGTAGAATTAGTATGGCAATATGTCACGTGGATCCAAAAAAGAAGAACTGCACAATGAAAAGATATGATAGAGAACGATATTCGCATAGTTAACGATATAGGCAACCGTAAGATAAGACGTTATTTTCAGTCACCAGCGCTCTTGGACTTTCCCTTGCTTACTATTAAACAAGTCGAGGACAGATGTTGAGACTCAATTTAAAAAAAAACAGCCACTGTTGAAGTTGACCAATGTGCATGTGGAATAATTTTATTTTATCCAACATATGCTCATAACTAATTAGGCATATGTTGCTTATCTTGATTACTAATGTGTTACATTTAATAACATATTAAGGAGTGAAGACAAATAAGGAATCACATTGGAAAGTGCTAAGCTAATTACTAATTAAGTACATAGTCTGTAACAAAGTATAGTTGTAAGTCTACAGTAGAATATAACAAAAAATACAGTGAAGTTTTTTGTACTCAGCGAAAAAGAGAAATCCTGTATTTTTAACACTCTTTTATTAGCTTGACTTGTAAGTATCTAACTATGTAATGGAATCTTTCAAATCAGTTTTCACCCACTTGGGTCTGAGGTCTGAAAATTTGTATACATATTAAAAATTGATGACAATGCAATAATTTTATGTATTTCAGATGGTTTTGTGGCCAGCATAGTGACCACAAACCTCCTCTTGCTTACCATTTATTTGCTTTTTAGTTACATTGTCATTAGTTTTTTATAACTGTAGTTTTATTAAAATACCTGATCATTTGGTGACTCCACTATAATTATTATGCTTAAATGTACTATTTTCATACTACAGATACTTCCACATGCTGACAAAAATGACAATCACAGGTGGCACTCATTTTCCTCCATCCGAGGCAGACAGATAATTGTATGGTTAGCTGTAGCTGATTTCTTAGCATCTTTGGGTAATTTTTTTATTGGATATGACTACTTTATTATAATTTATATTTTATTTCTGGAACCACTGATTACACTTGCTGCAATCATTGGTTTGCCTTTGATGTATGTTTGTGAGAGGATTATTTATTTTAATACAAAAGTTGGTGACAATACATCAAAATTATCAATCTATATAACCCTTAAGACAAAACATGGTACTTAGGTTATGATAATAAAAAACCTATGTGGCCTGCTCTAATAGATCTTTGGGGGTTAATTCTCGATTCGAAAGTAATAGAATAGTCCAAGTTTTAAGGTTCTCTATGCTATGCCGTTTTTAACTTTTTTATTGTGGCACCTTGATGTTAAGCTGGAGTGCAGTACAAGAATGGTACTGCTACTACAGTCAAATAACTGTAAGTAGCAGTTGCATCCACTGTGCCAGCCTAGTTGGAACTAGCAATTTACAAGCTGATCTCGAAAGTTCATATTCTGTATACTTGTGGTACTACCCTGGATCTAGAGACTGGGCACCACTTTTTAAATCTCATCACTTTTCTGAGCTGTTCTGTATAATAATTTCAGGTGTATTGATAAGATCAATATCATGGCTTCAATATAAAAATATAATGCCAATAGCAAATGATGACATTAGTGTATCATTCTGTATAATAACTTCTGTAAGTATGTTTACTTTTCAATGCAATTTACAGTCTTTTATTTATTTAAATCCTTTATTGCACTAAAAAATACTGAAAAAAAGGGACATAGGCACGTTTAATGCTTATTAGGCATTCTCTAACAACTAACTTTTGGGATGATTAGAAATTATGTGCAGGGCAGGGTGCAAATTGACTACAAACTATAATTACATAAACTACATACAAGTATCACAATTATATATATATATACATATATGTAGGTAAAAATAAACATACACAATTATATTTTGTGCCAAATTATTTAATATGAAGTAGATGCTGTGAGCTCCTGTTTATTAGGAAACAAGTTGGTGACTACTTGTTTAAAGACATTGACAGACAGTGCACGTCTAATATCCAGCAGTAGCTTGTTCCACTGGCGGGTTGCAGACATAGTAATGGAATCTGAATATATCTGCTTGAGGAGTGGGAAGAAATTTTGAGCTAGATACTTTAATGCAATGATATTAAAGGAAAGTTAAGTTACCTCCTTTGAAATATTGATCCGCTATGACATATCTGGATTACCTGATGATAAACCATGAGGATGCAGAGGGTCCTGTCATGTACTCTCGGTAAGAGTCACAGCTTATAAACGCAGGGAACAGCTAGTGATTATATTAATTCTCAGATACTTTATAGACACCACAATTGGATTTAATGTCAAAGTATTTATTGATTATGCAAGAACAAAAGGAGTTTACCTAATGATTAATTGTTTTTTGACAGCATTACTTAGGGCAAGTTAAGGGGTGGGGAGGAGTTAAAGTTTGAAATAAACAGAAATTGATCTAAGTTAAACCAGTTTTATTTATTTTTCAGGCTTGGACTCAATACTTTTATACAGCCACATGGCTCTGGACTTTGTTTTACGCAATTGATACTTGGTTGACTTTACAAGGGCGTGATTCACATACGACCCTGTATCATTCGATTGCATGGGGCATTCCTGCTGCCACAACAAGTATAGGACTCTCTATACTGTATATACCAAATGCTATGTAAGTATACTAAGTCACGATCATTCCAACTTGATGGGATCATAAGTCATTCCGTTTACTGAGGATTCGTTTTACCACAGAGCTCTTGGACCTCCTCTTGGTTACCATCAGCCAAGTCTAGGTTGGTCCTGTAATTGGTCTATCAGTTATACCGAAACCTTAAACTCAGATATTGTATTGCCGTACCTCTGTTGGTAAATAAACCAGCAGACCTGGCAGATTAAGAATGGCAGTGGCACCCACTTTGCCAATCCAGGGTAGTACCACTACTTAGAAGTGTATGGACTGTAAAGTAACTTGCGTCAATCTGCTTGTAAGTTGCCAAGCTGTAAGTTACAAGCTGAAGTTGTAAGTTTAACTTCAGCTTGTCTCCTCCACTCAAGGTCCATACAGTCGTGGTACTGTCACATGTCGAGCTCAAAGATAAAACCTATTTAACCAGGTTTAATTGTGAATCTAAACCATTCAGAGACCAATTTAAACATAATCAAAATTATTTATTTAAAATTACTCCAGCCACCGTATTGAAGGAGTTCTGTCACACATACAGATAGGAAATATATATATACATAAATATAATTTTAGGTGCCATAACTTGGATTCATTAGCCGCAGCATTAGTAAAGATATTGCCAAATTATTTTGCTACATATGTACCTATAGCTGTGGTCATGGTTGTTAATCCTATTATGTATGTGAAGGCAGGAAAAGATGTTGAACTTGCTGTTGCTTTACCCTTGGCTCAGGTAAGAATCGTGTATGCATGCATATAGCTTATTTTCAATCTATATAGAGACGACAAATCGCGGACATTCTTAAAATAAGCAGAGGCCTGCATTGATCATGACCGTAGTCTGTATGAAGAGCACACAATCATTCTTATTTGTTATTATATCATCGTTAAATCTGGCTTGTTACTATAATTCATACAATTTAAACCAGCGACGCATTTAAGCAGACTTAGGGGAAAATTAGATAAATGTAAAAGTGGAAACATAAATTTGTAGGATTGTTTGCTGAAATTTTATTACTGGCAACACTGAAAGCTATGGATTCCCCTTAGTCAAAGAAGTAGTATTAAAAACAAACTCAGGGATGGTTATTTACGGTCATTTCTAAGAGTGGAATAAGCAAGGACCTACATTTATAAAATAAAAGGAAAAAATAATAATTTTGAAATACGAGTATAATCTATTTTATACGTAAAATGAGCCCCTACCACGTATGTAGCCTACGAGTCAATAAATAAAATTAAAATGTCATTATAAATGATTATAACCACAACAAAATATTATTAAACAGTTTTAATAATATTGTACACTAAAATTTTAAAAAAGCAGCAATTACTTGAAAAGAGAATTATGGATGTAAAGGAAGCAAGTAGAGTTGTATTAGGGTTGTAGAAAGTGTCTGTGCCTATCCCTGCAGGAAAGACAAATATAATTAGATTCTTACTGACCTTTTTAATTTTCAGTTTACAAGCAAAGAACGGCGTTTAGTAGATGCTATCAGGATTAAGTTTTTCTTGATAAATGCTGTATTCTATGTCTGCTGGTTACCTAATCTTATTAATGGTATTCTTATCTGGACTATGTGGTTTAATGTACCAGTAAAAGTTGTTATTACAATTTGGTATATTATGGTAAGTGGACTTTAGACAATTTTTCTAGCATCCATGGATTCTTGCGGTGCTGGACCTATCACATGGTAGGCTGGTTAGTGAAGGCTGCGTTCCAGACTAGTCGTTGTCCTGTCCTCATTGTCTTGTCTACTGAGAGATTATTTATCATTGTGACTATACATCTGACTGAGTTGCCTGCTAGTAAGCAAGAGGAGGTCCAATAGTGCCGACGACTGATAAAAAACCGACTTAGTTTACGGCTGCCTCAATCGCCATCATTACCAGAAGTGCGTTTTGTTCTGAAGGATCCGAATAGAACTTTACTGGAATTTCGTCTTCATGTTGTTTTTATTTACTTGTCTTTATTTTTCAGGCTCTAATGAATCCAATGCAAGCATTATTAAACGCATTTGTCTATCGTAAATGGAGATCTACTGGAAGTAAAAGGAACATGTCTTCTTTGCTCAAAAGGAATGGTATTGACAAGAGAGAAACGGAAGATTGTTTAGACGAACGCTCGCCACTATTAGGATTAGAGCCTCCGCGTCTACTTCTAACACCTGTGGCATCTACATCTAGTATTAATAATTATGCAACTATCTGATAAAAATGGTTGCGGAGACGTCCATTTATTTATGTTTTTTGGACTTCCGATCAGCTTAATGATATTTGATGGTTCCCACCCCCCTTACGTGTTAAAAAACGTATTTTTTATTATTGTGGTTCGACATGTGACAGACCTGACATCCTGCCTGATGTTAGGCTAGATGTCTACAGTTAAATATCTGCAATATTTTTTCTGTAATGTATGTCAAATAAGAATTTCCGGTCAATTTTATGCGCACGTAATTATTGGGCGCTCCTTTATATGAATTGAGTTATTAGCCAAAAAAATTGTGGCCGAAATAGTGAGGGTGATTGAGTCGGTTTGTTCACTCGGCTCTCTTCACCATGAGCGTACCTCTACCTAGGCAAGTAGAGGTCAGATGTCTTGTCACAATAAAATAAAATGTTATTTAAGGAATCTGGGCTCTTTGTAGTCCTACAATATTTTTGTACGTACAGAATAAAACGCTAGGATAAATATTTATTTAGCTAATAAACTCATAAATATCTACATATTTGTATTAGCCTAAGATTTTGATAGTATGGGGCCGTTTAAGTATTACGTAAGCAGATTTATTACAATTATTTACCCCCTCATCCCCTTTAAGTATTACGTAAGCAGATTTATTACAATTATTTACCCCCTCATCCCCTTTGTCAGCAAAAATGAGCAAAGCTCTTACCGATGCTTATGTATACCCCCCGCCCCCAAAAGTGCTTACGTAATACTTGAATAGCCCCTATGCTGGAATAAGCAGTTACTACAATGTCATAATTTATTGCCTTGTATTTTATAGTATTATAAAGTATTTTAAGTATTGTGAATGTGAAGGAAGCGAGGGAATTGTGTCAGGATCGTGGCAAGTGGCGCTCCATTGTCTCTGCCTATTCCTGTGGGAAAAAGGCGTGACAATTTGATTTTTTGATTGATGAAGTCTAAGGTTTTGATTCTAATTCTAGACTGGATTTTTGTATACAATGTATGTAGGCAAAATTGAGAATAACAAATGATATACTTTAGGCTAACTTTTAATATAGTTTAGGTTTTGTATCGCGTGTTACATTGAGATTGAGGTGTAACATTGTTCCTTAGAACATAAAATCAGTCCTTAAGAGTTTCGAAGGTCTAATGTTATATCAGTTAATAATAGTTCCTAATTAAGTGTGTAGCTATAAGAAAATAATAAATATTTTATAAATTCATATATTTTAATCTAAATTTGTTTATTATTTCCTTTCACATTTATTTATTTATATCTTTGTTATCTATCTGTATACAGGACAAAGTTGTTGCTAAAAATAGTTGTTTTTAGCAACAACTTACAATCCCTGTCAAAATATACATAAACTTATTTTAGCTCTTGCGTTTCGAAGAAATATATATCCATTGTATTGAAGATTAACATCCTGATGGTTATACTAAGGTTATAAAAATGCCAGTGTCATCCGCATCGTTGTAGAAGACCTTTTGGAATTACCCAATGGACATAGATAAACATAAACGAGCTCGCCACAAAAGGGTGCATGGGGTGAAATGGTCCTTTGAATCTCCTTTGTTAAAAAAAAGATGCATCAGGTAAACGACTTAACAAAAGGTCTTTACGAGTTAAGATCCAAGTAGAATATTCTAGATAATGGGAATATTCTTATAAATACGGCACGGCAGTCAGTTCACATTAATTGACTCCAAAGTCGAGCTTCACTCGACTTTGGAGTCAATTCTATTTCTCATGGATCACCTGCTTCGAGGGGGGTCCACCACTCAATCGCGCTGATTAATCCGAAAGGAATCAATTCTCACAAAAAAGGCAGTCAGTCCGATGAGGGCAACGGAAGCGAAAACAAGCGATACCTGCGATTGGAAGGAAAGGACTTCGGCTTGGACAATGAGAGTGACTGGGATACGACTTTGGCTTGGCAATTGGACTTCAGACATGCTTACAATTGGGATATTTTGATTGTGCAAATAAAGCGCTTCTTTAACTAATTGGCATTTCATTGTATCCAATAAGAACCTTATACCCACCCTGCAGGGAAACGTCACAATAATTTTTGTGAGCGAACAAACTAACATTTTACTGGCGTTCGTCCCACGGCGTTGCTCACGTACAACCATACATATTCTTGGTCAGGGTGTCAATTATATATTTTATGAACATCTCTGTCTAATGCACTTAATCGATCATGAGCGAATTCATACTCCGACTCGCACTGAATTTGACGAAAACTGTCGGCTAGCGAATGAGAACCAACGCCGACATTGGATGATTCGCCTGGCGCAGTCGCTCTGCGCCAAAACAAAATTATTTACCTAAAAAAATTGTTGTGTCTCTATCCGTACAAGGATAGTAGGAGACAATGGAGCTGCACAGCCATTTTTGCTTCCTTCACGTTGATATGGCTCTGTGGATATGGGCCCCGTTGACCCCTCCCTACCCTTTTGTAAATTCCTACAAAATTCCAAATTAAAAATGTACTAAAGTAGGGATTAAAGAACACACATTATGTTATCCACATGGTCTTAATTCTATATTATAATATATATTACATAGTTCAATTTATAAATATAATATTAACAACAATTATCACATATAGTATAATATACAGGAGAATTAATTATAAATCATCTGGTGGGGCCATCGTTAAATCGGTGACATCTTTAACTATCATATGTGCAATTTGCCATGCCATTTCCTCCTCTACTTTCGATGAGCTTGGCACTAATTTATTAACCATTTTCTTTAAAACAGACTTCCTCTTTTTATCCGGATCAGGTTCAAATTTTGACTCAAATCTACCCAAACTGTTTACTCTCCCAAGATTTAGACCATCCTGCCTCTTCCTTTGCCACAATGAATCTGCATTGTAAAGCTGGTTAGAGTCTATTGTCATGTCAGGTACAGAATAATTTCGTTTTCTCCTTTCAAAGTTGGTATCACCCATAGCTAACAGTGTATTTTGTGTGCTAATACTATATTCACTGCTACAATCAGAATTAGTTTTCTTATGATTTCGACTAAACTGATCGACAGAATTAATCATCTCAGAAAGATATTTATAATATACTTCTGATTCTAAAAAACTTTTGACGTAGTTTGACACAGTTTTGAAGACAATTTGATAGGGAAGATCGAAACAGTCATACAAAGGGCCTCCTTCCAGACATATATCTTCTTCAATTTTCAGCCGAACTGCTGTGGAGAACCCTATAGGACTAGTAGCTTGGAGAGAAAAGTATTTTTGATATAAAATTATTGCATCAGATTGAGCTTGGTCAGCATCAGGAGCCATGTCTCCAATTAGATTATCTCTAAAATACATAATTGCCATAAGGAATTCTAACAGCAAACTACAGGACTCTTGCTCCAAATATTCCGTGAAGAAAAATAATATTGAGTCATTGTATAGAATGTCATTTAATGTTAGAGAGCCATTGGTTAATACATCTAATTGTGCCTTTATATAAAGTGGACTTTTCTGGAAACCTTCAAAGTAAGTAGAGTTCATTTGGTTAAATACAATATCTAAAACAGGTTTAAAGCAATCTTCTTGTATATGGCCTTCTGGTTGACAGATGTTTGTTATAACTAGTTTTCTTACATTATCAGGAAGATCTAATTTATTAGGAGCTTCCAAAGCTACATATTTCTTAAATAAGTTTATAGCTTCCTCTGTTAAATTAATGGTGTTGTGATTTTTACAGTCAGAGCAATTAACATTACAATTGTGACAATCATGTGACGCTATTTTATCATAATCTTCATTTTCTAATTTACAACTATGCCTTCGGCTCACTTGTGTTTTTTCTTCATGGTTGTTTTGAACATCAAAACTTTTAGTTCTTTGAATCTTACAGTTCCCACTGGTTTTATTAATCACATTAGTACCTTTACACTTTAACTTGAAATTCTCCATTTCAAGCCAACATTTAATTGGGACAATGTTATTTATTGATTCCATATACTGAATAAAATATTTTACACTATTTTTATCCGAAATGATATCAAGTAAATTCATAGTTAATTGGGATTTCTTATTAAAATACTGGCTAAAATCTGAAAATAAAAATAGAAATAAAAATTATATTAGACAATTAATTACAATTATGATTTGTGGCAAGTGTCTAAATAGACGTTTAATGCCTAACAATACCAAATGAAATTAGCAAAATAACAATAATGTTTTAAGACAACACATACCTTCATTTTCGTCTATTGTTTCCAATGCATAATGAGTACGTACATTCTCGAGCCTTTCAGGTGGGCGCACTGGACAACCCGATTTGCCTTTAGCTAAAAAAAACAAGAATAGCTATTGTTTTAAACTGATAATACTAAAAAACTTCGATTACTACGTTACATTACTATTTACATGTAACTTACCAGCACTCTTCCAGAACTTTATCATTTTATTAACAGTTAAGCACCTTGTATTACATTTTGATTATATTCTGAACCAATTTACATGTAAAACATGATATATCTTTAAATATAAAATGTAAACAATAATAATGGAAAGAAGAAATCAGACTACGTCAGATAAACGTCAGCCTGTTTTGCGTTGTTGCCATACATAAAAATCTTTTAGGCCTAGTATTTTCTTAGCAAAGGCCTTGTTTTGCGAGAACATTGTTTTATTATAAAAATATTTTTGCGTAGTCTCAATTATTTTTCGAAATGTCGTACGTAAAATAATTTGTCGTAAAATAAATTTACGCCATTTCGAAAGCTTTGTAACTGAGACTGAGACTACTGGCCATAACGAGATTCGCCAAAATAATTATGTATATTTTACAATTGCATCCTTCAAGCGATGCGTGAAGAAGCATCTTAGCCCGGCATAGTGGCGGCGGCTGGGGCAGCTGGGAACTGACTCCTTTATTCCAGTCGTCGTCACTCTTGGACCTCCTCTTGCTAATCATCAGGCGGGTCGAGGTCATATGTCGTGTCACAATAAAAAAATAGTCAATTATTTTTTCATAACCGTGATTCGTCGAATTAGCAGTAAATTATGTAATAGACATCAATGTTAATTAATCAATCATTAAAATCGTCACCTCTTTTGCCCAGAGGCATAGGCGGACAATGGAGCGCCACTTGCCACGATCCTGACACAATTTTCTTGCTTTCCTCACATCCACAACTATTTTCATACAAGCTCAACGATTATGGGCACTAGGCAACCCAGCCTACTTGATGATGTTTCCGATTTTAACGCATCCATCAAAATTAGATTTATAAATTTCTTTTGTCAATCTTCTTACACTTATCCTTTCTATATGCCCAAACCATCCAAAAATTCCTTTGTTACTACATATTCTTTCATACCACATCTTTCTTTCATACGCACTGCGCTTGTACTCATTCTATCCGTAATCGTTACTTTACATACATTCCATATATATATATAATATTCCATATGCTATATTATGGAATATTATGTCAGCCATTAGTCGTCCACTGTTGGACATTGGCCTCCCCCAGCGATCTCCACATTGACCTTCTGGAAGCAACCTGTATGCAGCGGTTTCCTGTTAAGGTAGGTCGTCAGTCCATCTTGTGAGTGAACGTTCATAACCAATACCGATTAATTATTAATTTATTATATTTAAAATTTGAGAGAAAATAAAATTAGTATATTTTTACCATGGTAGTTAGTTATAAAAATCTATTTAAGTAGCTATTTATATTATAATATAGTAAAATCCTACAACCTTAGACTGTTTAAGTGAAGGCAGAAAAAAGCACCTTTGGCCGGCAGACAAAAAACACCCCTGAGTCAACCGTATACTGAATTGTTTTTTTTCAGTAGTCGGCGCTCTTTGATTTCACCTTGCTTACCATAAGGAAAGTCGAGGTGAGATGTCGAGTCTTAATAAAAAAAATGCAATCGTGTTATGCATAAGAACAAGTAGGTACAGTCCTTGCAGAAATATGTTTTTGTTTACATGTTGATAAGAAGAATATTACACCGGTGTAGTAAAATACTCGTATGTAAACATTAAAATAATTAATTAATTCTGACATAATTTTTCTACAAGTATGGTGGGTGTAACGCCCTACACACCAAGAAGTACTATAAGCATAAATCTATTGCGAAGTTTTTCTTGGTTTTATTACACTGTATCTCTCTTCTCTTTATTACCTCAATGCTGAGAATCAGGATTGATCCTTAAGGCTATCTCTGTCAAGATTATTCATCGACCACAGTTGCTAGTCTAATGTAAAGCAAGGAACATTGGCATTGGAACTTGGTCCTTTAAAAAAATAGTTCTCGAAATCTGACTTTGACCTCCAGGAGGAAGTCCAAGAGCATCGACTACTGAAAAAAAAACCGACTCAAGTTACGACTGCCGCATGTTTGTCGCACTCTCTAAGCGCAATATGTTCAAAATATTTCAGTACCCGGCGTACTGTAGGTGGTTTTCTAGGCCCAGTTATGACTAAATCGAGATATTGGACGTGTAGTCCAGGGAATCTTCAGAAAGCGGCGGGGCCAACACTTGTGGTGTTCGACCAAGCGATTCTTTATCTGACAGTGGCTTTCATGGTCTATGTTTCTGCGCTTCACATTAAGACTGCTAGCACCAACCTAATCAAGATAACTTAAAATGTGTCTAATCAAAGCGGTTTGATTAAATGTTAGCGGTATAAACAAAGGTTTTTTACCCGATAGAAGAGCCGCTCTTCAGTTTGACGTTAGGTTTAACGGTTCAATGAGCAAATTGTCCACGGTCCTTACGCAATACGAGGACGCAGTGCACTAGTAGAGGCTATCGACCTTCTCTCTGATACTTGAAAGAACTGTTATGTTGTTGGAAATAACTTTGTGTCGACCTGCGCAGGGCATCAAGTTTGCCAGTCGCACCTGCTAACTGCTAGTGGGAAGCAGTCGCAATCTTGCGCATCTTTGCAAAATAACTTCTCACGATCGCTTATTTGATTCTTATTTTCACTGAAAATGTTTTTGCATGTGTTAATAAGTATCGCGCTCTTTTCGACGATCGCAATCAGTTATGCAGCTACTATAAATCAAAGACAGACCGGTGAAACTAATATTCATGTAAATGTGAGAGATTTTAAAATTGTGGCGTTATTGAAGAATAGTAAGGAAGAATATATGGTAAGATATGTAGTTGTTTTTGAATTTATTGTTTTCACAACAAGCCTAATGTTTATAAACCAGTAGGCGGCGAGCGGCAGTATTTGAAACTTAAACAATATTATACTATTCGCCCATAATATTTGGTTTCTATTCTGGATTTTGTGATCTATACAAAGCTATTACAATTTATAGTCATTAATTTATACATTGTATATTATTAAAGTAAATAAGTATAGGAAACGTGAGACCGGCAGCAGTATAGAAATACAATTTGATACTATTTTAATTCCAAATTGGATCTCGATTTGTTCTGCAGTAGCGTAAACTCCATGAAATCTAGACTGGTTTTCTAATTTATTACCTTGAAGATAAATAAAACTAAGACTTAAATTAATGCTAAATTTAATTTATGACCACTAATTGTGAATTGTAATTAGCTTATGGATGTTTAGTACTTTTGTTATTTAACTGAATAAAATAAAATTCAATCAAATTGTCACGCCTTTTCCCACAGGGACAATGGAGTGCCACCTGCCACGATCCTGGCACAACACTCTCCCTTCGCTAATTTTCTTCATTCAAGCGCTACGCTTATGGGCAACCTAGCTGCACAAACTATTCTGAATAAAATATAATAAATTAATTACAGGACTATGACTACGCGTACGACTACTCTGAAATGACAATTAAACCTCAACCAAACGGTAACGCATCCACTTCCTCGAACATTAAACCAGATTATAATTCTACTGAAATGTCTACACAATCTATTACTGAATCGAATTCATTAGAGACGACATCAATTATAGCTTTACAAAATGATACAACTTTGTCAATTACTGAAGCCCCCTTGGCTACCACTATCGCTCCTTTGTCATCATCAACGTCGATTATTCTCGAAGATACCAGTTCAACATCACGTCCTGCTAATGGAACAGTATGCAGGAAGGGTTTTGCAGTAAATAAGAAGGGAGAATGTGAATTAAAACTTCAGAATAGTAGTACAAACGCGTAAGTAAATATAGGTTTTTATTATACCTACAACCTAATAATGATAGAACAATATATTTTCTTCTAAGCTTTTTCTCATTGTGACTTGTCATGATGACATGGATGGATGGGATTCAAATAAATCGACTATACTAAAGATTTTATTCATCTCTTCGCGGCAAAATTAAATTTATAGGCATTAGGACTCTATTGTACTTGATTAAAAAAACTACAATTTCTAAAGATTTACTTATAAAATCTTTGGAAAACTTGCGTGTATCGATGCATTTTTTTTTTAAATTGAGACTGGAATCTTACCTCGACTCGCCTAATGAGGAAATCCAAGAGCGCCGACGACTAAAATAACATTTTGGGTTTAAGTCACTGTGCCGGCTTTATAGAATAGAAAAAAGTCAACTTACAAGCACTGATCTGCTTATGACTTACAGGTAATTAAGTATAAGCGTTCTTGAATACGCCCACGTCCAATCTCCTAATAGATGGATGGTCCTGGATATCCTAAATAGATGGTCACCCGAAGATTCAAAAATAACTATCCTGTGGCATGTTGTATTAATAATATGCCTAGATCATTAATTCCCGGCCATAGTTTAGCATAATGCCCCTTGGTATAATGTTAGGACATCCAGCTAAGACTGGTTAAACTTGCAATCATTGCATACCTATTCTATTAAAAATCTGGTTTCTATCCTACCTAGGTAGTTTATTAATATCTCGTGTAGCAGGGTTCTGTGATTCTTTCGCTAATATCTTTTTATACTTAAGTTTTTTAAAAATTGTAACTCGCCTGAATAGAGCTAGAAATATTAAACGTCTGCTAGCTATTTCAGTTAAATATTTGCGAGTAGCAACGAGTAACTAACACGAAACGCGACTAAGTTGCTGCACTTCAAAGTGTCGACAGACTGGGCTTTTGAAAAACTGATATAAAGTATTTTTTTTAAATTATTGTGACGACATATCACAGCACCCCGCTTTATGTTAAACTGGAGTACGGTCCATGAATGGACACAACTGCTACTTTCAGTTAAATAACTGTAACTAGCAGTCACTTCCACTATGCCGGCCTAGTTGGAACCGGAAACTTACAAGCTAATCCCGAAACGCGAACAAGTCACTTTACGGTCCGTATACTTGTAAATGGTGGTACTACCCCGGATTGGCAGACTGGGCACCACTGCTTACCACTCTTTGACAACCAGACCCGAAGCAAATATCTGCCTCTTTTATTTTTTTAATTTCTTTTTACAAATATTTATATCAGTATTAAGTGTCAAAATATCCTCAAACACATTTCCATTTTCAGTTTGTTTTTTCAAGTATTTATTAAAGTATAACAGTAATTATTAAATCTGAACTTTATACTTAGGTATCTGTGGCATGACATAATGGGCCCTTCTCCTTTTCACTTCCTGTGGGACTACCACTAACTTTATGAAAGTAATATTATTTAAAACAAGCTTACTTTATGAAAAAGTGGTAGGTGATTTCATGGTAAGATTATAATAATATTGCTCTAAGAGATGGTGGTACACCCTCCAACGTCCATTATATATTAATAATTTGCAAGGCATAGTCCTCAAATACGAAATTGCAAAAGAATATGTCTTCAAATAAGTCTCTCAATAATAAATTCTTTTCTTTACTTTCAGATTACTGAAGTTAGTAAAGCTCTCGCAAAAATTGAAGTTAAGGCGTGAGAATTAAAGCAAGCCTCCTTTCTTATTTAGACAGTAAGGTTATTTTAAAAATGTATTAAACTTGATTTTTTAATATATGGTTTACAATATTTTTAAGTATGAAAAAAATATATTTCTAAATATAATTATATTTATAAGTAGTTTTTAAATGTACTTAAGTATTAAAAGCCAAATTTGTTCCTAAAATCATGACAATTATTTTTAAGTTTATAATTAAAAAGAAAAATGTAAAATGGCTGCCATATCTTGAGCAAATATTGTAATGAAATAAAAAACATTAATATTATTTTGTAAATAGTTTAATTTGTGCTACCTATAGCAATACTTAGCTAGTGACAATAAAGGAAATATTAAAGACCCATAATGGGACAGTATATCTTATCAATAAAAATGATTATGAGTTTTACAAGTTTTAATTTGTACTTTCTACACAGCAAGTGAGACATTAAAATTATTTTCACAATATATCATAGATACAACACACAGTCACAAGACATTAACAAAGCGATAACATTATAATTCGATCTATAATTTACATAAACAGAGAAGTATTGGAATGAATGTGCCGATTGCTACAAGCACAGGCAACAGTATTGAGCTATCGTCTACGGTGTAAGGGTCTGGTTGCTTAGGTCCACTTGCAAACATATTAGAGCTTACTACCTCCTCTATTTCATCTTTGGTTTCTTCAATTTCACCATCAGGCCATACTAATGGTGGTAGCTGTGGAACTTCATCTATTGACCCCCTCATTACGTACAATGCATTCACTTTAGGGTTGTCCCGATAACCCTTGATGAATTCTACTTTAATCATGCCACCTCTAATATCCGATTCCTCCTCATTATAGAAAAGCCTTCCATGTCTTATTGAAAATGGCACATACTCATTATGAGCTACTCCTCTTCCAACCTTGTCAAATATATCTAAGTCAGCCACTATTGTATGATCGCTATTTAATACCACATCGAACACTTTCATGTTTGGAGTGTTGAAATAGACTTCACAAAACTTCAACACCAATACATAGTCACCATCTTTGACTGCAGGGATATCATAACCAAAAGTACTATGATGATAACGTTCAGTCTGATACAGTATTTCATCTTTAGGATTCACTCGACCGATCATCACTAACTGTCTACCAAAATCTGATGCTGTTCCAACTTTTTCCAATGGATCCTTTTCATAATGAACACCATAAACGTCAGTGTGGGCTGAACCACCGGCGTTAACAGCGAATATTATTTCCCCCAAGCCAGTTACACCTTGGACATAAATTGCAATAACAGCACATAATATTAATAACATCGATTGGTAATACATTTTTGGTGACGAAAGCATATAGGTCAAAACATTAAAATATGACTTAAAACTAATTACACTTGTGTTCAATTAGTTCTTATTCCTTTAAAATTTAATCGATGTTGTATAATTAATAAAATAATTATGTGTATATATACAAATTACTTTCCACCGGTAAACGATTCATGATCACGGTTCGCGCACGGTAAAGCTGAAAAAGACTTTTCTGGTCTATGCACGTCAATATATTATTTTGTTAAATTCAAATAAAGGCAAAGGAATCGAAGCCTATTCAGCATAGTCTTTTGTAAAATATTTGTGTATTGTCTTTAGTAGATGAATGATGAAAATGAAACATTATATAGTGTTTTATACAATACATGAATATGAGAATAATTTTTAGCAGAACGTGGGAGAAACTTTACATAAAATTCCGCGGAGTCTTCTTGCGTATACGAAATAGCATAATTACAGTACTCTAAAAGATTTGGTTACACTTAAATACACTCTTTGAACTTAATTATAAATAAATTTACTATTTATACATAAAAACATTCAGGAAAACTCAAGTTTTATAAATTATTTCAAATAACACAATCTTCAGCCGCCAAACGGTCCTAATGAAGACTAAAACAGGCAAAGAAAACGTGCCCATAGAGCCTTTTCTTGAATTAAACATTACATTAGACGGTAGTAGCATGACGCTCGGTATATGTTTCGGACCGTTCACACTATTTTCACTTATGGCATTAAAAAGGAGTTAAAAGGGGATAAATATACAATTATACGTTCGTAATAATACTATAATTATAGTTATGATGATTTATTTCTGATGATGTAACATGTCGACGATAAACCGATTAAACCTATCGGTATCGATATCGATAAACCTTTGGAATTAACAGTCTGATTTAAATTGTTTTTTTAATTAGGTCATTTATTATTGAGGTAGGTTATAGACTATATACTTTCTGGAAACTGAGGTAAACAAAACTATGATAGATAGAATAATGGTGATCTTGTTTCTCGCTGTGCCTTTTTAACACGCTTTTATTATCGAACTTTGATTTATTTATTTTAGTTAAAATCGATTAAAATATGAAGCTTACCAATTAGAAGCTTATCAAAAAGACAAAACCGGATTTTACACTATTTGTGAAAATGTATAATGAACAGCCAAATAATGTCCTAAAAGTCACGGATGGCTGGTCATAATGCGGTACTTGTTCCTACATTAACATAAAGGAGTAAATTTTGGGTGTGGCAGAAGAAGTATGAGAGTAGAATTTACACAATAGACAAGTGGAATGCTTTGCCAGCCCATGTGTTCTCTCCATCCTATAACCTTGGATCCTTCAAACATCACTTGTGAAGTGAAGAAGCACTTTTGTCCGGCATAGTGACGACGACTGAGACAGCCAAAAGCTTACTTAGTTTTTTTCAGTCGTCGTCACTCTTGGACCTCCTCTTGTTGCAAGTCGGGGCGAGGTCATATTATGTCGTGTCACAATAAAAAAAACTTGTGAATGTGAGGGAAGCGAGGGAGTTGTGCCAGGATCGCGATCCACGATCGATCGTGGCAAGTAGCGCTCCATTGTCTCTGCCTATCCCTGTGCGAAAAATATTATTATCTATGCATAATAATCAATCAATCAAGATTATTATCTTATTTTGTAGGTAAAAGCAGGCAGGTACATTACAAGTTACAATTATTTTATCAATATGTATAAATAATTTTTTGTATAATGGTAAGTTTATTTAAAAAAAAACTTTCTACATATATGTAAATACATGTATAATTGTATATAGAAGAGGATCTGTACATTACAGAATTTCTCTAGTGACTCATTTAAGATTATGATCAGGTAAATTACTTTTAGGCATGGTTATGTAAAGCAACATTCACGGTGCTGTAAATAATAGTACAGAGTAATTTACTTTGTGTATTCCTAATTAGTTTATTTTATCATATATAATATAGGTGTGTTTGTAATAGTTACTTACCTGTATTATTAAACAAATAACACTTTGGATTAATCAAAAACTAAATTGCTTTTACTGATATTAAAAATTAAATATTTTGAACAAATTCTCGAGTGCCTCAATTATTCTGTATATGACACAAAGTTAATGGGAGCTCTGTGGTTATGTACAACAAGGGTTAATGAGATTCACGAGGGAATTATTAAGTTAGCCCTTCGTCACTCTAAAACCGGGCATGTTGCATAACAAAACCTTTATGGCTCTTTGGTGCTTTTCTGGACGAATTTCAGATATTTAATCACTACAGTTAATTAATAATGTGAACCTACTACCTACCTAATGAATTCAAATCTCTTTCATGAAAGAATCACAACCCGCGTTCTCTATGGAGTAATAGTTCTTTAGTACATTTTGTAGTCTGTGGTAAGGAGCGATCGGCGTACGTAGTTAGTCAGCTTTATGACGTGACGGGCGGCATCCTGGATACGTACGTTACGTATGTATCCTACTATTGGTTGACGCAGTGCCGGATTTAAGTATAGGCAACATAGGCAGTTGCCAGGCTCGATTTTTTTTTCTTTGAGCGGGAAAAGTTAGCATTTAAAAATTTACAACAAACGATTTGAGGGCCTCCACCACATGCTCTGGGCCGCCGAAGTCTAAATCCGGCGCTGGGTTGACGTCATATTTATCTAAGAAAGGGTCAATTCTCAAAATTAGGTGAACATATTTATGAAATATGTAGTTATAAATTGATACAAGGTTTATTAAAGAGTAATGTGTGGTGGGCGAGCTCTCGATGTTGATCCTAAGTAGAAACTGAATACACATTTTTTACATATTATAAAAGAAAAGTTTTATTTTAAATAAAAAAAGTCTTGGATACCTTTTAAAGTAAACTTATTTAATAATGTTATTAATAAATGAAAGGTTACGGATAGGCGACGGATCAAAGAAAATGAAGAAAATTGAGTGGAAAATTAATATAAACGAGATAATGAATAGAAAGCTTTTCGTGAAATACTCGTTTATAATAGATAAGTAGAGTGATGAAAGAGACAGTAAAAATTCTAACGTTCATACGAGTACATACTCCAGCGGCACGAAGTTTGACTGTTCATGAAGTTTCGTATTATTTAATAATTACGTTTGAAGAAGCAAATTGTGGATGTGAGGGAAGCGGGGGAGTTGTGTCATAAACGTGGCAAGTGGCGCTCCACTGTCTCTGCCTATGACAATCTTTAATTGATTGAAGGAGAAAATTTATATTCTTTATTTCGCTATAAAGATGAACAATTGCTTCTTCAAACGTAAATATTAATTTATACGAAACTTCAAGAAACGTTAAAACAGCTATTAAAGAGTGTCGCTGGTATAGTATATTTTAAATAAAATAAAAATTCACTCAAACTTTCCAAACTTATACTGAATTTAGACCAAATTTAGAGCTGCTGCAAAAAACACATGAATTTGTCATTGATGTCGGTACATCTATGTCTAATTCACGTATCAAATTCACAAGCTCATCCAAAAAACCAAGGTAACCACATCTTGTTTTTTTGGATTAGCTTAAAAGTTGCTAGATTTTAGCAAACGTAATTACAGTGTTCTTTGGAAATAGTTCTGTCAATTTAATGCTTTATAAGTCCATGACTTTGGCATGTTAGCCTATGCCCTATACCCATGGATTCTTCATGCGTGAAAAGCACTTTCGTGACGCATAGTCATGGCGACTGGGGCAGCCATGACTATGAGTTAGTCATTTCAGTCGTCAGTCATTTTAAACTGTTGTACATATAACTTAAATGAATTTTACTGGAAATAAATTATAATTATCACAGACTGTTTATAACGTTTGTTTGCTAACTTTAATTCAACTGAACTTCTAACGTATTTATTTGACTTTATGATTATGTGTCTTGTGAAATAGTACAATTAATATTGTTGTGGGTTGCGATAATTGATCAAACGAACAATGACTGCTTTGAAAAATTATAATAATTAAATAGTTTGTGTTTCAATTATTATAGCAAACTAACTATAATAGTTGCCTTTTAAAACCACCACCATTTATTATATAAATTGTTAATTATAATTAATTCACGTTCAAAATGAAAATAACATTTCATAGCAAACAGTATCGAAACAATAAATCCAACTTCGTAGATAATTATTAAACTCTCTAAAGAAAGTTTTGTAACATGCAAATAGAAACTGTTCGAAACAACTGAACGAAATTGCTTGATAGTAAAAACAAATCACATTTTTTATTATGCTGTCGAGTTTCGTGCTATAATAGATATACTCTGTATTAAGTCAATAAAAGATAGTTCTAAAAGATAGGGGATTCGTTTATAGTGACTGTAAACATGCTGTTATTTTTTAAATTTTTAAAATTTTCCAATTGAGGTAAGAAAAAACCCATTTAAATTTTAGAAAAATATTTAGATAATATATCGACTTTGGCATTAGTACACAAAAGTTCTGCCTCATAGTCTAGTATGATTAGCAGATTGAAAGTAAAATTAATAATTTATGAAAGCAAGTTATACTAATAATAAAATAATAATATTATCTACGGAATATAAAAGAATTTCTTATACCAGAGCTTTGAATTATTTAGAGAACTAGCTGTGCCCGCGGTTTCATCCGCGTAAAGTTTGATTTATAACACAGTCATAAAAAAGGAGGAGGTTTTCAATTCGACTTTTTTGTATTTATAACTCGATAACTCACATAAAAATGACAGACGAAAATAAAAATAAATATATATTCCAAACAGTTAAAACTATAGTCAATTGGAAACTATAGTAAAATATATTTTATTTTAATTAAAAGAAACCGTGTTACTTCTAGTACCTCCAAAAATAAAAAAACGTAACAAACAAACTCACATTCACATTTATAACAATAGTAGCATATGCATATTTTTTTTTTTTTTTTTTTTATTGTGACACGACATTTGACATCGACTTGCCTGATGATAAGCAAGAGGAGATCCAAAAGTGCCGACGACTGAAACAACCGAGTTAGTACGCGGCTGTCTCACCCGCCGTCACTATGCCGGCCAAAGGTGCTTCTTCACGCATCGCTTGAAGGATCCAAGGTTATAGGAGGGAGAGAACACATGGGCTGGCAAAGCATTCCACTTGTCGATTGTTCTACAAAGAAAAGATGCACCAAACTTTTTAGTTCGACTACCGATTCTGTCGACAAAATGTGAATGCTTCCCCCGACCAGTGCGGGTGTTACGGGTGTGAAAAGAAGAGATAGGAACAAGGTTAAAGAGCTCCTCGGAACATTCCCCGTGGTATAGGCGATAGAGGACGCAAAGAGCCGCCATGTCTCTGCGTAATTGCAGAGGCTCCAGAGTTCGCGTAACCTCTACATCTCCTATGATCCGGACAGCTCGGCGCTGCAATGAATCCAGGGCATTGAGAAGATACTTGGCAGAGCCGTCCCAAAGATGCGAACAGTACTCCGCGCAAGAGCGAATTTGAGCCTTGTATAAAAGCAGGCGAAGCTCTGGCGCGAAGAACCGCCGCACCTTGTTCAGGATGCCAAGTTTGCGGGAGGTGGTCTTAATAGCCCGCTCAATGTGATCCCTGTGATTCAGGTCGCTGCGAAGGGACATCCCTAAGATATCCAGTCTGTCCGAAGTACCAAGGGAAATGTTGCGAAGAGAAGGAAGGGGGATAAACGGGGATTTTTTCGTCGAGAACGCGCATACCTGAGTCTTGTCTGCGTTGAACTGAACCAGGTTCTCGTCGCCCCAATGGGTAATACAATCAAGAACCCGATTCAGCCCCGCTACAACAGACTCTCTCATATCGGCTATCTCCTGTTTTCCGGCTGCGGGGCGGGCAGTGTAGCGTCCATGCACCGTGCTGTCGTCTGCATAGCAATGAATGTTGGATCCAAGGTCCAACATGTCATTGATATGCAGTAGGAACAAGGTCGGCGACAGCACAGAGCCCTGAGGAACGCCAGCATTCACCGACACCCTACGTGACGCGCTGCCATCCACAACAACGCGTATGGAGCGGCCACGCAGGAAGTCGGCTATCCAGCCACGCAGACGGTCAGGTAAACCGTATGCCTCGAGCTTGGAAAGAAGGGCCATGTGCCAGACCCTGTCAAACGCTTTGGAGATGTCCAAGCCGATGGCAAGGGCCTCTCCGTTACCGTCCAACGCTTCACCCCAGACGTGCGTGGTATACGCCAGAAGGTCACCAGTTGACCGTTTCGGCCTAAAGCCATATTGACGGTCATTGATCAGCTGATGACCCTCCAGGTAGGCCATGAGGCGGCTATTAATTATCCGCTCCATGACCTTGCACAACACTGAGGTTACAGCTATCGGACGGTAGTTTGCAGGGTCCGAACGGTCACCTTTCTTCGGGACCGGTTGCACATTGGCCCCCTTCCAAGCCCGAGGCACACAGCCCGACGAGTATGAGAGTCGGTACAGCCTCGTCAAGACGGGAGTCAATTCCGCTGCACACATTTTAAGCACAAGCGCTGGGATACCATCAGGCCCACTGGACTTCCGGATATCGAGCAATCGTAGCTCCATGCGGACATCGCGTTGTCTGATACGGATATCAGGCATCGTATGCCCGCATGGACGCAAGGTGGGTGGCCTTGCACCACGATCGTCGATCCGTGAATTAACGGCAAAGAGCTCAGCCAAGAGATCAGCCTTCGCTTTTGCCGTATGCGCCAGTGAGCCATCAGGCTGTCTCAGCGGTGGCAGTAAGGAACGACAGAAATTAGATTCCACAGTTTTGGCGAGACTCCAAAAGCTGCGACTACCCGTTGGGTGCGCTAATAGACTCTCGCCAATCCTGGAAACGCGCTGTGCCTCCGCTCTTCTAAAGACTTTCTTACAAGACTTGGTGGCACGATTAAAAGCTGCTTTCAACTCATCCACGCAAGGGTCATGATTTCTTCGACCCTTGACCCAGGCACTGTGAGCCGCGTTTTTTGCTGATACAGCAACCGCGCACTCACCATTGTACCAAGGCCTGCTCCGGTCGTTGCGAGATGCACAGTTGGATGGAATGTAATATTCCATCCCCAGTGCAATCTCATCAACAACGGCCGAGGCACACGTAGAAAGGTCCTCAGAGCTGAAGCAGCGCTGCCACCAAGGGAGCGAAGCGAAGTAATTTCGCATTCCCTCCCAATCCGCTGACCGGTAGTGCCACAAACGTCGCACCTCCTTCCTGGCAGGAGGAGGCACGGCGCGCGGCACTGTCGTCTCGACCAGGCAGTGGTCAGAATTTCCTAGGGGGGCCTTGACCGAAATTTTATACCCGGTCGGACGATTGGTCAGCAGAAGGTCTAGAAGAGAGGGGGCATGACCGACAATATCTGGTACCCGGGTGGGCTGGGTCACCAGCTGTGTCAGGTCATGCAGAAGAGCGAAAGCATGAGCGGCCCTTCCTGCGTGGTCAGTCCTTTGGGACCCCAACCACACCTCGTTGTGTGCGTTGAAGTCCCCCAAGACTACAACCTCAGCGGTCGGGAACCGCTCCAGCGCTTCGTCTGTCGCCCGGCTTAAAAATTCGAAGAGCCGGGTTGTCTCCGAATCCCCGTGGTGGGAACGGTAAAGGCACCCGTAGACCTTGGCTTGAGAACCCAGGTCCACGTGTACCCATAGGAGGGACAGGGAAGGATCCTCCAAGTAAAGCAGACGGCGACAACAGATATCGGACCGGATGAACACGCATACCCCGGCTTTCGCTAGGAACCTTTCCTCAAGCGTGTAGCCGGGGTATTGTAGATATGAAGTGTCCACCGGGTCCTTTATCTGTGTCTCCGTCAGAAACAGCAGTGCAGGCCGTGCCGTCTCAAGGTGGTGGTGGACGGCACTGAGATTGGCGTGGATTCCACGAATATTCGTGAAATCCACTCCAAGCTCATTAGTGGTGGGGATTTTAATGCCCGCTGAGCAAACGTTAATATTTTTAAAAACTTTCATATTGGAGGGGTTTGGGGGGGGGGGGGGGCGTGAAGATGTTGGGGGTTGTTTATTCGGCAGGGACAAAAGTGCAGCTATCCGCTTCGCCACATGTAACCCGGCGGTGTGAGTCTGCTGATCCGTCGGACGGAAGGGCCCCCGTACCCTCCCGGAAGTGATCGCCTGGACCCCATATCCGATCACCAATCGGCTAGACGACTCACCCCGGGATTATGCGCCGCATGGTGGGGCAGCCTCCCTCCGTGGTTAGCGGTGGGCTCAGGCCCCTGTACTGTGCGGCGGGCGGCCAGCGGTTAGCCGTTGCTACGGGTCTCCCTGGCCGACGGGTCAGCAAACTCTCACCGGAATACAGCAGGTCAGCAGGATGCTACTGTCCCTAACCGCATCCACAACCCCCAACGCAACTGGTGCTACACAAACTAGTCCCCGAACGCGACGTAGTCACTATGGGGGGATTTGCATCTGTGTAGGGTGGTAATTGCAACCAGCTGAGAACACTTAATAAACCGGAAGTGTTCTCTCCCACTCGGATATAGTAACAGAAGTATTCAACAGCTGAATGTATATCATTTTGGTGTATATAAAGTATAGTGTATAGTCTCCATAGTACAGTAGATTGGATTAGATGTTGAAGTGACTGTCGGTAATTCAGTGCGATGGTATTATAGTACTCAGGGTTTGAACCAACGCCTTTTTTATTTTTCGTTAAAAAAAATTAAAATAAAATGTATACTATGTTACTTCTGATACCTCCAAGAATATGTGTACAAAGTTTCATGATGATCGGTTGAGCAGTTTTTGCGTGAAAGCGTAACAAACAAAGGCACAATCACATTTATAATAATAGTAGGATAATAATAATTATGTTAATATAAAATAATAATAATTTGTTTTCAATTCTCAACAGCTTGATATATTTTCCTTAGTTTACCCAAAATAAATTTCTGAACGCACGCAATTTTGTATGGGAAAATGATTTTTCTTTTATTTTATTTATTATGAAAGATTTTTTTTAGATAAACGTAGCCTAAGTTACTCCTTGTTACATCAGCTACCTGTCAATAAAAGTCCCGTCAAAATCGGTCCAGCCATTCCAGAGATTAGCCGGAACAAACAGACAGACAGACAGACAGACAAAAATTGTAAAAAATATCATTTTGGTGTATGTACCGTATATATATTCATATACATGTATTAAAACACGGTTATTTTAATATTACAAACAGACACTTCAATTTTATTATATGTATAGATAAAGATTAGAATATATTTCTAAATACATCACAAACATTCTTGGAAAATATAAGATTTTATACATTAAATTATTCTTAGCACATTATAGAAAATCTTATTTTAAATATATTCGTAGTTTGAAACGAAAATGTATAATAATTCACAATTTTTATACGTAAGTTTCACAAGCATTTTTGTATTGTACTTCAATTCCTTAGTGCTCCGCCGATTTGTTCCGTATTTAAACAAAGTAGTATTCGCATTCGATGGCTACTCTCACACGTTTAATAGTAATCAGTTTTTTTTTTTTTTTTGGATGAATGTACGGTTGTCCAAGCCTCGATTTCTTTAAGACATCATTCCGTATTTCGTGTGCTACGAGATGCACGTGTATATCGGTTGTCCGCATTTTATTGTAAATTTTAGTGTAAATAATTATACAATCTTACTCTAAATGGGTAAAAGGCAACGAGAAGAAGCTGAAAACGAACAAGCAAATTGGCAAATACCGTAGAAAATAAGATGGTTGGAGAAACGGAGCTCCACGAATACGACGCCATCACGGTCGCCCTCATCCACGTTTGTTCGTTTTACCTGCATGAACAAAACGATTCAGGTAAATACCGATACTGGATTTTTTACATAAGTGGATTTGTTGCAACCAAAATGTTTTAATACTTCGTGAGACTATAACGTCCACTATTTATGAATTATTATTGTGATTGAGTGTAGTTTGAAAAACTGCAATGTTACAATTTATAATTACTGTTATTGATGGTAGTTTGAAAAACTATAATGTGACAACTAATTATAACTGTGCTTGAGTGTAGTTTGAAGAACTGCAACGTCACAATTTATTTTATTATTGTGCTTGAGTGTAGTTTGAAGAACTGCAACGTCGCAATTTATTTTATTATTGTGCTTGAATGTATTTCGAGGAATTACATCGTCACAATCCAATATTATTACCTCTTGAGCATGGGTGAACCTACGTCGTCCATATATTGATGTGTATGATTTTTATTAGAAAAATGTACTATATATAATGAGAATCCTAATTCAGGTTACAACCTTTTTTACCCAGGGTTTATGCTTTTAAGCACCAACTCAATAAAGAGTCGAG
Organism: Tinea trinotella; assembly: GCA_905220615.1. Lineage (NCBI taxonomy): Eukaryota > Metazoa > Arthropoda > Insecta > Lepidoptera > Tineidae > Tinea > Tinea trinotella. Next base: position 6,444,470 of record HG992308.1, on the reverse strand, counting down.
GTCAATAAACTCTTGACCTTGTTTTATTAGTCACTCTAGACCAGTGTTTCCCAACCTTTAAAAAATGTATTTTACCCTTAATAAATATAAATGATTACAATATTTTTTTTTAAAAATTGCCTTTTTTGTTAAATTGGTCACCGATATCTAGCATTGCATATAAATAACCCAAAGCAGAAGGGTTGAAGTCGTGTCTAATCCATTTTGAAATTACCCTCCTTAACTATCGAATTGCTTTGTAAGGCGTGGGCCTCACTTTGGGAAACACTGCTCTAGACCATACCAAAGAACGTGAGTGCCAGAACCAGCCATACACAACTAGAACCCACAGACCGTTGGTCAAAAAGTTAGTCTGGTGTAAAAAAAAAAAAAAAAAGAGAGAGGGAAAATGTATTTAACACAATGGTTAACCCTTGCAAAATAAACCCTGAGGTCACATATGCAATCAATAAACCCTCTCTGAAGAGGGATAAAACAAAAAGTATTCACTATTTTGCCATGCCATGCAAATACAGTATTAAGAATAAAATTATACGGTGTTATATAGATATATCAATACCGCCATTTATTAATATAAAAATGTTCAGAATGTCAGAAAGATACTGAAAAACTTATTTCAATGAACTTCTCTTTAAGAAGGTTTTTAGCCTCAGGCTAGTTCAGGTGAAGTTGCCAGAGATGCAGCACAGGACTCAACTCCTGAAATATCCCTTTTTGAAGTCAACTTTGGACTTTTGGTGATAAAATGGGAAATAGTAAAGCCGCAGCAAGTTCGACCACTGATTTTTTAAATAAATAAAATCCTTTAAACTACTGGGGACTCCCTCGGAAGACTATGTGAGAAGGTGGTTGCTACCAATATGCTGTTACGAAAGGCAACAACAAACAGCGTCAACAGACGATTACAATATTTTTACAAGGTACCCTCTGACATATTTATTTATTTTTCATGGATCTGGGACACAATATTCCATTTAATATAATACCTGTATAAATCTAATACCTGTACAATAAGTCAGGTTCCAATTGGTCAGGTTGCCTAATTTCTAAGGAAGAAATTGCTGACTTTAATAGTTCAATAAATGAACTGTTATGTAAAGGTGCTATTTATCTTGAGCTCACCAGAGTCCAATTAATTTATATCCCCACTTTATTGTCTCCAAAATAATACATATAAAAAATAAAAGTTTTATTTTTAATCCTAAAAAATTAACATCTTTTAAAATTGAGGAAATACGTACTGCTCTTAAATTATTAATAACTGCTCTGGATTTTTTTACATGACCAATATTGATATTAAAGATGATTTTGTCACCCATACATAAATATAATAAAAACAGGAATTATACTTCATTAGTATATTTAAATGTTTAGATAAAGACATAATAATCATGTCTAATGGCCACAAAGGAGACTTATATATTGGTAAGTTTATATTTTATTATAAACACAACTAAAAGTAAATTAATTCCACAAGCATAATGAATGAGAATAGGTTCTGAAAACATGACAGTTGGAACAAAACACGTCCTATTCAAAGTTGGCCACTATTACAGGCATGCTATATGCAGAATGTCCAGGACTTCAGGTGTAACATAATATAGCTGATGTGCATACAAAACAACTTGAACTATGGAAATGCATTAAATAATAATAGATATAATAGCCAAGTACCAATATCACAAGGTGCCAATAATTAACTATCCTGTTGACAAAATAATTTGTTTCACTTTCATAAGAATCAATTAATCAGCCAAAATAAGTAATTTATGCAGATGCATTATTGTTAAATTGCGGTTATGTTGTACCACTAATAGGGTTCGGTAAGATTGATAAATAAATAAATGAACACAATAATTACCTAAATTTACTGGCTGTCTTTTTGCTTTAAAATCATTTACATGTAATAAAAGTAAGTAACTGCTTTATCATGTTAAGAATTAACAACACCACATCTTGATAGTCTAGCTAAACTAATTTAGCAGTGGTGTAAGCATGCAAGTATGTGCGTATAGACAGATTATATACCATCAAAAACAATACTGCTTCAAATAAAATCAGTTGACACTGCTTCAAGACAGTTTAACAATAGAACCTAGTGAAAAACGGCAAAATATGCCTTTTATACGATTATTTCAGGTTTTGGTATTTCTAAAAAAGATTTGTTTGCCTCTACACATAATCATAAGTGTAAGTTATATATTTGTTGGCGACCAGACCACTATGCTATCGCAAGAGATTCTTTCACAATCTCATGGACGTTTTCCATACAGGACTTTTTACAAATATCATTCGTTTTCCACCCTTTTCAATTATAATAAAGCTTTTCTAAATTTTGTAACAAGGCACCTAGGGTAATTATAGTTGGCTCATATTGACCATTGCAACCATTGCCTGTAAGTGCAGGTGCTTCATTGTCAATAACATTTTGAAGCAATGTAATACATACCTAATTGTAGATTATTGTAATAGTAAAAAAATAGTATCACAAATATACAGATACATTACACTTCACAGATAGATAAGATTTCTCTTATTTATTCTTATTTATTAACCTTTTTCTAATACTTCTAATAAAGGCTATAGTTATAATTCAGTAAATTGGTATATTCAGCAATAGCCCTCATTTACCAAATGAACTTACCACTGACATTTGTGTTAAGATACTATCTAAGAGATTTTTAGGTTTCGCCCACAAACTCGAAAATATGATTTAAGAACCCAATGTTTGTTAAGAATTATTATATAAATTATATCCAAATGAAAATATTTCACTTAATTTGTTATCCAATGTGATAACATTGTTAGCTCTTGTCACCGCTCATAAAGGATAATCCTCATCTTTAATTAAATATAATAATATGATTATTTAAAATATTGCAAGTTAAAATATAAATAATAAATTTCAATAAACCTAGGGCCAGGTCGTACACAACCAACTTTATTATTGCCTCTATTGTATAAATCCTAAAATATCTTTTGTAAAAGAGAGTTTATCTGCCCTGCACAAAACTCTTTCAGTTATATAAATGAAAAATAAAAAAAAAAATCTTGTTCGTTAACAAACTTTAAGCAAATAAAATAAAGATACACTTTATATCTTGATATCTATGACATACACTTGAAAATCATAGTAATGGTCATTTGTCAACATCTACTATTTAAACATTAGGAGAGAATATTGACACTATTCGTAGAACTGTTGGATGGTCCGAAAAATCCAACACTTTTGCAAAAATTGATTTAAAAAAAATATATATTATATATATATTTATTACTTGTACTAGATCACTGTAATGACTTAGAGGACGCATAATTATATAAATTTAAGAAATAATTGTTATAGAACTAAGTTAATGTGATTGAGGAGTTCTGATCATCCAAATGTCTGGTAATACTTCCATTTCAGTCCACAAACCTTCAACCTTTAAATATCTACTTTGTTTAAATACGGAACAAATCGGCGGAGCACTAAGGAATTGAAGTACAATTGAGAATCAAACGAACTTACCTGTAAGTGAAGTTCGATGATAATTGTACGAACTTCCTTAGTGCTCCGCCGATTGTGAAAGCCACACCCTCCCACCTCTACATGTAAATAGGTAGGTGAGTTTCAGGTTTGTAAGCACAGGAACACTATAAACAGAATGATGTCTTAAAGAAATCGAGGCTTGGACAACCGTACATTCATCCAAAAAAAAAAAAAAAACTGATTACTATTAAACGTGTGAGAGTAGCCATCGAATGCGAATACTACTTTGTTTAAATACGGAACAAATCGGCGGAGCACTAAGGAAGTTCGTACAATTATCATCGAACTTCACTTACAGGTAAGTTCGTTTGATTCTCAATTATACGAGTATACTGATAAAAAAAAGTGCTACTTGCCATAATACTGACACAACTCTCTCGCTTCCCTCACATCCACAATTCTCTTCATAGAAGCTCTACGGTTATGGCCACCAGGCAACCCAGCTTTCTTGAGGATATCTCCGGTTGAGTCAGAAAACATCCTTCTGGGTCTGCCTCGTTTAACGCGTCCATCCACATCTGATTTATAAATTGTTTTTGTCTATCTACTTTTACTTATCCTTTCCATGTGCCCAAACCGCTGAAGCATTCTTTTGTTAATCCTTGTCACTACATCTTCTTCAAAACTATAACTAGCACGCACCGTGCTATTCCTTATTCTATTCGCTATCTACCCTTAATGACCGCATTTCTACAGCGAAAATTCTCATCTGCTACAACTAAGATTCACTTTTATACATTAAGGTAGGAACAAGAACTGCATTATCAACAGCCATCTGTGACTATTTGAACATTATTTGGCTATTTATTATACTATGGATGGCACTGTTCTCTACCTTACCCTATTGTACTCTTCTTTTAATTTCTTCATCATACTTTCCATACCCTTGTAATCATATCCCAAGTAGACAAATTGTTTGATTTGTTCAAATTTCTTGGTCGTTTTGTCCTTTTTCTCCATAACCATTATTTTTGTTTTACTTATTCTTGTAGTTATCCTTGCTATCCCAAAGTCGGATTTTTAAACATTATAGTAAACTGCACACATCTTTTATTTCAGTACCAGTTTATTTTTTTTAAATTATTTTTTGGCACATTTTAACGCTATATTTTTACTGTATAAATTAGTGATAAAAATAAGATAAAAAATTTCGCGCGTGATGCGACGGGTGTGTTAGCCCGTTAGATCCACGATTATACAATAGCAGTTTACGAGGCCGGAAAAGGTTTAATACTCCTGAATCTATTGTACTAAAATAAGTTTTTTCTTTATTAGGTTCCTAAAAATGGCTATATAAACAGCTGTTTGTTTTACGTTTCAGCAAATATTTCCTCTTTGAAGCTCGTATAATTTTATAGTAGAATAAATAACAGTTAACATTCAAGTTCCTAAATAATATTATCACGGTTATTATATCTTTCATAATTATTTTAAACATTATAATTATATATATTACTTAAATTTTATGGCATAAAATATTATAGGGCAGCTAAATATATATTGAATTTTTTTATATGATCATCCCAGTCGTCAAAACTATATATTGTATTATTCAATCATAAAATGAATAACGTCTAAACGTGAAAGCTTTTGAAATTTATTGCACGCAAGTCCATTTTCGAGTTCCGGCATATTGGTTTGCCGGCGGAGACAACTGGGTGGGGTAGGTAGATTTGCGGGTAGCAATATTACACAAGGCGAGGTCACCGAAGCGGTTTGTCACTGTTGCTTCGGACGTGCCGCCGATACAGGGGGCAATCCCCTTATAAATTGTAACCTGTGAGCCTTCAAGGGAAACAGTTTCAATTTTTCACCCGCCGTGCTCACACAAGCCCAGATTACCTAGTTGACATGCTTACATTTTGTACGGCGAATAAAACGAATTCAATATAATTACCTACCTATTTATTGTAGGTGTGTATGTATGTATCTTCTATATCTATATATTTTAAATATATTGACATATAATATAAAGTATAATATTGACTATAGTGTTGAAGTGTTTGTATAGAAACACCACTATGTCGATCCAGTTACAGGCACAAAACCAATCCAGTTGCAGAAAGGCGTGAAACAGGAATTCTCCGAAACTCCGAGTAATTATAAGTTAAAACGACCTCGATATACCTAATTTTGGCCGGCATATTGACGGCGAGGGCAACCGTAAAGACTCGTTTTTTTTCAGTCCGTCGACACAAGAACTTTGTCAATGATACCTTGGTACATACATAATAAACACATATAATATAAGCAAACGTATTACAAAGAAATGTGCTGATGTTATTCATCATGAAGAATACAAAAGGCTGATATATGATAACTTAGGTTATTAATTAGATTTGTTATCCTGTAACTTGATATTAATTAACTTAGCAAAAAGAAGCCATAAGTACTTTTTCATTGTATGTTATCCAATTTGTTATTTTCTTAGATATTAGTTTTTCTTAATAAATACGAAATAATTTTATTTTTAATAGTTTTATAGATTAGGGAAGATTACATATGCGTAAGTTTTAAAATAACCCTAGCATTTTATGTAGAAACAGACATCAAGATATATTTTGTGTGTGACAGATGTTCGATCTAGACTTGCTTGATGGCAAGGGCTTCTACATCTAAAAACAGATTCAAATTGTGGTCGTCTTCACTTTGCTTCGCCCAAAGGCTCCAAGGGTATATTATATACAATATATTGGAGGTTATATACTGGGGTATATGAGAAGAGTACATAATGCGGTTCTGTAGATTGGAATATTAGAATGCGGTTGCTTCCTCCGACCTGTAAGTAACCAGAAATAATTTTCATGAGTTTCTTAGAAAATTCTATGTGGTATAGACGATAAGAGACGTATAAAGCCGTCATGTCTCTGCGAAATTGCAGGAGTTTTCGTGGCCTTAGCATCGCTTATTACCGCTGAAATAATCCAGAGAATCAGGAATCATACATACAATTTACTAATCTAAAAACGAACAAAGAACAATACTTGCGTAAAACTGTGCATGTAGTTAAATAAGTTTTGTCGTGAGTTCTTCTTCAAAACAAAGTGTAGGGAAATCTGGGTTAAGATAAGAGGTTGATTCATCAATCAAACTCTGAGTTGCTTCTCTGTGGAATAATTGAGAATCAAACGAACTTACCTGTAAGTGAAGTTCGATGATAATTGTACGAACTTCCTTAGTGCTCCGCCGATTGTTCCGTATTTAAACAAAGTAGTATTCGCATTCGATGGCTACTCTCACACGTTTAATAGTAATCAGTTTTTTTTTTTTTTTTTTGGATGAATGTACGGTTGTCCAAGCCTCGATTTCTTTAAGACAACATTCTGTTTATAGTGTTCCTGTGCTTACAAACCTGAAACTCACCTACCTATTTACATGTAGAGGTGGGAGGGTGTGGCTTTCACAATCGGCGGAGCACTAAGGAAGTTCGTACAATTATCATCGAACTTCACTTACAGGTAAGTTCGTTTGATTCTCAATTGTACTTCAATTCCTTAGTGCTCCGCCGATTGTTCCGTATTTAAACAAAGTAGATATTTAAAGGTTGAAGGTTTGTGGACTGAAATGGAAGTATCACCAGACATTTGGATGATCAGAACTCCTCAATCACATTAACTTAGTTCTATAACAATTATTTCTTAAATTTATATAATTATGCGTCCTCTAAGTCATTACAGTGATCTAGTACAAGTAATAAATATATATATAATATATATATTTTTTTTTTTAAATCAATTTTTGCAAAAGTGTTGGATTTTTCGGACCATCCAACAGTTCTACGAATAGTGTCAATATTCTCTCCTAATGTTTAAATAGTAGATGTTGACAAATGACCATTACTATGATTTTCAAGTGTATGTCATAGATATCAAGATATAAAGTGTATCTTTATTTTAATTGCTTAAAGTTTGTTAACGAACAAGATTTTTATTTTTTTATTTTTTTATTTATATAACTGAAAGAGTTTTGTGCAGGGCAGATAAACTCTCTTTTACAAAAGATATTTTAGGATTTATACAATAGAGGCAATAATAAAGTTGGTTGTGTACGACCTGGCCCTAGGTTTATTGAAATTTATTATTTATATTTTAACTTGCAATATTTTAAATAATCATATTATTATATTTAATTAAAGATGAGGATTATCCTTTATGAGCGGTGACAAAAGCTAACAATGTTATCACATTGGATAACAAATTAAGTGAAATATTTTCATTTGGATATAATTTATATAATAATTCTTAACAAACATTGGGTTCTTAAATCATATTTTCGAGTTTGTGGGTGAAACCTAAAAATCTCTTAGATAGTATCTTAACACAAATGTCAGTGGTAAGTTCATTTGGTAAATGAGGGCTATTGCTGAATATACCAATTTACTGAATTATAACTATAGCCTTTATTAGAAGTATTAGAAAAAGGTTAATAAATAAGAATAAATAAGAGAAATCTTATCTATCTGTGAAGTGTAATGTATCTGTATATTTGTGATACTATTTTTTTTACTATTACAATAATCTACAATTAGGTATGTATTACATTGCTTCAAAATGTTATTGACAATGAAGCACCTGCACTTACAGGCAATGGTTGCAATGGTCAATATGAGCCAACTATAATTACCCTAGGTGCCTTGTTACAAAATTTAGAAAAGCTTTATTATAATTGAAAAGGGTGGAAAACGAATGATATTTGTAAAAAGTCCTGTATGGAAAACGTCCATGAGATTGTGAAAGAATCTCTTGCGATAGCATAGTGGTCTGGTCGCCAACAAATATATAACTTACACTTATGATTATGTGTAGAGGCAAACAAATCTTTTTTAGAAATACCAAAACCTGAAATAATCGTATAAAGGGCATATTTTGCCGTTTTTCACTAGGTTCTATTGTTAAACTGTCTTGAAGCAGTGTCAACTGATTTTATTTGAAGCAGTATTGTTTTTGATGGTATATAATCTGTCTATACGCACATACTTGCATGCTTACACCACTGCTAAATTAGTTTAGCTAGACTATCAAGATGTGGTGTTGTTAATTCTTAACATGATAAAGCAGTTACCTACTTTTATTACATGTAAATGATTTTAAAGCAAAAAGACAGCCAGTAAATTTAGGTAATTATTGTGTTCATTTATTTATTTATCAATCTTACCGAACCCTATTAGTGGTACAACATAACCGCAATTTAACAATAATGCATCTGCATAAATTACTTATTTTGGCTGATTAATTGATTCTTATGAAAGTGAAACAAATTATTTTGTCAACAGGATAGTTAATTATTGGCACCTTGTGATATTGGTACTTGGCTATTATATCTATTATTATTTAATGCATTTCCATAGTTCAAGTTGTTTTGTATGCGCATCAGCTATATTATGTTACACCTGAAGTCCTGGACATTCTGCATATAGCATGCCTGTAATAGTGGCCAACTTTGAATAGGACGTGTTTTGTTCCAACTGTCATGTTTTCAGAACCTATTCTCATTCATTATGCTTGTGGAATTAATTTACTTTTAGTTGTGTTTATAATAAAATATAAACTTACCAATATATAAGTCTCCTTTGTGGCCATTAGACATGATTATTATGTCTTTATCTAAACATTTAAATATACTAATGAAGTATAATTCCTGTTTTTATTATATTTATGTATGGGTGTCAAAATCATCTTTAATATCAATATTGGTCATGTAAAAAAATCCAGAGCAGTTATTAATAATTTAAGAGCAGTACGTATTTCCTCAATTTTAAAAGATGTTAATTTTTTAGGATTAAAAATAAAACTTTTATTTTTTATATGTATTATTTTGGAGACAATAAAGTGGGGATATAAATTAATTGGACTCTGGTGAGCTCAAGATAAATAGCACCTTTACATAACAGTTCATTTATTGAACTATTAAAGTCAGCAATTTCTTCCTTAGAAATTAGGCAACCTGACCAATTGGAACCTGACTTATTGTACAGGTATTAGATTTATACAGGTATTATATTAAATGGAATATTGTGTCCCAGATCCATGAAAAATAAATAAATATGTCAGAGGGTACCTTGTAAAAATATTGTAATCGTCTGTTGACGCTGTTTGTTGTTGCCTTTCATAACAGCATATTGGTAGCAACCACCTTCTCACATAGTCTTCCGAGGGAGTCCCCAGTAGTTTAAAGGATTTTATTTATTTAAAAAATCAGTGGTCGAACTTGCTGCGGCTTTACTATTTCCCATTTTATCACCAAAAGTCCAAAGTTGACTTCAAAAAGGGATATTTCAGGAGTTGAGTCCTGTGCTGCATCTCTGGCAACTTCACCTGAACTAGCCTGAGGCTAAAAACCTTCTTAAAGAGAAGTTCATTGAAATAAGTTTTTCAGTATCTTTCTGACATTCTGAACATTTTTATATTAATAAATGGCGGTATTGATATATCTATATAACACCGTATAATTTTATTCTTAATACTGTGATTTACTGTATTTGCATGGCATGGCAAAATAGTGAATACTTTTTGTTTTATCCCTCTTCAGAGAGGGTTTATTGATTGCATATGTGACCTCAGGGTTTATTTTGCAAGGGTTAACCATTGTGTTAAATACATTTTCCCTCTCTCTTTTTTTTTTTTTTTTTTTTACACCAGACTAACTTTTTGACCAACGGTCTGTGGGTTCTAGTTGTGTATGGCTGGTTCTGGCACTCACGTTCTTTGGTATGGCCTAGAGCAGTGTTTCCCAAAGTGGGGCCCACGCCTTACAGGGCAATTCGATAGTTAAGGAGGGTAATTTCAAAATGGATTAGACACGACTTCAACCCTTCTGTTTTGGGTTATTTATATGCAATGCTAGATATCGGTGACCAATTTATCAAAAAAGGCAATTTTTTTTTTTTTTTAAAAATATTGTAATCATTTATATTTATTAAGGGTAAAAAACATTTTTTAAAGGTTGGGAAACACTGGTCTAGAGTGACTAATAAAACAAGGTCAAGAGTTTATTGACCTCGAATCTTTATTGAGTTGGTGCTTAAAAGCATAAACCCTGGGTAAAAATGTTGTAACCTGAATTAGGATTCTCATTATATATAGTACATTTTTCTAATAAAAATCATACACATCAATATATGGACGACGTAGGTTCACCCATGCTCAAGAGGTAATAATATTGGATTGTGACGATGTAATTCCTCGAAATACATTCAAGCACAATAATAAAATAAATTGCGACGTTGCAGTTCTTCAAACTACACTCAAGCACAATAATAAAATAAATTGTGACGTTGCAGTTCTTCAAACTACACTCAAGCACAGTTATAGTTAGTTGTCACATTATAGTTTTTCAAACTACCATCAATAACAGTAATTATAAATTGTGGCATTGCAGTTTTTCAAACTACACTCAATCACAATAATAATTCATAAATATTGAACGTTATAGTCTCACGAAGTATTAAAACATTTTGGTTGCAACAAATCCACTTATGTAAAAAAATCCAGTATCGGTATTTACCTGAATCGTTTTGTTCATGCAGGTAAAACGAACAAACGTTGAGGGCGACCGTGATGGCGTCGTATTCGTGGAGCTCCGTTTCTCCAACCATCTTATTTTCTACGGTATTTGTCAATTTGCTTGTTCGTTTTCAGCTTCTTCTCGTTGCCTTTTACCCATTTAGAGTAAGATTGTATAATTATTTACACTAAAATTTACAATAAAATGCGGACAACCGATAGACACGTGCATCTGGTAGCACACACGAAATACGGAATGTTGTCTTAAAGAAATCGAGGCTTGGACAACCGTACATTCATCCAAAAAAAAAAAAAAAAACTGATTACTATTAAACGTGTGAGAGTAGCCATCGAATGCGAATACTACTTTGTTTAAATACGGAACAATCGGCGGAGCACTAAGGAATTGAAGTACAATGATAAGGGTTAACGGATATTACTCCCTGAATATAGATCATGGGGAACTTTAATATTGATCATATGAACTGCAAATGTAACTTTGGTTATGCTAATTAACTTTAATAAAAGTTTGTTAAATTAAAAAAGAGCTTGTTAAATTATCTTTATTTTATAGAGATTCGACATCTCACACCGACTTGCCTGATATATACAACTTTTTGATATATATTTATGCAAAAAAAACTTGTTAATTAAAAAGACTTATATAATTAAACGTCATAATTTAAAGTTTGACTAGCAGGGTTAGGTTGGGCAAGTTAAAACGATTATCGTCCCTCATCGACGATTTGGAAAATAATAAAAGTTAGGCTAAATTTACCAAAATGAGACTTTGATGATAATAATAAAACGTGTCGTCGCACAGACGATATTCGTCACAACGATTAATTGTCTCGTTTTATTGGATTTAGCCTAGCTTTTATTATTTTGACAATTGCCGACGAAAGACGATAATCGTTTTAACTTGCCAACCTAACCCCGCCGTGTTTGTGACAGTATAGATGAATAAATAAACTTGAAAATCCATAAGCGCTGAGAAACATGTAGACTATTGTTGATTAAAACTACAATAATATTCCGACATTTATATGTAACATGTATATAGTGACCCCTTTATTTAAAAGTGTAAAATGAAATTGTATTCGTATGAATGGAGTATGTTTGAGAGTCGTTAACGGGAGTTTCACATTACACATTCATGACAACCCGATGCATTTTGGATTCCAATTGAATGTTAAAGTGAGAATGCAGAGTCGTAGGTATTGCCAATTTTAAACGCATCCCTGATTCTCAATTGCTTCGGTGTGGAGTTTATAGAAAGTAAATTACTGGAATTTGTAACGTTTCATCCAAAATTATTTTTGGATGAAGTACATAATTGAGAAGCTACAATTGGGTTTTTACTATTGTTGTGAAGTATAAGAGTGGTAGGCAGTATGACGATCCAGGGTTATACAAGTTATACCCCGACCGACTTGGTCGCGTTTCGAGATCAGCTTGTAAGTTGCCGGTCGCAACTAGGCATACATGCGACTGCTACTTGCAGTTATTTAACTGTAGTGGTAGTCACCTCCATTCAGGGATCTCACTCCAACTTTACATCAGGCGGGGTGCTGTCGTATATCTGGCCCCAATAAATAAAACAACTAAATATCAAATATCAGCACCACAATATTAACTGATGGCAGTAAGTAAATTAATGTCCATTTATCCGAAAATAATGCGCATGAAAAACTATTATATATTAAATAGCGCATTACTTTAATTAAGAACTAATTATAAAGTAATTACGATAACACTAATTAGATAAACGATATTAAAACATCGAAAAGGGATTCTTGTTAAGCTTTCAAAGCAGAAATCGTTGTAAGTTTACTTTAAAACTTTTGCAAACAAGAAAATATAATTCCTACCTCAGGACAAAAGGGTCAGGGATTCAATTGCTTTTAAGCTTTTTGCAAGCATATTGGTAAATACAATATTCAATTATTAATCGTTATATTATGGATATAGCCATATATGTTAATAAAAAATGAATGAAGGAGAGAAAGAGGAAGTTTAGGAAGTTACATAGGGATTGATTTACCGACAAGAAATCAATTCATTGCAAATTAACCCTTGAAATATTAATAAAGTTCTATTTTTGAATCCTTATCATTATGAGCAACATAATATAAATTAATAAACGGCGAACGAATTCTCCGTTATTGTTATAGTCTGAAAATGGAATATTAATATCCCAAGAATACCTAGTTAAGTGTACTTTCCCAAACTTCGCCCGTTGAACAAACTTAAACGGTTTGCGTAACTTTTGATACATACTCTTAATCTATCAAATCATTAATGCAATGTAGTTCTATAATTATTTATAGATTAGATATTTTTTATTTATAGTTTAATAATAGGTTAATATACTTTACATTTCATTTGTTAATAAATAAGATCAAACAATCAAAAAATCAAACTGTCACGCCTTTTTCCCACAGGGATAGGCAGAGACAATAGAGTGCTACTTGAAATAAATAAATAAGATTGTTTATGTTGATATATAATAAATAAATAAAATCAAACTAATTATCCAAGTAAAGTTCATATTAAAACAATGAATCAATCAAATTGTCACGCCTTTTTCCCACAGGGATAGGCAGAGACAATGGAGTGCCACTTACCACGATCCTTACACAACTCCCTTGCTTCTTTCACATCCAATTATTCAACAATAATATTAAATATAACATTTAAATTGGAAAAAAAAACGATATTTTTTTTGTAACACACTGCTTTTATTTTCAAGAGAAAGAAACATTTTTTAAATTGTTTCGTCATACTTAACACTTGAAAAATAATTGGAAAATTCCTCCGAACAGATATCACAGACCATCGATCACAGACACACTGACATTACATATACGGATATGCACATAAAGAACATTCTTTAAAATGATCCTTTTAAAATATCCTCTCCGGTTTGAACCGGTACGGCTTTTAAACTGAGATTTTTTTAAAATATTGAGACTGACATCTGACCAAGCACTGTAAAATGATAAAGTAAGAAGAAGAAGAAGTAAGAAGAGGTCCAAGACCGCCGATGTATAATAACAAAAATTTATTTGCCTTTATTTGCCAGAAGTTAATTAATATTTTGTAGGAATTAAGGCGTAAAACTTAGTTTGAAGTAGGTTATACTTAGGTAAATTAGTCATTTTCATTTCATATAACCACACATGAATCTAAAGTTCCAGTTAAATATAATTTTCTCATTTTTCTTTTTGTTACTTTTTAAGTTTTCTGCATTTGCAATGAAGTTTGAAACGAAGTCTTCTCTGGGGCTATTTGTTCAGGTCAAATGGAAGCACTGTTCGGTAAGTACTTTGGACAGAATATTTGCACTAGGAATATTTCTTCAGTTTTATTAAATTTATTAAAGTTCCCCACTTAAAAGTTTTAATTATTTGATTTTCTTATGTCAATTTAATTTACGGTAAAGCGAAGTCTTTCGATGTCTAAGAAGTTCTCTGAAATCGAAATAGCCATTTATACGGTATAAAACAACAAAGTGCGAACATTGATTGTGAAACAAAAAAAAATTGTATCTTATAATCGCGTTTAAAGTATATATAAATCCTATATAATTCTAAAGTTTTACTGTCATTGCGGTCGCAGGCGGGAGACAGATTTATCATTTTTGTATGAGTTTCCGAAATGTACCTACCTCTAATTCTTCATCATTTTCGGGTAGTTTTTTGTTTTTTGTTTTTTTTTTAACTTTTTTTGCTTTTTTTGTCTAAAGAAAGTTGAATTTGATCTGATGACTAAAAGTGAATGCTACTAATAAACCTGCTACCAATAGTTTTTTATTCACAAAAGTTATATTTTTATATAAACTTTATTCATAACTCATATTTATAAAGTATATTATTGCAGGAAAATAGTCTAAAAGAAAGAAATACTAAACCAAAAATAAAGTATGAATCTCTCCTCCCGCCATCTGTCGTTTTAGTGATACATCATGTAGGCGGCCTTGATGCCATTTATCTGTCATTTTATCATTTCTTCGTTTTTACTATATTAATTTGTCTGAGTAAATAGAAATCATAACAATAATCATTTATATCTATACTAATATTATAAGACATAAGAAATTGTTTGTTTCTCCTTTATACGCGCTAACTACCAGTCCTTTTTAAAATATTGTTTTTGAATTTGATATACTTAGTATTTTCTTAGATTTTGCGCGAACATTGATTTATGAATTAAACAAATTTTATGCGGATGGTAAGTATAATTTGATATACTTACCATTTATTGATTAAGGTTAGGCTATATAACATTTCTGGATCTAGAGAACCTTTTGCAGGATCCTATCAGATCAGCAGGGGTTTAAAAAAGATAAACGCTTTAATAATGTTTCTTACATGACCCTTTACTTTGGCTTTTAACAATTTAAAGTTAATTTGAAGAGGTACATGAACCTGATTTTTTATTATTATTTCTATATTAAGTTACTAAAGTGATTGAATCATAGATACAGAACGACCAAAGTACATAATATTTCAAAGATAGATTGGTATTTATTTAACCGAGATATTAATAAATATTATGTTCATGATTATTGATCTAATTCACCGATTCGGATAGTACATTAGGTGTAAAGACCGCAATGCGATACAGTTGCGTTTTGGGTTCAGATAGAGCTTACTTTGACCAACATGCTTGCAGACGCATATCTATGACACCTGTACTTTTTATTCCTTTATCCTACTCCAGTGCATATTATGCGATGCTCAGTTGTATGCAACTAATAAATTATACATACTAAATAAATATATCTACTTGATCAAGTACGAGTACCAATACAGGATCAAGAGCAAGTACTTGACTCTAAAAATATAATAATGAAATATTATTTATAAAACAAACACACTGTATAAGCTTAATTCCATCGCGAACTTTATAAGGAAAATAGGATAAGTATAGAGAACAACAAAACACTTCGGCGGGAGTACCATTTCTCTGGAGCACCATTGAGTCACTCCAAGAGCTCTTCCAAAACAAATTTATTCAATATTGATTCAATTGAAAATAAATCAAAACCTTTGCCCAATATAATTTATCGTGCAATATTCAATCTCAATCCAATGTTATTGTTATACTTGATTAAATTATAAATGAATACACAGAGTTCCTAAAGTTCCTTTTCTAGCAACGTTGCCTGCCTATTGAATTTCAATTTCGTTCAATTGTAATTTGATTAATTTACACGTTTAACTTAGAACATTTACAGGTATAATTCATTCAACAAAAGTCTATTGTTATTATAATTAGAAATAACAAGAAAAAATAAATTGGAATCTACTCAGTCTGTACAAATTTACATTTTAATAAATAACTCCAAATAAATAAACGTTGATGGCTTGTAAAATATTCCATCAAGCGAGTAGTCCAGGCGTTAGGCAAGTCTATTTGATCCATTCACACCCTCGTCTGCTTATTACCCGCTTCATTGATAACGCGAGTGGACACGCGACATAATTTGCTCACTCCCATTACGCTTTCTCAGAAAATCTACGTGGGCTGACATTTCAATTATTTAATACATACATGCTTTGTTTTGGTTTTTAACAGATCGAAGTGGAAAAAATCACAATTGGAAAAAAAAGAGGGAGGCCTTTGCCTAGCAGTGGGACAATTTAAGGTGACCGTGGTGTAGTGTTTGACACACGGATATGCACACAAACACTTTCTCATGGACTGCTGAGGCACTATAAAAGGCGGCTGTGGAGATCGTTGGGGGTGGGAACTATTTTCAGCAGTAGACGAGTACATAATAGCTGAATGAGAGAGAGATCAGAACATAAGTGAAATCGCGGAGGTCTCGTAACGGCCATTGCAATAGGGCTGCACCTCGAGATATATATTTTTAAATTACCATTTACTTGTAATATTCAATGTCCACATTGGATACTATAACTGTTTGTTAATAACAAAAAATTGAAACAGATATTTACTCCAGGTCTGATTAAGAGTGGTACGCGTAGGCAGGGGTGCGTCATAACTCACAACTGAACTTTATTTCCAATCTTTCTTATTAATATATAAAG
This sequence comes from Tinea trinotella, assembly GCA_905220615.1. Classification (NCBI taxonomy): domain Eukaryota; kingdom Metazoa; phylum Arthropoda; class Insecta; order Lepidoptera; family Tineidae; genus Tinea; species Tinea trinotella. The sequence continues at coordinate 6,427,377 of HG992308.1, read as the reverse complement.
CGACCATAAGGTGACCCGCAAGAGCAAAAGGAGGTCCAAGAATTCCGACGACTGAAAAACCGAGTCTATTGTAAATTATAAATGTCATATTATCTAAGTATTACAAAAAAAAAAATATTTTAAAGACCTAGGAATAACTTGCATAAAACAAGGGACTGCTTAATCTTATTTCCTGGAACTAATATTTTTTTTATTATGACACGACATCTGACATATATTTATATATTTATTGCTTAGCGTTAAGACTTGTTTATAATAAAAAATTCTGTATTGCACATAAATACGTAACTACAAAAGTTTACAAAACGCCTAAGGCATTTTCTATCAGTTAACCTTTGGGAGATGTATCCGGTGATTTCTTTAGTGCAGGAAGTGTAAGAAAAGATATAATCAGTTTAAAATATAAAAGATAAAATTTATCAATTCAATATACATAAATAATTTAAATATATATAAAGAATTGTTTTTTTTAGCTTATTCTGTTTCTTTAACACGTAATGGTGTAGTCTTAGTTTAAAGATATTTAGTTAAGGACTTTGTTTAAAGACAAATTATATGATCCAAATAACTAGATCTATGGTGAGCAATAATATATCCAATTTTCAAACATTACTTAGTAGATTCATGTCTGTAGTACAAGTCGTTGTTTTATTAAAGTGATTGCATTCCAGAAAAAAGATGATTATTATTAGAACGTACTTTAAAGTAAACCAATGTTCATCAAAGTTACGCTAATAGCGGAACCAGGTCTCGTACTGCTCGCAGATCATAATTAAAAAGCTCGCTATGTTTAAAGTAACATTTGACTGTAAAAATTTAATTGAAATCTAAAATGTTCATCCTTATTTACTGAGTTTCATTGTAGAAAGCTCACCGACAAAATAAATAGAGAAAGGAAGCTTCTTTTAATTAGAAAGTTAAGCCAACTTAATTTCAAGTCTTAGTTACGAAACCACTTAAGATTCGGTTCCTATAAAGACAATCTTACCATTAAAAACATCTCCTTTGTTTTCTATTTCAGTTTTGATTGAAATTCAATAAGTAGATATTGGATATTAAGTGAGGGTTTTATATTTGGAAGTGGATAGCTTACTAAAAATAAACTTACCATTATTATTTTATTATTCAATAATAAAATAATAATAATAATTTATTATTCGACAATTATTGTCTTTTGTTTTCATTACTATCAAATATCACGCTTTAATTCCCACAGGGACAGAACCAGTGGAGCGTCACCACGATCCTGACACAACTTCACATCTAAATTTCTTTTCATATGGACTTTTTTGCACTGTGACTCGACATCTGTACCCCTAGCACGGCAATCCAAGAAGCAATATAAATACCTGCAAATAATATCAATCAAGTCATTTTAAACAATAGGCCAACACATCAGAATGTTGAAGAAATTTTTTTTAGTTTTCAACGTTGCATTGTGTAAAGTTTTACAGAACCTTTTATAGACATTTCAATGCACTGTTCTGGTAAGTTATTTAAAATGAGTAGCGATGATATTCTTTGCAAGTCTTTATCTTTTTTCTTGGAATGCCTTTTTAGGAGGGCTGATCTCGACTTGCCTGATGATAAGCAAATGGAGGCCCAAGAGTGCCAACTTTCTCTTGTCACCATCAGGCAAGTCCAGGTCACAATATGAAAAGAGGTTGAATATTTTTAGATTTTATTGTCGTTTTTATTTAATGGCTTCTAGTGTTACGATACTTCCCGCCTACACTACGATGACAAAAATATCTTCGAAACAAAAATAAACCCGAGCGTCTAATCCTAAAATCCTTTATTTAATTGTGAAGAAGTTGTTTCACTCGGTAAGTAAAATAAAATGAAACATTTTAAGAGAAGAGTCTGTCGTGTCATTCGAATTTCAATAAAAGTCGAGACAGAAAAGATTGTAGGTATTAAAGTTCTTGAGAGCTATTAGTTCCAGAAATAGTTGTACCAGGGATGTTGAGTAAGTTGGGCGTAAAATCACTGTCATTACGGTAAACCTCACGAATTGAATTCAAATGCACCGTGCTCTACATCTCCATCATTCTTTTTATTTCTCTTTTAAGCATTTTTCAAATCCAATATTTTTATGTCATATCATAAGTGACTTCGATGATAACCTAGTGGAACGGATAAACGACAAATATTTAAAAAAGATAACACATTCACTCCTATTACGCTCTTTTCTCACAGAGATAAGCAGAGACAATGGAGCGCCACTTGCCACAACTTGACACAACTCCCTCGTTTCCCTCACATGCACAATTCTTATTATACAAGGCTCTATTATTATGAGCACTAGGCAATCCAGCTTTCTTAAGAATGTTTTCAATTTGGTCAAAAAAAAAACCTCCTGGGTCTCTCCCATTTAACGAATCCATCCACATTGTTTTTTTTTATTATACATTTCAATACTAAACTACTAAAGTGCTTGTATTATAGAAAGAGGACAACCAAAGTACATATATCAAAGATACATTGGCACCGGTGAGTGGTTTCGAACCCGTGCCACTTGGCTTACGTAGCCATTGCACTGCCACTACACCGCCTTGATTTATAAATTTATTTCATCAATCTACTTTCACTCATCCTTTCCATGTCGCTAAACCATCGAAGCATAATGGCAATAATTGTTACCTAGGTACCTACTTATTTATTTATAACTTGTCATACAATGATGCACCCTTAACGCTTAATGGGGACTTATCTTATATCTTATCTAACTCTTAAGCCAAAAATATTAACAATTGTTTTTATTGTAGCTCGACATATGACAGCCCCCCGGCTGATCTTAATTTCCCGTCTGCTACTACAGTTGAAAAACTGAAGCGGTTTATAATAAATAATAATAATAATAAATATTTATTCGAAGTTCCTTATAAAACATGTATAATACCAATATAAAAATTTGAAATATAATTAAATTACTTTATACCTAGGCATCATAACAATTATAATAAGACATGTTTATTGTAATTTAAATTTTAGGAACATTTTAAAATCTGAATGGGTGGTGGACTGTGGACCCATACTAGGCAGAGCGCCTGTCTTATGGAACCCAACAAAAGGTTTGGCGGCGTAGTTGGAACTGGCAACTTTAAAAACTGATGCTTTAAAGCCTAATTCCAGACTGACTATAAACACCAATTAATACATTGGTTTATTTAATTTAAATTCAATCAATCAATCAAACAAATTGTCATACCTCAATTTTCACAGGACAACGAAGCGCCACTTTTCATGATCCTGATACAACTTTCTAGTTTCCTTCCCATCAACAATTCACATTACAGTAAACCCCGCTTTTTAAAATCTAAACCTTAATTAACTAGCAAAAATTATTGTTTCAAAAGAAAGTATCCATTGTTATTTTATTATAACTTCACGTTCAAGAGAAGAGTAAAACTTCTTTGTTTCAAGTAATAATAAACTTGGGTAATGTTGTTTAGGAACTAATAATCTAGTTTGTGGTTACAGTTAGGTACGTGAAAAATTACATAATCAACAACTTTCAAAGGTAAATGTAGCAATTATTATTAATGTACGATAGAGGTCTAAAAATGTATACTATTTTGACCGACTTCCCTAAAAGAAGGAGGTATACAATTTAGACGTATACAATTTCAATTCAACATCTTGCATTCATGAATTACCTTTGAAAACTTCTATGTATTATATAAATATTTTTTATTGTGGAGACATTTGACATCACCCCCTTGATGTGAAGTGCGGTCCATAAATGAAGGTGACTGCTACTACAGATCAAAAACTGTAAGCAGCTGTCACATCCACTATGCCTAGCCTGCATAGTGGATAAAATAAAAAAGTAACATTATTTACAATCATGTAACAATAATATTATATCTTGAGATGTATCTAAAAAGAGTATGCAAATATAATCTTAGATTCTTCAAGCGATGCGTGATAAGACACCTTTGGCTGGCTTAGTGACGGCGACTGAGGCAGCAGCAGAATAAAACCTTCCACTTTCCCTTTTTTTCCATCACACAAGTTGAGATCAAATGTCGCGTTGTTATAAAAAATGTACACATATAAGTATATACGTCCAATAAACGGCCAAAGGAAAAACAAGAGGATACCAAAAGACCAAACATAAAAATAAGACTAAATATTGTTTTTATGTATTGTTTATTTAATCCGAATGTACCTTTGAAGCAACCATACCTAACTCAGAAATTCTGTTTGTTATCTGTACTTATATCACGTGAAACGAATACTTTTTGATGTTTTGGTAGCAAATGTAAAATTCATGGAAAATAAAGCGCACCTAATCTCACATTGATCTCTACATGCGACACGAATTTATGGAATTAGGAATCGCGGAAATCCACCGAAAACCACAAAGCGAAGGATTAACTGTTATTAGGCTTTTTATCGCTCCAATCTTTGCACGTTCTTCACCGTGTTTTATTTGTAACCCATTTTTCATCAAGTAGATAATTTGTTCCATCACTCTGGGGTCAGTATGAAGGGATTGGAAAATCCCTTTGTTATAAATGTAATCGTTTAAAAATCAATATGACCATGTATCCATGACAAATGCTTAAAATTAATGTATAACATAATGGTTGTATATTCATAATGAAGTAATAAAGGTTTAAAGTAAGTAAAAGTTAGTAAAGTTAGTAAAAGTTTAAAGTAACTTAAACACGTTTTGGGTTCAGCTTTAAAGTTGCTGCTTCTAGTAGTTTACTTAAGTCGCCTTTATTATGGACCACACTCTACTTATTACACACCACACACTTAAAAAACAGGTGATGGGTATTCGTATATTATTTTTTATTTACATTTCTATACTAAGCTACTAAAGTGTATCATAGAAACAGGACAACCAACGTACATATATATTGGTACCGGTGAGTGGTTTCGAACTTACGTAGCCATGGCACTGCCACTACACCACGGTCGCCTTAATTTCCTTCGTATCCTTTATTTAGGTCGTTACCACTAGCGGTACACAAGGTTTGCTACCAGCTTTTAACTTGGGCAGAGAGCGGATGAGTGATTACATCTCATTTATCTTCGTTTCCTGTGTGATACTCTTCTCGTATAAGGTTTTATAGCTAATGCCACTGTCAAGTTTTTTTTTATTTTCTTGTTGAAAACGACAACTTAACCAAGTCTACGAAACGCAAAGTCACTTCACAGTCTGTATACTTGTAAGTGGTGGTACTATCCCAGATCGGCAGACTAAGCATCACCGCCTACTCTTTGATGGTTATCAATAATAGCAAATAAGACTTTACTTTTAGAAAACCACCTCTATTTTCTATTTTTTATTTACATATATTTGTAAAATTATTCTAATTAATTAAATATTACAAATAAAAGCTATAAAATAAACATTGGCTCCAACCGAATATCGAACCGGACTTAACGCGTAACAAATTGGTGCGCTAACCAATCCGCTATGCCTGTCGTCAAATCTAGTTAATTTTTGTTTATTTACTTACGAAATTAGTTTATATAAAAATAAACAATATTGATGGAAATACGATTGGATAAATATTTATGGAGAATTCAAAGTTCTTTACAAAAGTTTTGTTGTGTAACATTGTTTTTTCACCGGAATTGATCCGGGAATTGAAACTTCAGTTAGAAATTTACATAACTCGTGTTTGTTGTAACAAGGAAGAATAATACGTTACTTTAGGTTTAAGTAATATAAATAAAATTTATTGTTTAATATGAAAACACAAATTAAGTTAAGTAGATACTTATATTTGTACTTTATAAAATTATAATTTTTATTGTTTTATTGTGGCTCGACATATGATAGCATCCCGCCTGATGTCAAGCTTAAAAAATCTCCTCCCAAACATATTGTGTATATGTTAAATTATGTTCTTATTGTATTAATATTTATTTACAGGGATTTTAATCAACAGTATTATATGTCTATCACTCAATCAACCCAATTGCCATGTCTTTTTCTCACAGGGATAGGCAGAGAATTGATAGGCATAGGGATAGGCAGTATTAAAAAGGCGACCGTGGTGTAATGACAGTGCAATGGTTACACAAACGAGTTCGAAACCACCTACCGGTACCAATGTATCTTTAATATATGTACTTTGGTTGTCCTGTTTCTATGATACAAGCCTGTATGAGGAGAATTATGGATGTGAATGAAGCAAGGGAGTTGTGTAAGCCGCCGGGTAGCTAGCGAGAAACACCGAGACAGGCCGAAGAGAGCGAGCGCCACCATTCACACTCTCGCGCTCGCCCTTCCTCGGCCTGTCTCGGCAAGAGTGTAAGCGCGCGGTAAGGGTCGTGGTAAGTGGCGCTCCATTGTCTCTGCCTATCCCTGCGGGAAAGAGGAGTGACAATTTGATTGATTGATTGAAAAAGGCTTACTAAGTAAACCACACTTAAAGTATATATGTACAATAAATAAAAGACTTATTTCTAATGTAGGAACATGACAAAATAAACCATGAGCAAAAGAAGTTTTAACGCCAGTGCAAATTTGCTCACATTCTTTAAATAAATTTTATAGTATAAATAAACTTATATAGAATAATCTAAGTTAAATGATTGAGTTGCATATACGCAAAGGAATTTTCTCTAAAGTCGAAGCCACTTCTATAAATGGCTTTTGTGAACAAGTTTTGAGTGAGGTTGGAGCATTGATAAACATACATAAGGGTTCTTTAGGTCAAGGAGAAGTTTTGCTCAGATAGTGTCTCAAAACTTCTTAAATGTACAAGATTGATGAAGTTTATGATAGGACTATTGTGTAATTTAAAACCAGAATATTCAAAAATAGGGCTGATATTAATAAAGCGGTTTAAACAAACGCCTAGATTTAAGAGTACATTGTTGCTAGATGTATAATACTCGTATAGAAGTTATTCCTGGTATTGTAAACGACATCCAAAAGGCGGTTTTAAAGCTGTAAGATTTTCTTTACCAATAGGTAGAGAGTCCACTTGTATACCACATGGAGTAAAGCACGTAGTACAAATAAATACAGAACATAACTAATATTTGCAATTATTTTATTTTTAATGTGACTCGACATATTATAATGTTAAGCTACGGTGCGGTTCATCAATGTAGGCGACATAAATGCTTAATAACTGTAGGTAGCAGTCGCATCCACTATGCCGGCCTAGTTAGAACCGGTAACTTGTAAGTTTATTTCGAAACGCGACTAAGTCACTTCACGGTCTGTACACTTGTAAGTGGTGGTACTACCCTGGACTGGGCACCACGGCCTACCAGTCTTTAATAATGTTTCGATAGTAATATTTTGTGACGTCATTATGATGGCCTGTAAATCAATTTCGGAAACTGGAATGTGACACAGATTGATGATCTAATAACCGTGTTGCCTTTAGTGTCCTTGTATTATACAGGTTGTCTCCAGAATGCCTCTAAAAATAAAGTGGGGTGGTAGTGTAACCGATCTTAAAAACGACTGTATGAGAGAAATAATTTTTTAGACATTTTTTTAACCATTTCATGTCATATTCTATTTATAACCGTTCAGTAAATAACAGCACCCCGCCTGATATAAAAAGGTTAAAGGACATCATTTATTTTGTATGGGGACTTGGGCTTAATTGTATTAACAGTTGCATATACATTTAAAAATAGTTTGATGTACGAAGATTACAATTTAATTGGAATATATCCTTTATTTGGCATAGTTTAGGTGCGCAAAATGATCAAAGTATAATTATGACAGTTCAAAGCAGAACCATTAATATGTTGTGTCTTTATGATTGTCAGCCGATACAAAATACATATCTTATTTTCTAAATAATTCAATTGCACAGAAATTAAAATTGTTATTAGTTTTATACTTTATTTTCGAAAGCGTTCTTGAGACATCATGTATAATTTTGTACTAATGCAGAAGTACTATTGTTCTATGGTAAACAGTATTTTTGTTTTAATAAAACGCGATATCTGACGTCAATATCTCTGATGTAAGCAAGACCCAAGACCCCCGACGACTGAAAAAACCGTTTTAGTTTACGGTTGCCAACCAAAAAAACTATCCTATATCCTTTTGTAATATCATTTAAATTTAACTTAGGTACATACATGATTTAAAGTTCCGTTCTTTTAAACGTAAAACTTTTTTAAATCACGAAACCGAAACTCACGCGAATAATCTAATAAAGTAATTTAATCGTGGAATCCAAACCAGATAGATAATTAGTAATTTACAACACAGAATTTTCAAGCGTTTCAGTATAAAGATGGCATTGCACTAAAAGGGAATTAATTGTAAAGTATTAACAGCCATAGATTAACCAAGAAAAAAGAAACAGTTGAGGTCAGATTTTGAGTCACAATAAAAAAAAGGGGATCTATACTGTCACCTCGAACGAAAATTTACAGTAAAATTTTAAAACTTAATAATGACTAACTAATATATAATACTTTTTTTCTAGGGTATTTCAAGAATATTGTTTATAAAAAATGCGACCGACTGCGTTTACTCTCCGGCCTATCGAAAGCAAATGGCAAGTCACCACCATTCATGAATCGAACTTCAGCCTAACATCAGGCTGGGTGCGTAAAATGAAATAAAATTTTTTGCGGTTTACTATCGCATTCAAGTGTTTTTTTTATATTTTTATATTATATTTTTTAAATAAATACACTTGACCGCAAAAATATTTTATTTCATTTTACGAACCAGATTATATTTTATCATGGCTACATATGACAGCACTCTGCCTGATGTTAGGCTGAAGTTTGATTCATGAATGGTGGTGACTGCTATTGCAGTAGCTGTGATAGTCCCGAAAAGCGACAAAGTCACTTCAAGATCTGTATGTATATTTAAAAGTGACGGTAACACCTGGGATGTTACCATCGGCAGACCAGGCAAATGACCACCTGTCTACCACTCTTATGAAATAGTTAACACAATAAAGATACAAAGGAAAATCGTTAATTTATCATCATCATTAATTGTCACGCCGCTTTCCACGATACTGACACAACGATTTTGTTTCCTTCACATTAACAATTTTCTTTATGTCTGTATTGCTTATGAGCACGATAAATCGCTTTTATCAACCTCCAACCGTGGTCGTGTTCAGGCGACCGTGGTGTAGTGGCAGTGCAATGGTTACACAAACCGGAAGGACGAGTTCTAAACCACCCCGTTACCAATGTCTTTGATATATTATATGTACTTTGGTTGTGCTGTTACTATGCTACTTTAGTAGCTTAATATAGAAATGTAAAAAATAAAAGAAAATTCACTTTTCAATGTGCCCAGACTATCGTATTATACATTTCTCAATATTTGTACATTTTCTTTCAAATCACATGTATCATGCACAACTGCATTCTTCATTTATTTCCACAATCGTTACCCTCCTCTTTAACCGTGATTAATAGTTTAATATTTTTGTTCATGTTGTTTTGGCGCACAAATGCGGCATTTTCTTATTATTTGAGCACGTACTCGGCACGTGTATCGTGTGGGGGCGTTTATTTAGCTACGATCATGTACGGCCGCTTTGATCGCTAGGGATAAGTATAAAGTAGAAATTCTATTGAAATTCATAAATAATTTTAGTAACGTAAAGGCTAAAAGAAACAAAATAATATGAAATATATATATTAGTAAATCAAAACTAAAAAAATATAGATTTTGTAGCGTTATTTGTGGTTTGTGATTTCAAAATGAAAGATGATTGACGAAAGAGATTTATAAATTGGAGGCGGAAAGATAAAACAGCGATGACTCAGAAGATCAAATCGGAGACATTCTTAAAACAGCAGGGTTTGTGCACAACCAATGTATTTTGTCGTTAACTTTTGAGATGATCCTAAAATGCGACTAAGTCTCTTCACCGTCTTAACACTTGAAAGTGGTGTGATTGCCCTGATTCAGCAAACTGGCCGCTGACTACCTACCCCTCTCTCTTATCGATGAAATCTGTTTAATAATTATATTTTATTTTTTACATTTCTTTACTGGGCAAGTTGTTTTGAACCGGTGACTCTAGGTTCCAGTGACTATTTCACTACTACTACACTATGCTATAAAATATTTTATATTCGGGTCGTCAACATGAACTACTTTTGAAATCTGCATAAAGTGCAGACGGGAAGACGCGAGTGATAAAGATAAGTATTTTAAAATTTCCTTTTAGAGCTGTAATTTGTTCGTAAAAACTTTTAATAGTTACTTTGACTTTGATGTGAGTTAGTATTTAATTACTTTCTATACTCAAACGAGACTTTATTGAACTATGCTGAGAGGAAATTTACACAACACCGTTGAGCACGGGAGATCGATATTAAAGTTCGTGTTAACAATCCATTGGGCGTGACTTTGTGAAACAATCTTTGAGAGAACTGTACTGACAACATAATTAATTATTTGGGTCTCTTATTTGCCTTTTACCTTCTCTTAATTGTATATAAGGTGTCTAAGTTGTATGTTTGTTAATCATTTGTGATTTGCCATATTTTAAGCGGTTTGTGGAATTTGAACATTTCAAACTACAGCGAATTTTTTTTTATCTATTCTTAGTTAGACCAATAATTCGCAGTAAATGAAGTTAATTAATAAAATAAATTAGATGCTGGGTTTGTGTAGATTTTGAACGTATTTATTTTCAATTGGAAATCTTTAAATATCAGATCAGATGTTAAAGCTATCGTTATATTTAAAAAAAATGTTTCACTTTTTCCCAGAGATAAAGGAGCGCCACTTGCCACGATAGCTAAATAAAATAAATAAATGTATTGGCTGTAGATAGGTTATTTATAGTAGATAGGTATTTAAAATAAATAAAGCGTATCGAATGAAATGAAAGCGTGGGTGTACAGGTTTTTTTCCACTTCTTGAGCCTAAATCACGAAACAAAAGAGCCTCCAGATATTTTCGTCAAACCGTGCAACAACAATACGAATAGAATTTCAAAAATATTTTCAGGTTGTGTGTAATTTAAATACATTAGGTATAATTTAGAGAGAGGTATATTTACCCGACAATCTCATTTACATATGCAAAATTTAGCTACCAGTGTATTAATTGTTTATGAAACTACCAAAATGTGGTTACGTCAATTCAACATCTTGTAATATATTCGCACAGAAATTGAAATTCGGGAGGTCTTATGTCTTTATTCGTACTCGAGACTCAACCTAATCCTATGTCTAACATCTCTATTTAATATACGACGGCCCATTTACAATACCTACTCTTATAATAAAACAATTATTGTAAGCCTTAGAAGAGAAATATAATACAAAATTCAATGAAATAAATAAATAAAGGGAATTTTTGATTATAATAATAGAGAAAAAAAGAAGGACAAATTAAGAATACCTGGAATAAAGATCAAAAGCTGCGTTAAATTGAATAAAAAGGAAAATTGCTACAAAACATGTAATAGACTTGTTTGAGTAAACACATAAATTGTTTTTAATGTATATGTTTAAATGAGTATTTTCAAAACTTATCAATAAGGCGACCGTGGTGGTATCAGTGCAATGGTTACGCAAACCGAGATCACGGGTGCAAAACCACTTGTCGGTACCAATATATCTTTGATATAAATGTACTTTGGTTGTCCTGTTTCTATGATATAAGCACTTTAGCAGCTTTGTATAGAAATGTATTAAAAAAAAATAACCTCTCAGATTATTTACTTGTGACAGGTTCATGAAAAGTGGCTCTGTGTGTTGAGGCGTGACAATTGACGAGGCGCATTGGTTAGCCACTTTTTATTGTGACTCGACCGACATATGACAGCACCCCGCTTGATGTTAAGCTGAAGTCGATCAATAAATGGATGTCACTGCTACAATTCAATAACTGTAAGCAGTAGTCACATCCACTATGCCAGCCTAATTGGAACCGGCAACTTACAAGCTGATCCCGAAACGCGACCAAATCACTTCACGGTCTGTATACTTGTAAGTGGTGGTACTACCCCGGATCGGCAGACTAAGTACCACTGCTTACCACTCGTTGACAACTAGGCCGACATAGTGTGGATGTGATTGCTACTCACAGTTATTGAATTGTAGTGGCAGTGGCATCCATTCATGGAGCACACACCAACTTAACATCAAGCGGGGTGCTGTCATATGTCAAGTCACAATAAAAAAATAGTAGCAGTCGCTTCCACCCATGGATCGCATTGAGGCTTAACATCGAGCAGGAAGCTGTGATAATGTCGGGTCACATTTAAAATATTGAAACGTGTTCCATTTTTGAACCTAACAGCGACAGGAGAGTGTTAGGTGAATATTAATTATAAAAATTTTGACACTAAGATTACTCCAGACTGACAGGGCGGGCGCAGGCTGTCAACAAATCGCCCGCAATGGTGAATCGGATATGTTTCTCTTGGTGCCGTTCAGCGCCCAGTCAGTTTTATCGTGAACGGCTCGCTCGCAACACGCTGTCTCCGCCCCGTCTTCGTTCAACTACATTCTGCGTAAATAATTCCGAACACGATGTGCTCGGTTGGACTGAAATTATGAATCTTACAACAAACTTATCCAATCTTATTAAAATTCATAGAGTATCTTGAAAATATATGGTACGCTAAATTAGGTTTGGAACTTCGTACTTGTGATGTTTGTTTTTGTGACAAATGTGATGAGATCTAATCTTATAAGTGGCTATTAATACATGCAGTTTTTTGTTAAGTTTAAGTAAGTATTAATTATTTTATAATTGTTAATAAAACATTCAAATTATTACGACTTTTTCGCACAGGGATAGCCAGAGACAACGGAGCGGCATTTGTCACGATCCTGACACAACTCCCTCGCTTCCATCACATCCACAATTCTCTTCATACAACCTCTACGGTTATGGGTACTAGGCAACTTAGCTGCCAAATCGGAGACATCCTCAAGAAAGCTTTTATAATAAAATTGTGTAGACTTTTATTTATTATTCATTTTTATAATGTGCTTGTATCATAGAAACTGAGCGACATATGTGCATACTCGTATTTAGGTACTTTTATTAAAGATACGATAACGACAAATGGTTTTGAACCGAGGCCATTTGACTACTTACTAGACTCTAGAGTCTAGGTTTTGTTCCCTTAAGAAATATAAATAATTACAGCATTTTTTTAGAAATTGCCTATTTTGTTAAAATATGCCACTGATATCTAGCATTGCATTTAAATAACACAAAGCGAAAGGGTTAAAGTCGTGTCGAGTCCATTTTTAAATTGCCCCCCTTAACTATCGAAATGCCACCCACCCTGTGGGGCGTGGGCCCTTCGTTGGGAAACACTGCTCTAGTCCATGGTCGACCGTTACTACCGGTTAAATAACTGCAAGTGGCAGTCGAGTCATTATGCCGGCCCGAAACGCGACTAAGCCACTCCACGACGGTATACTTGTAAGTGGTGGTACTACCTTGGATCAGCAGACTGGTGATGCTTTAGTATTAGATTAACTATTTTTACTGTTGCTTGTTTACCATAAAAATCAATACTCACAAAATCCATATCTGCTTGAGTTATAACAACATACGCATATAAGATTAAATCTGTAGAGATAATGTAGACATTTATCTAGATCGATATAGATATATATGTGCATATGTATACGTCTGCATATAAGTTATACTAACTTTCATTTATTTCGGTTGGGGACAGGGCCCTTATATTTACCTACTTAATCTTGTCCACTTCGCTCTAAGTTGGATATCCCCGACCACCCCTCAAACTGTTTATCATCCCTTCCCATTCCAATCTGTAGCTCAACGAATAAAGTCTACGATTGCACACATTATTTTTAAATATCTATAAAATCATGTCGTTATTACCAAGAGGTTTTGTTTTGGAAGAACTAAAATTGATATAATGGAGAAATTTATAAATCTGATGTAGATGGATGCGTTAATTAAACAAGGCAGGCCCAGATGGGTGTTTTCCGACCAAATCGGAAACATTCTCAAAACAGCTAAAGCCCATAATCGTAGAGCTTGTGTTGAGGATTGAAAGTAAAGTGTCAGATTTAGACACGTCAGTAAAAAATATTACTCAAAAATAAATGTTGTTTAATTTCTAAAGAGAAACGATTATACTAATTTTCTCTATTCACAACAACTGGCGACCGCGAAAATATTAATTATGGAGGCTCTAAAGAAAGAGCGTTCTATGTTGAGAAGAAATTTTTCGAATAAATCAAATATATTTGTTAAAAAATTGGAAGACGTCAAAAATCAAAAAGATTTTTTTGCCGATGTCGAGATTTTATCTAACACCATTAAAAAGATATTTATGCTAGACGAGAAAATAATGGAAAATTTAGTAATAGATACTGATATTGATGAAGAAAATTTATTAATAGAGCAAGAACAATCTGACGTCTACAGACATAAATGGGCCAATATACAAGAATTAAATAATGGTAGAAAGGTGAGAGAAGACGAGGAGGTGAGATCCCTACATAATTTTTCTAACACTTATTTTACCAAAAGAAATTTTAATTTGCCAAAACTTGAACTATTTAAATTCGACGGTGAGGTAAAGAACTGGATTGCTTTTTGGGGTCAGTTTCAAAAAATACATAATGACGGCTCTATTGACCAGCATGACAAGTTTCAATACTTATTACAAGCAACCGAAAAAGGTTCTAAGGCAAGATCTTTAGTAGAAAGTTTTCCACCATCTAGTGATAATTATACCATCGCAATACGTCATCTTAAAGATCGTTTTGCACGTGACGAATTAATAATTGAGGTATACGTACGTGAACTTTTAACTCTTATTATTACACAAACTAAAATAAATCATCAAATGAGCTTAGATGAATTATATGACAAACTCAATACTCAATTAAGAGCTTTAGAAACTCTCGGAGTGACTACCGATAAGTATGCAGCTATGTTGTTCCCAATAGTTGAATCAGCGTTATCAGTCGAAGTGTTAAAGGCATGGCAAAGATCCCAAATTGGCAGTGGAAATAATGATTCAGATAAACTTTTAAATAACCTATTAGAATTTTTAAAGTTTGAAGTAGAAGGTAATCAACGCATTTCACTAGCCCGTGCAGGATTTTCTGGCAATGATAACACAGTATGCGGAATAACAAATACAGAAGTTCAGCCATCCACTGCTTCATGTTTAGTAGAGACTAATAAAGCTAAACTCTGTATTTGGTGTGATAAACCGTCTCATAGTAGCGCTGAATGTTACAAAATTTCTAAACTTTCATTAGAAGAACGAATTACATGTCTTAAGAAAAAGAAAGGCTGTACTTTATGTTTGAAAGCTGGTCATCATGCAAGCCAATGCAAATCATTTGTGAAGTGTATTCTGTGTTCAAAGAAACATAATATTATAATGTGTCCACAGCTTCCATCTGAACAAGAGAAGAATAAGTGCAAAGAAGTTGTAACGCAGAACACAGAACTGTCACTAAGTCATTGCACCAGCATCACAATTCTTCAGACATTGTTAGTAAAAATTGTGTATAATAATAAATATTTAGTGGTACGAGCTTTATTTGACAATGGCGCACAACGTTCATATTTGAAGAAGAATATTATAGATGAACTAAAATTGCCTATGGTTGCTAAAGAATCGTTAGCTCACTGCGTGTTTGGAGGGATTGAAACTAAAAGAAAAGTACATTCATTGTATAATATTACCCTCGTAAACATTCATAATAATTTTAAGTTTAAAATGAATGTTCTTGATGAAAATAAAATATGTGGAAGTTTACCTACTGTCAAAGCTTCTGAGTTGTGTTACGAGACGATTCAAAAGCATAACATTAATTTAACAGATGTAAACTCCCATCCACTTGAAATAAGTTTGTTAATTGGAGCTGATTATTCTGGCTATTTATACACCAGTAATATGGTAGAACTAAATAATGGCTTATTTGCGGTAAACACAAGACTTGGATGGACTGTACAAGGTCAACAATCAGGCGTATGTAACACTGCTACAATTTTAACCTGTCAAAACAATGTAAATATTTCTGAATTATGGGATTTAGAATTTATCGGTATCAGAGATCCTGTTGAAACTAAGTCTAAAGAAATGTTAGAGTGTGAGATAATTAAATTATTTCATAATACTGTAAATATTAATAATGAGGGAAGGTATGAAGTCCATTTACCATGGAAAGAGAACCGAAATACATTATTAAGTAATTATGAATTAGCTAAGAAAAGATTACTATCTACAACTAAAAGACTTATTTCTACGGATAACTACAAACATTACCAAGATGTGTTTGATGATTGGATGCAAAGAGGTATTATAGAAGAAGTGGTTAATGATGACAATAAAAAAGGTCACTATTTACCTCATCACGCTGTGATAAAAGAGTCCAGTCTAACGACTAGAGTTCGACCCGTCTTCGACGCTTCAGCAAAAGACCGATATGGTAATACTCTTAATACTAGTTTAGAAAAGGGTCCTAATTTACTTGAGATAATACCTAGATTGTTAACTAAATTCCGAATGCATGCCGTCGGAGTAACCGCAGATATAAAAAAAGCATTTCTTCAAATTTCCATTACAGAAAAGGACAGAGAATATGTAAAGTTCCTATGGTGGAAAGATGGTAAGCAGAAAGATATCGTGACATATAGACACAGACGTGTCGTATTCGGATTAGCTCCAAGTCCATTTCTATTGAATGCCACTATTCAATACCATTTGTCAAAATGTACAAAAGATTTTCTTGAAGTCGCTACAAGATTAAAAGATTCTTTCTACGTTGATAATTGTGTAATTAGTTTAGAAAAGGAAGAAGTTGAAAATTTTATGCAACATTCTAAGGATTTAATGTTATCGGGACAATTTGATCTCAGAGGATGGGTGACTACCTTAATGGAGGATTCCAAACTAGTCAATGAATCTACCACTGCAAACATTTTAGGTATGCTGTGGGATACCAATACTGATGAACTATATTGTAATATACCTGAGGATTTAATTAATTCTCAATTTTCTTCTAAAAGGCAACTACTGTCTATTGCACAAAAAATTTTTGATCCAATTGGTTATACAACACCTACATTACTTATTCCAAAAATTATCTTGCAAAATACGTGGAAATTAAAATGTGGTTGGGATGATGAATTGCCTACAGAAATTTCTCAACAATTTAAGGACTGGACAAAGGAAATTGGTATATTAAGAAATTGTCGAATTCCTCGTAGACTTACTAACTATCCTATCACTAAATGTCAAAGGACTCTACATACATTTTGCGATGCAAGTAAGGTTGCGTATGCTACTTGTATATTCTTAAGAACTGAATTTGATAATAATGTTGACATACAATTAGTCACAGCAAAATCAAGAATAACGCCTACAAAGCAAAAGATCACTATACCTCGTCTTGAACTATTGTCCGCTTTAATTGGTACACGATTATGCGAACAAGTAAAAGCATCTCTAAACTTAGATTGTCAAGTATACTACTGGACAGACTCAACTGTATCGCTTACATGGATAAAAAAGGAGGGCTCATGGGCAGTTTTTATACAAAACAGAGTAAGTGAAATACGCAAGTTTACCAACCCCAAAGATTGGTATCATGTACCAGGAAATTTAAATCCGGCCGATTTATTATCGAGAGGGTGCAACCCAAAAACACTCATGGATTCTGTTTGGTGGGAAGGTCCGTCCTGGCTTAAAACCAATAAGGAGTCATGGCCTATCAATACGTATATAGAAGATAATAATGCTAAGTTAGAGTTAAGACGTTCTGCTGTGAATATTACAAATATTCAAGAGTTATTTAGTGACAAGTTATTATATTTTTCAAAGTATTCTAAAATTGTTAATATGACGGCTTGGATAATGAGATTTGTACATAATTGTCAATTTAAGGTGAACAAAATCAAAATAATAACAGATAAGGTCATTAGCTCAGATGAATTTAAAAATGCTGAAGCAATCATTTTAAAAGTTATTCAAAGGGAAAATTTTAATATAACGGCTAATAATAAAATTAGTGGAATTAACATCTACAAAGACGATGACGGCTTATTAAAAGTCCAAACAAAATTAATTCTTTGCGATGAAATTGATACTTTCAAATATCCGATACTCTTACCTGACAGTAATAAAATAATTGAAAGACTTATAAGAGAAAAACATGATTTGTTACAGCATGCCGGTGTACAAACCATGATAAACGTTCTAAGAGAAAGTTACTGGATTTTACGCATTAGACGTTTGATCAAAAAGGTACTTAATAAATGCGTTATTTGTAAAAGATTTAAAGCAAAAAAATGTGAATCGCCATTGGCACCTCTTCCTTATAACAGGATGAACAGATTTGTTGGAGTGTTCGAGGTTTGTGGGATTGATCTAGCGGGTCCATTATATTTACGCTCAAATAATAAATGTTACATTGTATTATTTACTTGTGCAGTATACCGTGCTGTACATTTAGAGTTAACTGAATCATTGTCCACTGAGAGTTTTTTAATGGCATTACGCAGATTTATTGCACGCCGAGGAAGAATTAGTACAATTTATAGCGATAATGGAACAAATTTTGTTGGTGCCAATAACTTATTTAATAGCTTGGACTGGTCGATGATTCAACTTGAGGCTAACATTAGGCAAATAAAATGGATATTTAATCCACCGACTGCTGCATGGTGGGGTGGATGGTGGGAAAGGCTAGTTAGAACTATTAAAGAACTTTTACGTAGGGTGTTAGGTAAATCTGTTGTCACTTATATTGAGCTCGAAACTATATTATGTGATTGTGAAGCAGTGATCAATTCAAGACCTTTAAGCTATGTTAACAGTGATTCTTCTGAACTGACCCCTATATCACCTAATTCATTTTTGCAATCCATGCCTCATAATAATGTTACAGACATTGACAAAGTTGATATAAATAGTTTAAATTCTCGACTTCAATTTATTCAAAAATTAAGGGACCACCTCCGTCAAAGATTCAAGAACGAATACCTTGCCTTACTAATCCATAGAAGTAAAGAAAGAAAAACAGAAATCAAAATTGGAGATGTCGTTTTAGTAGAAACTGATAGGAAAAGAATCGATTGGCCTATTGGTGTCATCGTAGAATTGTACCCTGGAATAGATGGAATTTCAAGAGTAGCCAAAGTCCGTACAACTATCGGTGAAAAGGTCAGGCCAATACAACGATTGTACCTTATGGAAATTAATAGCACTGAACTTCCAACTTCCGCTCTACATAATGATGTACCTGCAACACCTAACCCGTTATTAACTACAAGAAGTGGACGTGTTGTACGGGCTCCACCGAAATTGGATTTGTAAATAATTTATTGAATTTGATTTGTTTTTACTTTATTTTATATTTTGTTGTTTCTTTCGTTGGGAGGATGTTGAGGATTGAAAGTAAAGTGTCAGATTTAGACACGTCAGTAAAAAATATTACTCAAAAATAAATGTTGTTTAATTTCTAAAGAGAAACGATTATACTAATTTTCTCTATTCACAACAGCTTGTATGAAGAGAATTGTGGATATGAGGGAAGCGAGGGAGTTTTGTCAGGATCATAGCAAGTGGCGCTCCTTTGTCCCAGCCAATCCCTTGATTGATATAGAAATGGGTGGCGAATTTAAATCATCAATCATTAGTCAAATTATGGCTTGATATATAATAGGACCCCGCCTGGTGTTTAACAGAAGTAAGCTACATAAACAGAGGCGACTGCTACTACAATTAAGTAGTGCAAGTAGCAGGCATGCACCATGCCAGCCTAGTCATAATAATTATACCTTATTAATCCTTATCACTCGAAATCGAATTTTAAACTTGTAAGTGGGTTAGTACCATTATTCATAAGTAAAGTATATATGTAGACCGTGACGTAACTAAATCGCGTTTCGGAATCAGCATAAAAGTTGCCGGTTCCAATTAGATCGGCATAGTGGATGCGACTAGTACTCCATTTACGGACCGCTTTGCAATTTAAGTCTCTACCACATGGGCGCGCCATTATCGGTCAGTAATACCGGATGCGTTATTGCGATATCTGTTTTTAGTACAATAGGTATTAGGACGGCTACGAAGTTACACACTGCTGCGATAATAACGACGCACTAGAAGTAGGACGCAGTTCTATGCAAGGAATCGGGACGGGACCTTTAACATCAGGCTGAATGCAGACAATATGTTTAGCTTTAATATAAAAATATTTACCAAAATTGTTTAGTTAAACAATATGATCCAATACACCTGTCTTAAACAAAATAACGCTTTAGAAGTTTTATGAATTTGGCAGTTTACTTTACACAAAATATTGTTACAAAATATGTTTCAAATAAATTACACAGCTTTGATTGAACTTTCTACTCTTATTATTTCGCCCTTTGTGTTCTTTTCTTTGTACTTTTATTTACTCGTGGATGGTTTATTTAAATGTTTTTTACAATTCTTTTATTACTTTAATACGTGTCGGTACTCGCTTACAATTTTCTTATCAAAATAAAAAAAGGCAAAAAAGGTATCTTCCCTGTTTTTGTTACTACCTTTAAAAGACTAAATTTTCATTCGCAAATACTGTACATATACATAGTTATTTAATTGTGAAATTGTTAATAATATGTTTATTATAACAGGACCATAATATTGATATTTATCTCACTTTATTGAAGTGACTTTAATGAACCTACACCTACTCCCATAACTTCAGTGAATAAATTTTATTTAATTACAGTAAATGATTAAGCAGGTATATGTTATATAGGTTTCTATAAGTACTCGTATATAATACTATAATGAATATAACGTTCTCTCTGCAACTTTATCGTTCTCAGGTTATAAGCATTCCCAACTGCAAGAATGTTTCATATTGTAACATACGTGAGGCTTCTTTCTTCTTAGCTAGATGCTCTTATAGCTTCTGTTTGCTACGTAAAATCATATTAGGTATGTTTAATTTAAACTACTCGTACATATGTAAAATGCCTTGCCTGACGATTTTGTGAAACAAATTAAGTTCTACGTTTTACTACACAAATACAACATAGACTTGTACCTATATAAATTACTAGCTGGCCCGTACCTTTCGTTGGGTGGTAAAACACATTTTTACCTGTGTATTTTAATTGTTTAAAACTTGTCTGTATACTATAGTGCTCATTGGCTGGCAAGTCGCTGCGAATGTTAGGTGCTAGACTCCCCTAGAAATTCTGGTTCTGTCTATGGTTAGCCAGTCGCTTAGACCTTTCGACGTACTATGGCCGCTTGTGTCTGGGATGTATGTCTGGATAGTTGTGATTTTCTTTTAGGCATACTGACGTTATTTATTCAAAACATCTCAATTTTTGGAACAATCAAACAGTAATTCTAATTAGAAATTTTGATGGAAATAGTTGTGTAGAAAACATAGGTTTATAAGAACTTAAATACACCATATTATTTTATTTACTCTGAAGCTTCTTGATGGTTAACATAACTTTGGTTCTATTCTAACTGACCTCAGATATAAAAATCTGTGCCCGCGTTACAGGTGGCCCCCAGAGACCCTTGTGTATGCTCCATTTGGTTTCTGTTGATAATACAATTTGCATATTGGATACGATAAAATTATACTAAGATGACCTGTTTATTTTATGAACGTTGCCCTATTTTTTCATGATTATGCCTCATCGACATTGGATAGATACTATTTCTGATACGAGTATGATAAACGAAATTCATTGCGTGGTTAGCATACAAGTCCGTTCGCGGAAAGTCACGATTCTTGGTCGTAGCAAATATTTGTATCATAGCTTTTATTTGTAATATTTAATCTAATTGTTAAAATTGCAAATATTAGTTAATAAAAAAAGAGGTGTATATTTCCTCTGGGTCTGGTTATTAAAGTGGTAGGCAGTGGTGCCCAGTCTGCCGATCCGGGTAGTGCCACTACTTACAAGTGTACAGACCGTGAAGTGACTTGGTCGCGTTTCGGGATCAACTTGTAAGTTGCCGGTTTCAACTACGCTGGCATAGGTAATGTGACTGATACTAACAGTTAATAGCAGTCAGCCCTATTAATGGAGCGCAATCGTGACTATAGTAGCAGTCGCCTCGACTATGCCGGCCTAGCTGAGAACCTAAATGTTCCCTACACCGGCATAGTGAATGGGAGTGCTACTTGCAGTTATTTTACTGTAGTAGCATCAGGCAGAATGCTAACAAATGTTGAGGCACAACCCACAATGCAAAAAATTCTTGGTGCACCACTAGGGTTCCAAACTCTAGACATAATCAACGTGGGTAGATAAGTTAAAAATCCTTACTTTTAATTTTCCATTAGTTTTATCAATACGGTGTGAATGAGACAAATCTATTTTTTTTACCCACGTTATGTAGGTAAAATCGTCGACGCTGCAATTTCGATTATAGCGCTATATAACCGCTATAAAAGTGTTTTATTATTTTTATGTATTATGAACATTAAACACGGCAATTTTATATCATGTGTTCTCCCCATCCTATAATCTTGTATACTTAATGCGAAGCGTGAAAAAGCTGCTTTGGCCAGCATCGTGACGGCGACTGAGGCATCCGTGGAACCGGTTTTGTCGGTCGTCGGCGCTCTTAAACCTCTCCTTGATTACCATCAGGCAATTCGAAGTCAAAGGTCGCGTCCTAATAAAAAAACATGTGTGTAGTTCACACGAGTTGGAAGTAAAGCCTTCAAAAACGTGAACTTCAAAATAATAAGACGAATGTGGAATTTCAGGAATAGAATAACTTTAGGGGTTTAGTTATGATAATATTAATACCAAGTTTAAAAATAATTTTACATTTTATTACATAAAATTCAGACTCCGAGTTTTCATTTTCGATAATAAATAAATACATTAGTTTTAAAATACATTATAGTTTATACTAAATAAGAATAAAAATAAAATCAATTAACAACAAAGCTAAAGCATATTTTACTTTTTACTTTTATATATGTATATTTATTATGTATATTTTATTCGTTTTATCGACTTATTTTTTTAATTTTGTTTGACATCTGAATTCGACCTGCCTGATGACACTCGTAAGCATAATGGCGGTCCAAGAGTGCCGAGAACTAAAAAATCCAAGTCAGTTCTAGGCTACCACAGTCGCCGTCACTATTCCAACCAAACAAATTTCGTTTCATCGAGTTTCAAATCAGACCGATGCTAAAGAAGTTTCCACTTCCAAAAAGTGAGCCTCATAATTTTATACATGAGTTATTTAACTTAATATCCTACGTAATATGAAACGTAATTTCACTCCGGCCTTTGATTATAAATTTAATGTAAAATTACAAGTTAAAAGGGAATCGATATAATTGTTACATTAAAGCTTTTCTTAGTAATTTACATAAATTTTATATATGTATTTAACATTTGAATAATTAATTAAATAATTATGTTTGACTAAAATTACTAACAGATCGTTAAATGACTCCAAGTGGTTCCAACTAAGTCGGCATAGTGGATGTGATACTTGCAGTTATTTAATTGTAGGGGTGCTGTCATATGTCAAGCCTCAATAATAAAAACCTAATTTATACTTGATGTTTTTAGAAATATATTCTTAGGACAATATATTGTGTTATAATGTTGATATTGTAAAAACAAACGAAATAGAGAACTCGTATATTTGTTATTCGGAAAGCTAACCGCAATTCCGCTTCCTAATATTAAATATTCAATACACATCTGTGTGCATTGGCCTTCGTTCACAACATAACAAAACCTTTATAATGTTCAAAATACAAATTAATCAATCAGCAAATTATAGCATTGGTTAGCAAGGGGAGGTTTGAGAGTGCCGACGACTGAAGATACGTTTAATTCTACGGCTATGTTAAGCCGTGGACGCCTTCTGGCTGATGATGATGATATGTACGAGGATATAAATTCTTTTTGAAATTTTTAATTATAAGGAATATTAATAAATGAAATTATTCGATTTAATTATGACATTAGAAAATAATCATCTATTTTTTTAGTGAAATCATGTATTAAATTATCGCGCCGACCGGGAATCGAACTCAGGACTTACGCATAACGAACTGGTGTGCTAACCAATGCACCACGTCTGTCGTCATAAAATATTCGTCTAATTTAGTGAAATGATAATCCTAAAATTTAACGACTTTGAGGAAAAATTGAATGTACTCGTTCGATGTTCACGCTTCAATATCCTCCATTTACAATTTTGAGTGATTGCTTCCGTGTGTTCATTTTGAATAACCTTTTTAAAACGCGAAACGTAAACGCGTTCTTAGCGCTTTATATTTATATACATTTTATATAGGTATTTTTTACATTTCTATACTTACTAAGCTACTAAAAGTGCTTGTATTTCACCTATTCATGTTTTATGAATAGATCCAAAATGTCATCTTCAATGTCAAAATGTCAAAATGTCACGCCTTTTTCCCACAGGGATAGGCAGAGACAATGGAGCGCCACTTACCACGATCCTTACACAACTCCCTTGCTTCCTTCACATCCACAATTCTCTTCATACAAGCTCTGTGGTTATGGGCACTAGGCAACCTGGCTTTCTTGAGGATGTCTCCGATTTGGTCGGAAAACACTCTCCTGGGCCTGCCTTGTTTAACGCATCCATCCACATCAGATTTATAAATTCCTTTCGTCAATCTACTTTCACTCATCCTTTCAATGTGCCCAAACCATCGAAGCATTCCTTTGTCAATCCTTGTCACTACATCTTCTTTCAAGCCACATCTATCACGCAATGTGCTATTCCTTATTCTATCCGCTATCGTCACTCCACATACACTCCTTAACGACCGCATTTCTACAGCGTTAATTCTACTCTCATGCCTCTTCTGCCATCCCCAACCTTCACTTCCATACATTAATGTAGGAACAAGCACCGCATTATGAACAGCCATCCGTGACTTTTGGGACATTATTTGGCTGTTCATTATACTATGAATGGCACCGTTCACTGCATTACCCTTTTGCACTCTTCTCTCAATATCTTCATCACACTTTCCATCCCTAGTAAACATACTTCCCAAGTAAACAAATTGTTTGACTTGTTCCACTTTCTTACCGTCTATCATTATCTCACATTCTGTCATTTCATCCTCTCTCTCCAAAACCATTACTTTGGTTTTACTTACATTCACTTTCATACCCTTCTTTTCTAATTCTTTTCTAAATGTCATCTTCATCATAGTAATCGGCTTTTTCAAACTTGTCGGCGCTCTCGGATCATCATCAAGGTCAAGGTCAGAGGTAGAGGTCTCAATAAAAAAAACATTATCATTCATTTTACGCCCTTATTTCCACAGGGATAAGTAGAGACAACGAAGCGCCACTTACTTACACAATTCTCTTGCTTCTTTAACGTCTACAATTCTTTTCATAATAGTTATACTCGTAGGTAGGTAAAGGTACTGCGAACAATTTAAACCTTTATTAAAAGTTAAAAACCTATTTAAAAGTTAAAACCTCTTAAAAATATATGCTTTTTGTATCAATTTACATGAGCCAGTTTGATAGAGCAATAAATAAGAGTGGTAGGCAGACAATTTGTGGTCATGAGCCCAGTTTGCCGAACCAGAATAGTACCACCATTTTGAAGTGTATAGACCGTGAAGTAACTTAGTCGCGCTTCGGGATCAGCTTTAAAGTTGCCTGTTTATCTATTATTTTACTTTTTTTTTTAATAAAATTGCACAAATACAGTATAAATATTTGTAGACATAGACATACATCCCTTTATAATATTGTAAAACTATATAGCTGTAACGCGATATTTTACGATGACATTTAGCGACAACACCCCATATATTTTCCCAAAATAGGCTTAAAATAAACCTACTAAAGATATCAACACTCGGTTTTCAAATTATAATTCGTTAAAATATTATTGTAAAATTGATAACATTCTCTGATAATGCCGGCTGATGATGCCGCTTCAGATAAAACACTCTGCACCAAAGGAACATTTACTACATTCAGTTTGAAATTCCCTCACCAGTGGCTTCCTCTTCTTCTGGCTCTTAGAGCACACCATCATCATATGTTGGACGTCATCCAGAACACCATACAAATTACAATTTGGAGATTCAACTACATATAATTACGTAAAAACTTTGCAGATGTCCACACGCTTGTTTACAGAAACCCGAACGTAGTCTAAATACTAATTTAAAGTATAATCTATCTACTAATTCGTGTTTTACTAAACTATGATATTCGAGAAAGCTTACACTGTAAGCACCATTGGTTTTTACAGTCGTCGGCACTCTGGACCCCACCTCTTGCTTACCACCAGGCGGGTCAAGTCACAATAAATAAAGGATATACTTTTTAGACCGTCCATCAAAATTTCCTTCCATGAAGTGAATTTTTTAATGCGGCGATCTTTCCTAAACGGTCAGCCTTGTAATTTGTTACGTTAAAATTTGAGCTAAATAACTCTTTGTAAAAATAAAGACCAAATTATTAAAACATTGCTCGTTCAACCAATGTTTGTACAGGCCGCCCCAAAATTCTTGAGAGGGAAACGTGAAAAAACATCTTCAGGAGAAATTACATTAAATAATTAAATAACGTCAAGAATGGGAAAAGAAATAGGGAAAAATAACAACTGTTATTTTGAGGCAGAAAAAACTGCTATTTTGTAAACCCGTAAGTCAATAATGTCGTATATTTTGACGACATTCGTGGCACAATGGTTAGCACACCAGTCCGTTACAGCTAAAGTCCGGGTTTCGATTGTCAGTCGGAGCTGTTATCTAAGAGTGGTAGGTGCCCAGTCTGCCGATCTGGAGTAGTACCACCACTTACAAGAAGACCGTGAAGTGTGAAATTGACTAAAAGTGATTGGGAAACTACTTTTCCTACTTTTTTTATTTTTATTGTTACTCAACATCGACAACATCTTGCCTAATAGTAAGCAAAATCATCAGATACATCTCCCAAAGATAAACTGTCAGAAAGTGTTTTAAGCGCCTCTTGTAGACTTATGTAGGTAATGAAATAAACAAATTTATGCGGCTTATTATCGCGTTTATTTCTAAGTCTCTCCGTGACGACAATGACTGCAAAGCTCACGAAACGTCGGAATAATAAATAAATGTAAAATCAGAGCCAAAATAAACGCGATAGTAAGCCGCATAAAATTAATGTTCGCGCAAAATCTAAGAAAATACTTATGTAGGTAATGTGCAATATAGAATATTATTTTTATTATTAGTAAAGAGCTCTGAAATCTTATTATGTGAACGTGAATTGTGTACGAATTGGGTGTAGCGTACATTTTTCAGGGGGAATTTGTATTATTGTATGACAAAGGCGGTCTCTGACTGTGACCTGCGACATGACGCGAGACTGACAACGCCGCATTCCTTTTGTGTTATTTAGCTGGATAAATTATAGGGTTTTATAATAACCATACATTTTAGCGCTTTTTACGTGTTAATTTCTCCACCTATCCGAATAAAATTCCTATGATGTACTAAGCTTCTTACGATGTTTACTGTACAGATTTCGTGAATGGAATACATTAAAGGTTTTTGGTCTTTCATCTGATTGGCAAGTCAAACCCATCTCACTGTCCGTGTGTCGAAATTCTCACATTAACTATTGGCGACGATAGAGAAAAGTTTTCTAAAACTAAACAGTCTCCCAATCAGGTGAAATTTATTTTATTATTTGAATTATGGTTTTAAAGTTTTGCAAATGTTCGGAACTTTATCGATGTTATGCTAACATATACCAACGTGAAGAAATTCCTAAGAAATTGCATTCAGTTGAGAACCGTGACCAACATTTAAATATTTATAACTTAACGAGGTCTATTTAAAATGAATATTTAGATAAGTAAATGAATATTAAGATAAGTGTAGCTGTGTTTAAAAATGTGCCTGATGACACAAACATTAGTTCCGACCGGTAATTTTAACCGGGACTTCCGCGTAATGGACTGGTAGCATAACCAATACGCTTGTCGTCAACAAACCTAATAACAATCTTCCTTAGTGACCTATTAATATCAAAAGCAATCTTTCAAACAAGACTGGTATTCCGAAAATTATGGTAACATAAATAAACAAAAAATATTCTTTAGATTTATAATATTAGTATAAGAGAAAGAGAATAGATTTTATAGTTATGTATATGACATGAAGATTTGTATGCTACAGTATAAATATTAATGAATTTGTAACAATAACATAAACAAGGCCAGTCACGGGTACCTGTTCTCCCATAGTAGACTTATCTACATTAACATAAGTAAACTAAGCGTAGAAACAGGTATACCTGGGTATATCTGGGAAATCAGAAATAGCTTTGTAAATATTTTGGTATAAGTTAGTTGTACTATTAGAAATCGGTACCTAAATGGTACAATTGTTTTTATTAAAATTATTCTAAAGATATTGAGAGAAGAGTGGGTGTGTTGGGTGTGGCAGAAGAAGCATGATAGTAGAAATACGGTTGAAAATTAACGCTGTAGAAATACGGTCATTAAGGAGGGTATGTGGAGTGACGATAGCGGATAGAATAAGGAATAGCACATTGCGTGATAGAAGTGGTTTGGAATAAGATGTAGTCACAAGGATTGAAAAAGGAGTGCTTCGATGGTTTGGGCACATTGGAAGGATGTGTGAAATAGATTGATGAAAGCAATTTATAAATCTAATGTGGATGGATGCGTTAAACCGGCCTGCCCCAGGAGGGTGTTTTCCGAGCAAATCAGAGACATTGTTTAATTCGGGTCTAGGTGTTTAAGAGTATTAGGCAGAGTTAGTAGTTGTTGACGCAGTTCACCAACCCGGAGTATAGAGACAGTGAAGAGACTCGATCGCGTGCCAGAGGTTAGTAATCGGGATAGCGGATGACACTGCTGTTTGCAGACGTTTATCTTTAGCAGCAGTCGCCTGTCATTGTTCATTAACCGCACTCCAGCCTAACATTAGCTTAATATTGTTCGATTGCAAGACGCTAATAAAAAAACGCTTTACTTAAATAATTTTGATGAAAAAAATATAATTAATCTAATCGAAAAATCAATATTTACTATCAGTTACAGCCGGTTGTACCAAAAAAGTTTAAATTTACGAATTTAGTTTTACTTTATACTTATTCTATTACGTTTACTATTACGAAATCGTGAATTGGTTTGTTAATAATTTTATATCGAAACTATCATTTATCATATATGTTATCATTAGAAATAACAAAAGTAGTACATAGAAACCTGAAGAAAATGAATGATGTCCTTTAGCTTTGTATAAAATATCCGTTATAAATAAACGTAAATGTAAAATGTGAAGTTAAAGAGTGGTGCAACCCATTTTTCTTATTTTCTTTTACTTATACGAAACTTTTTACAAATTCGTTAATTATAATTTTTGGTTCAACCGGTTAGTATTTAATCTAACAATCATATTAATGTTACGTTAATTGGATGCACTATGCAAGTCACTAACATGGATAGCGATCAGTAATTAACTAATTGCGGTAGAGCCCTTCGTGTGTGTATTATATAATAGTCAAAACATTGAGGGTAATTTAATATTTTTTATTGTGACTCGACATCTGACCCCGACTTGCTTGATAGCAAGCAAGGGAAGGTCCAACAGTGTCAACGACTCAACCAAGTCCGTTCACGGTTGCCTGAGTCGTCGTGACTTACCGGCCAAAGGTACTTCTTCACGCATTGCTAGAACGATTAAGGCCTCTACCACACAGGCGCGTTATTATCGGTCATCCTAATACATATTGTACTAAAAACAGATATCGCAATAACGCATCCGGTAGTACCGACCGATAATAACGCGCCTGTGTGGTAAAGGCTTTAAGGTTACAGGATAGGGAGAACACATCGGCTGATAAATAGTTCCACTTGTTCTATGAGTAAGGGTAGCAAGCAGACGTGCCTTGTCTCCGATCCGGGGTAGTACCGTCACTTTGAAATGTACAGACCGTGATGTGATTCAGTCGCGGATACGGAATGCGACTGTTATTTGCTGTTATAAAGTTTTTTTAATAGCAGTACAGGTGTCATATATCAAACAATCAATTCAAATAATAATAATAAAAATAGTTTATTTTAAATAATGTACATGAGCAAGAGCGGAAATGAGGCTGAATTAACAGGCGATGATATCAATAAAATAAATTGGCAAATACTAAAGGTAAAAGATTAAAAAGAGTGACGTACAAAAGATATCATGCCAAAGAAGGCCTTAAATCATCAATCACCAATCAATTTAATCAATAATTTTCACAGGAATAGACCGACACAACAGAGCGCCACATTCCACGATTCTGTCACAACTCTATCACAAACCTAGCTTCTTTCTTATCCACAATTCTCTACATACAGGCTCCATAGTTATAGGTACGGATATTATAAAGAATATCCCCCATTTGATTAAGGAACACTCTTTTGGGTGGTCTTCATTTTATCTTTCTTCTCGCCTCTGATTTATAAATCTCTTTCGTTAATCTAATTTTTTGCAATGTGCACAAATCGTTGCAACACACCTTTCTACATCCCAATTATACCTTGCCTACAAAATTTTCCAGTAACATACAAACCGTGTTCATAACTTTAAAGAAATACGTGGAAGAATTGCCAACAACGGGAGACCAATGAAACTTTTAAACATCTTCAAAACCATCTAATTCAAACCAAATATCACAACCAAACTATGTTCAAACTTATTGAGTTGAATTCTGAATTTATGATCCTGCATATATTAGTGGTATTAAAGACCACGTACCCAAGTTGATTATAATTTTCGTGTGTAAAATTGAACTTAGTGCATGTTGCACGGTCTACGGATATCAACGCTATTAGTACTTTAATGTGGTGGTAAATCACGAAAGTCAACATGTGGAATATGCGTTTAAATCCGATAAAAAAATGTGAGTCGTCGTGGTTCGCCTGGTAGATGTAAAACATGAAAAATTCATTAAAAAATATGCATGAAAGGATATATTATTAAAGGAAATGAACTTCCACCACTACCACCACCTAAATCATTTCTTTCAGGCAACCAACATTAAAGTAGTAAAATGGACATAGGTGGAAATCATGCAGTACAAGAACTAAGTATTTTAACAATACTCAATAAGATATTCTTATTAATATACATTTATTAAATATTTACATACATCAGTACATTATACATATACTCTATACATACACACTTCTCTATACATACTCAATAATTTAGATTTAACACAAAGCTATAACACGTTACAGAACTGCTAAATTATAGAGATAAAAACTATTAGATCCCAATTTTGGGTAGAATTTATGTAACGCGTTAATATTGGTTCGATATTGGTGAATATGCATGAAATTCTACGAGTATCCCACCGCTTGCTGCGATTGACGACGAGATAATCTTAACACGAACATTTTCAACAATTCATGTAAGCTATTTTGTATTATGATGAACGGAATATAAACGAGACACAAAAGTAAATTCTATTCATAATTTTGTGGACAAAGATGCGATGAGTTATTTTACGTTGTAATATATTCTCCTATGCAAAAAGATGTATGAATTTAATGCCGTAATACAGAATTTTATTCCTCCTTCTCAGGCTAAATATTTTTCACGTCTATCCCAAGTATTCAAAGACCTCGTTTCCATGGATTCATAACTTTCTGTATTTTATTACTAAGAATCATAACCGCGTCGTATCTTTTGACGGAAAAAAGAAAAAATCTATTTGGCCACTTGGTAGAAGAAATAAAATGTTTGGTAAATGAATTCGTAACTCCTTTAACAGCGTGCGAAATTTATATTTCATGAATATTTAAAACGTAAAAGCACAGTACTGTAAACAGCAAATTGACTTATTTTTTTTGTAATATTGATTTTTATAAATAAAACTTCCTAAGATTTGTTTGCCTGATACAAACACTACAGATGCAGGAAAAGCATCGTATAGATATGAAGTCAAGTTAATTTCAAATTGCAATTATTATATTATGAGGATAATAACAGTCTTATGTTCCGCTATATCCATACCCAAGAATAGTACAGCTTTATTACTTTTATATAATGTGAAAGAGAGACATTAAATTAATGGATTTATTTTCTATAATACATAAAACAACGGAATATTTTTAGATTTTTTTTTAAATTTTGACTCGACATATGACAGCTTCCCGCTTGATGTAAAGCTAGAGTGTGGTCATGAATGGATGTCAGCAATCACATCCACAAGCCGGCCTTGTTGGAACCGGCAACTTTCAAGCTGATCCCGAAACGCGATCAAATCACTTCACGGTCTGTATACTTGTAAGTAGTTGTACTACCCCGGATGGGGGTACCACTGCCTACCACTCTTTAAAGAACAACATAATTATTTTACATTTATAACTATTTTTTATTGTAACTCAACATCTAACCTCGACCCGCTAAATGGTAAGCAAGAGGAAGTCCAAGAGTGTCGACGATTTAAAATAACGAGTCTGTTAACGGTTGCCTTAGTCGCCGTCACTATGCTGGACAAAGGTTAATAACAGTTGAATTTCTATTTGTTAGTATTTATGATTTATATAAATAGGGTGGGCCGAAAACTATTGCAAATAGTAACATTAAGTATTCAACAAATATTCTTATTAGGTTAAATAATAACAACTTAAAATGTTAACGAATATTCTAAGACATAAGTCAAATGACCGCAAAGTACACGAGGTACGTGGAGTAGTTGTTTTGTAAGCTGATAAGCTTAAACCTCTTAAGTCCCTTCTTACATGTGTGTCCGTAACTAATACGTTTAAGATGTAAACTTTATGTAATACAAAGATATTGTAACATAAATTACACCAAGAATAACAAATAAAACTGAATAGTTGTTTCTATACTATATTATTATATTTCGTTGTTTAATTTTTATACGAGTACTATGAACGTTGATTAATATATAAATAAAAATAAACAAACTATTTCGAAAATAACAGAAACCAAAACATTAAAGATACTAAAGATACATGCCATTACGTATGTATGTACATCGTATCCATATTACACGGCGTTCACACGAGGCGATTTTAGTTGATTAACTGCGAAATCGTTCGTGATTTAAACCGTCTGAACAGACTTTCAATCAAGTTGAAGCAATAAATATCAATTCAACAAAAGTTAAAGACCTTTCAACTTTTATTGATTCAATAAATAGTTGACAGTGTTGACAGCGAATCGACTCGTCTGTACTTGTTCGTTCAACTTCCATTGAATTATCAGTCCAATCAGCCAGTCAATCAGCGCGATTAAGTATGTATTTTATTCATTTGTCTGCAGTTTTTTTGTTTGTTTGTAAAAAATATGTGAATTATAACGTCCGCATCCACGATAAAAATGCTAAAATGGACAGATAGTGTAATGACACGTGTAATATTAAGTCGCTATTATTGAACCATGAGAACGCTACAGTCAATATTCACTTTCTTTTTTTGTTGAACGATAAATATTGAACAACTAAATTCGCCACGTTAGAACGCCAAATTATATACCTTAACACGTTCAATGCCACATTCAAATAATGAGTTTTTCTTTTATCTTCTTTAATCGTGGCTGTATTTAAAGTGGGTGTTATAGACATTTATACAGTAAAATTTGTAGACAGCAGCAAGGTAACTGATAAAAGGGTAAACTGGGTCTGACAGTTTGACAAAGTCCTTCAATAAAATCTAAAATTGCAAACATTAAAGAGTTTTTAACGTGTAAATTAACGAGTTTTAAATAATAATTTATTATGATCTAAGTCTACTCAAAATGTTAATTTACATTTTTAATTTATTTCTTTACCTTTGAAATCTGTAGTATTAGCCATTACAAATTATTTTGGTTTTCTAATTTCTAATAAATTCTAATTTTAAACGTTTTTTAAAAACATTGATTGTTAAAAAATATTTAAGTATATCTTTTGTTTATTGATAAGCGTTAGGTTTTGATCACATTTGAATCTTTTCGTCATCATGGATACGTTTAAAATTCAAGTATTGATGAAATATGAATACCATCCTGGCAGCTATGTAACACCAACGACACGAGCAAAACGAACCTATTATTAAGATTATAGACCCATTATTTTGGAACTTTCGATCTAAAAAATGAACTCCGTGTTATTATTAAAACTTTTTATTGACGATTATTACCGATTGCTACAAGAGCAGCTTTCGATGTTGCCATCAAAGCAATATTGGTCCATTTGCGTCAAATTGGCAACGTAAAATTGCTTGACAAATGGGTGCCCCACAAACTTGATGATCACCAAAGCGACATTCGCGTCAAAGCCAGCCTTGCGCTGCCCAACAGGCACAGAAACGAGTTTAATTTTGTACTGTATACCTGGGACGAAAAATGGATTTTGTTTGACAGTCGCAAGCGCTCAGCGAGTTGGTTAGATCGATGGCTCTAGTTCAGCACACAAGGGCCTAAACGAAAAATAATCGCTGGCACATTCATCGCAGCTTCTAAGTAGTACTGTGAAGAACTGAACACAATGATGAAAAAGCTCGCACATCTTCAACCAGCTTTATCCCTGCTGCTCCTGACGGTCTCCAAGTACAAGAGTTAAGGTTGGATACTCTCCGCCAACTGCCAAAAACACCAGAGTTTCCGATTGTAGACTTATCCTTCTTTCTAGATTTTTGCTAACTTTTTAGCCGGAAGAAAATTCATTACCTGAGAAGCAGTATAATATGTTTTTGAAGAGTTTGTTGCTGATTTCTTTAAGAAGGGCATCGATAAACTGGCAACTAAGATGCATCGATTTAATTAATAGAAATAAAATATAATATATAGAAAAAAGTAAATTATTTATTTTACAGTTTAGGACGTAGATTTTCAAAAAAAAGCATTACACAATGTTAAGTTACTAAAGCCAATCTATGCCGAATTTACACATTACGTTAATTTATGTATATTGAAATAATTAAAGGATTATTGTTTTATTAAACCAGTGCGTATAATGAAACTGGAGTGGCCTCTGTGATAAAATGATACTTTTTCATTTGTCAGAGGTAAACGAACGTGCCTAAGTGCAAGTCCAGCGGCCATCCGTTCTTTTAGTTATTTTCCTTTTCTACATGTCTCAACACGCTTTGAATTTAATTTCGCGTCTGTAAATTATTTTAACACGAAAGAATACTGCCAACTTTTTGTAGGCTCTTTCTAAACGTGCTTTTATCACAGAAACTATCAAAGTACTAAATATCATAAAGATTTTCTATTATGAATAAGATCTATTAAATATTCATTATAAAATCAATTTGTAACGCTTTAATTTTCACAAAGTTAGGCAGACAGTCGACAATCGAACGACTCTTTCAATGTTGTTGACAAATTCTCTTGCTTCCTTCACATCCACATCGACCCATTAATTACGCATAATTCTATAATTTAGTATAGTAATTTCCCGAATGTTCTATGAATTATGTAAAAATCGACAATCCGACCTGCTAGACTAAAGCAAAATTGTCAGAGCCATATACAGTATCTATTATACTATTTATTAATATATCTTAATACCTAGTATAGAATCGTAAAACAGTCTGTAAATGTAATTTATGTAAAGAGATTAAGACTTTTAAGGTACAATTTGTTCAAATTTTGATTATCTACCACACTCGTATTTGCACTTCAAATACTTTTTGATAGCACTTCGGGGATTAATTAAAATTATTCAGGTAAATTTTTGAACGGAATAACAAAGTAGGAAGACTTGAGGGAGCCAAAGTTTTTATTACTATTTAGTTGTGTCGTAAAATTTATGTTTGTCGTGTTCCGTATTTCGAAACTGTGTAATTAAGTACAAAATGTATTTATTCATCTTTTATTTTCCTACGATAATACTCGTAAAGTTGTTTTAAGGTCTACGCAGAAAAATCCCTCAAAGCGATTTCAGTCTCAGTAGTATTACTGTAGATGTGTAGTATCTACACAGACTACACATCTAGATAAGATAGATAAGATTAACAAAGATCTCATCGAGATCTGCAAATAGCTGTTGAGCTTTAAATGCGTGAATAATTAATATAACAAACTTTATATATTTAAAAAAACTTAATTACAGAAATAACATTCTATTCCAGTTAAACGTTAGAGTCAATTTGAGCATATAAGAGAAAGGCAAGCGAAACAGCTTTTAAAGAATCAAAAATAATAAAACTACTCTTATAATTATATATTTTTGAACACTATAAATTATAGTATAATAGCTTAATACAAAGCTTATACAAGTATAAAACCTTGTATAAGTATATTCAAATATTATCATTTTATTTAATAACTTTATCTATTTGTAGCCGCTTTGATTTTTTTTATCATTTCGTAGAAGAATTGTAAATTTGTGGATACTATCACCGTCACTACCGGGTCAATATTTTCATATTTCTATTGATGAATCCAATGTTATAGGATGGGTAGAATACGTGGACTGGTGAAGCATCCCACCATGTTGAGACGAGACGAGGTAGTGACATGGTTAAAGAGCTCCTTAGATTTTTCTTAGTGATGTTTTGCAGAT
This sequence comes from Tinea trinotella, assembly GCA_905220615.1. Lineage (NCBI taxonomy): Eukaryota > Metazoa > Arthropoda > Insecta > Lepidoptera > Tineidae > Tinea > Tinea trinotella. The sequence continues at coordinate 6,390,884 of HG992308.1, read as the reverse complement.
GTTTTTGCCTGTTGACTTATTATTAAATCACCACTTTAAAGTAAATTGCAAACTATCCAGATACGATGTTAACAGAGAGATTTATCTAATTTAATTCATGTTGAAATTGTAATAGATATTTTAGATGTATTAGACTTATCTGATTAAAATACCCGTATTGTATTACATTGTTCATGTTATCCCAAACTGGATTTTGTCAGTACGTTTTTACTTTGATGTTGAAAATGCAGGCAATTGTAGAATCAATCGAAAACATTTACGTAATTTGATTTCACCTTTAAAAAGGAAAATTAAATTAAAGGTGACGTTATTGTTGACTACAAGTCCAGAATACCTTTTAAAATAATATACGAAAAATGGTCTGCGGTAAATAAGACCCTAGTATGGACTTTTTCTTCGAATATTTTGAACTGTGTGTCTCAGAATTCCCCCGCATACTAGACAGAAACATGCGATTAATTAACTACGTGTCCTATTCACTTGGACGTAACATTTACAACAACTACTAATTAAGGATATAAACGATTATGTCCTGTCTAATTTCTGTGGTAATTTGAGACAATACTGTCCTACACAGTTATTTGTTGTATCTTTTATCTTAATTGTTATATCTTGTTGCCAATGAAATCAAGAAAATAAATACAAATCATTGAATTAATATTAAGTATAGTTAGTAATATTAATTCAATGATACAAATTTAATAAAAAATATGTAGACTTTTTAATAAAATTTATATTGATGAAGTAAATCTTGTATGAAGAAAATTGTGGATGTAAGGGAAGCGAGGGAGTTATGCCAGGATCGTGGCAAGTGGCGATCCTTTGCCTCTGCCTATTCCTGTGGAAAAAAGGCGTGACAATTTAATTGATTGATATATTTAATGAACTTTTTCTATCAATTAATTTTATAGAGGTCGAAATTCAAATTCCTTATGTCTCCATTGTTATGAGGGATGTGTAGAGATAATAAAACGTCACTTTCCACGATCCTGACACAAATGTTATGCTGTCCTTACCTCCACAATTATCTTCATACAAGATTTATAAGTATAGGCATTCTATTGGTAGTTAAATAGTTCTTTTAGTGCTGAAGTGTGCATAAATTAATATAAAATTTATAATTTAAAATAAATATTTAACTTCATAATACTAAAATTAAAGTATAATATAATCATAGTAGCTGCAAACAAGCAAAATTGGTAATGAAAAGCCCTGAAAATCCGTTCTAATTAACTTTGAGAATAATCTATTAGTCTGTAACGAAGATTTATGATTAGTCATAATCTGGATTCGAATCCCTATTATACGAAAACCTTAACTGAACTTAATTTATAATTATAAATCTTTTAAACATTCAAACATTTTTATACTATGCCTTTAAAACTGGTATAGAACTTATAATACATATTTTAAAGATACATTGTAATGGTAAGTGACTTTATAAACAATTGGCATGCGAGAAAAATGTGTCAAGAGCGTGAAAAGTGGCACTTCGTTGTGTCTGCCTATCCCTGTAGCAAAAGGCGTGACAATAATTTGTATTGATTGATACAAAATATAAAATATTACATAGATTCAATGAAAAAATGCCTTATAGAGATTCTCAACGATTTTTCATAATTTTACACAATAGTTTGTGTGAGTGAGATTTAAAGTAGGTGTCTTCTGAATTCTACAACATTGAAACTCATTGTAAACTTATATAGACTAAAACTTATAATTTTCTGGTAATGAAATTTATAAATGCTTCTTTACTTTTTTTGTGGTACGTGTTGTATGTATTCAAACCTACTAAGCATGGTTTATTTAATTAAAATGCGTTACTATGTTTTCATAACCATTTGTAACAAGTGGTTACGAAACGATTTTCCTTAGAATATAAATAAACTAATATAAATATACTAGCTGTGTACCTGTACCCCTACGGCCACACACTCGACGAGTGGCGAGAGAAATGGGCAGAGACATAGTGTGGCTGCGTTATTCGTCCTGCTGCTCGTCATGCCGCTCGTCATGCCTGGCGATCCATTTTTTGTCGGTTATTTAGCGCGAGTCAAAGTAACAATGTTGTCGTCCATCGGAGCAACGCAATGAACATCGCGAGTAGAGGAGTGTGTGGCTGTTAGGGCAATATTCACGGCAGCACGAGGAGCAGCGCGAGGAGCAGTGCAAAGAGCATAGTGTGGCTGTAGCATACGGATTAAGTATTTTAGTCATATTGGATCAGACGACTTTTTAAGTAAGCTTCTCTATTTCTTCTAATAAAAATATTCATATACATATCTATTATAGTTCCTTATCTTACGTAATTACATAGATCACTACGAAAACGGATTTTAATGTAATAAAGTTTAGCCCCCGTAATTATTAAAGTCCTCGTATTTATCGTATTTATTTATTTATCGTATTTATTAGTCGTGACAATTTGATTAATTGATTGATCGTATTTTTTGTTATTGAATTCTTTTAATCGGATGATTAATTTCTGAAACTACAGTCTACATACAAACTTACAAACATATCTTCATTCTAATATCTTCATTGTTTATTTTCCTGCTATACTCATAACATAAAATAGAAGGTTAATCTTTATCTTACAAGTAGGAATATTTTTAGACTAAAACAAAATATCATGTTCTATTTGGGCGTGTGTTTTATCACCCACCAGTGATGAAACAACAATAAAAATGCTTGATATATTAAGCTAGTTAGGACATAACTGAACAATAACGATACTTAACGATGTATCGGATACTTAGTTGCAAAGATACGAGTTTCCGGTTTCATTTTAATTTATTTTGTTGCATTTTAAAAATGGAACAACCTTCACAAACCTTTACTTTGTTCTGTGATACTAGTTCCTTTTAGATTCAGTAAGAGAGGCGTATAAAGAGGCGTTTTTCGAGTGCACTTGAAAAAAAAGTGCATGGTGTAAGGGCACCGAGTGCTTGCTGCACTCGGGCGATGATGCTTGCACTTCCCGAGGGGTCACCTTATGATGGTGTTTACTGGGCAACCACTTAAGGAAACGTTAACGTTATATTAAGCCGCTAGGCCTGTTATTACCTAAGCAACGAGTTTCCTCGTTCTCTGGGCAACGTGCTCTTTAAGCCCGGATTTCGGTACATCTGGAGGGACGCGACCGATAGAAGTATAGCAACTCAATTTTGCAATAGCAAAAATGTGGGACAGTCACGAAACCATAGGACTTGGATTCAAACCTAAACTAACCGCATCGAATTATTTAGGTAAATGTTTTACCTAGTACTAACAACCTGTACTTAGTACTAACAAAACTAACCTAACACATTAATTTCACTTTTTATGGCGCATTACATCCTCCAAAGGAAGTAATTTTGCAATTTCATTAAACCAGTTAAAAAATTTCGTCCATTTCCTTTTTTAGGTTTCATTAGATAAATTACAATGTCAAGTCATCTCTTGTGAGTTAATCGTCTACCTAAGCGATTTGGTTATGGATCGGTTTATTTCGTGTCGCTGCGACTGAAATATTATTCTAAAAATAAATATCATTCACGTTTATTATTGTTTGGCATATCGTAAATATAATAATAAGCTTGAGTTATTAAAGTATAAGTATAACTTTATTTCCAGTCGTTATTTTTAGTTAAAATATTATTACTTTTATTTAGTTGTTTGCACAAATGACTGTTTTGTTGTTGTTGAGATTTTGACTTAAAACATAACCTAAGTCTATTCGGAAAGGAAGGTTTCTTATTTAAACAAATTATAACATATCTCCGATGCCACTGGATCACACAAAATACTAAAAATGTAAAGAGTGGTAGGCAGTGGTGTCGATTCGGGGTCTTAACACCTTACTCTTACAAGTATACAACGGTGAAGTGACTTAGTCGCGTTTTGGGATCAGCTTGTAAGTTCAGGCGCCGGCTATAAAAAAACACCACTGGATCAGCCAAAATACTGTGTTCCAATAATTTTATGCGGCTTACTATCGCGTTTATTTTTGGTTATTGATTTTACAATTTTTTATTATTTATTTATTTATTAAAAGGTACACTTTCAGCATAACATATACATCAATGGTAACTTAATATTATTATAATTTAAAATTGGTACATATGTCTGCCAATTACAAGTATACACAACATTTGTACGAAAATTGTGATCAAGAAAAATAAATAAAACTAAACAAAACAAAACTAAAACTAAATATGAATCCTTTAAACATGATTAACGAAAAATATTAATAAGACTATTAAAAAAGTAACAAACTTAAAGTAGAAAAATAAAAAGGCAATACTTAAATTAACTTATAGTGTATACAAAATATCATTATTATTTTCAAATTGTTTCAGCAGCTTAATTTTGAAAATATTAAAGGAGTCATAAAATATATCTAATTCAGGATTGATGGCATTAAAATGATTATAGGTGGAACAGATTCTAGCAAGAGGATGATATCGGCCTAGGTTATTATTCCGACGTTTTGAGAATTTCGACGATCTAAGAAATCTAAATCTAAGAAAATACTTGCTTACTGAATTTTAGGCGTATAATACGATAGAGTAGACTATAAGATTTTTATTGAGTTAACATTTATCAAGCGGTACATAAAAAGCAGGAGGAATGTGAATATTGTTTATAAAGCTTTTTGCTGACGCATGTGCACTTTATGTATGAGAGTCATTAATATTCGGGCTTACGTAATGACAATATAAAAAAAATACGTAGATTTTTCTGTTTTTTTATTTTATATTATTATTTTTGTTGTGACACGATACAGACCTCGACCCGCCTGATGATAAGCAAGAGGAGGTCCAAAAGTGACGACTATATCACTAAATAAATAAATAATGTTATTAATTGAATGCATTTATGTAATTAATTCTGTCTCCAGTTATTCGCCTGTGTTTGGCATCGGAAGGCTCCGTAGATAAGATGACAGGAAACTCGACGTCTTTACTTGAAAGGCATATTAATCCTTATAAATGCGATCGATATACATCCTTAAAAACCCAATCATTTCTTGTTTTTATTGAAACTCGTCACTTGACGAAGAAAATAAGCATAATAACAGTGTTTTTTTGTATTGTGATTCGACATGTGAGCATCTCGCTGGAAGTTAGGCTTTTTTAGAAGTTAGAAGTTTTCTAAATGGGCAATTTACAAACAGATCCCAAAACACGACCAAGTCACTTCACGGTCCGTATATAAAGTGGTGGTACTACCCCAGTCGGGTATCACTGCCTACTACTCTTTAAATAATATTTGTGAATAAAATAAAATTGTCACGCCACTTCCAACAGGGATAGGCAGAAATAATGGAGCGCCACTTGCCATGTCTCTTGACATCTTGAGGATGTCTCTAATTTGGTCGGAAAACACCCTCCTGGGCCTGCCTTATTTAACGCATCTATCCACATCAGATTTATTAATTCCTTTCCATGTGCCCAAATCATCGAAGCATTCCTTTGTCAATCCTTGTCACACTACATCTTCTTTTAAACCACAGATTTAGATGGTTGCTGGTTATTAGCCTAGTCTGCTGGTCCGGGTTACCATTTCTTCTAAGAGTAAAGACCGCGAAGTTGCTTGATGTCAGGCAAACCGGCATAATGGATGCGACTACTGCTTGCAGACATTTCTTTGTGAGAGAAGTCGTCGCATAGCATAGCATTTTTATATTGTTACATACAGACATTTTGCGAAGTAAACAACACGCCGGAATAAAAATTATCATCTAACTAGCTGACCTTGCAAACGTTGTCCTGCACAAAAGTAAAAAAAAAACCCTATTGCAGCACCACCTACCGGGTCCAATTGTGAATCTGTGAATTATCAAAATTGGTCCAATTGTTAAGTACCGTCATATACACACAGAAAGAAGAAATAATATATAATATATAATCGATCTAAATACATAATCTAAAAAAATATAATTGATCTATCTTTTTAATCTCTGAAGTAATATTGTTTTTTTTGTGAGTAGTAGGATGTAAGTACTCCACAATAAATTTGAATTGTACATTTGCTATTTATTATTATTGTATTTTTTATTTCACCAGCACTTTGGCAGCTATTGTTTTGCTAAAACGTGTAATTAATCACGATTAACAGTAATTCTTGGTAGGTAATACGAAAAGGGGTTAACTTATCTAATTCCAGGAATAAATCCAATTAAATCCTTACAAATCGTGATATTAGAACTTTATACAATATCTACTTACATAAATATTTAATTTCCTATTTTATTAATAAGTTAGATACACCTCTATGGCTACAATTTCACGAATTTAGACATATTATATTTTGTCCTGAAAAATATTTCCATTGATGTGAGAGTTCCCTAGCTGTAAAATATTGCTACAATTCCACATCCACTCCCATTTCTCACCACCACAATTTTCGAAAATTTAATATGTTTCAATAAAAATAATTGTTAAGCCTCAATTTCCTAAGAGTTTGAGCGAATTTTCCAGAGAAAATTGAGCGCCACTTTCCACGATCCTAACATATCTTCCTCGTGTTTTGTGTGGATATTGTGCAATATTTTTATACAAGCTATATAGCACTACCGACACTTGTTCTCTTAGACGTATTTAATCAAGAAACAATTTATTTTTAAAATAAATAATATTTGAAATAAATAATATTTAAAATTAATTAAAAATGTTAGTTAGCAGTATGTCAAGCCACAATTATAATATAATCAATTTAATTTACTATTCGTGGGGGTCGCCAACGGGTTAACAGACTCGGCAAAGTGATAAGATTAATGGCGGAAAAATTGCGAAACTAGTGAAAAGACTTTCCTAATGTGGTCGTAATACAATATTAACTAGAAATAGCATAGAAAACGCTTTACTCATGCTTACAAGATAATTAGGCTTCCGTCAGCATATTTTTGCTTTTGCTTATTCATTACTTTTGAAAATAAAGTGTATTTTAAATAAGATGTTTTTACATGAATTTAATTTGCTGAGGGAAAGTAAATTTAGCTCGAAGTAAACGATATATAATATATATATTTCGTAGAGCTTTTTAGTTTACTCAAGTTGCAGACTCATTAAGTACTAAGTATAAGAATTATAAGAAGAAATTATACTGAAAACATACAAGTTATATCATTGTAGAGCGTGAAGTGAATTAGAAAACAGTCTAAAAGTATGTCCACATCCCAACTTATCATCAAGTTAGTTGATAGCACCTAGCTTGATCCCCTCATTTGGGGTGTGTGATCAAAAGCTATAATAATGATAGCATAATTATGTCTTGCCATAATGAAAAAGGCATTATTACAGTCGTAAAGGTTATCGAATGAATAAAGATTACATAAAGTTAGTGTGCGATAACTGTAGACTGATTTTTTTAGATGTATTATATTTTAATTTAATTAATTGTACTTAGGCTAACTGCATTTATTATTAGGAGAAGAATAGAAAGTAACTCATCACTTGCGTACGGAGGAGAGTGACTACTGATATTGTAAATGCAGTGTAAAGGATAGTGGAATTTGTAAGGAACAAGGACGTTTTGGGATAAAAAATATTAATAAATTTAGGCACGAACAGTTAGTCTTCGCCAATCTTTAGTGATATTAAATTAAACCGTAAGGCCTCGATCCCACAGGCCAGTGACAATGGAGTGGCATATCCATTATTCTCTTCATGCAAGCTGCATCTATGGTTATAGACAATGCAAACCTCTGTTAATTTTATATTATACCTATATTTTATATTATCGGAGACAACATCAAAAAAACTGGGTTACCTAGTGCCCATAACTGTAGAGCTTATATGATGAGAATTGTGGATATGATGGAATCGCTTCGAGAGAGTTGTCAGCGCTTCATTGTTATGCCTATGTGGGAAAAGGCATAACATTTTAATTCATTAATATTAGTTTTGTTGTACCTTATATACAAATTTAGAAATATTTGTTTATAAAAAAATTATGGCCGGCATAGTGACGGCGACTGAGATAGTCGGCACTCTTGGACTTACATCATGTTTACCATTAAGTGAGTCGAGGTCAGTAGCCAAGTCACATTAACAAATATTTTTTTAGATTTTTCGCGAACATTGAATAATGAATTAAACAAATTAAAAAAAAAACAAACGAATGTCACATTATTAATTAATGTTTATTTCCTTACATTTAGCTTGCAATTGGGTCAACTGATTATATGTGTTAACAGGGTCCTAAGGGTAGCCATTTGTAGTAACAAACATGAATAGTAAAAAGGGACTCGGGAACTTCTGAATGTGGCTAAGAGCAACGAAAACAAGTTTATATATTAACTTAAGATTACACACGAAACTTTATAAGTATAATTAATTTAGTCTGTAATCCTTCGAATAACTTCGCCTTTGGGTAAACGCAGCGTGGATCTCCTCAATATATTTACTTGATGTTCATTTTACTGATTACCAACTCTCTATCAAATTGGCAATATCTGTTCATCTTATATTAACGATGCTTGAGAAGTTTTCAGCTAATTTAAGTACAGTCAATACATTCTGAAGCTTCTATAGTGACAATTATATCAATCAATCAATCAATCGAGTCTTCAAGCCTTTTTCCTCGGTAAACAAAGACCATAGAGCGCCACTTGCCACGATCTTGAAATAACTTCCTTGCTTCCCTGATATCCAGAATCCACTTTATACAAGCTCTATTATGGGTAGTTGGCAACCCAGTTTTCTTGAGGATATCTCCGATTTGGTCGGGTCTGCCTTGTTTAACGCATCCATCCATATCAGATTTATAAAATCTTTTTGTTGCTATGCCGGCCTAGTTGGTAGCTTTCAAACTGATCCCAACTCGCAACTAAGTCTGATTAACAAGTGTCTGTCTAAAACCACTAAACTAAATTATTTTTTAAAGTAAATTAAAATATTTTTTTTATAATAATCACTTGCATCATAAGCTGCAAAGGAAAGTTCTGGATAGCGGAGAGTAGTAGTAAGTACAGTTTATAAATAAGTTAGAATTTTCTTGTCGGCATAAAGTTTCCGTAACGGTAGAAACATTTTCTATGTAAAATTGTTTAACATAAGATTAATAAGCGAAGTTCGCGCACAGTTTGCACGCAACCTTTTTTTTCTAATTAACTTTTTTATTTGACTCGACATATAACAGCACCCCGCCTGATGTTAAGCTGCTACTACAATTACCTGTAAAGAAGCAGTCGCATCCGCTATGCCGGCCTAGTTAAAACCGGCAACTTATAAGCTGATCCCAAAATGCGACCATGCCAGTTTACGGTCTGTATACTTGTGGTACTATCGCGGATTGGCAAACTGGCCACCGCTGCCTACCACTCTTCGACAACCAGACTAGGAGCAAATATCTGCCCCGTTTTTTATTAACAATTTTTTTTTAATATTTAATCAAATTATTAATATTACATTTTAATTGAGACAACTACCATCAATGCAATTAAATAAACGTAAATGGTCAGTTCCAAATTGTTTTTGACTCTTCCTCTATAAGGAATTGAAGTCGTGCATTGCAAAAAGTTTTTGTTTATTTTAATTGTTCATCACTTAATTGCACATGACTGGCATTGACGTGAATTAAAAAATAAAAAAATATTTACATGATACCTTGTTTGGGGACCAATGCATAACTTCGTATAACCACGAGGTTGATATGAATCCCGGCAGATAAAAGAGTGCTGGACGACTGCGGTAGAAGCAAGTCCGCGTTTCTATTCTGTCGTACTCATAATTGATAAAATTCCAAAATTTATACACATTCAAATGTATATAAATTACATAAAAGTTACATACAAGTTACTGCGCAGCTTCAATGCCAACGCTCTTTTTATCTGCCGGGTTCTATACAGTGAAATGGAGTTAGTAGCATCACTTGCCATAATTCTGATCTAAAACTCTTGATTTATTTATATTCACGAACTCGATGTGGCTATGGTTATATTTTGGTAAAAAATAGAATTAAAAGAAAATGCTATCCTGAAATATTTAATAACGATGTATAATAAGTGGAGTGGGAGAGAGTCTCCGAGTGGGAGAGAACACTTCCGGTTTATTAAGTGTTCTCAGCTGGTTGCAATTACCACCCTACACAGATGCAAATCCCCCCATAGTGACTACGTCGCGTTCGGGGACTAGTTTGTGTAGCACCAGTTGCGTTGGGGGTTGTGGATGCGGTTAGGGACAGTAGCATCCTGCTGACCTGCTGTATTCCGGTGAGAGTTTGCTGACCCGTCGGCCAGGGAGACCCGTAGCAACGGCTAACCGCTGGCCGCCCGCCGCACAGTACAGGGGCCTGAGCCCACCGCTAACCACGGAGGGAGGCTGCCCCACCATGCGGCGCATAATCCCGGGGTGAGTCGTCTAGCCGATTGGTGATCGGATATGGGGTCCAGGCGATCACTTCCGGGAGGGTACGGGGGCCCTTCCGTCCGACGGATCAGCAGACTCACACCGCCGGGTTACATGTGGCGAAGCGGATAGCTGCACTTTTGTCCCTGCCGAATAAACAACCCCCAACATCTTCACGCCCCCCCCCCCCAAACCCCTCCAATATGAAAGTTTTTAAAAATATTAACGTTTGCTCAGCGGGCATTAAAATCCCCACCACTAATGAGCTTGGAGTGGATTTCACGAATATTCGTGGAATCCACGCCAATCTCAGTGCCGTCCACCACCACCTTGAGACGGCACGGCCTGCACTGCTGTTTCTGACGGAGACACAGATAAAGGACCCGGTGGACACTTCATATCTACAATACCCCGGCTACACGCTTGAGGAAAGGTTCCTAGCGAAAGCCGGGGTATGCGTGTTCATCCGGTCCGATATCTGTTGTCGCCGTCTGCTTTACTTGGAGGATCCTTCCCTGTCCCTCCTATGGGTACACGTGGACCTGGGTTCTCAAGCCAAGGTCTACGGGTGCCTTTACCGTTCCCACCACGGGGATTCGGAGACAACCCGGCTCTTCGAATTTTTAAGCCGGGCGACAGACGAAGCGCTGGAGCGGTTCCCGACCGCTGAGGTTGTAGTCTTGGGGGACTTCAACGCACACAACGAGGTGTGGTTGGGGTCCCAAAGGACTGACCACGCAGGAAGGGCCGCTCATGCTTTCGCTCTTCTGCATGACCTGACACAGCTGGTGACCCAGCCCACCCGGGTACCAGATATTGTCGGTCATGCCCCCTCTCTTCTAGACCTTCTGCTGACCAATCGTCCGACCGGGTATAAAATTTCGGTCAAGGCCCCCCTAGGAAATTCTGACCACTGCCTGGTCGAGACGACAGTGCCGCGCGCCGTGCCTCCTCCTGCCAGGAAGGAGGTGCGACGTTTGTGGCACTACCGGTCAGCGGATTGGGAGGGAATGCGAAATTACTTCGCTTCGCTCCCTTGGTGGCAGCGCTGCTTCAGCTCTGAGGACCTTTCTACGTGTGCCTCGGCCGTTGTTGATGAGATTGCACTGGGGATGGAATATTACATTCCATCCAACTGTGCATCTCGCAACGACCGGAGCAGGCCTTGGTACAATGGTGAGTGTGCGGTTGCTGTATCAGCAAAAAACGCGGCTCACAGTGCCTGGGTCAAGGGTCGAAGAAATCATGACCCTCGCGTGGATGAGTTGAAAGCAGCTTTTAATCGTGCCACCAAGTCTTGTAAGAAAGTCTTTAGAAGAGCGGAGGCACAGCGCGTTTCCAGGATTGGCGAGAGTCTATTAGCGCACCCAACGGGTAGTCGCAGCTTTTGGAGTCTCGCCAAAACTGTGGAATCTAATTTCTGTCGTTCCTTACTGCCACCGCTGAGACAGCCTGATGGCTCACTGGCGCATACGGCAAAAGCGAAGGCCGATCTCTTGGCTGAGCTCTTTGCCGTTAATTCACGGATCGACGATCGTGGTGCAAGGCCACCCACCTTGCGTCCATGCGGGCATACGATGCCTGATATCCGTATCAGACAACGCGATGTCCGCATGGAGCTACGATTGCTCGATATCCGGAAGTCCAGTGGGCCTGATGGTATCCCAGCGCTTGTGCTTAAAATGTGTGCAGCGGAATTGACTCCCGTCTTGACGAGGCTGTACCGACTCTCATACTCGTCGGGCTGTGTGCCTCGGGCTTGGAAGGGGGCCAATGTGCAACCGGTCCCGAAGAAAGGTGACCGTTCGGACCCTGCAAACTACCGTCCGATAGCTGTAACCTCAGTGTTGTGCAAGGTCATGGAGCGGATAATTAATAGCCGCCTCATGGCCTACCTGGAGGGTCATCAGCTGATCAATGACCGTCAATATGGCTTTAGGCCGAAACGGTCAACTGGTGACCTTCTGGCGTATACCACGCACGTCTGGGGTGAAGCGTTGGACGGTAACGGAGAGGCCCTTGCCATCGGCTTGGACATCTCCAAAGCGTTTGACAGGGTCTGGCACATGGCCCTTCTTTCCAAGCTCGAGGCATACGGTTTACCTGACCGTCTGCGTGGCTGGATAGCCGACTTCCTGCGTGGCCGCTCCATACGCGTTGTTGTGGATGGCAGCGCGTCACGTAGGGTGTCGGTGAATGCTGGCGTTCCTCAGGGCTCTGTGCTGTCGCCGACCTTGTTCCTACTGCATATCAATGACATGTTGGACCTTGGATCCAACATTCATTGCTATGCAGACGACAGCACGGTGCATGGACGCTACACTGCCCGCCCCGCAGCCGGAAAACAGGAGATAGCCGATATGAGAGAGTCTGTTGTAGCGGGGCTGAATCGGGTTCTTGATTGTATTACCCATTGGGGCGACGAGAACCTGGTTCAGTTCAACGCAGACAAGACTCAGGTATGCGCGTTCTCGACGAAAAAATCCCCGTTTATCCCCCTTCCTTCTCTTCGCAACATTTCCCTTGGTACTTCGGACAGACTGGATATCTTAGGGATGTCCCTTCGCAGCGACCTGAATCACAGGGATCACATTGAGCGGGCTATTAAGACCACCTCCCGCAAACTTGGCATCCTGAACAAGGTGCGGCGGTTCTTCGCGCCAGAGCTTCGCCTGCTTTTATACAAGGCTCAAATTCGCTCTTGCGCGGAGTACTGTTCGCATCTTTGGGACGGCTCTGCCAAGTATCTTCTCAATGCCCTGGATTCATTGCAGCGCCGAGCTGTCCGGATCATAGGAGATGTAGAGGTTACGCGAACTCTGGAGCCTCTGCAATTACGCAGAGACATGGCGGCTCTTTGCGTCCTCTATCGCCTATACCACGGGGAATGTTCCGAGGAGCTCTTTAACCTTGTTCCTATCTCTTCTTTTCACACCCGTAACACCCGCACTGGTCGGGGGAAGCATTCACATTTTGTCGACAGAATCGGTAGTCGAACTAAAAAGTTTGGTGCATCTTTTCTTTGTAGAACAATCGACAAGTGGAATGCTTTGCCAGCCCATGTGTTCTCTCCCTCCTATAACCTTGGATCCTTCAAGCGATGCGTGAAGAAGCACCTTTGGCCGGCATAGTGACGGCGGGTGAGACAGCCGCGTACTAACTCGGTTGTTTCAGTCGTCGGCACTTTTGGATCTCCTCTTGCTTATCATCAGGCAAGTCGATGTCAAATGTCGTGTCACAATAAAAAAAAAAAAAAAAAAAAAAAAAAAAAAATAAGGCGACCGTGGTGAAGTGACAGTGCAATGGTTACGCAAACCGAGAGCACGAGTTCGAGACGATCCACCGGTACCAATGTATCTCTGATATATGTACTTTGGTTGTCCTGTTTCTGTGATACACTTTATTAGCTTAGTACAGAAATATAAATAAAATACTTACCTATCTATATATATCTGAAATATAAATTCAGTAATCCACTTTCACTATTGGTTTTACATAGGCAAGACAAGATGTTAACTGAGCTATTTCTCGAGAAGTTACATACTCGTATAGTTTATATATTAGACAGAGCTGCGTCAATTCTCTTGGGATGTTTCTCATTCATTCAATAAGGGAAAAAATACGATAGGCTTTTCTCTGTGATGCACATGAGATACGAGTATATTATATTAGGAATATTTAGTTAATTATATAGAAATTGATTTTCATTTCAAGGAAGGAGGATTTTTTTCGATCAAATCGAAGACATACTCAAGAAAGCTGGGTTGCCTATAAGCTGGGCACTAGCCCATAACCGTGGATCTTGTATGAATAGAATTGTGGATGTAAGGGAAGCGATAGCTTGACAATAATCGATAATCAAAGTACATATATACATATATACTCGTACATATATCATCGACAGTACCAATGTATGTGTATATGTACTTTGGTTGTCCTGTTTCTAGAATACAAACCCTTTAGTAGCTCAGTATAGAAATGTAAAACAAAAAATAAAATACAGGGTTTTTTATATTATATTTATGGTGACAATATGATTGATTGATTTCATAGTCTAATGAATTTATGTTAAAAAAATTTAAATTATCTAGTTGTGAATCCTATTCATCTTTCAGCCATGAGGACTGAATAACATATGAACTAAACTTAATTTTCTCGGACACTACGATTGTGCATGGGACCCAATTCTAGTAGGGACTGCTATATGTAGGTCAAACTTATGCCTTACATACACCATTGTGTTAACCTTAAATGAAATTTAAAGTACAAATTACTCTAAAATATTCCTGTGTGTAATTAGATTTTTTAGGCTTACACTCTAAATACACACAGATAAATAAGCATATAAATATAATCTGCTACAAATTCTGATGACAATATAATAATTATAATTATTATCCTTATTTCAGGTAATGATGAATATAAAAAGATAAAATTGGAAATCACAATAACCTTCCGCCAACTACAATTTGACGCATAATTAACTGAAAATGGAAAATGATAGCTACTGTGTACCCTGGGGACGGAATTTTCAACACGCCTATTTCACTGTGCATGGATATATCGCTTTAATCATCTGCCTGCTTGGTTCCGCAGCAAACTCAGTGAACATTGCCGTTCTTAGCAGAAAGGAAATGGCATCTTCGACGAATTCAATCCTCACTGGACTGGCCGTCGCCGATCTACTTGTCATGTTGGAATATATACCATTCGGTCTTCACAATTATATAAAAATAGGAACGGAACTCAACAGAAATTCCTACGGTTGGGCAGTCTTTGTTTACTTCCATTCTATTTTCAGCCAAACTTTCCATACAATCTCTATTTGGCTTACGATTACGCTCGCAATTTGGAGGTACATAGCCATCAAGTTTCCTCAGAAGAATAGAACTTTATGTGATAAAAAGAACACGACCATTGCGATAGCTGGAGCATATGTAGTGTGTCCAATATTATGTCTTCCAATATATTTTGCGATGGATATAAGTCAGTATAAGTTTGATAAAAATACTGTTAACGAAACTGATATTTATAATGGTACTAACACATCCTTAAGTGAAGACATTCAGAAGGAGCCTATTTATTATATTTCCATGACGAGCAATGAAACATTATTGACTGCTATATTTTGGATATACAGTGTTATTATTAAGTTAATACCGTGTGTTATATTGTCGATATTAAGTGTGTGTTTGATAGTTAAGATGAAATCAAGTGATAGAAGAAGACAGAAGCTTTTAAAAAAGTCTGCTATAACTAAAACTGAGGTAAGCAATATTGCATTTAAACAAAGGTACTTTTTACATACATGAAACTCTTCATCACGTTTATAATTTTAATTATGTGAAACAAAATTACAGAACAGATTACACCAAAATCTGGCACAAGGGCAGCTAATTTCAAGGTCCATATTTCAAAATGAAAGTGACGTAAATTATGAGATATGTTAACATATAACGTATACGTATATTAGAGATTTATGGATAATGTTATTACATAGTGATATATTCTAAAGCTATTGTAACACGCTTTGAAATGTCAATACTAATTAGCTAAAAGTAGTAAATCTATAATAGGCATGTCTATTATTCGAAATACTATTTGAAGTGGTGTAGACACTTATTATTATTTGCGTTTATTGTCGACACATTATTAATTCATTCCTTTGAGGTGTTTTCATTAAGATCTTGTCGCTACAATTATTATTATACAATGATATATGTATATGGCTGTATAGTACAAATTAATGTCGATGATGTGATATTTCAATTTGATCGCTTGGTTTAACATATAATTTAGTAAGGCACATTTCATCGACTTTGTGAGATTAGGTAATATTACGCTTGTAATTGTCAATGCTTTAAACATTGTTTACCTTTAGATGGGAGATTCTCTATTCACCCAAATTGTAAGAGATATCAAATTAATGGGCAATTCAAACTATTCCAAACCAAAACATTCGAGAACTAGTTCTAATTATTATTCTGTTTCAAAATAGTTTTATGGTGATATTTATTACTTATAAATTGCTAGTTGAAGCCTTTATTACAAGTAATAACATCAAAGGCTATTTTGATAATTGTTTGGAAGGTATAGTAAACAAAAACAATTTTCCATGTTTAGAAGACTTCGCTACAATTTAAAGTTTTATATCAAGTTTTACTAATTATTTACTCTTTCTACGAGAGCCGTAACTAGTTCTCGTGCAGTCTGAACTTAATTTATAGAGGTTCTGTATTGTGTACGAGTACTTTTATGACCTTAGGGTATGTTAGGTTAAAATACTTTTTCGTATAAAAGACAAACATGGGTCTTAATTATAAAATACTATTGTCTCAAATGTTAAAAGTACATGTCGTAGTATTATAGTTGATTTTTTAATTTTTTTAGAAAGTACTTTTTTATTATTGTGACTCGACATATGACAGCACCCCGCCTGGAGTGAGGCAGTGCGGTCCATGAATGAAGGTGTATGCTACTACAGTTAAATAACGGTGAGTAGCACTCACATCCACTATGTCGGCCTTACGTAGGTACGGCAACTTCCAAGCTTATCCCGAAACGTTACTAAGTCACTTCACTACCCCGGATGAGCAGACTGGGCACAAATGCCAACATTTCAATATTTAAAAAAAAACTGTACTTTTAAGTGTACAGGCTGTAAAATAGTCAATAGAGTTTCGGTAACAGCTTGAAAGTTTCCAATTCCCACTAGATGCTATGGACTGCACTCCAGCTTAAAATTAGGCAGGCTGCTGCAAGGTGGCGAGCAATAAAAATAAACGTTATCTTTTATAGAAACACATTTATTATATTTATATTGTATTTATATATTATATAATGTTGTGCTAGTTTTTGATCCAACACAGTAGGTGGTTATGACTTAGGGCTAAAATATTATTTGCCTTCTTTTTCCCGAAGTGCGCGATAAATGAAGTAGGTGCGCAACATATGGAGACCAATCGGAAGAATGTACCAATATTTATGTGTTCTGTGAGTGTTTTGTATAGGCATTATGATTTTTACTTATTGTTTCTGATACACGTACATACCTTTTTTAGAATCTTTTTTGTTGTTGGAATTTAAGCATGTTCTGATTATGCCAGGCTTCACTAAATAGTCATTAAATAAACAGTTTACCCTGTCTACATATTCAAACAGTCTAGCTTTTAAATAATCACACAGCATCCTAACTAGTTCAGCCGATATTAGTTCAGCCAGGATTCTGTTAGATACATTCAATAGATTAAGCTTTAGTTTATCTTAGCGGAGCTGAACCGGGTTCTTGATTGTATTTCCACCTAGTTCAGTTCAACGCAGACAAAACTTAGGTGAGCGCGTTCTTGATGAAAAATTCCCTGTTTACTTCCCTTCTTCTCTTTGTAACCTTCTATAGTACTTCGGACAGAATAAACATTCTAGGAATGTCCCTTTGTCCCCTTGAATTAAGACCACCTCACAAAACTTGGCATTCTGAACAGGATGCGGCGGTTCTTCAGAGCTTCGCTTCGCCTACTATTATACAAGGCTCAAATTCGCTCTTGCGCGGAGTATGTTCTCACAACAGTACTCCGCGATCAGAGAACAGATTCGGTTTTTTTAGTCGTCGGCACTCTTGGACCTCCATCAGGCAGGTCGAGGTCAGATGTCAAGTCATCATCATCAGCCAGAAGAAGTCCACTGCTGAACACAGGCGAAGCCCTTGAAACGCCATTCCGAACGACAAGATACAACAACATGATGTCGAGTCACAATGAATACTTTTATTCTGCAACCGGTCACATTGCCACAAAACATGCATAATGTCCTCTACCTCCGCGCTTAACATGCAGTTTGGGGAAATCCACTATCTTTATCAAAAGCGTTGGGGGGATATTCTAATTCTTACAAACACTATCTTGTAATTCTTACCACGGCACACGAGAGAGGAGATCCACTTTAGACATATTATACATATAACACAATCTTCGAACACGTAATTTAATCAGTTTTCCAGTAATATTCATACGCAGTAGGGCATCAATCAAACACCCTTTTCCCACAGGGGTAGGCAGAGACAATTGAGCGCCACTTACCACGATCATGACAAAAGTCCTTCGCTTCCCTTACATCCACAATTCTTTTCATACAAGCTTAACTGTTATGGGTACTAGGCAACCGAGCTCTCTAAGGATAAGGATTTTACTGAGGATGTCTCCGACCACATCGGAGATATCCTCAGCAAACTATAAAAAACATTATTTGAATACGAAACTTTTAATGTTTTAGGGAGAGAAGACTCGACTTCATGACGACGGCAAACGAGGTGGAGGTAGGACAGATCGTACAACAAGAATGTTAGTTACGCTGCTTGGTTTATTTCTGGCCACAGAATTACCACAGGCCCTCTTCGGCTTGTTGACGGCTTTAGCACCTCACCTGTTCCAGATATGTTATTATGCATTTGGTTAGTATTTCTTTTAAAATATCTGTTATTATCGAA
This sequence comes from Tinea trinotella, assembly GCA_905220615.1. Classification (NCBI taxonomy): domain Eukaryota; kingdom Metazoa; phylum Arthropoda; class Insecta; order Lepidoptera; family Tineidae; genus Tinea; species Tinea trinotella. Next base: position 6,372,068 of record HG992308.1, on the reverse strand, counting down.
TAAAAAGCATAATATGTATAAATTTAATTAATTTAATTATAATAGAATGGATTCAAATTAGTGAAGTCGTTTTTTTTTCACATGAAACTGTCACGCCTTTATTTCTACAGAAATAGGCAGAGACAATAGTTGATAGAGTAAAAAATACATTTTCAATGTACTAGATGGTTGTAGTGACTCGAATACAACATTTTTACTTTGTAAGAATAGATAGGCCAGTCTGTCTATTTCGAGCCCCATGTTAATTTTTAGTTTCCAAGATCCAGTAATCAAAAATATGCAAAATATCGGAAATTTTCCGTAAAATTCGATGCACTAAACAACTGACATTATCGGGGCCCATAGAAAATTAATCATTAGTAAATTAAAGTACATAACAATAATGCAAAAATAATATTTTATTACTATTGTTCTGTAAATTTATATTGAATATTATTGTAATTTGACATGCCTGATGGTAAGCAAGTAGAGATCCAAGAGTGCCGACGACTGATAATTTATAGAAGTGAGTATTTATAATTCAGTTAAGAGAACTGCCTCGACAGTTCGACGGTCGGCTAATATTGTTAACAGCCTCTCGTTTCGTAGAATTTCCTGCGAAGACAGGAATTTTTGCGTTCTGGCAGAGTGTGGCGAACACTCTGTCAGAACATACGTCGTCGCCACTTACGAGATGGACTGTTAGCCACGAATTGCCCTAACGTGCCATGGCGCGCCGTGATTTTCTCAGCTGTGTAACAGATTTGTTCGTCAGGTAGGATGTAAGCCCAGATCAGTTGGGCCATTGACCGAACCACTCCGAGCCGCGGCATTTGGCCCACCCAAGTTGGGGAGCAAGCGATTAAGTGCACTCGTTGCCCCCTGAGTTTTGAGGGCAGACCTTCAAAATGCTCGCGATTATCGAGGACGAGTCCCAAGTACTTCCCGGTCGACCAGACTTTGATACGCATTTCCTCTATACCGAGGTCTATGAAAACAAATGGGTTCAGTTCTGTGCAGCGCCTACTCCAATTCCAATATCTTTAATGAAAATCGGGCGAGTCGTACCATTGGGAATTATAGTATACTTAAATAATTTATTAATTATAAATACAAGATTTAATAATTAAGAGAATTAGACGAATAGTTTCTCGTATTAAGACCATGCCATTAATTCAAAACTTGTGCATTGCATAAGTACTTCTGAATTGCAGCTACGAATGTTTTACACATCCGGTGCTAGAACTTCTCCTTTGTATTTCGTAAGCACTTACTCCTTGTAAGAGCTTAAGTTAAGAACTACTTATGTTATTCACTCAAAGTTTTAAATTTTAAAGGATTTCATCAACTACTTACTGACGCCGACTGAGCGAGGCAATCGTTAACTAATGAGTCAGCTTAAACAGATCGCTGCGGCTTTCCTAAACCTCTTCTTGCCTTAGGCCGATGTCGATGTCGTGTCTCAATAAAAAACTGATTGTAGTTAAACGATCTAGAAGATTGTTTCTTGATCCAAGAAAGACAATATTAACCACGGAGATGGTATTTTTTGAGACTCGACGTTTGACACCAGGTGGGAGTGTGCCGATGTTAAGCTTAGGACTGACCATAAATACCATTTATACTACATAAAGATAATTGTGAATATAAAGGAAGAGAGATAGTTATGTCAGAATCGTGGAAGGTGGCTCTCTATTGTTTCTGCTTATCCTAATGAAAATTAAGGGAATTGTTAATAATAGATGCACCAATTGTTTAAGATAGTTTTAATTACAAATATAAAACTGTTTAACCTTCTTCCTACTTCGTTTTTGTACTCTTGTGATACACGTATAGGTCGGAGGAAGCATCTGCATTCTGTCGATCGGCTGTCGAACTCGAACATACGGGGCGTCGTTCTTTTGTAGTATGCTTTACCAGCTCATGTGTTATCCCCATTCTATAACCTTTAAGCGAAGCATTAGAAAATAACTTCGGCAGAAATAGTGACGGCGACTAAGGTAACCGCGAACTGAGTTGTTTTTTTTTTTTGCGTCGGTGCTGTTAAATCTTTGCTTACCATCAGACTAGTCGAGTTTTTATGAAAAATAATCTATTAATGACAAAAACGATATGTAAGCCAAAATATTATTTCAATGTATAAGGGATTACTTTTTATACATGAGGAGGGAGAGGTAAGCCTAAAAGTTTCTGAAGGCTCCTTTGAAATAGAGAATGTTTGTACTTTTACATGTAGTAATTATACGAGGCTTTTGTGTGCGTTAATAATTTACTAAAATATTACACATGACCTAAGGCTATTAAGATTATACGGCATATTTTACAAAAATAGGTTAGGTACAAAACTTGAGAATTATATGAATTGTATTGTTCCCGGCAGAAAAAGAGCGCGGAATTCACATAATTCATAATATTTAAAATTTTATACGTATGCGTAAAACTAAAAGTAGGGGGTTTTACTCGACAACTTGATTGTTCTTGGTATGTAAGATCTCTATATATACGTATTTTTGATGTAAGCCTTGACTATTGTTGGATTGTGTAAGATTCTTGATTTTTGGAGGCGTAGTGGCGGCGTAGTAAAGAAACCATAAACTGAAACGACTTTTTTACCTCTCCTTGCGTACCATTAAACAAATCGATGATGCGTCTGAATAAAACAAATCTTTCATAATAATTTACAATATTCATAATATTTATTACAAGTTTATATTACTTATTCTGGCCATAAATACTGTTACAATTAAAAATAAACAAAATATTACATTTGAATTTGTAATCTGTCACTGTTATATTATTGTTCATTGTGTTTTCTTATTTTCGCGCCAATATATTGTAAAATGTTATGTTATATTAAAATGGAGTGGGGTGATAAAGAGAACCGAATCGTATAAAACCGAATAACCAGGATAATTTGGAGTCCCTAAAACAATGCATACGATTAGCAGTGAGGAATTTTCCCATAAAAAATGCGTTATTAATAGCAGCTATTGATAACTGGCCTCAACTTCGAATAAGCTTTACATATATTTTCATTATATATGTATATTATAATATATATTTTTATTAGTTTTAATGTATTAAACTAACATACTGTAATAGTAATAAATGCTACGTGCATTAGAAAAAAAATATTTTTTTCTTTGTAACAATATTAATGGCAAGACTAAGTATATTCTGTTAGAGATATGCGTATTTAATATATTGAATATATCTAATATCGTATTAGTTCTTTCATGATAGTGCAAGCACAGATTGGATTTAGCAGTTTATGGATATATTCACTATCTGTCCAAGTCGTCTGGGTCACTTAAATATATATTACGAGCGCTGAAATGTATGTAGAGAGAACATGAGCACTTTTATCGTCAGCAGGGAGTTGGAATATTACTTTATGGAACGATATACATGCCATATATTACTAGACCCCGCATAAGACGAGAAACGAAAATGAAAATATAATGGCGATTTTCTAAGCGAAGTCTGGTGCTAAGACGTCTGTAGAACGAACATGAATCCACAAAGTTCAGTGAAGTCCAGAGATGTTACGAAAATGTTCTGTTTTTATTGTTGTTTTAGAGACATCTCTACATTCAATGTAACGAAATATATTCAATTTATTCATATAGGTATTGGAAAAGTTTTTCATGGAATAATAAATTTTGACAGCAGCTGACTGATGACAGCAGTCAGACATGTTGTCTAAATCACATATCAATACAGAATAAATAGTGAATTGTGTAGGAGTATATAGATTTAGGGATACACTCAATCAGGTCTTTACAGGACAGGCCTAGCTTAGTTCTTAAAGAAAAAGAAAACCGTGTAGGTACAATGCGATTTATAAGTGAGAAACATTTTAATTTTTACATTTCTACCTATATAATGTAAAAAATAAAATAAAAATGTTCCAAAGTACATTACTACCGGCAGGTGGTTTTGAACCGGGGACTCTCGGTTTGCGTGACCATTTCCTACCACTATACTACGTCGCCCAAAAATACTTCTAACATTACTTTATATTCATAAGATTTTTTAATTTTAATGGTTTTGTCTACTGAAATATAGCTGTATTCCTTTTTTCTTTTTTTTTAAATGTAGACGATTTTTTTAACACGATTTTTATATTAAATTGTACATGCACCTTATTTTAGATTAGGAGTACTAATTATGTTTATTAGCAGTAATGTCAGTTAAGGGAGGCGCGCCCGCCGAAAGGGCCATAATGTTATTAATAGACATAATTTAGGAAAATTTTATTTATGCGATTTTATATTGTTCATATTCTGGAAATTTAGCTCGGGGGAAATTTATTTACGTAATCAAAAAAATGATATTATAGAGATTTAATGGCTATGTTGCGTAATTATAAGAAGTAATTAGCGGTCTTTTTTAATTTGGCACGGGTCCGCGTTAATCTTTAATAAGTTCTGTGAGAAAGGCGACTGTCACAAACTACAAATAGGTCAAAAATGCGACGACAGGCGTGGCGCATCGGTTAGTACACGAGTTCGTTATGAGTAAATTCCCGGTTGGAGCAGAGATTTTCTTTAATTGTAATAGTTTTATATACACGTAAATAATAAAAATAAATATGCATTATAAATATTTTTAGTAAAAAAAAGAGGCGAATTGGCTCCGGGCCTGGTTATCAAAGAGTGGTACGCAGCGGTGCCCTTCCTGCCTTTGTAGTATCATATAGTATACAGACCGTTTAGTGACAGTCGCTTTCGGGATCAGCTTGTAAGGTGCCGGTTTCAACTAGGCCGGACATAGTGGATGGGACGGCTACTTACAGTCACCTCCATTCATCGGGTGAACTCCAGCTTAACATCACGCGGTGTGCTAACATATGTCGAGCCATTATGAAAATAATAATAAAAAGGTCTTTAATAAGTCGCATTATTAGTATAAATTATATTAGTAATATTTATTGCCGGAAACTTTGAAGTAGTTTTTATATTCAAAGCATTCGAAATATACTGAAACAAAAGAAGATACGCGGAACTTAATTTTATAGACAGTTTTTATGATATTACTTTGAAGGGATTGTATAATCCTAACATTTTTAATGTATAGGACCCCATTATTTTTTTACGAGTACTTAACTTTATGATTTGACAACGATTGCTCTGAATAAAGAAAAGGAAGAAGACACGCGGAGTCGAGATAATAAACTTGCGTGAATTCATCAAACAGTTTTGTAAAAACATCTTTTTATAATTACAGTAATGGAGTTTCACACTCGTTTATTGCTGAAGATGGATGCGTTGATAAACTTTTTTTTATTGTGACTTGGTATATGACAGCACTTTGCCTGATCTTAAGCTGAACTGCAAATGACCACCAACTGTCTACCAACCACTTTTAAACAACCAAACAACCGCTATTTCGAACATCTTGTCGTTCAGAATAGCGATCTAAGGGGGAGGCCTATGTTCTAGCTGATAATGATGGTTTTTTTATAACATGTATTTTTTTGACAGGTGAAGTGATGGACATTATGGCGCTGGTAGGATCTGCAGTAAATTTTGTTCTCTACTGCAGCATGAGCCGTCAGTTCCGAATGACATTTACCAGGTTGGCTCGTAAAGCTTTAATGCGACCGGTAAGGTCTCCAGGCAGCGATCGAATGAGGGATGGTCATACAACTTTAACAACTCTGAAAGCGTAGCAATCAAGAACCGCGACTCATTCGCCAGTCGCGCATGTTTAACATCAAATTAGAACTGTGTACTGAGGTTAGTCCAATTAAAGTATTTGTTAGACATTCTGAGAGAAGTTTACGTAAAAAGTCTTGGATTTTGTGTGAATAAGAACTTTTGAATTCATAATTGCTAATGAGTTCATGTTTTTATTCAATGCTACGTCAAACTTAATACCTTTTAATATTATTACTTATAAATATGTTTTCCAAATTGAAATAGACTATAAAATTCTTTATGATAATGGCAGACACAATAAAGCGTACGGTGGATTTCCGTATTATTTACATACGAAATTAAATTTTACGAGTCACGTGGTGTGTTATTAAGGGGTTACCTTTAGGAATCCTTTTTTTATTTTGTTGATTTAAACCTAGAGTATGGTCCACGAATAGAGGCGACTGCTACTATAGAAAGTAGCAGTCGCAACCACTATGTCAGCCTAGTTGGAACCGGTACTGAGTTCCTTCACAGTCTGTCTGTGCACTTAAAAGTACTGTGACTACCTCGGATAGACTGACTGGGTAAAGGATCTGCCGACTACTCTTACGGGTAAAATCTTAGGAGTAGCATTTTCTTAGATTATGCGCGAACACTGATTAGGTAATGAATAAAACAAATTTTATGCGGTTTACTATCGCGTTCATTTTGATGTTTGATTTTACATTTTTTATTTTTTCCGACGTTTTGAGAGCCATGGCAGCAAAATAAACGCGATAGTAAGCCGCATAAAATATGTTTAATACCTTATTAATAATTAAAACTACCTTTTTTTGCAGGACCTTTCATTTTACAATGTGAATCCCGGGGAAGGTGCTTGTTGATCGTTTATGAAAATTAACGAAGATCATTAGTATATATTACAACGATGAAATATTATGAAACCAAAAAATCTAACCCATTTCCTCGTAAAATAAAAATTAATTTTTGTATGTTCATTTGGTCTGATTTGTGAACTAAATTATGCCGTAGAGGATAAAATTCGAATGAAGACATCGAAAAATATTATTCTTCCAAAAGTTTTTGGCCAAATTTGTAAATTTAATAAACTAGGTATGGGTGTGGGATCAACGGAATATAACCATATTTTATTTGTAGATAAATAAACAAATGCTTATTATTAGTGGATTTTTCCACATTTTTATTAAATAAGTAGTCATATACCTATGTATGTGGAAAAAGGGCCACTCACGGGTAAATTATATAACGAATATAAAGTAAAAAGCTTTGATGTTTATGTAAAACGACTTGTTAAAAAATAATTACATTTTTACTAAAAAAATGGCATACTTTTTGTTAGTTTAGCGTCTCCAATGGGATAGAAAATGCTATGGAAATTCAGTTACTTACCTTACCCCTGAAAATATTTTCCTGAAAAATTTGCCATGCCTGCAATATCGATATCTATTCTGCCGTAGGATTGACGATAAATTTTATGCTATCCGCATTTCTTAGCATGATATGTCGCTTACAATTTATTCAATTTATTCTACACCTTACTATACGGGTATTTTACTTCAATATGTATTTAGTTTAAGTTATTATGTTGATTTTTTTATATGCCTTTAAAAAATAAACTGCTGGAATATAATTATAAAGGTAGTGCTCTTTTAATTTTTAACTAATTTTAATTTAAACTAATTTTACCTAAAATATTTTTTTTACTCTTTACATTTCTTTTACTCTCTTTATAACTTAAAGGATATGTGCATATACATTTTTAAATTGTTTAATGTCCGAATATAACAATATAATTGGAATATATCCTTTATTTTGCATAGTTTAGGTGTGCAAAATAATCAAACAATAATTATGACAGTTTAAAGCAGAACTGTTAATATGGCGTATCTTTGTGATACAAAATCCATATCTTATTTTCTAAATATCTCAATTGCTTAGCAATTAAAAGCAAAATTGTTTTATCAAAATTAGTTTTATCAACACAAGTATTGAAACTACCAATTATATATTTTTTCATCATTGGACATTACAAATTTTGGGCTTTTATGTACTACTTTATAGTCCAAAATGAATGATGCCTTAAATTGTATATAAAGATTTACTTAGTTCTTTACCCAATTTATATAGCTACTATAATATTTACCAACAAAAATTAAACCAATTTGTATATTAAGTAATAAAATAATTATATTAGGAAGAAAACAATGTAAATATTATTTAGGTGCGGTGCTCAAGCAGCAAAAAATATGTTGTTTAGATTTAACTTATTAATATCATTGTTATGTTTTTTATGTTAAATTAATGTAAGAACTAGTTAGGTATGTAGAAATAAATGGTGTATTAAAATATTCCAAAAATTGTACATAATAATAAAAATGAAGACGTTATAGTGATATTCCTTAGAATGTACAGTCTTTTTATAGCACAAAATGTTGTATCTTAATGCATTTTATAGGAAATAATTTATTAAGTGTATTTAAAATATATAGTGATACCCCGCACAGGCCGGGAGAAGCAACCGCATTCTATCTCACCGAATCAGCAGTCGAAATAAAAGGTTCGGCGCATCGTTTCTTTTCTTAAATCAAAATAATCGACAAGTGGAATGTATGCCAACCTGTGTTCTTCAGATTTTAAAACTAAGGATACTTAAATCGAAAAAAAAAACTCCTTTCTCTGGCTGGCATAGTGACACCGACTGAGGCAACTGTAAAGTATTTTTTTTAGTCATCTGCGCTCTTAGATTTCTCTTTGTTTACCATTAACAAGTCGAAGTCAGATGTCGCGTATCAATAAATAAAAAATCAAGATTATTATAATTCAATTCAATAAATAAATCAACTTGTCACACCTTTTTCCCATAGGGATAGGCAGAGACAATTGCTCCGATCCTGACACAACTCCCTCGTTTCCTTCGCATACACAATTATTTGTCCCTAATTAATTGTTCGTCCTGATTCTCTCAGGGATAGGCAGAGACAACGGAGTGCCACTTTGCACCCTTTAAAACATGTGATTGCGGTAATAGACATAGTTTTAAACTGTCGCACGTTTAACGTTGGCACGCAATATCAAATCTCTATTCGTAGCAGTTATATTAACTTTTACAAGTAGTAAAATATAACGACGCTAGTCTGACACTTCTCCTACGTAAGTGGTACTACCCCGGCTCGGCAGACTGGGCATCACTGCCTACCACTCTTAGACAAAATATACTCACAGAGAAGTGAGTCATCGCATTTTGGAAATAATTGCAACGATATTTGCAATTATACTTGCAGTTATGTCAGTGCTGTTCTATGTCAAGCCATAATAAGTCTATATTGGTAAAGAAGAATATGTTCATTAATTAAAGCATTTAAATATCGATTATTATAATATTTATTTTATTACTTATTATATTTGTATTTGAGAAAAAGTCCGCAATAAAACATATAACTGATTATTCATTACGACGATTATTCAATAGACGAGTTAACTTGTCCATGGTTTCATTAAGAAGACAAAGAAGGAAAACTACATCAAAAGAAGTTAAGAAACCTTTTCTCAATTACTATACGGATTTACTTACAGCTAAATAATATTAAGGATATGACCATATTTACTGTTTTTAGTATAACAAAAACAAATGAAATAATAAAAACAATTTACCAGAAACGTTTTCTTTATTTATCTCCTAAATTCTTATCAATGAAATGATGTCTTACTCTTAAGACATATCTGTTATTTGAAACATATGATATATCTGTTGTCTGAAATCAAAACACGGCAGGGAAAATTAATTTACTTTATGTATTTTCTTATTTGATTACAAATAATGTGTTTCAAATAAAAGATGAAATTTCGACGAGTTTAATACATTAATAATGCAAACCAGCATGAAGTTCGTGGGCATGTGTAACAACTTTTTCGTAGGTATGATATATTAATAAATTCCGGCATTGTTGCTCGCAAAATGTGTTTTTAGGTTTTGATAATAAAGCGCCACTTGCCATGATCCTGACACAACTCCCTCGCTTCCTTCAATTAAACAAATTATTTTAAAATCTTTAAACGAGTAAAAAATTTAATCTTTAAATTTTCCTTACAGTGTTCCTTACAGTTGTTTTACATTGTACAGCGAACATAATGTAAAGATATTTTACGTAATGCTTTGATTTGATTTTTGCAATAACGTCAGTGTGTAAAAAGCCAAAATGTTGGTACATAATATTTTATTATTTTAATTTTTCTTCAGTTACTATACTTGGTTATATACTTATGTTATCTTAATTATTCTTAGATAAGGATGTAACAGTAAACAATTTTTTTACGTGCAAAAGTGTAAAACGTGAATTTGATGAAGACAAAAACAAAGGTGAGTACAAAAAACAATTAAGTCCTGATAATAGGCGACATATAATATGCATAGTAAATATGGCAGCTACTTGCAGTAACTGTAGTAGCAGTCGCGTCTATTCATGGATCGTACTCCAGCTTTATATTATATGCCAGCGTATTGCTGGCATATGCCAAGTCAAAATAAAAATAAGAACTTTATTAAAATATTACATCTTAACTACCTATCTCCAGGAGTTATATTAAACAAGATAAGGGATATAGTAAGTTGTTATGTACTGCAATATGCAAGTGACAGGCTCTTTGTCTATAGATATCAAAACCTAGAAATTTCCTTACGATATTTCTGCGCGAAATTTATCCTATGCAATATATTATACCTATACCATGGCTATTTAGAACTTGTAGGCCGTGTAAATCAACCACTATAATAAAGATCAATATACAATAAAAAAAACATTATTATTTTTCTTATAATTTGCATTAATCAAATTAACGAATTACCTTCATTTTCGCCACATACAAGTACATGTGTATATATAAATTAATATACAGTCTTTTCCTCGGTGTTGGGGATCGTAACTCTCGTTGATTTTCTATACCAATCTCCTTCACGTCACTCTATCTTTCACAGCGTAGATTGCCTTATTAAAGCTGATCATGTTATTATGCTCTGGACTTCATGTAGAATACAAGCAGTCTTTCTAAATTCTCCATAAATCATTACTTATCTTCTTTATAATGAGCACCAATTAACATTTTATAAATAGACAATTAATTCAACAAGAAAAGTACTCAATATTCACCGATTTTTTCATTAGGATAAAATGCTTTGGGCGGTATTTACAATTAATTAAAGACCCTCATTAGACGCGCCTTAATTAATCAGCATTTGTATTCGTAGGCGTTAAACCGATTTAATTGTCACTCGCACATACGTATATTGTAAATCTGCATGACCAAAATATATAATACACTAAAATAATTAATCTGACAAAATGCAAACAGTGACAATACTTTTATTGAGACGCGTATTCTAACCTCGACTTGCTTGATGGTAAGCAAGAAGTCTAAGAGCGCCGACGATTGATTCCGCGCCGACCGTTTTATTCTATGGCTACATCAGTCGCCGTCTATGGCGGCAGTGTGTGTCTTACTTACGTTACCATAGATTCTATATTATGAATATTTCTAGAAGAAATAATTTCACTAGCATTATAGAGTATAAGTCATTTAAGCAATAAGGTTTCAATGATGGCGACCATGGTGTAGTGGCAGTGCAATGGTTACGCAAAACTGAGAGCACGAGTTCGAGACCACCCACCGGTACCGAAGTATCTTTGATATATGTACTTTGGTTGTCCTATTTCTATGATACAAGCATTTTAGTAGCTTAGTATAGAAATGTAAAAAATAGGGTCTTTATTGTAAAAACACACCTACACAGGCATATTTAAATAGCTACGAGTAAGATTGGTAGCCAGACAGTTGGTGATCATTTGCGTACAGACTGTGAAATGACTCAGTCACGTATCGGGACCAACATGAAATTTGCCTGCCACCAGAGCCCAGGGGTATGTCGGTCATGAAGGAGGCCGGGCCGGCACTCTATGACGAGCCACAAGAAAAAAAATTGGACTTTGCAACAAATGAACTTTGTTTGTCTCAATAGTTATTTTAAATAGATCCTTGGTTGCAGACTAAATAGGTCATGTTTGAGCCAATTAACTTCCTACACTGTAAAACACCGCAACAATTTCACTTAGAACTTGCGGTTATGTTGACATGACACCTTAATTTGGTAGGATGTTTACCGAATTCAATCAATAACCGCAGTAATTTGTAGATTGTATTAAACTACGGTTGCATAGTTAGGGTAATAAATCTAAGGTATTATTAAATAAATAATTGTTGTTCAAAGCGTTAGAATGCTGTAATAATGAAGCTACATAGAGAAGCATACTAAGCATAAGGATAGTATTGTATAGTCGGAATGCTTTTCTGCGTAAAATGCACGCACGTACTGTTTTTACGAGCTGAAATTTTGCGTGGGAAACGTGTGTGTCTTACTCATTCTCCTTGGATCCTTCTAGCGACAAAGGACCTAGCCGGCATAGTCGAAGCAGACGCCTTAGTCGCTAACTGTCTGTAAACTGAGTCGATTTTTTTAGTCATATACATCGACACTCTGAACTCCCCTTGTTTGTTTGAAGTCGAGAGCAGAGGTTTAGACGAAAATGCAGGGTTAGCTATTTTACAGTATAAACAGAATACGCCATACTAACTATACAAACAATGTCACTTTGATATGAGCTCGACCAAACTCTCAATCTACTTTGTCATGGCATGCAATCAACTGGCTGCAATGCATGTGTGAAAGTAAGTAGTACGATTTAAGTTATGCAATTCGGCATTTTCATGTTGTTACGCCTTAATTTCCACATGCTACAGCCACACTATGCTCTTCGCACTGCTCCTCCCGCTGCCGCGAATGTTGCCCTAACATCCACACACTCCCCTACCCTGCTCCGATTGTGTGGCCGCGAGGACAGGAATAGCGCCACAATCCTGAAACAACTCGTTCACTTTTTTACATGAATCATTCTCTTGATAAGAGCTCTATGGTTATGATCAAGGAACGACCAAGTCTTGAACTTTCCACTTTCGTGTTTCCGAGTTAAAACGAACATGCAACCAATGTACAGATTTATAATTACATATTTTTTTGAATATAATAGAAATACAAATTTGGATATTTAGTAAATATCTATTTATTAATTGATGTTGGCATGTTTGTTCTAATTCACAAACATAAAGATTGCCGAAGCGCATTACTTAAATAGTACTACTCAAATATTGTTGGGGCATTTTGTTTCGTTACGTGCTCGTATTTTGTGAATTTATAATAGTAAATTATTACACAGATATTGTATCATATATCAATCAATCAAATTGTCACGCCTTTTTCCCACGGGGATAGGCAGAGACAATGGAGCGCTACGTACCATGATCCTTACACAACTCCCTTACTTCCTTCACATCCACAATTCTCTTCATACAGGCTCATATAGACTTTATAGTTTTATTTAATTATGCCTTGACTTATGACAACACTGCCTGATGTTAGGCTGAAGTGCAGTCTATTTAGAGGAAAATAAAGTAAAAATAAATAAAGAGAAGGTTATATTAAATAAAATGAAAATTAAACGAAAAAAATTACTGTCAAGTAATGAGAGATCCTATTTCGGTAATCGCTTTTATAATAAAAATAAAACAGATTCCGTACTTGTAATTACATGTATACTTTATTGAAGGATTTTTCATATAAAATATTCTGAATAGCATAACGTTTCCATTAGATGTCAAAATCTCTAACAGAAACATGAAAGCAAATTTCCGCAGCTTCCATTTCATTACACAAACACAGGTCCATAAAATGCGTGGTGAAAGCTTATTTGACTTTTTCTATTTCGACGAGTGTGAGAAAAATATTCGGTACGGCATCTTTGTAAATAAGATAAGCTAACAGGCTCCAATCAAAATGATGCAAGCCACCTGCAATACTGAGAATTTCACACTGAATATCTTTCGAATATGATTTCTTATTTAAATAGAATGTATTTTAATATTACGCAGGTGTGAATGAATATATTCATGATTACATTCATTGCAAATTTATTGGATACCCCGATTCCTAACTTAGATATTTTTAAATTTAGCGCGAACATTGAATATTGAATTAAACAAATTTTATGCGGCTTACTTTTGCGTTTATTTTTGGTTATTGATTTTATATTTCTTTATTATTCCGACGTTTCGAGAGCTTTGCAGCAATCGTGGTTCCGGAGAGCATCGGGAAATCAATAAGCAAAAATAAAAGCGATAGTAAGCCGTATAAAAATTGTTCAATATAATAACTTAGATTTATTAAAATTTCAGTTTCCATAGATTCACAGGCATCCTTACTCTGTATCTAAGAAATAAGATTAGTGCGTTCGTTTTGTCAAACTACTTTTTATTCATCCTAGTTCAAGTTAAGTTTATTTACATGGCTTATGCTCTTTTTTTTACATTTTCACACTAAAAGGGCGAACAAACTGTTACGCCTCAACGATAGACAGAGACGACGAAGCGGTACTTTTAGCAATATTGAAGCAATTCTCTAACTTCACTTATCCTTCATACATAATTATCTTTATAAAAGTTATAGGAAGTGCGGTCGATTCTCTTAATAAATTATGGTGACGAAAAAGCAGTGACATTTAGTTGTTATTTGGCATTTTCGCAGGCAACCAATCAGCGAATAACAAATCGATAAGTACTACTACTGCTATGATTGCTGAAGACGCCTTAGTCTGCAAGTGTTTCTTCACAAAAGAAAAGCATATTAAGCATATAGAAAATCTTCACAAAATTAGGAGCATATTTTTGTATGAAGAACAAATTAATTTTACGAGACCATTTTTTTTACTGAATACCGCTAAACTCACAAGTATGTTCAGTCGCTATGAATTTACAAAAATTCAAACGTGTTGGACAGTTTGAGAAATTTAAAGTCTCTCCCTGCACTCCCGTATCCCATCCAGCAAGAAAACGTTTGCACGAACACACTGATATATACGTGTTATAAAACTGGATCCTATGTTTTACTCGACAGTGTCATCCAGTGAGTGAAAAGTTTGCGACAAAAACAGAATGTTCTATTGAATGTTAGTATCGAAACACGTATGCTACTAAACGAGATCTTGCACGTTGCCGTAGGAAAAGGTTACTTGAATAAGTGTGATAAAAAAAGTAGGCCGAGTTATGGTAGGAGCAGTTGGAATACAACTGGTACAAATCTATTCTATCTATACATGATGGTCCTACCCAGGACAAGTTAGAAGGAACTAAAGAAGGTTAGTATCCTTTTTTGTTAGTTAAACTATACTCTATATACCCATTACTGATCTCAATCATGTAAAAATACCTTTATCTATCTGTCCCTTCGTATTTTTTTCCCGACTTTCAGGGATAAATCTGAATAAAACCTGAATTTGATTTTGAATACTTTTTTAAGGTCCAATGACGAATAATATCTGATGCTGCAACTAAATGATAAGGTTAGATTATTACGAAGAATTGTATCGAAATATAAATTCTTCATTCCTTTGTAAATATTGAAATGTTTATGTTTTAATGTTTTACTGTTTTTTTATCGAGACGCGACATCTGATTTTGGCTCGCCTGATGGTAAGCAATGAAAGGTCTAAAAGCGCCGATGACTGAAAGAAACATCTTATTTTATGGTTGCCTCAGTCGCCGTCACTATGCCAACCAAAATGTACATTATTATCCTAACTCTACTATGTGATCAAAATAGGTATTTTTAGCACGGCTAACCTTTTAAGTCAATTTTAAAACCGTTTATTACTCATTATGCCCGTAGACAAAAATAAGATCAAAGAAATCTATCACAAGTACTTGAGTCCGTAATTATGTAAACAAAATGTACAATCTAGGTGGAAAATTGTAACACAGTCCCTCTATAGAAAAAGTTATGTGCCGTGAAATGATGTCTCCACAGAATTAGGACAAAGGTGTACACAAGTGTAGCCAGCCCAATAATAAATTATGCTTATGTAGGTCATATGCTAAAAAATTAAGGTTGAATTTCCATTGTAAATATTTCTATGGCTTACAATGGAAAACAAAAGATAAACACGTCCCGACAAAATTATCTACAGATGTGTTAGATATAAATTTGGAATACGTAATATACTTTTACATTTCTATCATATAATTAATTTATTATAACACGACATTTATGGTCGGTCGCACAAAGGGATGTTAAAAGTTTTAAAAAGGGTATAACTGAATTATCTTTTTGACGTATATTAGACAAGACTTTATAATTTGACGATAGGCTGGCCAATTGGTTAGCACAGAATACCTGGTTCAATTCCCGGTCGGAACTTTAAATCAGTGTTCTCAGTACGCGTGACTATTGCACTACCTTGGTCGTCTTAAATTCATAGTACAGTTCTGAAAACCAAATTGTAACGAGACCAATTCGCTGCGGTCGTAATGTCTCCTTTTGTTGGCTTTAAGCAAGTTGACATCAGGGGCCCGATTCTCTTAATACATGTCAGTGAAATGACGTGGAAACGCTTTTTCGGCTTGACTTTCACGTAATTGTCATGGCGCCATAATTGCATTGTAATTGCACTGAAGGTTAAACAAATGTAGTATGTTTTGACAATGCTGTGGCTTAGAAGACATTTCGTTGTTTATTATTATTTTGAGATACTTGATTTTAATAAATTTATTTACACACATATTTACACTTTTTTCTAGTTATACGATAAATATTTTATAATATTTTTGTGTAAAAAAACAATATTATTGTTAGTTAAAATTAAAATATTATTAATAAGTCCTACACAAAAAAACGTCAATTGGTTATCAGCGTTGATTGGTAACCACTGCGTGAATGTCTAATTATAGTGCAATTTCAGTGCGTTTTTGACAAACAATTTGGTTTTAAGAATTCGTTCCATATTCTTAGGTTTTTGACGCAGTCAATGTTACGTGAAAGTCATGTCGAAAGTCCGTGGAAAATCCAAATGGATTTTCCACGAACTTCCACGAAATCACTGTCATGTAATTAGTAGATCTCGCGCTCTATAAAAATGTCTATTCCCCTAGTATAAAATAAAAATGTATTCTATAAAAATAACTAAAGATACAAATACTCGTAAATCGTCAAATTTGTTACAGCTTGTTTTGTGGACTAATCCTTCGATCCTGCTTTGTCCGCAAAATAATTTTTATAAATTGTAAAATTTTCCTTTTTTTAAAACAGTAAAAACGTCATTTTTATTACCAATATATAAGATCAAGAGGTAAGTCTACTTTATAAAAATAGTACGTCGATCTTTTACCACGCCGGATATTGAAATTTTGAACGAAATGAAGTTAATTTTATGACTTCATAAATTTATGTTTTTCCCAAGCCCACCTGTGACAAGACTTTAACACCTCACTTTCCCACCTAATATTGCTCATGCAATAAATAATATTAAAGGAATTTTCAGAATTTTCATCAATTCATATACGAGTAATATACTCCCTACTTGGAAAAACTTCAATGAAAACTCTCTCGTACTTCAAAGAAGCTTGCGAAGTCTAGACTATTTATTAGTTTTTAACAATATGTCATTTTTTATTTATAACTGTCACACTATAAGGTATCTTCCTGATCTTCCGGTGCGGTATCGTTTTCATTGATCTGTTCTAATTTTTATATATATTTTGTTAAGACTGTGGATGGATGCGTTAAAAGAGGCAAACCCAGGAGGGTGTTTTCTGACCAAATCAGAGTCATCCTCAAGAAAGCTGAGTTGCCTAGTGCCCATAACCGTAGAGCTTGTATGAGAACTGTAAATGTGAGGGAAGCGAGGAATCGCGGCAAGTGGCGCTCCATTGTCTCTGCCTTTTAATATGGGACAAAAGCATGATCATTTCATTGATTAATTAATTTGACCTGCCTGATAGTAAGCAAGAGCGCAGACACGATTGAAAAAAAAAATGATTTAAGTCATTCGCCATCATAGGGCGCCTTCTTTTACAAAACACAATGATTCTAAAAACGATACCGCATTTACAAATTAGACAATTCAGTACTGACCTCTAAGTAGAGCGTAAAACGAAACGCGTATGGAAAAATCCTTGCCAATTTTTTTTAGTAAAACGGTGGTCTGCTACTAAGAATATGGAAAGAATAGAATCTGTACTAAAACAGGAACTAATTTAGTGATATTTGTCTCATTTATATTATGTTTATACCACGTGTGACTGAAAGAGACAACTACTTGTACTTCAATTCCTTTCTTTTTAAGGTTGTCACTACTTTTCTGCAATTACAACCATTTGTAATTGTGGTTGAGTTTTAATACTGCCTTATTAAAAGTCACGTGGTAGTAATTATTCTGTCATCCTTTTTTTGAAGTATTTTAATGTCATTTGTTATTCTGTTAGATTAGGTTATCAAATATTCATTAAAACTAGTGACAACCTTCTAAATTGAGAATGTAAAAATGTATATTCATTCCCTTCAGACTTCTTTTTAATGCCAAAAGTGAAAATAGTATAAACGGTTGTATTTAGTAGCTATTTTAGGGTTCCTTCTATTTCTTAAGTCCAAATTCTTTGGTCTGCTATTTAGATATTTTTTAAATTCCTTGATTTCCAAATATAAGTCTATCCATTCATGTTTTCAGTGTTTAATTTTCAATTTGGTCTATCTTGAGAAATGTCCTTCACTATAATTGAAGCTAAAATAAAAACTTTATAAGAATGCTAGAAAAGTCACTAGAACGGAACTAACTGATTATATTCGCATATAGCATTAATATTAATAAAGTTTCTGAGAAATATAATAAGGATTTATATAACGGAGCGACATCTTTATTAATATTGTGAGGTTATTTATTTAGTTTCTAATGAAAACTGTTTTGACTTTGATCTGTTCGTATGTACGTGATATTCTATTTCTATGTGCTTATACAAAATCATTTATAGATACCATGGAGAATGTTCCAAAGAGAGAGCTCTTTAACCTTGTTCCTACCTCGTCCTTCCGCACAGGTCGGGGAAAGCATCCGCATTTTATCGACCGAATCGGCAGTCGAACTAAAAATTTCGGTGCGTCTTTTCTTTGTAGAACAATTGACAAGTGGAAAGCTTTGCCAGCTCATATGTTCTCTCCATCCTATGACCTTGGATCCTTCAAGTGATGCGTGAAGAAGCAACTTAGGCCGGCATAGTGGTGGCGGTTGGGGCAGCTGGAAACTGACTCGGTTATTCCAGTCGTCGTCACTCTTGGACCTCCTCTTGCTTATCATCAGGCGGGTCGAGGTCAGATGTCGTGTCACTATAAAAAAAAAGTCATGTGCCGGACGGTTAGAAGTATCCGGACTATTTGCATTAGTAAAATAAAGCAAATAGGACTATTTATTTTATTAAATTATGACTTGAATGGATGTGACTGCTACTACAGTTCAATGTTACTTTCGTTTTCTGTGTATGATTAAGTAAAAAATACGAGTAATCTGAAAGGCTAAATATAGCTAAATTACTATGTTAATAAAATTTTACATGTTATCTGTGCCTTGAAAAGGGCATACATAAGCTTTGTAAGTATAAAATATGAGTGACGTAGATTATAATTTTATACATTTCATTGAGGTACTTGCTCCAGCACTCAAACCCTCTGCTCGCAAAATTAATAATGATTAACGATTTTAAAATTGTCAGTGATTTAATCCTGAATGTTACGAAAATTCATTGGATTTTTGTACCTTAATTTCTTTTATAATGGTTTCTCAACTTTTTGTGTAATTTTAAATTTTATCACAAGGAATTAGGCGACATTATTTTTAATAAAAATATTCAAGGAGACATTTTACGAATTTTATTTTAATTGAGAAAGGTACAAGTTGAAAGCAAATATTTTATAATACACGACTGGGTCACTTTACGATCTGGAATCCTAAAATTGGTGGTAATACCAGACATGTTAGGCAAATGACCAGAAACTGTCTGCCTACCTTTTAGAATTACAGTCTAATGAGCCTTCGCAAGTATTCGTATATGCCTTGTGACTATTGACAACATTTTACTCTCCCCCTTTCAATTTTTTATATCAATCAATCACTCAAATTGTCACGCCTTTTTCTCACAGGGTTAGGCATAGACAATGGAGCGCCACTTACCACGATCCTTACACAACTCCCTTGCTTCCTATTCACGTCTACAATTCTCTTCATACAGGCTCTGTGGTTATGGGCACTAGGCAATCTAACTATATATATATTTACATAAAATAAATAACGTAATTACCATTTCAAATTATTATTCATCAAATTACTCGTAACATTTGTTTATTAATACTGATTTTTTCGCCATCTTAAACAACACTAATCAAATTCATACGTGTTTATTACTTCCCTATTCAACTTATTTACCCTCAATGATAACCATGTGCGTTTGTCTATATATCAAATCATTATTAATCGGATATAAATAAACATATTTATTAAGCTAAAATATATTAGAGAATATAATTGTTTCAAATTCGTCTACATCGTCTTTTTACCAAGCACAGGTAAGCATCGTGGAAACTTCTACAGGTATTATTAGGCAGTCAACCTAAAAGATTCGGTGCGTCGTTTCTTTATAGAACAATCGACCCCGGTTGAGTTGTCCCCGGTTGTTTCTCTGCTTACATCTGATATATAAATATCTTTTCTATACCTTTAAATTTAGAAAACGTAAAGTTTAATTGAATATTATGAGGAGGCTTGTAATATTTTATGTCAATACAAAGTTGTAATAAACAATATAAATGAGAAAGTATGTTATTATGATAACATTTCGTGTTTTCTCGTGATCATCAGGCATCAAAGAAACAACTTTTACAAACAATGTATTTAACTTATAGTAGAATAATGAAAAGGCTTTTGGAAATCGTTTATGTAAAAATGTGAAATCTTTTATGTTGATATTACATTTTCTTCCTGTTATTTACTTACATTGATTGTAACAGATTAAATATTTAAAGCAAAGATACCTATAATATCATATTGAGCAACATATTGTTTAAACATACTTATTTGCTTTGGGAATATTGAAAGGATTATTATTGAAGGGTATATTAAAAAAAGATTTATGTGAGTGTTAAAAAAAAACATTTTTGAAGAAGAATTTTAACCCAGGCCCCAAATGTCGAGCCACCAAAGAAGCTTCGAACTTATCAAAGACAGATTACATCTTTTTTTTTTATTGTGACTTTCGATAATGATCTCACCTGATGTTAGGCTGGAGTGCCTTTTATTACTACAGTAAAATAAATGCAGATAGCGGTCATATTCACTGTATGAAAAGAAAAATATGAGGGAAACAAGAAAATTTTGTCAGGTAATGTCGAACGAAGACTTTAAATAGACTTTAAAAATCAATATAAATTTTTATTATATTTTTTATTGTGACTCTGACCTTGGCCTGTCTGATGGTAAGCATGATGGAGGTCCAAGAGTGCCGACGACTGAAAAAAACGAGTCAGTTCACGGCTGCGACAGTCGCCGTCACTATCCTGGCCTAATAAAATAATTGATTCAGTTATATTTAAAACGCTTTTAGCTTTAATTAATCATGTAAGGAAGTAACGCTTAGGTTGTGTGTACTTTATTCGCGCTTCACTTAACTCCCAAAGGCTTTTAACTCATTTCACAATATCACGAAGCTTGGAAGTTGCAATCAAACATTAATACATTTGTAATTTAAGTTTTCTATAACTATTCTAAGCCACAAATATTTCTTTTAAATGTTTAACAGCGATACATAATTGAAATATTATTTTAATTTGAAATTAAGTGTTAAAATTTATATAATTTATTGTACGTATTACACAGATTAGAATAGAACTTATATAAACTAGTTAAAAAAAACAAATACTAATTGTTCATTTGTTGTTAGTTTGTGTTAGTTAATTTGTATTTTTTTTAAACTTTAATAAACCAATTTTCTTAAACCCTTACTTTTTCTGTCCCATAAACCTGGGCTCTGAGCGCAGTTTGAAGGAGATCTCACAAGATCGGTACAGTGCATACTCAGGCTAAATATAATCATCATGTCACCTCTTAGTCGTCTACTGGTTGACATATGCCTCCTTAAGCGCACTCCACAGTAAGCTACCATTAGCAGGTCGTTAGTCTTTATTATTTCCTATGCTCCCTCTTCTTGGACGTATCCATTTAAGAACTTTTCGGCTCAAACAACCGATATGTTATATCTAGACAGAACTTTGATAGGTCTACTATAATAGTACTATGCTATAATAGTACAGATATTAAAAATGTTAGTCATTTGTTGCTATTGTCTCATCAGTCAGTTTTTGACACGGGTTGCTCGTTATGTCGGGTGGTCTGTCACATAATTCATAGTTCTACGTGATGGCGATATCTGTGACAGCCTATTATAGTAAAGGTATGTTTGACTATAAAAACACTTCCAACTGAGATTTACAAGTTGAGGCAAGAAAATAAATATATTATTTACACCTTATTGAAATGAAAATTGTTTTTAGGATTTTCAAATCCAATTGATCTGAATCAATTGGATTGGGATCAAAATAAGTGTAGAGTATAAATACATTGTATGCAATTCCTTTCTTTATAATTTCTGTCTCAATATAATAAAGGTATAATTAATACTAAAATCAAAGCAGCGATCATTAGTCAGAGAGATATGAGTTTTTCTCCATCCTTAATATGCATGAGTATTTTCATTAAAATAAAACTCAAAAAAACGTTGGGTTTTCAAATATATGTATTACAGATACTTTAGAGGATTGAGGATTTACAGTATTTTTTTGTTTATTGGATTGTGAATATATTTGCAAAAAATCCTGCGTCTCCAATTCTTGCTTACAAAAAAAAATACCTATGCGACTGTAGAGAAAGTGACAGGTGTGTACCACAATATTTGAAATATCTTTCAAAGAAATATATCCGATAGGGAAATGAAATGGTTTTTTCATAACCACTTTCCGTCGTGTCAGTTTTTTTCCAACGCGAAATCGAAAACTGAAAAGGTCATGGAATAATTTAATTATGTGAGTTGTCATTGGAAAAGTTATCTTTTGGTGCGTGGGCTTATATCTATTGGTTTAGTCAAAATTAGCTGGTATCAATAACTTTACGGAACTTTCAATTACTGAGAAGTCAAACTTCTTGATGGAACCCACTTATGCGGAAGGGAAATAATTCTCTGATTACCACTGGATAGCGGACTTTGCCAAGTGAACGGAACAAATCAATAATCTAAAATTTAAAATGGATCCTTACTCAAATGAATTTTAATATTACATTATGTGCCAGCCAATTTGTCAGACCATGTGTTCTCTCCATTATATGACCTTGGGTTCTTTAAGCGAGGCGTCAAAATGCACTTCTAGCCTGCATAGTGATGGTGACTATGCCAAGACTCGTGAACTAGGTCGGTTGTTTTAGTCGCACTAGGCTCCAAATTGTCAAACCTCAAAACCTCAAAACTAGGCCTAGGCCTCAAAACTTAAATTGTCACAGGAATAGGTAGAGACAATGGAGCGCCACTTGCCACGATTCTAAAATAACTCCCTTTGTTCCTCTCACATCCACAATCCTCTTAATACTAGTAGCTCCACGGTTATGGACGCGTTAAGCTGGAATAAATAAGTTTTGAAATTATACAGTTTTGCCTCGTGCACATAACATAAACATCTATATAGTAAATAAATAAATAAATCCATGTATAAGTTAGTAGCACTAGAAACATATATCTGTTGAATTATTCTTCTAAACTAAAGATATCGTTACATAATTCATATAACAAGGATGTCGGCGACAGGTAAAGCTACAAGTATATTGGTTAATCTAATAAGGCGCTAAGGAAGATATGCTGGAGAGAAATTGCAGTATGGCTAATATCATTTGTCAGACGTAATTTAGTTAGCTTTGTTATGTCAAGTGCACTTATACTTCAGCTGGCATAATCCGAGTGTCATAGAAATGACTTCATATTGCCATTTTTGCTGTGCACTGTTATTAATATACAGTTATTAAATAGGTTAATTCATATAAAGATATAATTTTTATGTCTTATTAATTTTATGATCATTTTCACTCAGTTGTTGTTTTTTTTTACTAGGAAACTGCTTCTGTTATTAATAACAGAAGCAGTTTTTTTAATACCTTTATTTATTATTTTTAGAAATAATTTCTCAGTAAGAAACTGTCTTCTGTCTACAGAATATCCTATTGCAGGAGATAAAGATATATTGAGGTGCAACAATTAACTATTACATCGATTGATGGTTACTACGGCAGTCTAGTAATCTTTTAGTCCTAGGTTTAGTTTCTAAACGAAGATAAGTAGTTTTAAAGCATTTCTTTGTAATATTTAGATATTATAATTATGAAAAAAAAAAGAGAATATATGCTTTGTGTCATATACTTTTGCCCAAAATCACAATAAATACCAAAATCACATTTCAATATTCTTGCTTATTTACAAGATAATTAAAAAAGACGGAATCCCAAAATCGAAACTTTTCTCACGCCATTTTGACGGTCTTAAAATCGAAAAAGTTAATAGGTCTTTACGAGAAAAAAAAATAGACCTGGATGAACCTTTCTTGTCGACGGCAATAGAGTCAAATAGCATTTAGATGAACAATACAATTTCTCCTTAACGAATTAATTTTTAAGGAACATTTTTTGATGTCGGAGGGTCATAAGAGGCACAATTCTCGTAAAATGTAAAATAATTTACAATTTTGGAAATCTCAGTGATTTTTTATTATTCAAATAAATAACTGACCAAATCAAACTCCGCAAGTAGCAAATTTTCCAGATTTTCATTACCTACACATTAAATTACCTCTAATGGTAATAGTCCCAAAGCAAATCTAATAATGTCTGTTGTTTTTGCACATTACAACGTCGATTTGACTTCGTTTCTTCGATTGACCTCCGAATTGGGATTAATTTTAGGACGATGTTCCTTAACCCCAAATGAACACACTTTACCATGTTGAAACCTGTCGTTAATTAGAACGAAATATAGACCTTTTTGAAAATTCCACTTTAATAATAGCAAAAGACGCAGTAACTATCTATACGGTTAGGTTATGTTGATAAAATTATGGCCGTGAACCAAGTACCAATGAGCAAATCAATCAATCAATCAAATTTTTCCCACAGGAATAGGCAGAGACAGTGGAGCGCCACTTACCACGATCCTTACACAGCTCCCTTGCTTCCTTCACATCCACAATTCTCTTCATACAGGCTCTGTGGTTATGAGCAAATAATAAATGTATTTAAAAAGTTATCTGTACTCGTAATAAACATCAAGAGGAAACTCCAGATTTATTCACCTTTACATTATTTATAATCGCAAACTTCGCCAAATGCAAGAGAAACATTATTATTAAAATTCATTTAACCTTGTATTGTGTGTTCAGTTTTCTTGAAAATAAAATTGAAATTGGTAATTTCAGACATTGCAATGCAAAACTAGTGGAAACAAAGTCGATATTTGGTAGTCAAGCAGTAATGTTGAAACATATTATCTTTGTAACTTATTCTTAGAAGGCAATAATTTGTGGAAAACATAAATATTGGAATTGTTTTAGGAATCACTAGTTAATTGTTCAGAGCCTGCATAACGATACAATCGAATATTTCTTTGGTGTGTAGTAGGAGCACGAATATTCTCAATTTTGTCCATATTAAAAATCCCTGCAAGTTTTTTCAATTGTATTTTTATATTTGTAAGAATATCGTTTTTCGTTTTTGCTTTAATGTCGTCACAGGGATATTTACGTAATTCGGACAGGATGAATCGATGTTTTGCACATAAACCACTTTTTGCATCGGTAGCTTGATTTGTAATCGATACATTCATTATATTAGTTTCAAGGCACTTATCTTTGTGTGTAGGGTTATTTGTATTAATGCTTTTAGTCTCATATTGAATATTACACGCGGAATGTTGAATACAAGCATTTATCTGTCCGAATGTACATTGAACATTTGAATCTTTTTTATCAGAATTCCGATTCATTGTTGTACTGATATCCAATTTTAATTTTTCATCTATATTGTCGTTATTCTCCGTATTCGTTGATTTCTCTTCCATTTCTCTATGAGGGTTATCATTATGCAGCCCATTTGCTAGATGTTGCCTAATTGAACTAAATAAAGGTGCTACAGGGTCATTTACTAGTTCTCCTACGCCCCAAAGAAAACCATTCATATTGATAAATATTCAAAAATCAAAACACAAATTACTGCTGAATTTGATTTGATTACTTTAAAAATGTAAATGACATTGATTTTTTAAAGTAAAAGCAAGGGATGTTTCGTTTTTACATTATGACAAAAAAATGTTTTATTAAATCACTGTGCTTGGTAATCTCAATAAATTCACAATACGTGACCTGAGAGGATTACAATCAGAGCATTAAAAACGCTGCAAAACAAAAATAGCTACAATTATAAATAAATGGATAAATATAAAGTTTTAAACTGAATATTAACAATGGAAATATTAAAAGCAAATAATTTATTATGGAGTCTGTTGATCGAAACAGTTATGAAAGTCTTTTAAATGAACGAAAGGGTTTGAAGTAAATGTAAAAATTGTATTTAAGCGAACAATTGAGTTTGTATTGTCATTCTCTTGAGAGAAGAAGTTGTGGCGGAAACATCTGGTGTCTACGGCATACTTTACGGTATGCCTGACTTGGGAGATTACAGAGTATGTTGAGGAAATTTTGTTCAAGTACAAGCAATACAACAATTAATGAAAAGAGAGACAGAAATATATTAATTATTCTTTTATTATAAATTAAAATATTAAGAAACAATTATTGTATTATTATTGTGTTTTATAACTATACAGGTCCAGTGCATTCACCACGATCGATGATAACTCGGCAGGCATTTTAGATATATTTCTAAACCACCACGAAATCATCAACACATACAATATATCAATCAATCAATCAAATTGTCACGCCTTTTTCCCACAGGGATAGGCAGAGACAATGGAGCGCCACTTACCACGATCCTTACACAACTCCCTTGCTTCCTTCACATCCACAATTCTCCTCATACAGGCCCTGTGGTTATGGGCACTAGGCAATTTAGCACATACAATACAATACAATACAATACAATATATGCAAGCGTTAATCAACTTTGCAGTAATTAACATGCCTCATTATTAATACTTTTTAATTTTTTTTTATATAATACAATCTAGTATTATTACTGTAAACATTGGTAATAAAAACTAGATAGATCCAATTTTTTTATACCAATTAATACTACTTGTAACATTGAAATATGCCAAAAAGTAATAAAACCATTAGCGTTATAATTAGTAATAAAAGTTGGGCTTAAGCGCATTGTTTATATAAAATGACAACGGGTAAATTTAATCTGTTTAACATGTTATTTATCTTTATAAGACGGAACTTTATAAAAAAGAAAAGTAATTTCTTATTATCAAATGGAAAATCAACGTTTTTGAAATATCATTTGTACCTGTTAAGTGTTAACGAACGTAATAAGAACAAAAGAGATTTTTGAAGGGGAAAATTATTATATTATGTAAGGTTCCTTCATTGTTTAATTTTCATATTCTTAAAAGTGAACGCTCTTGTAACATTGTTGACAGTAGACTAATAAATTGCCTCGACACAATTTTACTGTACGCCTACGTCACTTAAAATCACGAGAGTAAATTTTAAGTTATAAAAATACATTTTGAAATAACGAAAACTTTAACATAAATATATAAATTATATTTTAAAACTGAAAATAAAGTTTATAAGAATAAATTAAATAAGATTATTTATCAATATAGTTTTTGATAAAATATCTTAATTTTTAACTATATTATATCTCATTCTTTGTTAAACTTTAATGACTCTTGAATATATCACATCATAAATACACATTTCATGTATAATACATGGAAATCTTTAACTATGAATAAATTGAATTACAATGCTGCCTGTACAATGCTTACGAGTACTATTCAACCTACGCTCTGTTCACATTTAGAAACTCACTATATTATAATGGTATTACACACGTTTGCTATGCTGTATCTATTAATAAAGGTAAAAACGTTATTGTCTCAACATCAAAATCTTTAAGTCATTATCTGCTGCATGTAATAGGCGATATAGGACGTCCTTTACTTCTATTCATGGAGAATGTTCATAGTTACTTTTTAACCTCGTTCCTACCTCGTCTTTTTAAGACCTTGGAAAACATTCCACATTCTGTTGACGAGTCTACAACTGATCAGTTCTAAACTGGAATTCTTTACCGATCCTTGTATTGTCCCTTTTCTATACCTAGAATCAAAGGCAAAGCGATAACTGAGGTATCCGTAAACTGTAAACAAAGCTCTGAAACCACTCTTTGCTTACCAACAGGTAAGTTCAGATGTTATTAATAATAATACGAGTAATAATAATTAGTATCACTATTTTTTTTTACAAACTACATTAAATCTTGGAAATACTAAAAATATTTGGTTAGCAGTATAATGTTTAATCACAATGGTTTTGTAGTCAATGAAATATCTATTATTACGTGTAGATACTTCAATATTTACACAGTAACATAGCAGAGTTCTCCACGTGGCGTGGTAGAGACACAGATCCCTAACAATACAGAAAACCGCATGATGAAACAATGATACTATTGTTTTTGAATATTCCGTTTCAATTAACAATTTGATTAATTTATAATAACTAATACCTTTCAAAAGCATTTGGGAACAGTAATTGGTTTCCAAAGACAAACAATAGTAGCTTGGCATATTTTAATTAAATTTACAAGTGGTCCATTATTGTGATCCAATTTTATTATTCAGAAGACCTGTCGCTCAATTCTACCACAGCACTTAATGATGAACATAATTTATTTTATTTTTTATTTTATTACTTTATTGTTTATACAATAGTTAAACTTAATATCATCAGATGTAAAACAAAGATCGTTACGAAGATATAAAAATATCAGTGCAACGCAATTTCACAACTTTTTCGACGCCAAATATATTTAAAAAATCGAGGCCCAGTTTACTAATAAAGAAAAAGATTTTAAAAAGGCCATAAAACATACACATATTCAAATTTATATACTACTCAAAATAAATACATACTAATTAATCATTTGCCGTTTATATTTAAAATATAATTTTATTGCTTTTTTTGTCTTTCTTATCCCTGTTTTATAGATGTTATATTTTAAAGTGTAATTATAACCGTATATAGCCAAATGTTGGGAATAAGAAGATACTATTCTTCTTTTATTTATAAAAAAGAGTAATTAATGATGGTGTTTCATCTCTATATTGATGATCCGCTAATACCACCGTTTTATAGAGTTTGTGATTGTGATGGATGGTCACGGGAGTTGCTCATTACCGGAGGATTTAGTGGATTTAGTTATCAAGGACTTAGTGTTGTTAAAGGTATCAAAGTAAGCCTTTCGTTGTCATTGAGCTTACGTCCAAATAGGATTACTTTTTACAACAGCCGTGGTCCTATATTTCAGTATTTATGACATAAATAGGAAAGTTGAGTTATTTACTAGGGTAAGTTTTGCGAAGATATAAACCTATTTCCCAATTTTAACATTTTGTTCGTAATCCTCGAATTTTAAGATTTGTCGTTCTTTTTTTTGCCTAATTTGTAATAATAAAATCAATTAAGATAAATAATCATCCAAATAATCAATTAGATTTGTGCATATTATCAATTTTCATTGCATAAACTGCCTAAAAAATTTAAAAAAATCTCAAATAAAAGTTCTATTGTCAGGGACCATAACAATATTTAAAAAACTACTTTAAAGTTAAGTAATTTCGTAAATCATTATTGTTGTCATAAACATCCAAAATCTTATTAAAATTATAGGACCCTGTTATTTTCATCAATATCGATATTTTAAAAAAGTTAGTCGGATGAAATTGTAATCTTCGTACATTAAACTATTTTAAAATATATATACAACTGTTAATACGAGTACAATTAAGCCCGAGTCCCCATACAAAATGAATGATGTCCTTTCATCGTTCTATAAAATCGGATACTATACGGATACTAAAAAATAGGAACTATTAAATTAAATTGTTCATAATTGAGATTTATATAAAAGTGCCGTATTTGCGAATATAAATGTTCTAGAATGATAGCAGCGTTTTTACGACAGACGGTGACAGATAGAAAGAAGCTTCTTTTCGTGACAGAAACAAAGTGTTAGGACACATCGGATAGGCCAGCCTTCAGGTAGTTTGATTAATTTACAATCTCAGATAAGAATTTTATACGAATTACACTATTCTCATGAATTTTATTCTTCTTAACAAATAAAATAAATGCAATACTTGTGTCGATTGTGGATTTGACTGTGAAAATATTAAGAAAAGTATGTAATATTGCGTATGTTGTAGTATATTGTGATGGTTTGGGCCACAGAAATATAAACAAGGACAGGAAGCCACAGGAAACAAACAATATTTTCTTGATATATTTATGTGGGTTGAGCACATGGATAAATAAAAGAAGATTGACCAACAAGTTCTAAAAATCTGAGGAGAGTGAAAAATTTAAAAGGGGAAAGATAAAAGATCGTTTCTTTTTATTCTTCTCGTTTTGATTTCCAAAAATATAATATTGTTCCTTGAATTTAAAAAAGCAGAGGCCCATAACCAAAGGTCATGTTTAAAAAGAATAGTGGGTGTGAAGGAGGCAAGAAAGTTGTCCCTGCTTATCTCTGTGGGAATTTAAGGCGTGAATCAATCATTGTAATGATTGGCAGCAGTCACCTCCGTTACTGGAACGCAACCTTGTTTAATATCAGATAGTGAGCGTTCATTAAAAATATTAATCTCATTGTCGCTCCTTCTTCCCACAAAGATAGGTAGAGACATTGGAGCGCCATTTGCCACGATCCTGACACAACTCCC
This sequence comes from Tinea trinotella, assembly GCA_905220615.1. Classification (NCBI taxonomy): domain Eukaryota; kingdom Metazoa; phylum Arthropoda; class Insecta; order Lepidoptera; family Tineidae; genus Tinea; species Tinea trinotella. The sequence goes on along the minus strand of HG992308.1, from coordinate 6,341,505 downwards.
TCGTTTCTCTCACATTCACAATTTTTTTCATACAAGCTCTACGGTTATGGGCACTAGGCAAACCAACGAAAAATATGGTGGCTAAATATAAAATAAACTACATTGGTCCCAGTACCGTTGGTTTCCTTTTTTCATTTATTTAATCAAGGCAACCGTGATGTAGTGGCAGTGGTTACACAAACGGAGAGCACGAGTTCGAAATCACCCACTGGTTCCAATGTATCTTTAATATACAATATGTACTTTGGTTGTCCTGTTTCTATGAAGCACTTTAGTATAGATATGTAAATAATAAAAAAATACAAATACATACAAATATAAAGTAGGAATCTTAAGTAAATGGTATCGCAGTTTACGTTTAGCACATATATCATCAGTTGGTACTCGTATGACTTATGACTTATCTCAAAGAGCAAGTTTCAATACAGCTCATTTAAGTTTAGCGGGAATCTAAAGCAAATATCAAATGCAATTCTGTATCCTATTAGGTATTTGGATCGATGTCTATTAAGTTAAGTGGAGTTTCATAGATTACATTATAATAATTAATTGAATGCACGTTCAAGATACCATGTTTATAACTACTATAGTTTATAAACTAATATAATATTATCCCCGGGAGGCCTAAGGAATATTGTGCTGCAAAATAGGATCTATAAATCCTTTGTATTATGAAATTACTAAGCTATTAAAAATATTATCAAAGGCGATCGTGGTATTAATATGGTCACACAAACCCAGGATTCCCGGTTCAAAACCACCGATGCGATTCGTGAAGAAGCACCTTTGGCCGGCATAGTGACGGCGACTGAAGCAGCCGTGAATGATCTCGTTTCTTTCAGTTGTCGTCACTTTTGAACCTCCTCTTGCTTATCATCAGGCGGGTCGATACTTCGGTTGTCCTATAAGCACTTAAGGTAGCTTAGTATGAAAAACGCATTGTAATTTATAATTGTAATTTACATAAAACATCAAATTTTAATGTTGAATAAAATATTAAATTTCTCTTTTAATATCAACGACGTATTTTATATTTAAAAAATCAATATACAATTATTTTTAAAGCTTTGAAATTAGCAATGGTTTGTCTAGTCTAGACATTGCACATTCAATGAAAAGTTGAATGTGTGGTAGGCAGTGGTGCTCAGTCTGCCGATTCGGTACTAAGCCTTATATGCGGCCGGTGCGAGCTTCTATAACTACGCACTTACGACGCTAAAATTATATAAGTTATGTTATTTAATTGTAAGAGGAATAATACGCGGACGACACGACTGTACGGCAGATAAATAATAAGTGGGTTGACAGGCGTGGAGAATCGGTTAGCACTCGATTTTGTTACGCGTAAAGTCCCAGGTTTGATTCCTAGTCGGAGTAAGGATATGTTTAATAGCTTTTATTTATAATATTTAGTAATTATATAAAATATTACAAATATTTGTTATTAAGAAAAAGAGGCGAATATTGCGGCGAACGATCCGGGGTAGTACCACCACAAACAGGTATACAGACCGTGAAGTCACTAAGTCGCGTTTCGGGATCAGTTTGTAATTTGCCAGTCCAACTAGGCCGGCATAGTGGATGTGACTTCTACATTATTTGTAGACTTCTACATTACAGTTATTGAATTGTACTAGCAGTCACCTTTACTAATGGACCGCACTCTTGCTTATCGTAAGACTGGGTGCTGTCATATGTACAGCAACAATTAAAAAAGAAACACGACCACAACGGGGTTACATAATGATACAGTTAGCTATATATTAAAATCAAGCTTAAATAATAAAGACATAAAATACTCGTAATAAATTCAGTTATAGGTATGAAAGTATTAACATAGATCTACAAGTGGTGGAACAAACAATACATTATCATGAAAAAGCAATCACTGTAGGTACGTACGTAGGTATATCTATGTCGAAATACTGATACATCGACGTGATTTTCCAATCTCCGCAAATACCTATATATGAAATTCAACAATAACGTAATTTATTACATTGTATGTTGGAAACAGAGTATTAAATTAAAAAAGTTAGTATTAAGTCGGCCTCTGGTTCAAATCCATTTGTCGATACCAATGTATCTTTGATATATATATTTTAATTGTTATTTTGTTTCTACTTTTAGTAGCTTAATGTGAAAAAAATACAAATTGTATAAACAGTAACTGTTAAATTTTTACTAAAATTAGAATCCTTTTTGTTGGTTTATGGTCGACCAAATCATTTGTGTTACGCGGCTTGTCTCATTAATTTTGTTAATTAAATGTAACGAAATTATTATTTCGATATTTTAATTAATACAAACTTAATTTGGACCGTATAAAATTAATTAACAATTTAAATTTGTAATAAGCTCTTAGGCAGCTAAATAGTATTACCCACAGAATATTGAAATTTATAGTTTTCTGTTCTGAATTCTATGTTGTTCTGTAAGTAGTACCCCACCCATTATCTTTAGTAGGTTAGGTATACACATTTTATTGATACAATCCCGTTATTTAAATCAATCAATCAAATTATCAAGCTCTTTTCGCACAGACATAAGCACACCATAATTATTTTTATACAAGCTCTACGGTTATGGGCACTAGGCAACTCAGCTTGAGGTTGTTTCCGATTTGGTCGGGGAACACCCTCCTTAGTCTGCCTCGTTTGACGCATTCATTCACATCAGATTTTTTAACTCCTTTCGTTAATCTACTTTCACTTATCCTTTCCATGTGCCCAAACCATCGAAGCATTCCTTTGTTAATCCTTGTCACAACATCTTTTCATTTTATTAAGTAATCAGATTTATAAATCGGAAGTGAGTAAAATAATAAAATGGAGACGATCTACAAGATTGTTTTTTGATCAAATAGGGGACATTGAAATAAATGCAGGGCCATAACCAAAGAGCATATAAATGAATATGAGCATATTCATATGAAAAGTATTGAGAGTGTAAAGGAAGCAATAGAGTTGAGTGAGGATTGTGGAAAGTGGCGCTCCGTTGCTGCCTATCCTTGTTGGAATTAAGGCGTCAAATTGATGTTGAAATTATTTTATTTACTAACAAAATTCTTAGAAAATTGAATAAGATCGTTTATGAAATGTTACTTTCTCACTTGAATTTACCTTAATTTGATTATTCCTCCGGCTGCCTTAAAACAAAGCTTCATTTAGAAGACTAATAAGCCCTACAGTTGAATACTTTACAAATTAACACTATTTTGTATCTCAATTGAAGTAAAATACATAATATTGTAGGTAATCAATTTTTAATAATTTGAAATTTATAGTGTCCATAATCATAGAGCTTCAATTAAATGAATTGTGGATGTGAGAGAAACGAGCTCTACCTATCCCCGTGGGAAAAGGGTATGATAGATTGAAATTTAATCGATTTAAAATTTATAGTTAGAATAATTAAACTATGTATTAATTACATGATTTTAAACGTTTTGTAATAATTTCCATTTTTTACTCAAATATTTTTCCAGTAATAGACCCAAATGGAGATAGTGAGATGAGATAGACTATTACAATAGTTCGTGGCGACTGTAAAGTGACGTGAGGCATTGAAATAGAGAGGGAGGTCTTTACCCAGCAGCGGTACAGTTAAATGGGCTTATATAATATACCTTCACTACTCATAGACATGGACTTCCACGGAGTAATCACTAATAAATCATATGTCGTGTTACAATAAAAAAGTAGGTAGGCAGTGGTACCCAGTCTGCCGATCCGGGGTAGTACCACCACTTACAAGTATACAGACCGTGAAGTGATTGTCGCGTTTCGGGATCAGCTTGTAAGTTGCCGGTTTCATCTAGGCCGGCATAGTGGATGTGATTGCTACTCACAGTTGTTGAATTGTATTAGCAGTAACATTCATTCATGGACCAAACTTCGGCTTAACATCAAGCGGGGTGCTGTGATATGTCGAATCACAATAAAAAAAAAGGTATTAATTTCAGTCCGTGTAAAACTTTATAACACGTTTGTGGATGTTAATATTAAATCATTACTTTCATATTAGTTAAACTTGTGAAACCCACATATATGTAAACCTAACTATATAAATTAAATATTCTTTGGGTTTCTGAGTTACATAATCTTGATATGAATTATTAGTTAGTACGAATTACGCCCCGAGCCAATGTCCAACTGAGCAGGATAAATTTCCGTGAAAACGACAAGTTAGCATTTCCAAGACCTACATGAATGAGATGTTAGTTAACATAATTAGTTTAGTTCTTTTATTTACTAATTATGTTAGAATTAATTAAATAGATTGATATCGACAAACATGATCGTTTTTGCGTCGAAATTAATATGACCTTTATAAATATCTATAATGGAAAGGTGAAAATGCGTATAAATGAAAATTTTTACGCAGTCATAAATTAAAAAATTCAATCAACTGAAATTCTAAATACGTTTTATATCGAAACGTTTTATTACGTCCATAGTCTAATATCTATTTATCATGCCAACTCACTAATTTGACCTTTGATTAAAATATCTGTAAAACATTAATTACTCGAAAGGGTCTCAAAGGAGATGTACTAATAACGTTTTAGTTATTCATATAATTTACCTCGGACAAAGAATTAGTCTAGCTATTCAAAGGGGGAACGCTGCCAGTATCTTCGGAACCTTGCCTAAAGGGACTCCTTTTAATAATGTATTTTAGTTATTTTTTTTAAATATATATATATATATATATAGTTTTTTTTAGTGTTAGCAGAACCTAATTATAACATAATGAAAAAATCATTTTACGAAATATGATAAATAAATGATTTTATTGATTTACTTAATCAACTATTAAAACGTATTTTATTTTCGTGTGAATTGTTTCTTATGTTTTTGTATTACTAGCCTTATCCACATTATATCTGTATGAGCTTGTATCTGTAAATTGTCTAGGTTAAGTTTATAATGGGAATGGCATCGCCATTTTATGTGCGTAATTCCCCTAATGAAATTGATAAAAAAAAAACTATTAAAACTATTTCTTAAATTTATAATAATTAGGACGGCCTTAATAGCCGTTAAAAGTTCTCGACTTTATCCAACATAATATAATTATACATTTAGTTGATTTTTTTTAAGCGGCAGGCACCTGATAGTTGTTTGCACAGTCTGATTCGTCACAATTTTTAAATGTTAATACTATGAATGATTTGGAGGCATTTTGGTATTGGCTTGAAAGTTGCCGGAATTCAAACAGGCTAGCATAGTAGATTTTGTATGTGAGAACCGTTGCATCTATTCATGGATAGCACTGTAGCTTAACATAAGCGTCGTATTATAAGACTAAGGTCTGAAAACAATAAAAAAAATAGTTTTTTTTTTATTTTATTATACATAGTTGTCTTAAACATGTTACCAAATCTATACTAATATAATAAAGCGGAAGAGTTTGTTTGTTTGTTTGTTTGTTTGTTTAAACGCGCTAATCTCAGGAACTACTGGTTCGAATTAAAAAATTCTTTTTGTGTTGGATAGATCAATTATCGAGGAAGGCTTTAGGCTATAGAACATTACGTTGCGACTTATAGAAGCGAAGAAACAGTCGAAAATGTGGAAAAAACGGGGAATATTATTCGTCTTTGAGAGTTTCCGTTGCGTGCGCTGCGAAAACCGTTAGAGATACCCAAAAATATGTATGAAAGAATTATTCCTCTTTAAATTATCTAAAAAAATCTTTTAAGATTAACTCACAATAACCGTTTTTATGATAGTTAAATTTGGTCTGAATTATTGCATTATTACAAATTATTTGTCAGAGTTGTATTAACATAATAATATTATTCTTCATCAAAATAAATGTGTTATTAATTAAGAGTATTTAACTGTGAACATAATTGTCATTGACATCACCTAATTTCAATAAACATCTTATAAGATAATACAATTTTAAAATAACTCTGAAACAAAATTCACACGCGTCGCATGATAAGCGCTAACCGAAATGACGCGCCCCTCCACTGCATTTACGCATACGAGCAAATATAAAATATGGATAAAACACACCGAAAATGCAGTAATTGGTTATTCAGTTGCTGGTTAGACACAAAGGAGGAACGAACGTGATGAAGTTTAATAGTATAGTTAGTAATATTTGCATTCACACATTTAAATAAACTAATAAAGTGGAGGGGCGCGTCATTTATAGACAGACAAGCATACTATGCGGTCGGCTCACTACTGATCGGTTGAATGCAGCGTTAATTTGTTTTTACGATATAATATCATCGTGCAAAATCCTTTTTTATACAATTTCATTTTGTAGTAGTTTTCTCTATAGTAGGTAGTGTTTGTTTTAAGTATAGTATTTTGTTTCTAATATTTTCACAATAACACATTTTTTGTTTTGTTGTAAATAATACCTGTAGGTGTCATCTACATTCTTTCAAGGTTAGGTTTTACATTTCTTATTAGGTTAGGTTTTAGTTTAAGCATACAGTTAGTTTGGTTAAGTTTTCATTTCCTTCGTTCTTTCTTCGTCGCTGTAATGCCTAGAAAAAGGACTCAGCGTTCTCGGCAGACTGCTGCTGCAAAGCGGCTGCGAGACAAGCGCACAAGAAAATAATACTGAAAATATAATTTACGCAGAAGTACTTTAAAATATATTCTTTTTAAAACTACTTTAAAATATATTCTATTGATTACGTAATTTAATCGTCTAAAATAAGTTGCGGGTAACAGCCATAGGTAATTTATAATAAAGCTGAGCAGGTAGGTAAACAAAAAATTAATATGATTCCCAAAATAACTATTCCACGCGGACGTAGTCGCGGGCACAGCTAGTCGTAATATAAAACTGTTATTACAATACAATCATAATATTATTAATAAGACGGTGTAGGTGACCGTGGTATGATGGTAATGCGATGGATACGCAAACCGATAACCTAAACTACATATTTGTTATTATAGTATCTATAATACATGTACAATGTATCTATAATATAATACATAATATGTACTTTGACCATCTTATTGCTATGATACCAGTACGTTTAGTTGCTCAGTATATACCATATATATATATATACCATGTATATAGGTAAATATGAAAAATAAATAAACCCTTCATGGATTGCACAATAACATTTTGATGATTGCTACATTTGAATGAATGATATTCAATAGCGCAATCAATTTTGATTCTCACAAATAATATATCGAAATGCTTCCAATATTCAACACAAATTCATATAAACGAGTGTTCGCGGAACAAGTACCATTCAGGTTTATCCTAATGGTATTTCATAATAACGCGGTGTCGACGTTTAACGAGCAGATGTGACTCGTCTATGTACTCCCAAGCGCAATTGTAATGGCTAATATCTGTTGCAAATTACACCTGGAGTTTTTTTACCATTGTTTTTATAACCAAAGTACACTTTCAGATTACGTATATAAACGTTTATAGTCGTACATGGAAATCTTCTTGAATCTCCATAATGAGAATTCTTTATGTATTGTTAGCAGAATAAATAAACATCGCAGAAAAAAGATATTACTTATAAAGTATAATACTCTTACAAATACACAAATATTTGCTTGAGAGAGCTTGTATGAAGAAAATTGTGGATGTGGGGAAAGCGAGTGATATGTGTAAGGATCGTGGAAAGTGGCGCTGTATGGACTCTGTCTATCCAAGGCAGTATAATTTAAGTAGTTATTTTTATTTTCAATTTACGAGGAGAAATCCTTTTTTTGTTTATAAATATTATTATTTTTTATATTTTGGCGGCATTATGACTGACTGATGTTAAGCTGAAGTCTAAAGGATCACACTGATGTTATAGACAAATATCTACAAACAGGAGTCGCATCTGCTCTGCCGACCTAGCTGAATTTCAGGAACTTTTAGGCTGAAACAAATGTCTGCCAACTGTATGTATTAGACTTTTGAATATGACAAGGACCCAACTGGTGATTTACTAAAAGGTGTATTATACTTTTTATTTCAACGGTATTTAAACAGAAGTGCTTGCGAAGTATTTAATGAAATTCATGTGACAGTGAAAAAGTCTTGAAAAATCTTAGTGAATAAACGACTGAGGATCTTCTTAGATCCAACGAATAAAAAATCTAATTCTCTAAATGCTATTAGAGTTAGTTACATAAGAAGTGACTTAACCTACACACACAACTTTACGAGTATTATTAAATGAAATATAACTTCATTTACCAAATAAATTAAATGAATTATAAATTAAAGGTAACCGTGGTGTAGTGGAAGTGCAACGGTCACTTATACTGAGAGCACGGGCTCAATAAACTTGCTGGTAGCAATGTATCTTTGATATAATAATATGTAATTTTGGTGTCCTGTTTCTATGATGCAAGCACTTTAGTAGCTTAATATGGAAATGTAAATAAATAGGAAAACAGCATATTATAGTGTTGAATTTCTTCCCAAAAAGTAACCCAGAAAGAGCTGGTTTACAGACTTTGTTTCTTTTTATGAAAATGAATCTCCGGTTATGGTCACTAGGCAACCCAGCTTTTTTGAGGATGTCTTTAAATTGGTCGGAAAAAACCTCTCCTGGGTCTGCCTAGCTTAACGCATTCATCCACATCAGATTTATAAATTCCTTTTGTCAATCTACTTTTACTTATTCTTTGCATGTGTCCAAACCATCGAAGTATTCTTTTGTCAATCCTTGTCACTACATCTTCTTTTAAACCACATCTTTTGCGCACTGTGCTATTTCTTATTCTACCCGCTATTGTCACTTACATTCACTCCTTAATGACCGCCTTTTTATAGCGTAAATGTTATATAGTCGTATTTTATAATAATATTAAATTTAATGTCACATTTTTCCTTTTAAACTTATTACATTTATCTATTGATAGATACATTTTAAAATTTAACACACAGCAACTGATAGCGACCAATAAATTAACCCTCGTCTCCCTAAAACTGATTTATTTATCAACTAGAACGAACCATTTCCTAAGTTTTATTATTTTATTAGCAATGTTTTAAACAAGTATACTTTTTATATGCAAAATGAAGAAACGATTGTTTTGTTCATTATCTATTCGTTAGTTTGATCTAGATATTTAAGAAACTTTTATTATTTATATAATTTATTATAGTATTTTCTTAATTTTTGCGCGAACATTGATTATTGAATTAAACAAATTTTATGCGGCTTACTATCGCGTTTATTTTTGTTATGATTTTACAATTTTTTATATTTTTTTATTATTCCGACGTTTCGAGAGCTTTGTGGTCACTAGTAACGTCGGAATAATAAAATATTTATAAAATCAAAACCAAAATAAACGCGATAGTAAGCCGCATAAAATTTGTTTAATTCAATAATTTATTATAGCTTTATCCACCAGTCAAGATTAAGGTAGGTAATACTGATAGTGGAAGGCAGATGTGGGAAAATACTACGTATTAAATGTCATCGTCTTTTCCACATTTTATTCTATTATTTTTTCTCATTTATTATTTTCTTTTGTATCCACTAACAAATAGTTTATTTCTTTCTATCGTGGAGTAATTAAAGTAACATACTACGCATTAACGAAATTAGTCAAAATACAACTGTATAGATATAAACATCATTATTCTGTTATGAAAAACCCAATGACAAACGTTGTAAATTAAAGTAATTTAGCGTGAAAGTGTGATCGGTCCGCAAATTAAATGTACCGGAAATTATTCCCCGGTGGTAAAGGCAAAAATGAATTAAGTGACTCCCACAGAATTTAGGCCAGGCCTAGGACGGGCCCGTATTTGTCTACAATACGTAATTTGATACCTTTGTTTATACACACACAAAAACCACCCCGTCGCGTTTTTATTATCGCTTTAGTAATTAATAACGAAATTTGAAACCTGTTATGAAAAGCTTCTTTGAAAGCTTTTCCATTCCTTCACAAACTCTTCTCTCAGTTTTAACGACTTTGACCAACTTTTCAAACAATTCATCATATTTGTTAAAATAATTATATGACGGGTACTAACAACTGGAGTGCGGTCCATGAATGAAGGTGACTGTTGCTACAATTCCACAACTGTAAATAGCAGTTAGTGACCACCAGTGGCGTAGCGTGGCGGGGGCGGAGGGGGCGGCCCGCCCCGGGCGGCACATTTAAGGGGCGGCAAAATTTATAAAAACTAAAATAAATCATTAAAATTTGAACCTGAAATTCATATTGTTGTTGTACCTATGATTGAAACTCCTAAATAAGGGGGCGGCAATTTTTTTTTCCGCCCCGGGCGGCTGTCTTCCACGCTACGCCACTGGTGACCACTATACCGGCCTAGTTGGAAACTCATCCCAAAACGCGACTAAGCCACTGCATGGTCTGTATACTTGTAAGTAGTGGTACTACCCCGGATTGGTAGACTGGGGTCTACTATTTATATCTAGATCCGCTAGACTAGATCCGCCACTTATTTATATTAACAAATACAAATATTTGGAATATTTAAGATAATTATTAAATATTACAAATAAAAGGTATGAAACAAATATGTGCTTCGACCAAGAATCGAACCCCGGACTTTACTCGTAACAAACTGGTGTGCTAACCAATTCTTTAAGCCTTAATACTCTTACTCCTTATGCCCTTACGCCCATAACTTTTTTCTAAAACAAATAGGCCAAATAAATAACAATAATTTTTACCATTCTTAAGATGTTTTACCAAGACATTTTCTAAACAACACATACCCATGTAATATTTTAAGTTAAACTGTGACTACGTAATATTAAAATAGAATAACACTTAGATATTGATACAATAGGGCTATTACGGCACGTTCTACCCCCTATTTGTCATTCGGCGCAGTTGCCACTTAGGGAAATTAAGTGTTTACCAAAACATTTCAGGGTCATTGTTTTTTGGGTAAAACAAGGTTTTGTTTGTTTTACACAAAAAGATCTAGACGCACAGTTGTTGAAGTTACTAAGTGACTAAATTTGAATAGACGCCTAGATGAAGCCTTTAATGGATAAAGTTTTGGTTGGTTTAACGTAAGAAGATAGTTTAGTGGAGATGAATTGATAAAGTTCCTCCTTCTTCTGTTCTAGATTTTTCCGATTTGTGAATAGTACGTTATATAATACAACTCTAAATTCATTAGATTTTTATTTTAATGAGTTGAGACAGCCCAGACATTTGATCACGACTTGCCTGATGGTAACCAAGGTTTAACTTTAGGAGGATAGTTAAGTGAAGACAAATCGATAAGGTTTTTTCCCTCATCAATGCTAGATTATTCTAATTTGTAAAAAATATCGAGTTTTTATACAAATATATAGTTTTTTGAATTAAGGCACTCCAGTCGAGGTGCTGTCCAATGTCAAGCCACAATAAATTAAAACAATTTTCTTAAATGGAAAATATTTTAAAAAACTTTTTAAATACCGTATTTCCTTAATATTAAATTACAAACTAGAAAACGATTCTCCCGCCCCTCGTAGCATAGCAACCAAAATAAAACAAAAGGAAAGCCTTAATTTGTTCCCGTGTTTTTAGTTTTTCCAATACCTATTTTTAAATAGAAAACAACCATGAACGTTTAAACAATAATGAAACTTAATAGGTTTATAGGAAAATTGTATTAAGGTTTGGTCCTTGATTCGGGTGGTAGCGAATATGGTAGCGAAACTGCAATGATTAGTAACTAAATCTTTTTTTAAATTACGAATGCTACCCCGCCTTTTATTGGGAGTCCATTAATAAATGGACTGCCACTACAGTTAAACAACTGCAAGTAGCAGTCACATCCTCTATGCCGGCCTAGATTTTTTGTATTTGTACCAATTGATCATTTATCAAGAAAGCTAGGTTGCCTTGCCCATAACCGTCGAGCTTGTATGAGGAGAATTATGGATGTAAAAGGATGCGAGGGAGTTGTGTCAGAATCGTGGCAAGTGGCGCTCCATTGTCTCTGCCTATCCCCGTGGGAAAGAGGCGTGACAATTTGATTGATAGATTGATAGATTGATCATTGATATCTCACAAAGTCTATGATACTAGAATGTTTATTAGCTTAGTAAAATATAATGATATGACAGAACTACAAAAAAATATATTCTAATGTAAACTTTGAGCTCATCGCCAAAAGTAGTATTGAATCCTTGGATACTTTCACACTATATTTCCCTTTATTTGATATATATTTTTATGTAAAAAGTACATTGAAAATTGAACATTGGCCCTTGTAATTTGAATAATGTATTAAAAGTATAATAGTTCAACGTAATGGAAAAGTAAAATGTCGTGTTAGCACTATCAATCATAAAGGGATACGTTATTTAAAAATGTTTTCTTTGGTTATACAAGATACGAGATGTGAATTTTATACCATTTTATTAAACTATTTCGGTGAACTATATTAGCTTTTCCTTAAATACATTTTTAAATATGTATGTATAGGTTTGTTTATATAATATTTTATTAATTTTATAACTTCATGCACTATGTACAAAGGCGAACTTAATGCTGCTAGACATTATCTGCCAGTTAATCTTAGAGAGCCACGTTGTGGGTGCGTCGCGCAGGGTGTGAATACCAGCGTTCCACAGGGTCAGGCCTCCGTGCTGTCGCCGACTTTATTCCTTCTACATATCTATGACATGCTGGACCTTGAATCCAGCATGCATTGCTATGCAGACGACAGCACGGTGCATGGACGCTACATTGCCCGCCCCGCAGCTGGAAAACAGGAGATATCCGATATGAGAAACTCTGTCAAATGTCCCTTCGCCACTGCTTGAATCGCAGGGACTACATCGAGCCGGCCATTAAGACTTGGCATCCTAAACTAGGTGCGGCGGTATACAAGGCTCAAATACGCTCTTGAGTGGAGCACTGTTCGCACCTCTGGGACAGCTCTGCCCCTCCTATCCCCTATCCCCTATCCCCTAGTATTCCCTAGATTCATTGGAGCGCCGAGCCGTCCCAATTATAGGTGATGCAGAGGTCACGCGAACTCTGGAGCCCCTGCAACTTTGCATAGACATGGCGGCATCCTCTATCGCCAATACCACGGAGAATGTTTCGAAGAGTTTTTTAACTTTGTTTCTACTTCTCTAGTCTACTCGTCTTTTTATTCCCGTAATACCGGCACAGGTCGGGAGAAGCATCCGCATTCTGTCGACCGAATCGGCATCGGCAGTCGAACTAAAAGCGTGAACTGATTCGGTTTTTGCAGTCGTCGGCACTCTTGGAACTCCTCTTGCTTACCATCAGGCAGGTCAAGGTCAGATGTCGAGTAACAATAAAAAAAGGAGAGGTAGGCAGTGATGCTCATCCGATCGGGGTAGCACCACCACTTTTAAGTAAACAGACCGTAAAGTCAGTCGCGTTTCGGGCAGCTTATAAGTTGCCGGTTTTAAATAAGCCGGTATAGTAAATGTGAATGCTACTTGCAATTATTTAAACTATAGTAGCAGTCACCTCCATTCATAGACCGCACTCCAGCCTAACATCAGACAGGATGCTGTCATATGTCGAGCCACAATAAAAAATATGTTTGATAGTATTAAAAAAGTAAGGAATAAAATTCAATAACAAAAAAGGAATTAAAATCGGATAACGCAATAATTATAAAAACGACCAATGTTCCACAATTCAATTGTTGAGATAACAATTGAATTCCAATCCATTTTGAAGGAAACTGAAATGGAAAAAACTTCATGCAGTATTTTCTTTTAATGCAATTATTTTGTTTCAGACAAAATAATTGCATAGAACAGATTGCTATAAATTGAATTGTGTATAGAACTTTTTTAAAACCATATAAACATTATTTAGTGTTTCTCAAAAAAAGACAGCACCCCTCTAATGTTAAGCTGGAGTGCGGTCCATGATTGGAGGTGACTGATACAAAAGTTTAATTAATTGCAAGTAGCAGTCACATCCACTATGCCGGCCTAGTTAAAACCGGCAACTTACAAATTAATTTCAAAACGTTCTTTACACTTGAAAGTGGCGGTGGTTAATACTTCGAACCCTGGACATGTGGCCACTGCTTGAATCGCAGGGACTACATCGAGCCGGCCATTAAGACTTGGCATCCTAAACTAGGTGCGGCGGTATACAAGGCTCAAATACGCTCTTGAGTGGAGCACTGTTCGCACCTCTGGGACAGCTCTGCCCCTCCTATCCCCTATCCCCTATCCCCTAGTATTCCCTAGATTCATTGGAGCGCCGAGCCGTCCCAATTATAGGTGATGCAGAGGTCACGCGAACTCTGGAGCCCCTGCAACTTTGCATAGACATGGCGGCATCCTCTATCGCCAATACCACGGAGAATGTTTCGAAGAGTTCTTTAACTTTGTTTCTACTTCTCTAGTCTACTCGTCTTTTTATTCCCGTAATACCGGCACAGGTCGGGAGAAGCATCCGCATTCTGTCGACCGAATCGGCATCGGCAGTCGAACTAAAAGCGTGAACTGATTCGGTTTTTGCAGTCGTCGGCACTCTTGGAACTCCTCTTGCTTACCATCAGGCAGGTCAAGGTCAGATGTCGAGTAACAATAAAAAAAGGAGAGGTAGGCAGTGATGCTCATCCGATCGGGGTAGCACCACCACTTTTAAGTAAACAGACCGTAAAGTCAGTCGCGTTTCGGGCAGCTTATAAGTTGCCGGTTTTAAATAAGCCGGTATAGTAAATGTGAATGCTACTTGCAATTATTTAAACTATAGTAGCAGTCACCTCCATTCATAGACCGCACTCCAGCCTAACATCAGACAGGATGCTGTCATATGTCGAGCCACAATAAAAAATATGTTTGATAGTATTAAAAAAGTAAGGAATAAAATTCAATAACAAAAAAGGAATTAAAATCGGATAACGCAATAATTATAAAAACGACCAATGTTCCACAATTCAATTGTTGAGATAACAATTGAATTCCAATCCATTTTGAAGGAAACTGAAATGGAAAAAACTTCATGCAGTATTTTCTTTTAATGCAATTATTTTGTTTCAGACAAAATAATTGCATAGAACAGATTGCTATAAATTGAATTGTGTATAGAACTTTTTTAAAACCATATAAACATTATTTAGTGTTTCTCAAAAAAAGACAGCACCCCTCTAATGTTAAGCTGGAGTGCGGTCCATGATTGGAGGTGACTGATACAAAAGTTTAATTAATTGCAAGTAGCAGTCACATCCACTATGCCGGCCTAGTTAAAACCGGCAACTTACAAATTAATTTCAAAACGTTCTTTACACTTGAAAGTGGCGGTGGTTAATACTTCGAACCCTGGACAAAATGGCTACTGCTCTTTAGTTTTACTTTTTGATAAAATAATAACAAAATATTCTTATATCAGCAGTTAATCTCGTACTCAGACCAGTCGATGACGATAAGA
This sequence comes from Tinea trinotella, assembly GCA_905220615.1. Lineage (NCBI taxonomy): Eukaryota > Metazoa > Arthropoda > Insecta > Lepidoptera > Tineidae > Tinea > Tinea trinotella. The sequence continues at coordinate 6,326,134 of HG992308.1, read as the reverse complement.
ACAACCAAAGAAAATTGTATCTTACTAATTAGACATAAAGTTTATAAAGTTAGATAAAAGTTTGCTTAATTAAATAGCAACTTGTTTTTAAAACTTCCTATTCTTGAGCTAATAATGGTTTTGACATAAAAAACATTATTTTACAAATTAATTATATTTTATTTATTTATAAAAAAACATGAACATTCTTAAGCCATATTTTTAATTCACAACCATAGAGTTTATATGAAGAGAATTATTGTGCATGTGAAAAGAAGAATTGTGACCGCATCTTGGAAAGTGAACGCTCCTTTATCACTGTCTTTTCCTGTGGCGATTGAGGCGTACCAATAGACTAATTAAGTATTTAATTATATAAGTACGTTATGTTACAAAATATACTTAAATAAAAAAACGGAAACCATGTTTCCTGGAATAACAATCGTTACATAATAATTAAAAACAGTAAAAAATATGGCGACACGCAACTATGTCGTTAAAACAAACTGAAATTATTGTCAATTGTATTTTCATAAAAGTTACGCGTTACAATTAAATTCAAATTAAAATACTGCGATATTAATTAGTTTTATTTAATTAGACAGTAATTTGAAATAAAACAAAAAACATATTTTAAACTTACACTATTTTTATAGGAATGAAAATATTAAAAAAAAAATTAGAGAAATACTATCTTTCATCCTTTATAATGCAAATTCACTGTACAGCACTTATGTATAGTAATAAAAAGGCATTTCGTAGAATATTTTTTTTACTCGTATATTCACTATTCATGAAATAAAATACGTATAAAATAAATACCAAATAAAATATTGTTTTATTAGACTTCTATATTGGTAGCGCCACGATTGGTAAAACTTGGAACTATTCCTTCATATTTCGTAGCAATCGTTTTCAAAAGTTAACACAAGATGGCGGATACACAGAATTTTTACTGAAACATAGAGGACGCTGCTTTAGATGAATTAGAAAACGTAACAAAGAAACGGTAGAAATAATTCGTAATAACATTATCATCTGTGGAATGCTTATAAAACTGAGAGCAATTTTTTTCAATGCAAACGACTGAAAATAATGACTTAGTTTACGGTTGTCTCAGTCGCCGTTACTATGCCGGCTAAATATGCTCCTTTACGCATTGATTAAAGGATCCAATGTGTTAGTAAAATCAATAAATTAATCAAATTAAACTGTCATGCCCTTTCCCACAGGAACAGGCAGAGACAACGGAGCGCCACTTGCCACAATCCTGACATAACTCCCTCGCTTTCCTCACACCCAAGATTCTCTTTATACAAGTTCTACGGTTATGGTTACTGGGCAACCCAGCTTTCTTCAAGATGTCTCTGATTTTATCACATTTATTTATATTATATGTAAAGCATTCCCCTTGCCAATTATTTTTTAATCGACGTTATTTAGTTGTGGCGTTCTGTTTAACCATTAGGCAAGTCGTGGTCAGATGTCGAGTCTAAATAAATAAAAACGTGTGTCAGCTTTTCTTAATTCTCCTTTAGTGTGACAGTCAATTGTCTAGGCTTGGTTTCTCTGTGATACAAGCACGCTTATCAGATTTAGTATAAATAAGCAAACAAAAAACTACATTATAATATATTGCATTTGTAATATGAAATTCTGCCTAAAAACTACAAATAAATTTGAAAGTAAAATAATTTAAAACCTAAGATAGTATACATGTAAGATTATATTATAGTTATATAATAAAAATCAAATCAAATTGTCACGGCTTTTTTCTTACAGGAATACCCAAAGAAAACGGAACGCCACTAATAAAATGTATTATACTTTAATATTGTGAAGTATATTTATTATATCACACAGAACTATGTAGAAAAATCAATATTAGTTCAAAAAAATATGAAAGTAAATTCCCTCTTATAATATTTTAAAATATATCTTCATTAGGTTTACGAAGGAAAGTACTTGGAATTTTTATTAGCGTCCCGTGTACAATTCTAGGTTTTCTTCATTGCGGTTATAAGTAGCCGTTTATTTCTTGTCTCTGAAAAATACTCCTTGAGAATGAATAAATTGTACATTCATTTTTATTATTCAACCGCATATTTGCGTAGGATGATACTAATTAGTATTAGAGTATTAACTTTTGTAAAGAGAACTGCTTCACATTCTTTTTTAATTTCATTATAAATGCAGGTATCTTGGGAGTTTAAATGTTTGATGTATTTTTTATTATTTACGTCTTATTTTAATAAAAACATAATCAAATAAAATTATACACTTTTTATTAATTATTGTGTTCCCCTTTTTTAGATATCAATCAATCAAATTGTCACGCCTTTTTACCACAAGGATAGGCAGAGACAATGGAGCGCCACTTGCCACGATCCTGACAAAACTCCCTCGCTTCCTTCATATCATGATTCCTGATATGAAGGATATTCCTTCCTTCATATTCACAATTCTCTTCATACAGCTCTATAGTTTTGGCACTAGGCAACTTAGCTTTATTGAGGATGTCTCCGATTTGGTCAGCAAACACCCTCCTGGGCCTGCCTTGTTTAACGCATCCATTTACATCAGATTTATAAATTCCTGTCGTCAATCTACTATCACTCATCCCTTCCATGTGCCCAAACCATCGAAGCATTCCTTTGTTAATCCTTGTCACCTTTTTAGTTAGTATACCGTAATTTTGATTTATGTATGGATGTAAGTAAGAGATTAAAATATCAGAGGTAAGTGGGATGGTAAAACGAGGATGATGCAGAGGATTGCTTTTGGGACAATCTTAAAGCAGTAGTGTCCATTTGCATACACCTTGTATCAAGAGATTAGTGGATGTGAAGAAAGCGAGAGAGTTTTTTCAAGATCGCGCAAAGTGGCGCTCTGTTGTCTGCTGCTTACCCAGTTATATGAAAACAGTCTTCTGGAGCGTATACGAAAATAAAGTAAAAAATAATGGCTATAAAATTTATTCTCGACTCGACATTTGACCTCAATTTGCCTGAAAAAAGTCGATTCAACTTATAGTTGCCTTAGTCGCCGTAACTATGCACGTCAAAAAAACAATACAGGAATTTTCCACTAATTACTTACATATATGTTATGTAAAAGTAATTGACATTTAACCAGTTTAATGTTGGGGTTAATTGTGGATTCATCTCTAACACACAATTTTGATTCACGACGAACACAATCTGAGAGACTCAACTGTTGAATTTAAAGTAGAATTTGTAATAAAACTCACAACGTTCAACATTTATAACGTGACCAGAATACTTGTGGGTGTATAGACTGTGAAGTGACTAAGTCGCGTTTCGGGATTTGCCTAAAAGTTGGCAGTTCCAACTAGGGCGGCATGGTAATTTACAAGCTGATTCTAAAAGGCGACTAAGTCGTTTGACAGTCTGTATACTTGTAAGTGGTGGTACTACCCCAGATCGGCAGAATGGGTACCACTGCCTACCACTCTTTGATAACCGGACCCGAAGTAAATATTAAATATCATCTAATTGTTAAATATTACAAATAAAAGCTATAAAACATATATTTGCTCCGACCGGGAATCGAACCCGAGACTTTCTCGTAACTTATTTGTGTACTAACAATGCGTCAAGCCTGACGTCAAAACATCGCTATCTTTTTAGATATAAGTATGTATGTTAACTTTAACTAACCTGTTTAGATCATCTGCCAGTTTACGTGCATGTGACGTATCTTTGGTCTAGATTCTAAAATGAAATCATAAAAGCACCTGAAAATGGCCTGAACTGCTTCGAGAAAAGAATGGTACGGCCAGGTCGCTTTTTTTTCTCGTCTTGGCCGGGGGCACTACCGTATCCTCAGACACATAATAAGTATTTACAATCTTAATATTTTAACAAAAAGATTTTTGGGCTAATGGATTTACATTAGTGGAGTTGTTTTTATGAAAAGAATATATATTTAGGAATTGTTTATTTTAAGTTTAAATGATCCTGAGCTCTTTTTCTAAGTCGTACCTAAAAGGCTTCTTCATCATGGAAAATTTCTGAGTTTTTTTTGCTTGTTTGTGTCATATCAATTTTCAAGTAAATTTCTATCTTTAAATATTAAGCCGGTATATATTTTACCTTTATTTTTTCCCAAATAAAAAACTTACAAAAACCTTTAAAAGTTTGACTTAGTATGACTTAAAAAGTTTTCATTTTTTTCTTTGACTAATATTTAAGGTGTTTATAAACTTTTGCCTATAAGCTTATTATATGAAAAAAGTTGATCTGAAACTGTTTTCGAAAAATTTCTCTTGTCTTTTGCGTAGAATAAAACTCCAGTAACATCCGGTGGGAACCATTTTATATGGACAAAAGAATACTTGAATAATCAATCAAAGTCTTCAATTGTTAGGTAAAGAAATAAAAACGTGCTCAATTTTGTGAACTGAATAAGTTTGGAAGTTAAAGCAGAATTTTTTATAAACATATTTCTTCGGCAAGTGCTTTGCAAATATTTATTTTCTTACAGATGAAGAGTTCCCTTCGATGTTTAGATTAGCTAAATGTCAACAGGATGGCATATAACGTGTGAGTAGGTATATATATGCGAACGTTAAGGCTTGGCGTGTATTTGATTGATTGTACAATAGGCCTCCAATTGCTCGGTATTATCCGTTTGACAGCCATTGTATTACTGAAAATGAAGATATATTCGGAGACATTTTTATTCGACAAGCATATTGCTTCCTTTCATATGAGCATATGTGTCACGTTTTAGTAGCTTAGTATTGATACGTGAAAAAAAAGATAAATAGTTTTTGTTTAGAACTTCGTCATCGGAAAATACGACATCTCAATTTATAATTTTGGGAAAAAAAACTTGTTGACATTCAGTTTTTATTTTGTATGCTATAGGTGATATTTTATATATTTTTATAGTTTATTGTTATATATTTTTTGAGAAACAGATAAAATTTTAAGTATATGAACTATAATTAAACTACTACAAATAAATACAAATAAAAAATATCATCTAATGCAACTTTTGTATTAAATTACTTACATAAATGCGTTGTAAGTTACAAACATTCCTTGAATTTATTATATTTTTAACACATTCTAAATTTAATTAAAAAATATTTTAAATAAATTTTATTGCAAACAAATGAGCGTGCACTGAACTCTGAAAATTGTACCTTTTTACACTCCAATTAATTATAGACCAAACCTTTTTGTAAAGACCAAACGAAATGAGAAAAATTCATTAATTCAGAAATAGCTCATTACTAAAGACAAAAAGGTCGTTAATATGAACTTTCTATCATGACTTAAAAAATCATTAAAATTTAGATCTTTTAGCAAGAAAGAAAGTAAAAAAATATTAATGAGTCTTATCTTTGTTAAGATTTGTTTTTAAATAATGCTTAGTTTAATTTTTAAATTGAGTTATTATGAAAATAATAAAAAATATATTTCGTTCCTACTGAAACTGCTTTTGACAAACAACATGTCAACCCACTGACCATAAGCGCTAAAGACACACACTAAAAGGGCTTCCCTATTCACCATATCCCTAATGTAATACAATAAATTTATTGTATTCATATCAAATGAAATCGTATATCGTATATGAAATTTATTTGTAGAGGAGGGTGTTATTTAACGTGCCTATAAAGAGATGCCCCTAAAGAAACTTAACAGCAATGTTTATGTACTAAATAAGGTATTATACTATTACACACTTGGTATGGATTTGGGACTTATGTAATTGTTTGTTAAATTACTTTGATTTGCAAACATTTTTGTAATTCAAATAAGTTTTCGAAATCTTTCGGTGCAGAAACTAAAAATTTAAAAGTAATTAACAATTTAAACTACAATTCTTTTTTATAGTTCCCGGCAGAAAAAAGAGCGCAGACTTTTGAGCTGCGCAGTGTATGGATCAGCAAGGGCTTTGTACGACTGCGGTGGAAGCGATTCTGCCTATCTATACATTCGTGCACAAAATCATTTAAATTTTATACACATGCGTAACAGAGATAATGGAGCGCCACTTGCCACGATCCTGGCAGAACTCCCTCGCTTCCTTCACATCTACAATTTTTTTCATACATACGGTTATGGACACTGGGCATTAAGGATAGCGGATAGAATGAGGAATAGCACAGTATAATAATGATAATATTTCATGATGTAGGGAAAGTAAGTAGGTAACAAAACAAGTAACTGCGCAACTTCAATGCCAGCGCAGGTGAAATAAAATGTTCTAGATAACGCTGTCAAAATTCAAAAATTCTTGTTTCACATTTTTTAGAAAAGCGAATATTCGCGTCGATATTCGAATTGCAAACATAACGCTGGCTTCGCATTTAAAAAATACAGCTACTAAAAATCCTATTTTCAAAAATTTCACACATTTTTACCTATATACCGTCCCTATCCATATTATTTATTATTCGACGCACTGCGGGCAATTTTAATACAAATAGGATGGTACATATTATTTTACATTTCTAAACTAAGCTATATAACTTGTTGTATTCTATCATAGAAACAGGACGACCAAAGTACTTATATCAAATATACATTGATAATGGCCAGTGTTTTGAGACAGGAATTGTGGGTTTGCTTGACTATTTCACTACCATTAGACAACGGTTGCCTTAAACCATAAGCCTGGCCGACACAGTTAAGGTAACTAAGGCAATCATAAACTGAGTCGGTTTGTTTCAGTCGTCGGCACTCTTGGACCCTGCTTACCATTAGGCAAGTCAAAGCCAATTTGTGACTTGACATATGTCAGCACCCTGCTTGATGTTAAGCTGGAGTGTGGTACATGAATGGATGCCACTGCTACTACAATTTAATAACTGTAAGCAGCAATTACATTCACTATTTCGGCCTAGTTGGTACTGGCAACTTACAAGCTGATCCCGAATCGCGACTATATCACTTCACGGTCTGTATACCTGTAAGTGGTGGTACTACCTCAGATCGGCAGACTAGGTACCACTGCCTACCACTCTTTGCTAACCAGACCCGAAGCAAATATCCGCCTCTTTTTTTATTAACAAATATTTGCATTATTTAATATGCATATTAAATATTACAAATAAAAGCTATAAAACAAATATTTGCTCCGACCGGGATTCCAACGCGGGACTTTACCAACCAATCGCTGCCATGCCTGTCGTCAGTTGTCACGTCTCTTTAATATAATAAAAAATACAGTTACTGCAGATCTATCTAAACTAATATTATTAATTTTGTTATTTTTGTGCTCTAAAATATTTATTTATTATTTTTTTTATTGAATTTTAAGTATTTGTTTTGAAGGTGTAAAATAAGTTTGCAGTGCCAAAAAAAAAACACAAATATACTCGTAGATGGAAGGTAAACAAAAGTGGTATTTATCCTAACCGCCAAATAAGTCACTAGCAGTAAATTAGAGACAGCTTTCATTTTGTAGATGTAGTATTATCATTTTCTTTCATAAACATTTACTTTGATTTATGTGTGTAAAGAAATTTTCGTCTACGATTCTTTTATATACTTTTATATACTTATGTATAAGTCTTAATTTTTAAGAATATTCGCTAATTGAAATGAAAGGGCTAAATAAAGGGCAAAGCTTGCCTGAGCAAAATTTAAGAAGATTCCGCTTTTTTTTAAATAATTAGTGGAAAGATCTTGTTTTTGTAATTAATTTTAGTCAAAATAAGCACAAAATTTGTTAAGTATATTTTTTTTCGAGGATTATAAACATTAATGAATTTTGTAGGTTGTCTTGATTTTGACGACAGGCGTGGCCGAACGGTTAACGATTGGTTTCTTGCGCGTAAAGTCCCGTGTTCGATTTCCGTTCGGAACAATATTTTTCATAGCTTTTATAATTATTAATTTTAATAATTAAATTAAATATTGCAAATATTTAATTTAATAAAAAAAAGAAGACGATAGTTGCTTCGGGTCTAGAGTAGTTATCCAGTCTGCCGATCCGGGGTAGTACCACCACTTAAAAGTATACAGACCGTGAAGTGATTTGGTCGCCGTTCCAACTAGGCCGGCATAGTGGATGTGATTGCTGTAAGTAGTTATGGAATTGTAGTAGCAGTAGCAACTATTCATAGATCACACTCCAGCTTAACATCAAGCAGGGTGCTGTCATATGTCGAGTCACAATAAAAACCATAGACCTATAATGAAGAAAATTGTGGATGTGAGGAAAGGGAAGGACAACTCCTTCCCTTTCCTCACATCTCAATCGCCACGATCCTGACACAACTGTCAGGATCGTGGCGATTATCCCTGACTGACTCTGTGGGAAAAGAGCTTGATAATTTGATTGGATATCTAAAAGTAAGTTTTTTTATTGTGGCTAGAAACAATAAAAAATTAAACATATGATTGATGTTAAGCTGCAGTGCGATCCATGAATTGAAGGCGACTAGCTGTCGGTCGCATCCGCGGATAATGCTACTGCATAGTGATGCCGACCTAGTTTTACGGTCTGTGCACTTGAAAGTGTTAGTACTACCACAGATCGGTAGACCAGGAAAAATACCAATAACTGTCTGCCTACCATCCTTAGTGTACGTCGCTTTCATTCATAGACCGCACTCCAGCTTAATGTCAGGCACATCCTGCCTGCTGGATAGATGATTTTATAAATCGAAACACAATAATAATAAAGAATGGATTCTAATTACCAAAATCAAGACATATATAAATCTTATTACAAATTATTATTAAATTATAACAAATTATGCTTTTATGAATTTTCCACTGTTTAACCTTTGCTAAGATAGTTCACATCCGCAACACAGTTTCTGCTAGAGACAGCTGTCTAATATTACAACACGCAGTCCTAAATAAACGACAACCGGGATTTTAGTAATTCTCCCATCTAATAATAATATTTAACCTTAAACATTACTTAAGATACACAATATTAACTATGTATCTTAATATTATCTTGTAATATTATCTAATAAGACGACTGGGGCAACCGTAAACTGCACCGGTTTTTTCAGTCGTCGACGCTATTGTAACTAAACGTCATTGGAATGTTACTAGTGACTGTAGTGGCATAATTATGTCGTGCAGCGGAAAATCTCATTTAATCAATCAATCAAATTGTCACCTTTTTTTCTCACGAGGATAGGCATAGACAATGGAGCGCCACTTACCACGATCCTTACACAACTCCCTTGCTTCCTTCACATCCACAATTCTCTTAATACAGGCTAACATTTAACATTTGATTTTATTGGCTATTCGTACAACTTACTAATAAAAGGGTGCTGTTTATAGAAAAAAGGCGTGACAATTTGATTGATTGATTGTTTAGTCACACCAATAAATACAAAATTGCGAATCATTTTACAAAACTTAGTGCAAACAATGTACCTGAAAGTAACGAAATTTGATGATAAAATTAATAAATGCAGATCACGTTTCTGAAATAAATTCTACGCAGTCTGAAGTTTGATGCTCAAAGAAACGGTTTTCTTATGAAAAGGCAGCAATTTAAGTATGATAGAGTAGATTTGAGGAGTTGAGATCGCGAAAGATTAATTCTCCAAATCCCATCATTCTCTAAGTAAAATTAATTATCAAACAGCCACGAAACAATGTCAGTGGCTGTAAGATTATATTAAACAATGACTTTTCTTGCTTGTTTATTTGAAATTTATCAGGCAATGACTTAAAATTTAAATTGGGGCCATTGTAATGAACCCTTTAGGAACATCCGCTGTTGTAATTAACGTTTATCATCAACCTTTTGAATAGAGCCTACTATCAAGATATTTAAATGTCAGACCCAATTAATGCCTTTCGATCACCTTTGCAATCTAGTACCTACTGTATCTAAAATTCTAAACTCGTCTTCAATCTAAGTACAGTATGAGTAGTTTGTATCTAGAAAACCAATGTTCATATTAAACATTAAGTCATATATAGTGAATAAAACTGTTTTTTTGCCCCTATGAAATTTTAAATACATAAAAATCGTCGTTAAAATAGCTGAAAATATGAAAGCGATATTGATGAAATAAAATACTTATTATAAATTTTTAAATAATTTAATTTAATTAAAAAAAATAGCATAATGTGTTGATACATACACACAGAACACACATGCCTATAAAAAAGTCGGTGGCACGTAAATTGGCAAGATTTTAACGTAGTGGGGGAACGTTTGCGCATGTACACTGGCGTGCAATAAAAAAGGGTCCCTTTAGATTCATAAAAAAATAATAATAGTAGTTTAAGTAAGAGTAGATTAACGAAAGAAATTTATAAATCTGATGTGCATGGATACGTTAATCGAGGCAGACATCCTCAAGAAAACTGAGTTGCCTATTGTCCATAACCATTGTATGAAGAGGTAGTGGATGTGAGGGAAGCGAGGAAGTACAAATATGTATGTTCCACTGCTGTTTCAGCAAAAAACGCAGCTCACAGTGCCTGGGTTAGGGGTCGAAAAAATCATGATCCTCGCGTGGACGAATTAAAGTCAGGGTCACTTAACATCAGGGTCATAAGTCGAGCTACAATTTAAAAATATAGAAACGTAATTTAACTGTAAAACTGTATTAATTAAACAAAATCACTGTTTAACTAAGTAAATATTATAATAAAGCAATATTAATCCATCTAATAAAAAAGGGCTGTCCATAAATTAAAATGTCGCATTTAAATTCCAATTTAATCAATTAGAAATGTCGGATACCGTGTTATATTGGCGAAAAGTAATTAAGTTTACAGTTATTAATGATCTAAGAGTTTGGTTAAGATTCGTCGTTTAACGCGAGTAATTTTCATCACTTTAGCTATTGGAAACTAGGTAATTACTTTGTCTTTATACCCCCTTATTTAATTCGGAAAGTGATTATTTTGGATCGTGGGTGTATCTTATTTAATACTAAGAATTTTTATGGTTGATATAATAACTTATTTTTTTAAAGTTATGACCGTTCATTAGACTTTTTTTAATCATAGTTGTGAGCCTAAACATTTATATTTAATAATTATCATCAATTGTCGCGCCTTAATTCCTACAGTGATAGGCAGAGACAATGGAGCGCGATCCTGAAACAACACGCTCTCTACTTATCTAAATTTAATTTCAACAATTAAGGTATTTTATACCTAAGTAAATCCTTGTCCAAAATAAAATATTATTTTATTATCCGAAAAATATTGTTACGTAAGAAAAGTAGAAAAACTTATAAATCAGGGTATAATCTAAGTCTTTTTAAGACTTTATCTGTAGATATATCAAATCATACTACTTTAAATACAAATTCCAGTACTTTTTGTATTGGAGAGAAAGTCTATAAAAGCTTAGTTTATACCCTGATTTATTAACTTTGCTATTTTTTCTAGATTAAGTAGGCAGTCTGCGGATCCAGGGTAGTACCTCCACTTACAAGTATACAGACCGTGAAGTGATTTGGTCGCGTTTCGGGATCAGCTTGTAAGTTGCCGGTTCCAACTAGGCCGGCATAGTGGATGTCATTGCTACTTACAGTTATTAAATTAAAGTAGCTGTGACATCCATACATGGAAGAATAACAATGAAAAAAAAATTGTGGACAATTTAGGTATAAAAAACTCTATTTTTGGATTAGTATTGCTAGAGATTTACTTATACGATTTACTTATACTCGTACTTACTAAATATAGGTATACTAAAACAGTATTTTTAACAACTCTTTATCAATTGTAAGGAATTGGGGGTAATAGCCGTAAAATCCTTCACGATGAGGTAAGTAACAAAGAGAGGATATCTATTACAAGAATAAAGAGGAAAAATACCTTTCAATGTAGCCTAACAAATTATATCTATTAGAAAATAGAACAAAGGTGGAATTACATGGCGACTGTGGTAGTGAAACAGTCACGCAAACTAAGAGTTCTCGGTTCAAAACCACTTGCCAATACCAATGTATCTCATATATTACGTCCATTTTCTATGATAAACGCACTTTTTTTTGTGACACAACATCTCTTGCAGGCAGTTCGAACTGCCTGAGGGGCAGTTCGAACTGCCTGCAAGAGGAGAACCAAGAGTGACGACGACTGAGAAAACCGAGTTTGTTTACAGCTCCCTAAGTCGCCGTCACTATGCTGGCCAAAAAACTTTTATAACTTAGTTGAAAATGAAAAAAATATATATATAAGTACATAATCAATAATTTCATGAAACTAGATGTCACAATGATTGAATATTGCAGCGATAAAGTAAAATTCATCTATATTTTTTAATATGCGAATATTTTATTAGGTTTTGACGTGTGAAATGTTGTGGGACTGGGCAGGGTGTCTGATGCATCATCTGCAAAACCACTACTAAGTGGACTGTAAAAGACATCGCGATAGGCCCAAACCAAGATGGCCAAATGTAATAGCCAATGTAATGGCCAAATGTTCCTACAATATATCATAGCAAGATACCACGTTGTGAGTCATTGAAAAAAGAGAGTGGGATTAATAGTTAGGCACTTAAGGGTAAAGACTTAAGTTTGATGTACATACATATATTCATTGTATCTAAGTTTGATCTTTATTTTACATTACATTTGGCGACCCATGGACTTGGATGGGTTTAAGACAGTTACTTGTGTTCGGTAATTGTTATATTAAAACAATTTTAGAAAGTATCAAGTTATAGATACATAATAATAATATGGTCGACACAATCACAGAAAGTCAGTTGTACGTAACATATCGTCCAAAGGAATGAGGCCTATAATATGAAATAGTGGTATGCAATGTAAATCCACCTTTAGAGTACCAATAACAGAGTGAATTCGAGAGCTCATTTTCTCTATTACTTTCTGATAATCCATCAAGGATTACTTTTAGCTATTTCGAATGTCTCTGACAATACTTGAATTTTATGAAAAGATTTTTTGTTTTAATATTATATATAAATGAATTTGATATCAATTCTTGAAGAAAAATTTGCTTGTGAATTATTTCTTTCAACCTTACCGACATAACTCTTTCGTCTTCTTCACATCTATAAGTCTCTGCTCTACACATAAGATCTTTGTCCGAGAGTTACGTAGCAACATATTGTTATGTACAAGTCACTCTAGGGCTATAACTTGTTAAAAGCTTCTAAAATTTTATTATCGTATATTCTTTAAGATTAAAAATGCCTTTTAAGAATCAAGAAAAAATCAGTATCCATACACGAGAAGGGAGACTTCCATTAAAAAGCGAAAAAACTAAGCTTTTTAAAGAAATTATAATTAGAAATCTATTGTTTCTAAATATAAATGAAGAAATGGCTACGTGACAATAATTTCCATTACTGCATTTAAATATTTTAAAGAAAGAATTCTCACAAGTTTTCTCAGATACATTTTCAAAAAGTTTCTCCTTCGGTCCTACTTAGTTATTTAAGTTATGAGTATATAATATGTATATGTAGGTACACAAGGTTACGATTTATTTTTGATGAATAAAAAAAAATATGCGGCTTACTATCGCGTTTATTTTTGCTAAATTATTGTACAATATATTTCGACGTTTTGAGACGTTGCAGCCATCGTGGTCACGGAGACTCTTTTTTTTCGTTTCGGGATCAGCAATACAACAAGTAGATGGGCATAGCGTATGCGACTGCTACTTACCGTTTTTTACCAGTACTCCACTCATGGACAGAACTCCAGTTTAACATAAATCGGGATGCATAACATAATCACATGTCGAGCCACAATAAAAAACTAATATCTATTAAAGCGGTTTTAATATTTAATTTAAACTTATCGTGCTACGTAAAGCACATATCATTAAAAGTATTGATGATATAAATATTGTTTATTTAGATATCAATAATACTTTGTGTTGTATTGTAACATGTATAACATACTTAAAATATTATAATTGTTATTGTTATGCTTGAGGAGAGGACCCAAGGACCCATGATAAAAGACTTACAGCCTCAAACATAGACCTATATCAAATATACGTATATATTGGTATATCAGAGTGGTAGGCAGTGGTACCCAGTCTGCCGATCCGGGGTAGTACCACCACTTACAAGTATACAGACCGTGAAGTGATTTGGTCACGTTTCGGGATCAGCTTGTAAGTTGCCGGTTCCATCTAGGCAGGCATAGTGGATGTGATTGCTACTCACAGTTATTGAATTGTAGTAGCAGTGACATTCATTCATGGACCACACTTCGGCTTAACATCAAGCGGGGTGCTGTCATATGTCGAGTCACAATAAAAAAAAAATTAAAAAAAAAATCATATGGTAATAAAATGGTATCAGCTACACTACATAAGTCCTATTTGAGTTTTGGCGGGCAACTGCAAGTGACAGGACGCGCAATTTTGAATTATTTGAAAATCTTGTGTTTTTTTATAAATTATAATGTGTAGTAATAATGGTGGAATTGTTATCCAGTAATCCTTTTTAAGTTGATCAAGTATAAACAAGTAATTTAAAGCTGTAAAACGTGTTTCTTCGTGTTCCCTCCAAGACTCCTTCCGAAGTTTTAGTAAAGGCTTTCCGCCGCTTTACTAAAAGGATCATCAAAACGATATCGCCTATACCACGGAGAATGTCCCGAGGAGCTCTTTAACCTTGTTCCTATCTCGTCTTTTCACACCCGTAACACCCGCACTGGTCGGGGGAATCATTCACATTTTGTCGACAGAATCGGTAGTCGAACCAAAAAGTTCGGTGCATCTTTTCTTTGTAGAACAATCGACAAGTGGAATGCTTTGCCAGCCCATGTGTTCTCTCCCTCCTATAACCTTGGATCCTTCAAGCGATGCGTGAAGAAGCACCTTTGGCCGGCATAGTGTCGGCGGCTGAGACAGCCGTGTACTAACTCGGTTGTTTCAGTCGTCGGCACTTTTGGATCTCCTCTTGCTTATCATCAGGCGGGTAGATGTCAAATGTCGTGTCACAATAAAAAAAAATCATCAACCTCACTATCATCATCATCATTTGATGAATCACTCGCGTGGTTCATCTTCATCTTTACTTGACAATGTTTTAACATTGAACCATATATTTTTACTTTGACACTGGCAAGTTAAATACTAAAGCCATAAACAAGAAGAAAGAAAAAGTCCTATTTATCCTGGTATATTGGCAATGACTTTCAAAAGTGTCGTTAATTGCAATTTCGTCACAGTGGATGCAAGTGCTACGTCCTGTTATTTAACTGTACTAGTAGGTACTATGCTATTATAATAAGATTACTAAAGTAAAGTTGGTTGGAGAGTTAGACGTCACAAAATGGCGCCAATTCTGTCTTATTCTTATTTTAATCGCATTATACGTCTATTTATTTATAGACTGTAATACAGCTTAACATCAGGCGGGCTGCTTTCATGTGTCAAGACATAAAAGAAAATCGTATCAAGAGAAAATTGATACGATTTAACTTGGAGCAATTGTAAATTATCACTTTGTTTTATTATACTGCCGCCAATGTTGAAAAGCTTAATAAAACATAAATTGTTATTTCTGTGGACGCAAATTAAACTACCCGTTTTAATAGGACTCCAAAGTCATTTAAAATGAAATGTAAAAATAATATTAGTTACTCGTAGAAATGTGCTCGAATATCATTGAGAACCTTTGTAATATTATTTCAAAGCACCTTAATTTATTTCATTGCTAAAGGGCATCATTCATTTTGTATGGGGAATTGGGTTTAATTATTTTAACAGTTTAATGTGTATTTTAAAATAGTTTGATGTACGAAGTTTACAATGTAATTAAAAAATATCCTTTATTTTGCTTAGTTAGGTGTGCAAAATGATCAAACTATAATTATGACAGTTCAAAGCAGAACAAAAATGGCTTTGATTGACAGATAATACAAAATCTATATCTTATATTTCAAATAACCTCAGCAATTAAAAGCAAAATTGTTATTAATTTTATCAATACAAGTATCAAAACTACCATTTATATATTTTTTCATCATTGGACATTACAAAAGTAGTACATAGAAGCCCCAAATGACTAATGTCCTTTACAATTATAAATGAACTATTAAAATAATAAAATTCGTACTATATATAACATACGATATATTTTATTAATTGAAATATGGAAAAAGAATAGTGTTCAGAAATATTTTTATTGTACTTTCTATTCTATTCTATTCTATTCTATTCTATTCTATTCCCGTAGTTAAATTAACCGACATATAAATGAACACTATACAAAATGTGCTAGAAATATCATTGTATACCGAGTACAGAAGTTTGAGCGTTTGGAAATTCTCTGGTATTTTCCTCGCGTTCAAATTGAGCCGCACAGGTTTCAATTTCATGTTGCCCACACAATCGATTTAAAGACTGGCTTCTGTTGTTATACAAACTATTTTAAGAACAATTGTTTCCAGTTTTCTCATTACCTTTTGTGTTTTTCTATTACTTGTTTAATTGAAAATTACGTATTAATTTTATGTTTAAAAAAAGATTTATAGTTTTACGATTAATATTTGTTTCAACCACGCCGATGAATGAATGTTACTACAAATCAATAACTGTGAGTAGCAATCACATCCACTATGCCGGCCTAGTTGGAACCGGCAACTTACAAGCTGATCCCGAAACGTTCCCAAATCACTTCACGGTCTGTATACTTGTGGTACTACCCTGGATCGGCAGACTGGGTACCACTGCCTACCACGCTTTGATAACCAGACCTGAAGCAAATATCCATCTCTGTTTTTTAATATTTTGCAATATTTAATATAATTATTAAATTATTAAATATTACAAATAAAAGCTATGAAACAAATATTTGCTCCGACCGGGATTCGAACCCGGGACTTTACGCGCAACAAACCAATCGCTAAACCGTTCGTCCACGCCTGTCGAATAAATTGACCAAGCAGAGTGCAGTCGTATGTAGTGACAATAAGTATATTGTAAAAAAAACAAACGATATATTCGTAATAATCTTTCATCTTAGAGGAAGTGTGGACTTCAAGAAATTGGATTTAAATTGAATAAATCGTCGGGTCAATATTATCAGTGCCCAAATTTGCGTTCATTGTTCGTTCGTTCACTGTCTGTCATGTTGATAAACCTTTATTAAATTAACTAGAACGGTTGTTTATTTCACAAGAACATGCATGTATCTGGGTATAATATTAAAGTAAGGAATTCGTGTTTCCATTTTGTTTCCAAAATTTATTATAGGTAAAATATAAGACAGTGATTTACATAAAGGTAATATACACGTCACATATTTATTAATTGGACTCGGCACCCGCACGGGGATACTCGTAAATCCATTGTTGTTAAGAAAATTACATTTCAATTTTCAGAAAATTATTATTATTATTTTGGTCTTGACTTTCTGTATTATGCTAATAATTGATTGCACAAAGACCTCCTAAAAATTAAAAGTGGGTTTTGTATATTTTTGCTCCAACCGGGAATCGACCTCGGGACTTTACGCATATCAAACAGGAGATCTAAGTAATGCGCCTTAGGAAAAAAAATAAGTTCTAAGAATAACTATTTTGTTATTCTCTTTCAACATACTGTAAATATTTTAGAAAGAAAATCTATGATAAAAGTAATTTTAGCGGACAATTTTAAATCGTATAATAATTTTACGAATAGAATTATTTGACGTAATAGTTTAAAATGTTTCAATTCCTACTTTGATGTATCCTGTTTTGATGATGTCCTATTTTGATGTTTTGATTATCTCTTTGACTCCTTGATGAGAGATATTTCCACGTGCCAATATGTGGATATTAACCTGTCGTCCTAGGTCTAGGAAACGTGCAAACCTATGAAGCGACTCTGAAAGCCCACGCGTCCTAACGATAGCTCGTCTCGTACAGTGGCGCTCCAACGGTCGGCAGCGCTACACGTAACTTGCGCGACGGAAACTAGAGAACAATAACATACCGGTGTGTGACTTTTTAAAATCCAAATAAAAATGTAGTTATTGTGTTTATTTTTATTACTATTGGTAAGTTTGATTTTAAATATTTTATTAACTTTTTTAAGGTACTTTATATAGGTTTTTAACCGTTAATTTTGATTTTTGGCCGTTTACGAATATCTCCAACAAATATAATGTTATATCTGTATGTTTTGGTGTGTGTATAAAAAAATATGGATGCTTAAGAATAAATAAAACATAGAAACATTTGTCTGAATTACTTACACAATCTTTTTGCATTAAGATAAATTAAGTTTCAAGAGCAGGAATGAGATTTTCTGTGTCCCAAGTTTTTCTTCAATTTTTTCACCTCATTGCTGTTTTAATTATAAATATATTGTAGCAAGATCTTATTTCAAAGGTGACTGTGGTCTAGTGGTAGTTAAAAGGTAACCTATGACATACCGGTTTAAAATTATATATTCTGTTACTATTATGTCTTTGATATCTACTTTATTCATCCTGTTTCTATATTATTTTTCATTCAATTCATTTTCATTTGTATTATATGACAGACAATATATGACATTAATATCTAATGAGTCATTATAATGAGAAATATTTAAAAGCTAATTATCTCGAAAGTTACTTTTTGAAAAAATCTCACTGTTGCTTGAAGTATTGTTTTTTTATTATTATTATTGTAACTCGACATATGACAGCACCCCGGTTGATGTTAAGCCGAAATGATGTCCATAAATGAATGTCACTGCTACTACAATATAATAACTGTGAGTAGCAATCACATCCACTATGCCGGCCTAGATGGAACCGGCAACTTACAAGCTGATCACTTCACGATCTGTATACTAGTAAGTGGTGGTGCTATCCCGGATCGGCAGACTGGGTACCACTGCCTAACACTCTTTATAATTATGCCCAGCGCCGCATTAGGGGCATGTGGGCCCCTAGGGTATAACTGTTGTTCATTTTACGTAGAAATAGATTAATATATTTAAAAATGTAACCTTAGAATTAGAAATAAATTTTACGTCTCATATTACCACGGTAAATGTCAAATTTTGAATAATTTTTGGTATTGGTTTTCGTTTTTCCATTTATCCAATTTTCTAACCAATTCTGCGCATAATTGCAAGAGACCATTTGTGGTGGCCAATGTAGCGCTGTTCATACCATATGCAAATGTATTCATTTAAGACTAAATGGAAATTTTTGCGTGTTTTCTCATAACTATTCAAATCTAAGACTACAATCTTTTAAACACTAATAAGTATACAGTTGGTGTAGATAGGTTGGCAGACTTTTAAGTGTCAGATAGTGAAGTGACTCAATCGCGTTTCGGGATCAACTTGTAAGTTTCCGGTTTCAACTAGGCTGGAATAGTTGGTGCTATTTGATATTGAAGTAGAAGATCGTAAAGGAAACAGTCCTATCATACATGCCTATGAATGAAAAAATGTGTTTTTGATGCAAAAATATACCTCCTAAACAATCATCGCTTGGAGCTTAGTAGGCAGAAACAAAAGCTACGTGCTGCGATCTTGACACGCCTTTATTAAATCCCTATTGTACAAGAGAAAGAAGATAAGAGTGAACAACTTTGTGAAACCCAAGATTTAACCATGTTAAAATAATACGAAGAACTGAGAATTCTTTTATCGCGATATCGATCAAGAAAGTAATGCTTTGTTATTTTATTTAGGCTCTGGAATTATTCCGAAACTTTTATAACGGATTCGGTTAGGGAGCTCCATAACATCCCTAGTCTCTACCTCTTCAAGCTAATTCCGAAACGCAATTGTAAATATAAGACACTACCCCGAATCGGCAAACTTAGTACGCAATTCCGAACGACAAGATGACAGTTGCATCCACCGGTATTTTGTCGTTCATAATGGGGGGGTTTGCCATAATCTTCACGCTTAGCAGGGGCTTGGGGATCGCAGTATACTTACCGCACGTTAAGAGGACGATTAACCCCGGGTATATAGAAAAATATAGTTGTTTAATGGTTTTAGGAGAATATAAAATTCTCCACTTTGAGATTACAAAGTTGTCTGTAATTAAATCAGCAGAGGTTTCGTGTCTTCATTTTGTCAAAGTATTTGAAACTACGTTTTCGCTTAGGTTTTGAATGGTGGACTAATAATAGTACGTATAATAAGTATTCAACTCGCCATTTCACCTGCTTTTTAAAACTGCGACTCTAAACGTAACAGATGATAACTAGTCCCTTAGTTGTATCCTTATAGTCCATCATCAGGTACATTTAAAGACTCGCAGTGAAGAATAGCATTAAATTAAGAACAGTAGTTCTAACATAAAAACACACTTACTAAGGCAGTATAATATATATATTTACAATACTACAGTTCTATTAACGTTGAGGCGACCGTGGTGCAATGGTAGTGCAATGGTCATGTAAACCGAGAACCCCCGGTTCAAAACCACTTGCCCGTGTCTAAGTATCTTTGATGTATGAAATTTGGTCGTAATTTAATTCCGATTTATCCATAGTTTCTGTAAATTCAGAGATTAGCGCATTCAAATATATAACTGTGGGATGAAGACGTGACAATTTGATTAATTGATTGTCATATACAATATACCTATACGTATAGCTACGTTTGCGTTAGTTATGCCACGTAGTTTTCAAAGTCCATGGACACATACCGTTTATTTAGTTATTTGTAAATATTTGCATAATTTATAAATCTTTAAACAAATAAAACAACGTATCCGGGATATTTAAAACGCTCTATTAAAAGGAAAAATATTTGAAAAATAAATCCAAGAAATTTTATAATAATAGTCTGGGAACGGCTCACTTGAAATTTGTAAAGACCAATTAATCAATCCACGTATGATTTGATTTCGCTGAAATCTAAAATAAAGTTTTGCTATTTAAAAATAAAACAATCTATTTTATGAATGCTTAAACAAATAGAAAATCATGTTTTTTATAACTAGCGGACTCAACAGACGACGTCTCAGAAATGCAGCGGCACAATAAATATGATATTTTAAATTTCCCATTTATATTTTACTAATATTGTGATCATAATTATATCTACGGAGTTATCTATTTTGGATATCTTACCGTTTACTTTGATCTATAAATTATTTTTTACTTTATTTTCTTTCAAATCTTCTATGGTGGAAGTATGCCCGCTAGCTAGGTAAAAAAAAGTACCGCCTAAATTTATGTAATGTTGTCAATCGAGCAGTGTTTTCAAACCCATTAACTATATTACATATATAGTTAATGGGTTTGTATATTATAAAATTTCGTATATTATATATATATATTATAATTCTTGTGTACGTGTGTTTGTCACCTAAACGGCTGGGACCGATTGCGATAAAATTTCGTGTAATATACAAACCCATTTACTATATATGTAATATAGTTAATAGGTATATATAATATATATATATATATATATATATATAATACTTTATTTATAAAATAACTCAGTGTATTAAATTGACAACCAGTTAAATTAATTGACACGATTCCGAACTCTTAAGCTTCACATTACTCTCGTAATAATGATATAGCATATCAAATTATATTTTGAACTTTACATACATAGGTTTGTTTCATTGTATTATATATATTGAAGAAGGTGTTACAGTATGAGTAACTCGTTAAAATGAGTAAGTGAATGACATCGTGTGACAGCCTTTTGCAGATAAATAAATAGATAACAAATTTGCCGAAACGACTTCTATCAATATTATTGACAGCTTTTGTTTTCTTTATCGTAAAATCGCTTTATGCTATATTTACATAAGCTTTATTTAAATTGGAAATCGGCGATAATGTCGTCATTAATTTATGTGTATTTACATACTGTTGAGGTAAATAGATAACTTTTATTAATAGAAACTTTCAATAACAAATTAATGTTCTCACATCCGTATTGTCACGTCTCGTCTGCTCGTTCGTATAGCTTATAGGCAATACATGATCGGTAAGAAACGTGTTACAATTTTCATATATTACAACTTTTAAAATATAACTACATATTCTTACATGTTTTATAAATTCAATACGTGATTCTATGCACTTTTTATATCCTTGGAGCCTTCAAGTCGACATAGTGAAGGCGACTTAGGCAACCAAAACTGAGTGGAACTTTTCAGTAGTCGGCGCTTTTGGAAGATAAGCAATTAAAAAAAATTAAAAGCTCAAGTTTCTCTTAAATTATGTATTCCGTAATTCTATTTATTTTTCATATGTCTCGTTTATTCGTATGACTCGAGGCTAGTTAATCAATTTTGAAAAAGAAAAATGTTTCCTACGCCCTAAGGTTTGTTTCTGTAACACAATGAAATGGGGTGGCTGTCAGGACCCGACCGCTAAACTAACTTTGTTAAATACTCCGCGTAATCACAGAATAAGTTTAAAGGACAGTAATTTATTCTAGTAGTGTTTTTAATATAATTTACTACGCTCATTCGTACGCCATAGACTGCCATTTCCTATGTTATATATTGATCCGTGCATTTTATAATGCTATCTTAAGTAAATTGTTATATACAAGGGATAGATAAAATAACATGAACACCATGGTATAGTGTATTTGTTTCATGATTTGGACTACTGAGATTACCTACTCACAGTAATCCAGATTCACATCACTGGCCAGATTACTACGAATGAATATCTTGACATCCTTAGTCATAAGATTTTTATTATGACAAGCATATTGTTTCCAAACACTGCCATGTTCTAAGATGATAATACGGTTGTAGTGTTTGTGTAGTAGTACCTCACGGAGTATTACACTGATAACTAAGGATTAATGTAATCACAGGGTCGCCACCCGTTTACTATTGCCTACAGCTCTCGTGTTCTGGCTGATGCGCTCGAAAACCTATATTTTAGCAGTTTATAATAATATAAATGTAAATTGTCCCATGGTGGGCAATATAATAGATAGGAGGAAATGAGTGGAATGAAGGAATGTTGTTTCCACAAGTCTCAGTTTTTAAGCAAATGCAACGAGAGTCGCTTTATCCAAAAATCTAGATCAGACTACTGTTCCTACTTTCTATTGTGGCGTTGTAATTGTGTAAGAAACGGATGTGCGTAAATAATAATTATTATATTCAGAATTACAAGTTCACGGGTAATTTGCTGTTAAAAACTTGATAACTCGTACGGTTGTCGATAATTGATAGCCCAGAGCCTTGTTAAATTGAAGGTGGGTGTGTCAATTTACTATTTGGGAAATTAATTTCACCGAAATGGCAAAACCAGATGAAAGCGTGGTAATAATTTGAACCCTTCTATTTAATTTAAATACCTGCAATATATTACAGCACCCCACCTGATGTTAGGCTCAGTTATTTAAGTGTAGGCGACTGCTACTACATCCAAATAACTGATAGTAGCAATGACATCCACTATGCCGGCCTAGTTAAAACCGACCGGCCTATTTGCGAGCTCATTTCGAAAAGCGTCTAGCCATCACAGTCTGTGAGTAGTGGTACCCCACTTACAGACTGGTGACACAGACTCACCCTGGATCGGCAGACTGGGCACCACAGCCTACCTACCACTCTTAGACAATCAGACCTGGAACAAACATCCGTCTTTTAGCACAAAGTATCAAGAAATCTATCAAGCGTAAACAGCTGGCCTTCACAAACTGTGTAATTGAGTTAAAAGATAGAAGATTTTAATTATAATCCATTCTCTCTAAAATTATGTATTATAATGGTGGCATTAGACAAAAAAAATTCATTACCTAAACGTTATTTTTATAATTATTATTGGGACGCAATTATCTCTGGTCTTGCCTAATGGTAAATTATATTTTTGTATTATTTGCTTATACTAGTGAGTAAACTTATTATACGATTCCGGCCTTCGCATTTTGCGTTGGGGCGGTTATCGGAGCTCAAAGACCTTCATAACTGTTCACCATAAAGCCAGACCTGGACACATTAAGCACGTATGTCGCGCCTAAATAAAATATACCTTTTGAATCCTAGGTATAGAGTGTGCTGGTTGGAGTACGTGAACAAGGTAGCGAGCAGAGACTGTACGAAAAAGACGTTTTTTTTGCTTAAAATTATGAAAAAGCCGATGTATTTAGCGTAAATACAAGTAAAAATTAATTAGGAATATTATAGTCGCGCTCCATTGTCCCTGCCTATTACTATGGGAAAAAGACGTGTCAATTTGATTGATTGATTGATTGAATATTATAGTAAAAAATAAAGCTCTAAACGGCAAAAGTTTAATTAAAGAGAGATTTGGTACAAATTTAAAATTTGAAAATCTTACTTAGAATGAAAATTGAAAACACTTTATTTAGTAACTTTACAACAAATATCCCAAGGAGTTAACGAAATTACGATTCCAATTAGAACTGTAATTTGTTACGAATTTTGAAATGAATATTAGTGAACATAAAAATATGTCCTCGAATATTTTGACAATTTTATAACTTATATTATGAAATTATGAGATCTGAAAGCGAAAAAGTATATTGTTATTTTTTATTGTGACAGGGCTTCTGTCGCCGTTACTATGCCAGAGGAATTTAAAACACTTCGCTTGAAAGATTCGAGTTTATAGGATAGAACAAACACGTAGGCTGGTGAATTTGACATAGACAAAACAACATTTTGTCCCATTGTAAATTTATTTTTGCATTCCAGTCAGTTACTTGTAAAGACGCGTTTCCGGATCGGCTTTTAAGTTGCCGGCGAGTAAATGCAAATGCTACTTGCAGTTATTTAACTGTAGTTGCAGTCGCCGTCAATAATAGACCGCACTCTAGCCTAAAATCATTTTGTTATATTGCAGGTATTTAAATTAAATATTAGGGTTCAAATCAAACCCACACCTTCATCTGGTTTTGCTGTTTCGATGAAACTGCAACAGTCGCCTTCATTCATGGATCGCACTCCAGTTTAACATTAGACAGGGTGTTGTCATGTGTCGAACCACATAAAAAACAGCTATAGTACTCATAGATAGTACTTATTAGTAACGTACGTATTAAAAATAGGTATAGGAAAATACAGAATTCGTGTCAAAGAAAGCCTAATTGAAATTTAATATTAACGCTACAAATTAATTCCCCATTAGGCCTGCTAATTTCTGTGCTACAAGTATAGGGTATCTATACGTTATCAGACGATGATGAAAACCATTTGTAATTATCATCACCGTTTATTACGCCTTAATTTCCACATAGATAGGCAGAGAAAACGGAGCGCCACTTTCCACTATCCTGACGGTATTTGTCCCTTGCTTACTAGGTTATCAGGAAAGTTGAGGTCAAATGTCGCGTCTCAATAAACATATATTTATGTTTTTCGTGTTTATTTTTTTACATTTTTATACTAAGTTACCAAACGTGATTGTATCATAGGAACAGAACGACTAAAGTACCATCAAAGGCACCAATAACGGTAAGTGGTTTGGAACCCGAGGCTCCTGGTTTGCGAGATTATTTTACAACCACTCCACCACAGTCGCCTTTATACGAGGTATCCTATAATTTTTTATTTAGATGTACTTGTTTATCAATTTTCATCTTCTGTAGACAGCTACAGCCAACCAATTTCAAACTGTAGTGACGTGAAAAATACTTCATGAAATACACATTCAACTTTAAATGTTTTGATAAATATGCAAATTAAAAATGTGACCTCGATCGACGTTTGCGTCGACTGGTTTTGTCGTCAAATAATGTTCTACTACATCTTTCCACGACCTTAGTAGTGATAAAATGTATTTAGTTCACAATCTAACTTTGTGCATTAGGAGATAGTGAGATGTCTGTTCTTAACATTGAACATTAATGAAATGTTAATCGTAGTTTAAGAACGTATGAAAGTAAGTGTTAAGTTTGGCAGAAGAAGCATTAGAGTATAATCACCGCTATAGAAATGTATGATTGAGGAGTGTATGATAGCGACATAGCGACAAGAATAAGGAATAGCACAGCGCGATAGATGTACTTGAAAAAAATATGTAATGACAAGAATTGATAAAGGAATGCTTTGATGGCTTAGGCACATGGAAAGGATGAGTGAAAGTAGATTGACGAAAGGTATTTCTAAATCTAACGTTTTTTTTTTATTTTTATTTTTTATTGTGACTCGACATATGACAGCACCCCGCTTGATGTTAAGCTGGAGTGTGGTCCATGAATGAATGCCACTGCTACTACAATTCAATAACTGTGAGTAGCAATCACATCCACTATGCCGGCCTAGATGGAACCGGCAACTTACAAGCTGATCCCGAAACGTGACCAAATCACTTCACGGTCTGTATACTTGTAAGTGGTGGTACTACCCCGGATCGGCAGACTGGGTACCACTGCCTACCACTCTGATAACCAGACCCGAAGCAAATATCCATCTCTTTTTTTTATTTTTATTAACAAATATTTGCAATATTTAATATTATTAAATATTACAAATAAAAGCTATGAAACAAATAATTGCTCCGACCGGGGATCGAACCCGGGACTTTACGCGCAACAAACCAGTCGCTAAACCGTTCGTCCACGCCTGTCGTCCACGTGACGCATAAACGAGCCAGATCCGGGAGGGTATTTGCCGACTGAATCGGAGACAGGAGACAGACAAAACCCTCGCTTTACGGTTATGGGCATCAGGCAACTCAGCCTAATGCCCATAACCGTAAAGCAAGGGAGTTTTGTGAAAAGCCTGTGGGAAAAGGCGTGAAAATTTGATTGATTGATAGTTTATGAACTATTTAGTGAAAAGTATTGGTTTTTTAATTATGCAATTTTAACTATTATTTTTTAGTAAATTAACTACTCGTACATTTACTAAAAAGTATTTATAAAAGTTCTAAGACATCTCTAGGTATAAAATTGAGGGCACTAGTAATCAAAAGCGATCATTCAGCCCAAGAAACTCGTAATATTCAAATGTTATTGTAACATCTTAAGAAATTGAATACTAATTTATAGCTTAACATAATAGGAAACAATAACAAAGCATTACATCAAGTCAGAAAGAATTTCTTGTCGGGTTTCCGGTGAGTTTATTATTATTAATGAAATTAGAAAAGTATGCTTTGATAACAAAACCGCAAAGTTTCTTTTACAACAACACCAAAGCATTAAAATGTTTTACAAGTTTACAAAATTATATTGGACATTGTAAAACTTCTTGGTTGGCCAATCTTAGTAAGTTTGCGGAGGAAACGAGTCTCGAAAGGACACTTGCACTTATTACGATGTTTAGTACTAAAAACTTATGACAAGTTTTATTTTAAAGTTGTCTTCTATTGCCTTTAAAAGTTGTTCTGTTCCCTAGAGAATATTTTGTTTGACAGTTGTGTTTATTATGTAAACTTTAAAACCTGCAAGTGGTAACTTTATAAATATTAAATTGTTATCACTAAAAATATTGTAAATATTTGTTATACCCACGTAGTTGTGTCTCACATGGTTGCCTTATGTAACAACAATACAAACAAAAATATTAAAATTCTGCTTAAATCAAACCAGTTAACCTTGACTAGTTTATTATTAAAACAATCATTTTTTGTATTGGTCTATAACATTGTTTTTTGTTACAGAACATGCAGAGGTCGCAGCTATCAATACATAACAACTGGCTTACATTAATCCTACACCCATGACAGCGCACCACAAAGTCACAGAGTGCGACCAGCATCGACCATGTCGAACGCGACGGACACATTTTGTTTACCCGGTGCAAACAATTTCAACAAAGCATACAGCCGCCTCCATGGATACATTGCGATCATCATTTGCATTGTTGGTTCCGCAACTAATTCTATCAACATAGCTGTTCTGAGTCGCCGTGAGATGACAAGCTCCACGAATTCCATCCTCACGGGACTCGCAGTGGCTGATCTTCTAGTTATGCTTGAATACATACCATACGCCCTTCACATGAATATTAAAATTGGTCCGCAAGTCAACAAAAACACATACGCATGGACAATATTTGTTTATTTTCATTCAATATTCAGCCAAACTTTTCACACTATTTCAATATGGTTGGCGGTGACGTTGGCTGTTTGGCGATACGTAGCGATCGCCTATCCTCAAAAGAACAGAACCTGGTGCAGTAAAAGGAATACAGCGATGGCTATAATTAGTGCATATGTGATATGTCCGTTCTTATGTCTTCCCATTTATTTCGCAATGAACATTGTGCCGAGTGAAGTGACGTCGCAGAATAATTCAGAATTCGCGGAGGAAATGTCTCTGCCGCAGAACCGGACCGTATATGTATTAGAGATGTCGAAGAACGTAGGTTTAGTGACAGCAATTATGTGGATTTACAGTGTGATATTGAAACTTGTACCGTGTATAGCTTTATCTATATTAAGTTTGTGTTTAATATCGAAATTAACTACAACTGAAAGAAAAAGGCAGAAGCTACTGAAGCGATCGACAGTTGTGCCTAATGAGGTGAGACATACTTTAGTTACTATTACATAGTTTCCTTTTCATTTCATTTGAGTGAGTCTTATCTTCATACCTCACGAAATATTTTGTTCTTTTTTATTTTATAAAAGAACGATTTTATTGTATACATCCTGCCATGTCATGTAAGTATTACGGTAAGATCATACAGTGCTGATGTAAAAGGGACCTTTCCTATTCAGTTCTTTTAACACGATTTCAAAGAAATATAGCGCTAAAGTAATTTTACTTTTAAGTATACAAACTAACAGTAAAATGAAACTATCTTATTGCGTAATTTAAGTCGTAAAGTGACTTAGTCGGATCAGCTTGTAAGTTACTGGTTCCAACTAGGCCGACATAGTGGGTGCGACATTTATTTAACTGTAGTAGAATTCGCCTCCATTCATGGACCCAACTCCAGCTTAACATCAGGTGTCGTATCGAGCCACAATGATTAAAAAGCTACCATTTGTATATTATATACCTATTTATGTATACATTTTTGGCATCTATATATATATCTACGAGTATGTGAATTAGTTAAATGTGGAATTGATAAAATCAAGAAAATGCCTTTAGCAATATCACATGATGTTTTATTTGTTTTTAGAGTAGAAAATGTGGTAATAAAATACGTCCAGGACCTTGAGCGTGATGGAATGTAGTAGAACATTATTTACAAGATACTAGTAGGCAGGTCACAGTGTGAAAAATGACACGAAAAAACTTTCCACTGAAAAAAACAAAATTGTTACTTCCATTTACACAGATATTAATTAGTTAAGTGCCAGAACGATGACTGTTTATTTTATGCATATAAAAGTAGAACAAGTATTTGTTGTCACGCAGGACCTCTTTTGTCGTAAATTCACATTTAACAAAATTAATTTAGTAGATTAAATACTAATCTTCAATTACATTTTCGGATATACTCCACGTATTTAATTTTTAAGCATCCACCCTCGTTATTTATTCATGAAAGTAGCAAATCGTTTAAAGAATGAAACTTGAGAAACTTGTAATAAGGACTTCAAAGTTTGTGAGCGATACTCCGCATTTTCTTTGTCTTGTTAAGGTAACAGACAAAAAAGTTTCATTTGGTATTCGTTTCTTGTCCAGCAACTGTTACTGTTTACATACAAAAGTGTCCTGTTGGATATTTTCAAATGATCATTAAAAGTTTTAAAGACTGCCTAATACTTTTGTAATTAATTACATTATTTAGTTTTTTTACCTTAATATAATGTATTTAGAAAACATTTATTAAGGAATTGTAGAAAACAACAGAAATATTTATGTTTTTTTTATTATTATTAAGACGCGATGTCCTCGACTTACCAAATGATAGCCGACTTAGTTTACTATGTCGATCAAATATTCTTTTTACACTTAGCTTAAAGGATCCAAGTTTAAAGAATGTGGCGAACACATAGGCGGGTGGCGACAAATGAACGACGTGCCATATCTTTTACTTCAGCTCCCGATTCGGTTGACAGAACGCGAATGCTTCTAATATGACAATTATTATCGATTTATTCACGGCGCCTTATTTTACATTAGTGGACCTAATTACACACATATTAGAAATTCGATATTAATGTATTAGGATAGTAAGACAAGAGTTAATAGGTTAGGTATAGGTTACATGAAAGGTGAGATTTTCTTTGTTTCTTTGTTTCTTGGTAAGTTCAATAACCATTAAAACGAAGGGATC
Source organism: Tinea trinotella (assembly GCA_905220615.1). Taxonomy (NCBI): domain Eukaryota; kingdom Metazoa; phylum Arthropoda; class Insecta; order Lepidoptera; family Tineidae; genus Tinea; species Tinea trinotella. The sequence continues at coordinate 6,296,092 of HG992308.1, read as the reverse complement.
AAGTTGTATTTCTATATACAATACAACCTTAAGTACACTATTTGAGATCAAGTGGAAAAGAGAAGTGAAAAAGTTGATGAAAGAAAAACATTATTGATGAAAAAATAATTTTCAATGGAAATGAAATATAATCAAGAGGCAGAGAAAATAGAGCGCCAATTACTACGATTCTGACATTAGGAATTAAGGCGTGTCCATTTAAGTGATTGATTGATGAGATATAAATTTGGTATTTATAATATATTTTTTAAATTTTTATTTTTGATGAGATTTAAGCATTTTTCTCTCATGCCAGCCCCATAGTCATTTAAACCTTAACATACAATTTACCCTAACTACTTATATACAATTATATAAATCTACGCTTAAAATAAATATTTACAAAATCATATATCATCCTAGCTGAATTCGATATTGGTTCAGATAGGATATTATTAAATGCTCCTATATCAAATAGTTTAAGCTTTAATGTATTTACAAGCACACTCTTTAATTCTGGCACCGGCCACAAATTTAGTATATTTATAAACAAAATATTTATATAAATAATTTATGAACGGGAAATTGCTCAAAATTATTAATCCAAAATTATGACACAAGTTTCGAACGGTTCTATTAAACATAAAATTAATTTCCATTTACGCCGAAGCCCTGTTTAATTTCCAAAATATCAGGTAAATCAATAGCGTACCATTAAATATGTATTAAGTTTTGTTTTAATTTAATTAAAATTTAACTTTTAATTTTATAGGCTTGTATTTGCTCGGAACATATCTCAAATTAGACTCTTTATTGTAATTTACTTATAAATAATAATTAGCTATAAAACTGATTGTGTAATTCAATAATAATTTACTACTATTAATTACTAAGTTTTTTTTATTCTAACCACGACTTACCTTTTTATTGTGACTCGCTTGATGTTAAGATGGAGTGTGGTCCATGAATGGATGTCACTGCTACTACAATTCAAGATCTGTAAGTAGCAGTCACATCCACTATGCCGGCCTAGTTGGATCCGGCAACTTAGAAGCTAATCCTGATACGCGACTAAATCACTTCACGGTACTTGTAAGTCGTGGTACTGCCTTCCACTCTTTGATAACCAGAACGAAGCAAATATCCGCCTCTTTTTTTAAATAACAAATATTTGCAATATTTAATATAATTTTTTAATATTACAAATTAAAGCTATGAAACAAATATTTGCTCCGACCGGCAATCGAAGCCGGGACTATACGCGCAACAAACCAATCGTTAACCGTTCGTCCACGTCTGCCATCAATACTAATTCATACAATGATTGAAAACTGACGATAATTAAAAGGGACTTGCTTACGAGTATAATCTCGTTAACTTCATGTGGGACTTGTTCACGGCAGCTTTAGTCGGCTTCTCTATGCAGCTTCTCTATGTACGTTAATAATAATATTTAAAGTGTGAAAATGTACCAATATCAAATATCAAACTTTTAATGCAATATTGAGTTTCATACAGAGACCTTAAAGTTAAAGCTTAAATGAAATTAATACAGATTAAAGGTTATTTAGCAATAAGTTTGGTAATAAAAACAGTTGTGTTCGGATCAATAAAAAATCACACATCTCTTGCATTTTTATACATTGATAACATAGTAATAATCATTGTATAAATTAGTAATAAAATGTGAACAGAATAATGCAGTGCAGGGGCCTGATTTTACTAATCACATGACAGCGAAATGAATATTCCCGAACTATCGGCATAACTTTCATTCAACATTCACTGCGTTAAAAACTGAAAACGCACAATAAATTTGACATTCTCGCAGTGGTAACCAATCAACGCAGATATTCAACTGACGTTTTTTTTTTGTTCATTTAATCAATCAAATTGTCACGCTATTTTCCCACAGGAGCGCCACTTACCACGATCCTTATACAACTCCCTTGCTTCCTTTACATCCACAATTCTCTTCATACGGGCTCTGTGGTTATGGGCACTAGGCAACCTAGCTTTCTTGAGGATGTCTCCGATTTGGTCGAAAAACACTCTCCTGGGCCTGCCTTGTGTAACGTATCCACATTAGATTTGTAAATTCCTTTCGTCAATCTACTTTCATTCATCCTTTCCATGTGGCCAAACCATCGAAGCATTCTTTTTTTTTCGTTAGACAACAATATTTTATTATTGAGTAACAATTACAATGCAATAGTTTTTGACGCAATGAATATTACATAAAAGTTACGCCGAAAGTTCGTGGACAATCTATTTCGCTGTCATGTAATTAAGGGGATCGGGCCCCTGGGTGCGTGTCCGGTCGTAGTCGATTTGCACGTGTGAATCGTTTCAATACATTTTTCTTGACAACTTTAAAATCTATATGCCGGACACAATACAATTTAAATTTATATTTATGCTTGTTACTACCAACTAACATCAATATCAACAACCCTTATTGTATTCTTACTGGTAACCGTAGAGCTTTATTAAAGAGAATCATGAATGTAAGGGAAGCTAGGGAGTTGTGTCAGGATCGTGGCAAGAGGCGCTCCATTGTCTCTGCCTATCTCTGTGGGAAAAAGGCAAGACAATTTAATTAACGACAGGCGTGGACGAACGGTTTAGCGATTGGTTTGTTGCGCGTAAAGTCCCGGGTTCGATCCCCGGTCGGAGCAAATATTTGTTTCATAGCTTTTATTTGTAATATTAAATATATTTGTTAATAAAATAAATAAAGAGACGGATATTTGCTTCGGGTCTGGTTATCAAAGGGTGGTAGGCAGTGGTACCCAGTCTGCCGATCCAGGGTAGTACCACCACTTACAAGTATACAGACCTTGAATTGATTTGGTTACGTTTCGGGATCAGCTTGTAAGTTGCCAGTTTCATCTAGGCCGGCATAGTGGATGTGATTGCTACTCACAGCATTCACAGTTATTGAATTGTATTAGCAGTGACATTCATTCATGGACCACACTTCGGCTTAACATCAAGCGGGGTCCTGCCATATGTCGAGTCACAATAAAAAAACTATTAATTAATTTCTGGTATTTTATTGTATATCCTAATGTTATAGGTATTACTCACTCATAATTATAATTAGGAATGTAATTTGGATAGAAAAAGAGCAGCGCCTTACGGCACTTAGGAACTGTACCCGGCCTCGATAACTATACGTAACGTACCGTACACGTACCCATGTAAACATAATTTTAGGCTTAATTATAATATTGAATTCAGCCGTTTTGGCTCGTTATACCCTTTTCAAGTTTACAAACTAAGAAGCGACTGAAAAGTACTTCGGTACTACCTTGAAGGTTACATATTTCAAATAGTAGCGATTGCTACTTAAAGGTATTTATCTGCAGTAGCAGTCTTCCACATTCATGGCCCGTACTTTAGCTTAACATCAAGCGGGATGATGTAATATGTTAAGCTACAAAAAAAAACATACAAACATACAAAATAAATTACAAATGATTGTTTTAAACCCACAGGTTTTAAAGGTGAATTAGAATAATAGATAACGCGTTAAGACCTGTTTTTCTTAATTCATCCTAAATACATTTTTTAACGACATAAGTAACATGGAAATTGTGTTTTTTAATGAAACATTTTAATAAAACACTTTTTAATGAAATACAAACTATACCGTTTATTTTACTTTTGGCGGATCGAGCATTATTGTTCAGCTAATCTACCAATTTTAGGTATTCTTACAAATTGTCATCATAATATTGCACCTACTTACCATTAATACTGTCTTAATGCCCTAAAGGTTTGGCTGTCAGAGAAAGTCTAACGGCATTAAGTCCGCCTTTGTGCACAGTGCAATTAAGTTTTAAATAAATAAATATTATTGGATTTAATAATTCTTTTAATAATGGGAATAGCTTTTTAAAAAATAATTATTAAAAGGAAGTATAAATTGATTAACAATCTGTGATACCCGCCACAGGTCAGGGGACGCATCCGCATTTAGTAAACCAAACCGACAGTCAAACAGAAAGGTTCGGCACATCTTTTCTTTATAGAACAATGGATAAGTGGAATCCTTTACCATCCCATGTGTTCTCCCCATTCTATAACCTTGGATTCTTCAAGCAAAACACCTTTGGCTGGCATATGACCTCATTCTACCTTTAAATGAAACGTTTTTTTTTAGTTTTCGGCGCTCATGGATCTCTCTTTGCTTACCATCAGGCAAGTTAAGGTCAAATTTAGTGTCTGAATAAATAAAAAACTCATTCTTTTCAAATGAAAATGCATTTTGGTTGCCAAAAGTAAAATAAATGTATGAAAATAGTAGGTACAAATGTATTTGTCAACAAATAAATGATCTGAGATGAAGAAATATAGCGGATAGCGTGCAACGTTACATTGAAAGTAATAAAATCTTTAATTTATTACGACTTTGTTGACGCTGGAGCAATAATGTGCGTAAACAATCACAACGTCAAATTAATTAACGCTGCGAAGCTTAACAATGACTCGTAAAACATGAAATTATCACATTGCAGGAAATAATCCACTTAAGTAATCTAGGTGGTGACCTAGAAGAAATATAGAAAAAAAGACGACCGTGGTGTAGTGGTAGTAAAATGATCACGCAAACCTAATGTGGTCGGTTCAAAACCACTTGCTGGTGTCTTTCATACAGAACTATTGTTTCTATTATACAAGCACGTTTAGTAGCTTAATATGAATATGTAAAAACTACTATAATAATGACGTAACTGTGCATAATAATGTTGGCTTAATTATGTATAAAACGGAATGATTTAGAGGATTGTTTCTTGAACTAATTGGCGGACATTCTTAAATACAAAACCAAGGGTCGCATAACCATAGAGCCTATATCAACTGCCCAATAATAATAGAGTCTGTATGAAGAGAAATGTGGACGTGAGATTTGTGTCAGGATCATGAAAAACGAAAAAGATAATGATGTCTTGATTTATTTTTATATTGTTAAATTTCCAAAGAATTCAGATGCTAAGTTGGTTGATCCAGTTTGATTTCTTTTTTTGAGGCTTGACGTATGACAGCTCCTTGCCCGGTGTTAAGCTTGAGTGGGGTCCATGGATGGAGGCGACTGCTTCTAAAATTAGATAACTACAAGTATGCATCTCCTATGTCAGCCTAGTTGGAACTGGCAATTTTTAGGCTGATACTAAAACGCGACTAATGAGTGGTACTACCCCATGAGCAGACTGGGCAAAGGGCCACCGACTTTCTGCCCACCATTCTAAAATTTTATAAATCTTCTAATTGAGATATAAAATATATTTTATCTTTATTTAAACATTCGCATTTATACACTATGTAAAGCAATCGTTTAACATTTAAGTTAAGATAACAGCTGCTCTGAAGATATGAATAGAACGTTAACGACATTGTATATAATATGAAAATAATGTCCGCCTTTGCAACAGAAGGTACATTTAATAATGACTAATATATATATATATATATATATATATATATATATATATATATATATATATATATATATATATATATATATATATATATATAGAGTAATAACATTAATAAGAAAAACAGAAATCCGCTGTATCCATAAATATATTACTTAAACATTTATAGGAGTCAGATTTATTATTATTATCAATCAATTAATTAAATTGTCACGCCTTTTTTCCACAGCGATAGGCAGAGACAATAGAGCGCTACTTGCCACGATCCTGACACAACTCCCTCGCTTCCCTAACATTCACAATTCTCTTCATACAAGCTCTATGGTTATGGGCACTGGGTAACCTATTATTATTATGTCTATACTAAACTACTAGTAGTGCTTGTATCATAGAAATAAGACGACCAAAGTATCGCAAAGGATACTTAATTTTGTATGGGGCCTTAGGCTTAATTGTATTAACAGTTTAATATGCATTTTAAAATGTACGAAGATTATATTGTAATTGGAATATATCCTTTATTTTGCATAGTTTAGGTGTGCGAAATGATCAAACTAACCCCGCTACTGATTACATATTACAATGTAATTGGAATATATCCTTTATTTTGCATAGTTTAGGTGTGCGAAATGATCAAACTAACCCCGCTACTGATTACATATTACATATGTAATCAGTAGCGGCGTGAGGGCAGGGCGACCACCCAGGGTGGCTTTTTAAAATAAAATGACCTTCCTTCCGGAACTTGCTCATTCATGTTAAACTCTACAATGATTTCGAATTGATGACGAGAAGAAATCACAAGAAACTCATTTTTGGCCTCTGAACACAATCATAACATGTCACAAATGCAATAATTATAGCATTACTTTTATTCTCTTTTTTAATACATGGGGTTAAATAGCAAATCCTTAGCCCGTAGAAATCTTGCCCAGGGCGGTGGTAGTGCTAAAACCGATACTCGGAATTTCTCAACTTAACTAGAAATTTCTGAAGAATCAGTCGTTGAGTGCGGCCTAAAATACATTATTAAATAATATAAACAAAACCTATATATTATATTGATATTATTACGGAAAAATATGGCTACCGTGGTTTAAGGGTTGTATTAAATATCTTTAGGAAACATTGTTAAAAAATCATCTAATCCTTACATTTTTCTTGTGATTTTATCTAACAAATAATTAATTTCCACAGTCAGAGAAGCAGTGCCTTCAAGAAGAAATATGTGGAAGAAGATCAAGTCGGACAGATCGTACGACTCGGATGCTTCTCGCAGTACTGGGTTTGTTCCTATCGACGGAAGTGCCTCAAGGTCTGCTTGGATTAGCTAGTGCATTAGCGCCCAATTTCTTCAAGAATTGCTATAGCATGTTTGGTAAGTACCATTATCCATATTTTATTGTAAGAAATGCCCGAGTAGATAAACCAAATCAAGTAATGTTAAGATCAAAAAGTAAAGTGAAAGTTGAACTTTGAGCCACTAAAACTCAAAAGTAGAGCTCAAAAATAGACTTTGAAAGTTAAGCCACTAACGCTCAAAAGTGGAGCTCAATAATATACTTTGAAGTTTGAGCCACTAATACTCAAAAGTGGAGATCAAAATAGTTTAAAATTTGAGCCACTAATACTCAAAAGTGGAGCTCAAAATAGTCTGAAGTTTGAGCCACTAATACTCAAAAGTGGAGCTCAAAATAGACTTTGAAGTTTGAGCGACTAATACTCAAAAGTGGAGCTCAAAAATGAACTTTGAACTTTAAGCCATCGAAGCTCAAAAGGCTTAATAGTGGTCTCTGAACTTTGAATCACTACTCAAAAGTGAATTTTAAACTAATAATTTCAGAGAGTAGGTACTAAAACTCAAAAGTGTAGCTCAAAAATAGACTTTAAACTTTGAGCCACAAAGTTTGAACCTATGATTTCAGATAGTAGGTAAAACACCACCTATCAAATTTCCGAAAGACAACAAATTGAAAAATTAATAAACAGTCTAATGTTACGTGTCGCGTCCTATGTGACATAAAAGCCCTCGAATGTCTCTGGTCGAAATAATCCCAAATAAACGTGTTAGTAAGCCGCATAAAAGTTGATTTTATCACACCTCAAATTCAATTTAAAATGAGAACTTTACGACTGACAGGTAACGCAATTCGATTATAAAGTTTGAACGTGAATTCCAGTACTTACGCACATGTAATTGCAGACTCACTTTTGGTTTTAATGACAAAATTATGCAGTAATTCTCATTAGGTTATAATTGAGTTTTCTAGTCTTCCCATACTATAACTTTGGATCCTTCAAGCGAAGCGTGAAAAAGAACTTCTGGCCGGCATAGTGACGACGACTGTTGTACCTACCCTTGTTTATCATTAAACAAGTTTTTTTCTAAATTTTTTTTTGTGACTAGACAAAAATGATAGCACCCTGCCTGATCTTAAGTGCGGATCAGTGCGGTCCATGAATATGGTGACTGTTATTTACAGTTCAATAAGTAGTAGCAGTCACATCCACTATGCTGGCCTAGTTTTTTTTTTCTATTTTTATCCTCTGATATTCATGTTTTTCAGTCTTTTTTTATTACTTGTTTTATTTCAATTATTACTTTCATTTATGTTCTTTTTCATTTATGTACTACATTATTTCAATATACTTTTTAACATACATCTATATTTCTACTTAGTCTATCTTAATTACTATACGCTTATTTCATTTCATTCCATTTTCCGTTGGCAGCTGAAGCATGAACTTATGTCTAATTTTATGTCTAAGTATTTAATATTTTTATTATTTATTGTGTACAGTTTAACTTATTTATATTTTCTTATATCTATATTTATACATATGCCTTGATATATATTTGTCTCAAATATATATCTATCATAACTTATTTATCTAGTCTTATTTCTATCTATTACTATTTTTACAACTTTTTCACAATATTTTATTATTTCTAGTCTATGTTGTTTATTTCTAAATATTTTATATACATTTTGTTCATTTAGAACTATGCCTAATTTTTGTTCAAGATTGTACCTATCCACTTCATGTACGGGGCAATTGAATTGGCCTAGTTAAAACCGGCAACTTACAAGCTGATTCCGAAATGCGACTAAATCACCTAACGGTGTGTATACTGTAAGTGGTGGTACTACCCCGGATCGGCAGACTGGACCACACTGCCACTCTTTAAATTTTGTTGGTTTATTGGCGATCTTATTTTTATTTAAATTGTGGCTCGACATAAAGGCAGCACCCTATCTAATGTTAAGCTGGAGTGCGGTCCATGAATATAGGCGACAGTTACTACAGTCGCATCCACTATATTGGCACAGTTGAAACCGTCAACATACGTATATAAGCTGATCCCGAAATGCGACATCACTGGGTATCACTTCCTACTTCTCTATGACAACAAGATCGCGTCACAATAAAAATAAAAATTCAAGCGAAATAAAAATCCTTTTTATTCTCATTTCTTGCTTGGAAATGTTCAACAACTCAAATTGAAAAAACAGGTTTAAGATTGAGACACCGCAAAAAAATAAAATATTAAAATTGAAACCAAAAAAAAACATTCTTTGTAGGAAAACATTTTCCCCCCATCCGGTTACAATTTAGGCAAAAATATACAAATATATTTTTGTACGCCTCTGTTTTGCACCCAAGGCGGTTCGAGTTTGTATTCATACATGAAAATCCTATTCGGTTTATGTATGCGGATAATTACTAGAATAAGTTCATTTAGGCATTATTTTTTACGTGTATAATGCATAAATATTGAAATAATATAAATAATTACATATTTATTATACTTTGACGATTTCATTAACCTCTGTAAATCATTGAATAAAAAGTTCAATATACTGATTTTTATTATTAGCGCGGCTTATTTTTATACACATACTATTTATATTTATAATTTTTATATTTATTTATAATTATATATATTTATATTTAGGATAAATATTTATATTTTTATAACTTCTTACACTGTATTTTTTTTTATACTCTTGGGTCTTCTCTTGCTTACCATCAGGCGGATCGAGGCCAGATGTCGAGTCATAAAAAAAAACAATACTAAGGTTTCAAGTGCTCGTTTCAAAGTAACGGACGGCATACATGAAAGATTAGTACCTGAATCATGGTGATAGATACCTTATCAGGCTTATAGGCGTAAGGCTTACCTGATTTGGTGAAGTGGTGAAGTGATTTGGTCACGTTTCGGGATCAGCTTGTAAGTTGCCGATTTTCATCTAGGCCGGCATAGTGGATGTGATTCCTACTCACAGTTATTGAATTGTAGTAGCAGTGACATTCATTCATGGACCACACTTCGGCTTAACATTAAGCAGGGTGCTATCATATGTCGAGTCACAATAAAATAAAAAAAAAGTAGGTATACAGATTGTGAAGTGATTTGGTCGCGTTTCGGGATCAGCTTATAAGTTGCCGGTTCCAACTAGGCCGGCATAGTGGATGTTATTGCTACTAACAGTTATTGAATTGTACCACACTCCAGCTTAACACCGGGGTGCTGTCATATGTCGAGTCACAATAAAAAAAATGTATTTTTGTATGTGTTTATCCTTCTCTCTCTGGCTTACGTGTTTGACTTGCTTCTATTGTTCCGAAAGTTGTCTAATTAGAGAATTAAGTCCGTTGATATACTATAGATTGATAACTAGCATTTAGTCTGCGTATACCATAGTATGGCAAGTTATAAATAAATAATAATAAATAACTATCGAGGAAAATGGCGCTCCATTGTCTCTGCCTGAGGGAATTGCGGACAATTTTGTTGATTGAGTTTCTATGCAAATATAAACTTATTTATTACTCATTCTAATCTTTAGCCTTCATAAGTCCAGTCAAGCATTCCCGATTGCATTCGAAAACTTCAACGGCGGAGTTCAAATTTAGTTTGCAAACAATATTGATACCATTGATTTCATTTAATGGATTGGAAACAGTATACAATTCTTGAATACATTAAGACGAAAACAACGCATATTGTAGCAATTCATTCCTTTTATAAGGCAACCGTGGTATAGTGGAAGTGATATGGTCACGCAATCTGAGGTTCCCCGGTTCAAAACCTTGGTTGTCATGTTTCTATGATACAAGCACTTTAGTAATTAATATAGAAATGTACAAAAAAATATTTCTCATGCTGTAGCTGAAACCCTGAAACGAAAATTTGGAATGTAAACTTAGCCTAAATAACAAGGGCATTTTACTAACGAAGTACACAAAGTAACTTGGCATATTTCCAAGAATAATCCTAGTTATATCAAACTTTTTTTTGTAACTTATTACAACCTCCTTTATTACAGTACTCGTGAATATTTGGTAGATTTTGTAGAATATGGTTACTACGTCTAGACATATTTTAGAATTGCTGATTGTATTATGAAGTAGATAAAAAAAATACAGTGACACATATAGATAAAATAGTTCAGCAACTTCAAATAAACAAATAAAACTATGTTTTAAAAATTGTATACACCCCGGCAGAACAGAGCGCTGGCATTGTTTTGTTACCTACTTACTCTTCGTGATTCAAATGTGTATAAATTTTAGAGCATTATCAATTATGAGCACGACAGAATAGATGCGCAGACTTGCTCCTACCGCATTCGTCCACCGCTCTTATGATCAGCCGATTCTTATGCTGCGCAGCTCAAAAGTCACCTCTTTTTTATTCGCCTTGAACTATAGGTATATGTATAGTATTTAAAAAATCATTATAGACTGCAGAATGGAACAAATGGTAATTTTATCAATAAAAACGTTTCGTACACACATTTTTTTTTGTGGGTAAAAAAAATTAACACTGTGGCCTGGTAGTAAAATGGTTTAGGAAAAGACCCGGTGTAAAGCCATGCTGGTAAAACTTGTCTAAAAATAAATGACGTGCCCCTCCACTTTATTAGTTTTTTTTTAATGTGTGAATGCAATTAGCGTGCTTCTTTTTTTGTATCTTACCAGCAACTGAATGACCAACTACAATTGTATTATCGGTTTTTCGCGTCCATATTTTATATTTGCTCGTGTGCGTTAATGCAGTAGAGGGGCGCGACGTTTCGGCTTAGACAGACTCTACCAATGTATCCTTGATATATTATATCCGACTTTTACTAGCCCGACATAGTGAATGTGAGTGCTACTTACAGTTATTGAATTGTAGTAGCGGTGACATCCATTCATGGACCACACTTCTTAACTTTAAGCGGGATGCTGTTATATGTCACTATAAAAGTAAATAAAAAATAAAAATAAACTTTATTCGTTTAGTTTCCGTGATAAAAAGACGTTTAGTAGCTTAGTGTAGAAATGTAATATAAAACAAATTAGTAAAACAAATAAAAAAAACTAATTGGCTGCGGAAATTTTAATATTAAAATTAAAATTGCTGTGAAAAAATAACTAAGAAATTTTATACACCCACTTACACAAAGAACTTCTAGGACTTATTTGCCGCAGAATGCATTATTTATTAAGTCCACCTTTGGTTCTTATATTTTATTTTCAACCTTACAAGATTACCATTTTTTTAAACGCTTTATTTAAAACTTTGTTTTGCTTGATGGGAAGCAGGGGAGCTCCGACTGAATTAACGTCTCATCTTACAGCTACATCAGTCACCGTCACTATTCCAGCACATTGCAACCCGTGCTCTTGGTTTGCCATGTGGCCATTGCACTACAACTAAACAACAGTCGATATATTTGTTTTAGGATCATCTGTCAGTTGCAACTAGGCCGGCATAGTAGGTGTGACTACTACTTGCAGTTTTAATACAGCCTTTATTCATGGATAGCACTCCAGTTTAACATCAGGCGGGATGCTATCATACCAATAAATAAGTTTTGATCGATTATTGATCGTTTTGATCGATCATTCAACTTGTGATGAATGATGATTCCAATGTTTGGTATACGAGTTTGTTATTTATTGAAATAAAATACAAACTACACTTTGTTAGCTAATTCTAAAACATTCGATTTATCAATGACAATATCAGCTGTGACCTAAATTGAAAATAGTAGTGTAAAACTTTAGCTCAACATTTTACCTACATTGCCCTAGAAAATGTTTTATATGAAATTCGCGTACACTTTGGTAACTTTAGGGTAAACTACTAACTCTCTTCGGTAATTCAATGAGCATTCTTTAACTACATTGTCAGCTAAAACACTCTGGCAATAACTTTACTAACTTATTAGTGAATCTACAAAAGGAAGAAGAAAATCTTTATGAGAACAATATAAAAATGTTCCACTGTGAACCTTATTTTGTAACAAAAGAGTTTAAAAATCAGGCGTGTTTCTCCACAATTTCTTCGGTTTTACGACTCTCCTTTGACCTGTCAGCTTGTTGCATTATCTTAATAATCCGAGCTTACATAAATTTATTTGAAAGCTAAAACATTTTTTGTAACAAAAGCAACTTTTGTTATCCTTGTGAAAGTTGTGCATTTGTAAAAGAGCTAACTGCACAAAATTTATAATATACTTAATAAAATAATTTAATTCGTAACGCTAACAAAATTATTCATCTGTGTGGTTGCTAACTTGTTTTATTATTTGTAACAAAGGACATCATTTATTTTGTACGAAGTCTTGGGCTAAATTGTATTAACAGTTGCATATACATTTGTTAATCGTTTGATGTACGAAGGTTAGGTTACAATATAATTGTAAAATATCCTTTATTTTTAGCATAGTTTAGGTGTGTAAAATAATCAAACTATAATTATAACAGTTCAAAGCAGAACTGTTAATATGGCGTGTCTTTGTGATTGAGAGACGATGCATATCCAAAAACTTTATTATTTTAATTAACCGATCTCACATGATTGACATCTCCGCCTTCCAAAGAATAATTATGATGATAAAAGAAATCTTCAAAGTTTATTAAACTTTTTGAAGTTTAATAACAAATCTTTAAAATTATTTTCATCTGATTATTGATAAAACAGTGAATTCGAGCGATTTTTCAACACGCTCTGTCATCAAATGCTTTCTAATATAAACATAATTTTATTTTACGAGAATAATTATTGTTTTAATTAAATTTGCCTTTGTTATTAAATGTATACACGTATAATTTTATCGGCATAATTACGCAATAAAATTGAAGTATATATTTATAATGAACAATAAATTATTTACGTTATAGATAGGAAAATTCACGCCGTACATCCGTCGACTGCCACCGGGAATAGAACCCGGTATCGTTATATATTATAAATTTCAGTAATTTATACATAATACAGTAGGTAATAATCCTAGAATAGGTATATGCCAAATTCATATGTTATAAAATATTTAGTTGGAAAACCGCTACTGAATAAATGACGATGATGATGATGATAAAAATCTGCATTTCCGGGCCATGGGCGCTGATGAGTAAATAATCGCACAGGGTTATGAACCTAGTTGCCTTCACTATGCATACATACATGTTATTTATCTAAAAAAAACAACTCGTGTCTCTAATGGAGGGATTTGCATCCATTTAGAGCAGTTATTGTATCTTATTAAATTCTTTAAAAAGCATGGGAAATTCCCGCTCCCATAAATAACATACTTAATAGTACAAGTTTAATAGTTATAACAATTTTCCAAAATAGTTGCTTTGCATAAACATTTTAACCGCTCCTGTTATCTTAACCCTTTAATGTCAACACTCCGCTCTAACTAAACACTAAAATCAAAATTTCATTTTAGAAAAGATAAACATGACTCATATTAGAAACAAATTATGAATGGAAACAAAAATCTTTATGATAGAATGGATGAATGATGTATTTGACTTTTAGAATCATTTTTTAGTAATTCTTTTATTGCCATTTACAATTTTATTGCTTTGTTACTATTTTTATCGCCCGATGCAAAAGTCCTATAAGTTTGACGTTTCTGTGTGTCTGTGGCGTCGTAGCTCCTAAACGAATGGACCGATTATGATGCGTTTTTTTTGTTGTTTAAATGCTGACGTGACCGAGATGGTTCTTAACTACAATTTATGAAGATCTGTTCAAGCGTTTCAAGGCCATCAGCTCTTTTTGTTAGCTGCGGTAGAGATCTTAGACGCATAATGGGTTACTTCTAACATATCTGTGACCTAACATTTGTTAGTAGTACCAGCATAACACCTATTTAAAGAACGAATGCAAAGGTAGGCAATTCAGAAGACAAAATCCTAAATTACTTATTAGTAATTTTGGGCTTATTAGATGTGTTTTAAATATTTGTTCATTTCTCCTGATGCTGTGACTGGCAGGTAGCTGATGGAATCTGGAATGCTTACTATTAAACTCATCGAGTATGGGCTCACATATGAACATTGTAGGTTAGGAAACACGTTATAACAAAAAATAAATACAGCACAAAACACAAAACTTAATATAATATTTAAGGAAAATGTAATTAAAGTAGTTATATATCGGTATTAGTGTCCGCAAGTATTTTAATAAGAATAAAATAAAAATAAAAAACTCATTTACAAAAAAGTTATTTACAAAATATGTTTTTAGAATTTTCTCGCCCTTTTAACTTCAAAAATAGAACCTATTATTTTCTATATTTATATAAGGAGCGCGTCTATAAGTAGAGCGCCACTGCGTCGGAGGACCGCTAAGTAAAGAATAATAATTAGTTATATCTGCATAAATATAACAAATAGAATATATGTACTAGTTTCAAATTGTACGTATGAACTTAGTTTTGCACATCAATCTATCTTACAATTTATATCCAAGTTCCTGCAATCTTTGCCCAGTCTGCCAATCCGGGGTAGTACCACCAATTAACAAATGTACAGACTTAAACGCGTTTTGAGATTAATGCGGATTTTTGAATTCTTCCCACCCACTATTATCATCATAACAATTCTATGGTAACTTATGACCACGGCGCGCCGTCCCAAACGAAGTACATCTTATGAGTAGTCGCCATTTTATCATGCCACTTGTTTTAATGGATCTATTTCGTCAATGTAACAAATTACAAGTAAGGTTTCAAGTTTTTACTAAATATGTTTTTAAAATTCCTAACTTAAAATTAAAGAATATAAAATACTTAGTCCTTTACTTAACTTAATGCACTATTATAATAATAAATGGTTTATAGAAGTTTGTAGCAAGACTAATAATTATAACTTAGCAGCATTATTCACTTAATAAACAAAGTATTCGAAAAGTCAGAAAGCCGTAGATATTAATTAAAACTATAACTCTCACACAATATTAATAAATCAAATACGTAATTGTTCATTTCACCGCAACCACTTGTACGATGAACAAAGAGACTCGATGATCCATCGTGGTTTAATATTGTGAAGTGGGGTTTAAAATTTCGTCAGCAATTTATACGATATACGATTTCAAGTATATGTGAAAATTATTTTTGTTATATCGTTTGACAAACTTACAATTCAAGTACTCACGTTTAAACAACGTAGCTAACTGTTATTAATTTGTTTTGTTATAAACATATACGAGTATATGTAAAGAATTTTTGTTTTTCAATTTGTATTGTGAGTTTACTTCTGATCATTCTACAAGCTATTTAAGAATGGTAGCAGACAGTTAGAAGAAGGTTATTATAATATAAAAATAATAATAAAACGTTTTATTGTTTTAAACCACGCACTTTAATCTACCTAACACCTACGTATTTCTCATAATACGTTACAGATGTTCAACAGTACTGGTGGTTAATTTTAATTACTCAAGGACCCATTACGATGTACGACGCATGCAATTAATGTTAATATTACATTAAGCGACTCATATTAAAGGGAAGTTACTCGTGTTACCTAACCATAACAATATTGATTTAACTTCCGGAATTCTGTCAAGAGATTTCGCCTAATGTTATGTCACACTCAAGTAAGAGGGATTAAATTAAAATTGTGGATTAATTCAGAGCGTTTCCTAATATATACAAAGTAGGTTACAGTATTAATAAAATAATATACCATATATTATGTATATAAGAGAATTGTGGATGTGAGGGAGGCGAGGGAGTTGTATCAGGATTGTGGCAAATGGCGATTCATTGTCTCTGCCTGTCCCGGTTGGGAAAAAGGTGTGACAATTTGATTGATTGATTGAAGGCATCCACATTGATATGTGATACACATACATTATTCTAAGACAACAACTGATGGGAATTAAAGGTTGTGGTGGACTGATGACATAGTGAAAGTCACGAATAACCGGTGGATGCAACTGGCATCTTGTCGTTCGAAATGGCGTTCTAAGGGGGAGACCTATGTTCAGCAGTGGACGCTTTCTGGCTGATGATTATAATACGTGAAAAATCGTAAAAATGTTGAATAAAAAATCTAAAAAAAAGTATTTTCTTTATTTTATTGAGATTTGTTCACATTTCATGCACTAAACGATGTGAAAATACTTCTAATAAAGAAATAGCCGACATTGACGTGTTAATTAAAATAATGTATTTGTAGGTAACATCAAAGGTACTATATTTATAACCTGACAAAGATTCTATACAAGAATATAATATCCAACATAAGGATCTAGGTTTAAACTGCATTGCGGAACTAATCAATCACCATCATTTGCTTATATACATATAATACGTTCCACTCGTTCGC
Organism: Tinea trinotella; assembly: GCA_905220615.1. Taxonomy (NCBI): domain Eukaryota; kingdom Metazoa; phylum Arthropoda; class Insecta; order Lepidoptera; family Tineidae; genus Tinea; species Tinea trinotella. The sequence goes on along the minus strand of HG992308.1, from coordinate 6,279,044 downwards.
ACAGGCCTTTGGTTATTGTGGTTCTTCAGACAGGAATTTGCTGATACCCATCGCTGGCTAATGCAAATAGGGGTGTAATAGTCGAGAAAAGCTACTTACTGTACCTACCTTTCTACTATGTTGGCGTTGCCAAGTAATTGCTCAGGCATGCTTCATTAGTGCGTCGCAATGTTCGCTCTTAGCGCTCAAATTTGTGCATCCTAGTTGCCGCCGAAGCTTATAATTGGAACCTCTTCGTGTATCCTTATTCCGATGCATCTCTGGTAGCCAGAAGAGTAATTACCCGCTTGATCGAATTTTCCACGGCCCAACGGTCATGCCGTCGGGTCTCTTGCCATCGCTCCGCGCAATACCAGAGGGTTTTAGTATTACGGGTACTCCAACCCGGGATGTCCTAAACTCGTCCAGCCTGACCGGAGGATGGGCAGCAGCGTCCTTTTAACGTGCAGTAAGTATACCGCGATCCCCAAGCCGCCTGCCAAGCGTGGGGATTATGGCAACCCCTCCCCTCTTCCCCACGAACGACGAAATATCGGTAAATGCAACTAGCATCTTGTCGTTCAGAATGGCGTTTTAAGGGTGAGACTTATGTTCAGCGGTGGACGTCTTCTGGCTAAAGAAGATTTCATATAAACCACGGTTTAACATTTTTTTATTTAGGTATATCAAAAATCAAATTTTATTACAAGTAGGCTGGTTTCAGCACTTTTGCACGTCATAATAATATTACTATATAAATAAAAATTAAAACTATAAAAATGTGTCAGCTGCTGTAATAAGCGTTGTCAACTTATAAAGTATTAAATGAGTAGCTGCTGTAAAGAGGCATTGTCAGCTTAGTATAAACTAAAATATATTTCTATGTACAATAGAAAATTAAATTAAACTTAAAATTACAATCTATGTTTACAGTCTATTGTGTTAAACTGGAACACCAAACCTCTTTATCATTAAGATAGTTATCTAGAGAGTAGTATGCTTTTATAAACAAAATTTGTTTGATATATTTTTTAAATTTGTGTTCTGATAGACCTAATACTTTTTCAGGTAATTTGTTATAAAAACGGACACAGTCCCCTAAAAATGAATTACTAACTTTTGTTAGCTTAAAATTTGTCAAAACAAATTTATTTTTATTTCTGGTATTAAACTTATGTACTTCGCAGTTTCTCCGCAGTGTATTCTCATTTTTTCTAGCGTACATAATGTTTTCATAAATGTACTGACATGGTACGGTTAATATTTTTATTTCTTTGAACAATTCTCTTAGGGAGTCGCGACTACGTAGATTATATATCGCCCTTATGGCTCTTTTCTGTAATACAAATATTGATTGTATATCAGCAGCTCGACCCCACAGTAAAATGCCATAAGACATTACACTGTGGAAATAGCTAAAATACACAAGTCTCGCTGTAGACACATCTGTAAGTTGTCTGATCTTCCTAACAGCATAGGCAGCAGAACTCAGACGTCCAGACAAAGCCTTAATATGAGGACCCCATTGAAGCTTAGAGTCTAGTGTCAACCCTAGAAATACTGCGCTATCCGTAAACTCTAGAATATTATATTCTAGTATTATTATTGTTATTTATTTGAGTTAAAATATATATTCTTTTGCAGGTGATTTGATGGATGTCCTAGCACTGTTTACCTCGTCTGTGAATTTCGTTCTGTACTGCAGTATGAGTAGACAGTTCAGATGTACATTCGCAAGACTTGCTCGAAGAATGCTCTCTACGTCAGAAGAACCGAATAAGTTTGCTACGAAATTGGAGGCCACAACTCAGGTACCTCATGTACATGTCGCTTTTATTCTTCCTCTATCTTTCTTTATTACTTTATGTTGTCTAAAAATATGACATACTATATGACATACAAGATATTATTATGTAGAGCTCATTTTGGTTAGGTTGGTTCAGGTTAGCTAGGCCGGTAAAGTGGATGTAAAATTCATATATTTATCTCTAGCACAAATATCTTCCACGCATGGATCGCAATCCAACTAAGCAAGTGGTGTGCGGTCATGTGTGTATTACCTATTTGTGTATTCCCTATATGTGTATGTATTTAATTATAGTCTGTAATATACAATTGATTACACTTAGGTACAATCCAAATGGAAAAGCACCTAAATGTAATACAATATTTCTAATTAAGCGAAAAAAGAGGTGAAATACGAGTAAACATGACAGTGACAAATTATTCTCTAAAAAACAATTGAAACAAAAAACCTTCTACAACACTCTAGAAAAAAATATAACCGTTCAGAGAAAGGTCTATAAATGTAGTTATAGAAAACAGGATATCGAATCCCACGATGCAAAACACTTTTCTAGAAGTCTAATATCAAATGTCACATGTCAGCATATTCAACCTAAGTGCCTTTTCTCATTTACACTTATTAACAGTTAACGTTTAGGACAAGCTATAGAAAGAAATGAAGCAATTCTCTGTTAGTAGAATTTTGTCATTTCATTATTTTTTATTCGAGCTTTCATTGTATGCAGTAATGTTCACATGGTCAAAGACCGAATAATTTTTGAACTGATATTCTTAATATAGGATTACCGTCTGCCAATAAATAGACTTTTAAATTATATTTATCTGTATTCGAGGGGTCACGAGTTATCGACGTCAAGTCGTAAAAATTGGGAACGTCGTAATTGATTCCATTCAAAACTCTAGTAGCCACTACGCTTTGTAGACTATTTATACCGAACTTTAATGCATCATAAATTGTTGAATGTAATGGTAAATAGATCATATTATTGCTCTATATTCTATTCTATTTACCTTATTTAAAGTCTAAACAGGCGGTTCATTAACATATTGATGAATAAAACTAATAGCAGTATCTTACATATTGACACTGACATATTGTATTGTACTTTTTCAAACAATTTAAAAAAGTACAATACGTATTTTATTTCCGAAAATAGTACTCATTACATTATAGCGTCATTTAAAAAGTTGCGTGGCTAGATCATTATAGATTTAACTAGTAAACATTTTCGTAGTATGATTTTTTACGATTTTGAGTCTAGTTTGAAATTTGACCGCCTAACAGAGTTTGGTTTGGCTTTAACCTGCTTTTGGCGATAAAGCATACTACAAAACGACTATTCATAGCTGGTTTTCATAATTCAAGCGCGATCATGTCAACCTAGTAACGAATTTCGTGTCCACTCCTGTGATCAAAAACATCTATGCTGTACGCAGTATAATCGTAACAGACAAGATGTGATTCAGGCATCCCTAGGCATAGACATAAGTCAGATATAGACATAAATCAATTCTACCTACATATTTGGGCGCAAATAAGTGCTTGTGGTAGATCCTATACATATTATCTTAGGCTACAAAAACGCACTGGTGCAATGTTTTGCTTACATCATCATTAATTTCACGTCGTAATTTAGACTTTCCACGATCCTGACACAACACTCTTGCTTTCTTTCTCTCTCTCTCTGTGCTTACCAGATTGTATAATAATATATAAGTACGCTTTATTATTAGCCTTTTTAATTGTCTTACTGCTGCTCTAAAATAAACATAATAAGTACTTCTCTTTCATTAAAAAAGAATACTTTGGGTTTTTACTAAAATTAAAACCAAGGACATTTCTAAACAAACAGAAGTCCCCGAACGTCATAACCATAGAATAGAGTATATGTGAAGAAAACTGTGGATGTGAAGGAGGTAAAATGTGTCAGAATCCTGGAAAGTAACGCTCAGTTGTTTCTGTCTATCCCTGTGAGAACATAGGCGTGAAATTGATAATAATAATTAAAATTAACGTCATGAATAATAAAATGTTTGTTTTAGGATAGTTTGCATGGCGTGTAGTTTTTAAGACCATTTAATATGCGTATAAGTCCCGATAATTATCTTTATAGTTGTTTGTTTTCACACTAAAGTTTATATTTGAACTTTAAAATAGCTAACTTAGGCAATTTGCTAAATTCACCTAATGATAAAGTGTTTTATTATTATCATAATGTTAATGATTTAGTATCAACCATTTCGCGAAAGCTCTTCAGTATTTACCGGTTTTTAAGCATAAAATAAAATTGCAAACTTTTTAATTTACGTATATGTGACAAAGGGCATATTACTATAGAATGCCATAAAGCGAAAAAACTCGGTTTATCAGAAATGAAAGAATATGTCAGAAAAATAGGCGAGTGTTACATATTACTTAAGAAAGGGCACCTCGCAAAGTATTGTAAAGCTTTTATAAATTGTGTAATATGTGGAAAAAGGCGTGACAATTTGATCTGATTTGATTTTGATAATTATGACATTGAAATGGGGGCGTGATTTGCTTGTGTTTTTTTTTATTGTAGCTCCACACATGACAGCATCTCGCCTGATGTTAAGCTGGAGTGCTACTACAGTTAAATAACAGCAATCAGCAGTCGCATCCACTATGCCGCCATAGTTGGAACTGGAAAGGTTCTAGTTTATCTCGAGTTTTGCCTATGTCACTTCACGGTTGAAACTTGAAAGTTTAATATAAATACTGCACTTGATTTTTTCCATCTTATAAGTTTATTTTACAATAATTGTTTTACAGGTGACTGGGCCTCTATAGCGACAAAGTCCCGCCCCCCTCAGGGTGGTCGAAGAGAGCATTATTTGATGTACGCGCCACGTAGGTTTGTACATTATTATTTAGTCATAGAAAAAAATGTATTGTGTATAAAGGATATTTTTCAAAAGAAATTTTGAAAGTACAAAAAGAAAGATTGCAATTTTAAAATTATAATATTTTACCATTTATTAGCTTCGTCATCTTCATAATATTTATCTTAATAAAATTTTATAGTTTATATTATAGGCTATTAAATATCTAATAAATTAATTAACAATTATCTAATTAAAAGTAACTATAAATCTGTGTTATTATAACTATGTATACGAGTATAATGTTTTATCGTCGTGTTTATATTCTAGCTTTATCGCTTTAAAAAGTGGTCAGGAATCGATCCAATTTCTTACTTTTTCATAAGACCGGAAGTGCTGATGAGACATTGTTTAAAATACATTACATAGACGAAATTTTACGATAAGCCGAATATTTATGAAAAAAAACTTTAACAAATGACTCGACATGTTTTCATGGAGTTCTGTTAACATGACGCATGACTAGTATATAGAAAAGCTTACGAGCTTAAAGTAAATTTAAGGCGAACTTGGTAGTGTAGAGGTAGTGAGATGGTCACGCGAACAGAGTCCCGGGTTCGAATCCACTTACCCGTACCAATGTACCTTTGATATAATAGTATGTACATAGGTCGTCCTGTTTGTATAATACAAACACTGAGTAACTTTGGTTATAAATGCAATAAATAATACTAAATGATAATAGAAAGTTGAGTTATTGAAGTATTTTTTTTTATTTGCAGGTATTTGCTGTGAAATTAAAGCTCTCTCAATAATTGCCAAATCTTTAGTGAAAATGATCTGTGAAACATAATTTTAGGAAGTGATGTAAATATTTGTAAGATTTGTTATTATGTAAATTTTATTGTAGTAAGTTAGATTGTGTATTGGATATTCAATTTACTGTAAATATTATATAAAATAAATATTAAATAAAATAAATTAGTTTTAAGTGATGGTAGTATTTGCGTTAATGAGCCATAACGCGAAAACTACCACTCAATTAAATTTATTATTATTATTATTCTTAGTTCAATAAGACTTTTTGCTGACAATGTAAATTTAGTAATTGTTGTTCGTAAACATATTTCGTAGTTAGAAAATGTTCTTTTTAGTAAGTTAGTTTTGTATTTTTGGACTCGAATCGTATTTAGGGTCCAATTTGTGATGTATAACGTTATATCTAGACGAATTTATGTCGTTATTATTGTATTTCATTACTTTGTATTATACATATATTTTATATTGTCAAAATCTCGATTTCGGTAACCATTTGCTTAGGATTATTGTTTTGCAATAAAATTAGCACTTAGCAGTTTTTTTATCACTTATTATTAGCATTATATTTGACACCAAATAAATATACCAAAAATAAACGTGTTCACTGTTTGCACAACAATCATTGACGTCATTAAAATTATATTTATTATTCAAATAAATTTTTTTACCCATTAATGTTTTGTTTGTTTTTATATCTCCATATTTATTTATCTAAAAAGTACTTTTTTCGTTATGCCGCTACATCTGACCTTGATTTGCCTTATAGTAGACGACCAAGAGCACCGACGGGTAATAAAACTGACCTAGTGTACGGCTGCTTCAGTCATCGCCACTATGCCGGCCAGAATAATAAGTCAGTGTTTTGCTCCGGGTCTGGTTATCAAAAAGTGGTTGGCAGTGGTGCCCAGTCTACAGATACGGTACCACCACTTACAAGTATACAGAACGTGAAGTGACTAAGTCGCGTTTTGGTGCTGTCATCATCAAGCGGGGTGCTTTCATATGTCGAGTCACAAAAAAGTAGGTTTTGCCATGGTTTTGCCGTGGCAAATTATTTTTATACTTGTATACATAATATGGTTGCCATAGTAAACTGAGGCGACTGAGGCAACCGTGAGCTGAGTTGGTTTCTTCGGTCGTTTGTGCCCTTCACAAATGTCAAGTTTTAAGAAAAAGAATCATAATAATACAAAACTTAGACATTAAAAACTTACTCCAAAACGAGAACAAAGTATGTTTTTTCTGCTTCAAATGGAATTAAAAGGTTTTCGCATTACAACCACTTAGAAATTGACAGTGCTCCATTATATATTATTTAACAATAGTCCTTTTAATCGAGTAAAACTCAACATTAGAAATTTATAAAAATTTTGAAGCTCAGCTGCGAAGGGATTTTATTTTATACCTCCACGCCGGAAGAGGTGCCTTAACTTCCTTGCATACACATCGCATATTATTTATTCATGAAAATGTAATTGGATTTAGAAGGAGAGGTACTCGTTACATATTTTTCGGACCTGCTTTGTCACATGTCTTGTTCAAAAAAGATTTTTCAATTTATAAAAATTTTTCAAAATAAAAAAGTCATACTTTCACCATAGGTTGCATGAAATGAATTGTGGGTGTAAAGGAAGCGAGGAAGTTGTGTCAGGACCGTGGTAAGTGGTGCTCCATTCTCTCTGCCTATCCCTGTGGGAAAAAGGCGACAAATGATTTGATTTGATAAAAGTTTTAATTATTGATTTGTTCAATCCAAATGACACAGCTTGTTTCTCAGAGGGATAGATTGAGTCAATAGACCGCCATTTTCTACAATCCTGACACATCTCGCCGGCTTCCCTTACATTTACAATATTCTTCACATAAGTTGTGGTTATAGAAAGTGCGAACTCATGCATTTTTGTCCTGTCCTCGATTTGATCAAAAACAATCATTTGGATTCGTTTTATCCTCCATTTTTATTTATAAATGTTTTTCGTCAATCTCCTTCGATTAAACTATTCTTTTGGTAATTTTAATAATCACAAATACCTCTATTATAACTATTCTTACCAGAGTCCGAGGTAAAGAAGAACATTACTGCCAAGAAAACCTATCGACTGGTATCGCAGTATGTTAGGTAATATAAATAAAAATTAATTAAATAGAATAAGGAATAAATTCAACATGAAAGAATGAATATGAATGAATATTTCTAGCTATTTAGAAAACAGCTAAAAGTAGATGTATAATATATTATTTTATAATGTTTATAATTTTTAGGCATATTTAAATTAATGAATGACTTAACTAAGTTTAATATCTAGGTTTCTTTTTTTAATTTTTTAATTGGATAGATATAAAAAAACATGGGATGCCAAAAAAACACAAGTCCAATTTTTATTACGAATTTATATAGCTGTATGTGGGCTATAATTTGTAAATTTTGAGGACAACACGCCTTATTTAGGTCGTTTCCCATGAACGACATTGAATGCCTTAAAAAGCTTTTCACCTCAGCTTAAGTAATGATGTCTTTGTATGAGTGAAGCACATTAATTATAATACCTTTCTGCCCACATATGACATCACGTTATATTCGGTAATTCAAACGGTTATAATCAAGTCTGCGAGCTGTAATTGGACTATTTATAGTTACTACGACGTTTCGAATCATAAACGGCATTTACAAAGCACTCTATTTCCAGAAATTCTATAAGTCCTTTAGGCGTAAACAGCGACACCACTCATACACCTCCTTACATCAGGCAAGCCAGGGTCAGATGCCGAGTTACAAAAAAAATCTAAAAATACTTTAGTTAGATAGTTAAAAAGCTTGGCTTGTGAGATAAATCAATAAAAATATATGTTACGACACTAGAATAGTCAAAGATAATGGCATGTCGACTAATATTTATATTCTAAATCATTAATCTATAAACGTAGACCTACCTATATTATAATACTTATAATATAGGTAGATTTTTACCCAAAAAACCTTGGTTAACTGCAAGAAAATGCCCATATGGGTTATGTTAACTTTTTGTTTGTTGTTATTAGGCGTAATAATAAAGATGATTTATTATTGTTTATTATCATAGCAAGTAGCGCTCCATCTCCATCCATCTGCCTATCCCTGTAAAAAAAAGTCGTGACATTTTGATTGATTGATAATAAGATAATAAGACTTCGAGATTACGGGCCTTATAAATAACATGGCCTAATTTATATACTTATTGTTTTATTTTTATACTAAGCTACTAAAGTGCTTGTATCATAGAAACAGGACAACCAAAGTATATATATCTAAGATACATTGATACCGGTAAGTGGTTTCGAACCCGTGGCTCTCGGTTTGCGTAACTATTGCACTGCCACTACACCACGATTAAAGGATTTCTTACTATTTTGTAGGAGTATTTAGTATTGTTGCAGAAGAAAGTTAGAAGAATGGAGATTTACAATTTTCGAACCCATTGATGAAACACTGCTTTATAACACACGCTTAAGAGACTTAAGTAAATATGCGTCTTATCACGCACCGAAATGTCGTTCGTCCCTTTGAGTCCGGCCTACGCAAGTATACCTATATAATAAATCCCTATCGGTGTCAATAGAATTTACTTAAGAAGGATTATAAAGAATAACAAAGAAATATATGCCTACTGCAGATGTAAGTGTCGGGTCGGATATTCGATTTTTACTGACTTGTAAGAGCTTGTAGCTTTTAGAGTTATTCTTTAAATATAAATACTATATAAAATATTCATACTTACATATATCATTAGAGGTAGTGATATACCTTAAACATACTAAAAGAATCAGTGAGTTGTTTAGGAGGCGACGAAGCTGTATAATAATAGGAATGAGGCAAAGCGGGAATTAGACTAATATTCTACGTATTTTACAACAATTATGAATCCTTGAGTTTCTCTTTGTCACAAATACGGGGTATTACTATTATACATTTAACTTGCACCTACTTGTATAATACTCGTATTATACTAATTATCTATTTAAAAATAAATTATTTTATATACCTACCCTTAGAGAAATAATGTGAATAATTACTTATTTATAGAAAACAATGTGAATGTTATTCACAATCACATTGAAAACTAATTGAAATATCAATTTTTACCGAGAAGAAATTACATATCAAGAGAAAGAAACGATGTCGGAAATAAAGGAAAATACGTATCAAAGATCCGTGTATCTCTTTTAACCAATTTGATGCTGTCCCCAAGTATTCCTCGATAATCCTTGCTTCACTCCTGTGTATTGTACACAATAAGCAGATTTGTAACATATTTATATATAAAATATATGAGTATACCTTCAAATATATCTATTCTGTTTAAGGGTCCTTATTTATTTATAGCCACAAAATTGGCTCTTGTGAATTAGGAGGCTCCTGTATGAATCGAGAATCATTTTATATGTCGCTTGAAAATATTTTAATCTGCAATTCATTATATCCTTAAGATATGAATGACTCTTCTTAATCAAGATATGATTAAGATTAACTCATAGGAGATATTAAAATGACAAACTTTTAGGTAATGTCATTTCCATTAAAGAAATAAATGATTAAAACTATTATGATTGAGTGGCGCTTCTCTGTCTGTCTTGATTGTCTCTGCCTCTGCCAAATTGTCACGCATCCATCCCCATGGCAAAGATGCGTGACAATTTGATTGATAGATTTGATGATGCATATATTTGCTTGGAATCTAAATAGAACGACTTAGATATTAGCAATGCTTATAAGTTTCCGGTTTCAACTAATGGATGCAACTACGATTAGACTGTATTAGCAGTCGTCTCCATTGATGGACCGCACTCCATCTTAGGATCAGGCGGAGCGCTGTCACATGTCGAGCTGCTGTCAACACAAAAAAAAACAATAAATTTTCATATATCTCTATGTAAATTTTATAGTTGTTTAATTTCGTTGTAGATATGAAATTAATATTTTTGTGCGTCTGGCAATCAATATTAATTAAAGTGCCACACCTCGATTCCACGCCGTATTCAGGTTTTAATCAAATCAGGTTTAAATCGAAGTATATAGGTTTTTAAGGTTGAGCTCGTCAACTTTTTAAACCTTAATATTTTATACGTCTTGTAATTATACATGAATAGGTCATCCCCAAAGTTTATGCGAAAAAAAAAGTTAAAGATTTAAGGTCGGACTAACAGAACTTTTCATTTGTTAGAGCTTTTTGTACCTAAGTAATATTTCTGAAAAGTTTTACAAAACAAACGAAAAGTTTCTTTGACGAACTTTGGTGAAAATTACGATAGACTTTAATTGGACAGCCGCTCGAAAGTTACATGGCCATGTAATAATATAATACTTATTTCAAATATAAGTAAATACTATACTTAAGATTTGTTTTATAATTAGAAGATGATTCGAATAATTTTTACTGAAATGACTAATGGACCGATGGAGAAGAAAGATTCTAGAATGGAGACCGCGAACCGGCAGACGCAGCGTAGGTAGGCCTTCCACAAGGTGGACTGACGAGGACGACATAGTGAAAGTTACGTATAACCAGCCAGTAGATGTAAATGGCGTTCTAAAGGGCAACCCCCTTATCAGCCTATGTTCAGCAGTGAACGCCTTCTGGCTGATAATGAAAATAACTAATAAACTCTCAAGGAAGGAGTACCAAGTACCTATGCATGTTGCATCTGTGTATTAGTCGATCAAGCCAGTGACATGAATTAGAAAGTATTTATTTATACGCAGCTGCACAAAGGTATAGTTATAAAAAAATACAGTAATAAAGATGATTGCGAAAACAATAGTAGTAAAAACACAAAAAAGAAAAGGATAAAAATTAGAGATAAAAATAATATATACACATTATCTTGTTATCTCGTAATGATACCCTTTAGGGATGGTTTTTAGAACGGATATTATCCTGTCGAAAAGGTAAATGCTATTATAAAAATAGTGCAATCAGGTATACTTGATAAATATACATGTAATTTACATTGAATAAACAAATAAAATCCGAATCGGAATATCTTTAAAATCGTTTCAAAGTAAGATATTGTAAATTTAATAGTCTCGGACTGTCATTAAATGTCTGATCCGATCCGATAAAAGAACACTTTCCAAAATTTTACTACCCATTTTGTCACTGGTGATATACCCATAAAATAATAGCTTCGGAAGTTAATTGCTTTTGGATCTATATTGAGACACTATATTATTGTATCTACCATGGATCTAGTTTTATTATTTATAGTTTTCTGTATACAACAGTCTTATTTGATATGTCGATTGTTGACCTAGCTGATCTCTAAAGCGTTGACCACGGTAATTGATTTCGGCTTGATAATCTCAGGGCGAAACTCAGTCCTCGTTTTTGATTCGTAATGATACTTTCTGACAATTATATTTATCTCGTTATAATTAAATAACGAGATAATTGGAAATACTTTATGTGTCTACCCACATCAATCTCTTTCTAATAGTTCTAAAACAATTTGCCAATGTATATAGAATAATGTATTGTACATTTTATGAAGTGAAACTGTTTTGTGATACATATTTTATACTTACATTAAATTGTATGTAATGGAAAAGTTTATTTCGAGGTTGTTAGCGTACATTGTTTATATAATTTTTAAAAAATGCCACTCACTATCGCATATATTCAGATTTATTTACATTGACGTTTCGATACCATCAGTCTTCCAGCAAACAAAACGGTAAAGTAATTCAGTTCGTCATTATGTCTGTAATGTTTGTTGATGATATCCAACCGTAACTATAACCATAGAGCTTATATAAAGGGAATTGGTTTTGAAGGAAATCTTCTTACCCTGCGCTTAACCTCATGGGAAAGAAGATTTCTTAAATTATGGCTGGACATCTAACTTTGACTTATCTGACTGTAAGCAAAGGCAGATCCAAGAGCGCCTTCGACTGAAAAAAATGACTCAGTTCACGGTTGCCTCAGCCATCGAATTTGATTGATTGATTATAATCAAACCATACTCATTATTAGAATTTGGTTCTAAAATAAAAAAAGTATAATTTAACATGTAACCGTATACCAAATAAAACACGCGATTAATTCACATTATGACATTCTGTTTGAAGGTTGGTCAATATGTACGAACAAATACTTAGTGACCCAAAAAGGACAAAGGGAGATCAATGAGAATTATAAATTTCACGTTGGCCTAGGACTAACAAAATCAACGCAAACACATATAGTTAAAGCCTTTGGAAGTCTTTGACGACACTAAATCAGATATATTATATGAGAGTCAACCTACATGTATGTACATGTATGTACTCGTAGCAGTACGTGACCGTAACAACATATGAATCTTACCTCGCCCTTTGGACATCTCTTAAGGACTTTGTTATCTGCCCTCTGTAGAGACACTTGCGTTTCCGAAATAACTGACACTTAGTCATGAGCACGGACATATCCTTAAAATATAAACATTTCGTTTTGGTTATGAGCCTAGCTTAAAACGTACGTATGAGTACCAGCATACGTACATTTTGCTGTGTACTCATACGTGTGTTCTCTCCATCCATGTAACCTTGAATCCTTCAGGCGAAGCACCTTTAGCCGACATAGTAACGGCGACTGGGGCAGCCGTGAAAACTCGGATTTTGCAGTCGTCGGCACTCTTGGACCATCTTCTTGCTTGCTATCAGGAGGGTCAAGGTCAGATGTCGTCAGATCAGATGTTTTGATGTGTCACAATAAAAAATAATAAAAGATATCGAGTCACAATATAAAAATATATGTATTTTAATGCTTATTTTTAAGTAGGTAACCAAATATATTCACCTTCCACACGCCGCCGAATCGGAGAAAGGTGTTTCTATTGTCAATTGCTTACCTATTCCTGTGGGACTAAATGTGTAAAGATTTGAACGAAAGAAACTTACAAATAAACAAAATAAAGTATTTTCCTATTACTACACTTTCACCAATAATAAGTTCGTTCAGATGTATTCTCGGAATCGATATAGCCTTTGTTTCAAATACATGTATCGTAGATAACATGCTTACCTGAGAACCTATCGTTGATCTTATTATGAATAATAAATCTGGGTCTGTCAGCGAATGAATGGATAACGAAGGGATTTCTTAGGATTACTGTAAGAGATTCGTCTTTAAAATATACTTTTATATCGCGGAAACAGAGCATATTATTTTCTTTATCTCAATTTTAGATGGCTTAAACGAACTCTTTAAAATTGATTTAATTGGATTTTATTTTACTGCGCGTCATTTTATTTTCTGACAAATAAAAATATATAAAAGATTTATTTTGTCACAATACACGAAACCTTTCGTTTGAAACTTTATATTTTTTGAAGATTGGATTCTGTGAATATATTGTTACAACTAAATTTAGTGTTAGATGTAATTGCAAAAGTCATTTTCCCAGCCTGCCGATAGAGAAGGAGTCTGCTAGTAGCAGTTATTTAACTTAAGTATCTCGTCCATGAAACGTACTCCATTATTATTAGACGAAGTCACAATAAAAATATATATATTTGTACAACAAACTTTTTTTATAGGAAAGCGGTGGCTACGGAAAGGGAAACATCGTAGGGAAATTCCCAGGGATTAAGATTGTCTGTAAGCGATGAGCTTATCATTATTTACTACTACTCCCTTATCAATATTATTTTATAAATTAAGTTTTTTTCTTTTCACGAATAAGTCAAATAGCTGAACATAGGTTTCACAGCTTCAGCTTTACAGAGTCCTCGTAATAGTTAAAAGGTCAAACAAATGCAATTAATTTAACCGCCCTCTTTCATAATAGGACGTAACTGATTTTTATTTTCTTAGGCCAGCATAGTAGCGACTACTAAGGCAATCGTAATCTGAAACAGTTTCGCTCTTGGACCTCCTTTTGCGAACCATAAAGCGAGTCATGGTAAGATGTCGCGTCCTAATAAAAATAAGAAAGCATAATCAGACTCAGACAGAGTCATCATTTAGCTACTTACCGTAGTATTTATTGCTTACGGACTTCTGCGAATGTTTATTATAAGTCCAAGGGAGGTCAAAAGTCCCGTCAAAATGAAAAGGAATAAACAAGTCGTATAATACTCACTTATTCCCCTCTACACGATTTTATATAAAACAAATAGAGAATTTATATATCCAACAAATCTTAGAAGCTACAGTTGGGATAAAAAACGACCCCTCAAATCCCTTTGGGTCACTTGTAAATAGACGAATAAAAAATGATCCGTTTACATGTGCGTACTAAGCTAATATTGAACTTGTCGTCACAGCAAATAATGTATCACAAAGGCGGAAAAAAGCATAATAACAAAATAATTTATTTTTAGCTTGTTGTCACTCAACATGTGACAGCACCCCGAGATACAGTGCGGTCATTGAATGAAGGTGACTGCTACTAGAGTTAAATAACAGTAAGTAGCAATCGGATACACATTGCCGGCCTACTTGGGACTGGCGACTTTCAAGCTTTTTCCGAAACACGACTAAGTCAGTTCACAGTCTATATGTTTTTTTTATTGAGACGCGACCCGCTTACCTTTCTCGACTTACTTACCGCAAGAGCGCCGACGACTGAAAAAACCGTCTTATCTTACACTTAGTCATTGTCATTGTCGGCCTTTAAAAAATATACTATATATAAAAATTAAGTCTTTAGTTTGAATTACTGCGGCTTTGGTGTAGTAGTGTAATAGCCACAAAAATTTGATGTAAATTGCTCATTCTATTTCTATGATACAAGCACCTTTCTTAGCTTAGAATAGAAATTATTAAAATATATTAAAAAAATTAAGTTCTAAGTCGCGTCGTATTAAATAAATATTTTTCACGAATAACGAACAAACTTTTAATAAACCTATAAATTCCGATAAAAGTATGAACTATCGTAAATTATTGGCGTGTTTCGTAAAAAAGTAAATGTACTTATACATGGTATAAAGTTTTAAAGTTAAAAAACAAAATACATAAATCTTTAAGATAACTGTCAGATCAATATAAGTTTTATACCAGTATTTTTTGTATGTGACTCGACATATGACAGCACCCAGCTTGATGTTAAGCTCGAATGTGATTCATAAATGGATGTCAATGCTATTACAATTTTATTAACTGTAAGTAGCAGTCACATCCACTATGCCGGCCTTGTTGCAACCGGCAACTTACAAGTTAATCCCGAAACGCGACGAAATCACTTCACGATCTGTATACTTGTAAGTGGTGGTACTACCCCGGACCGGCAGACTGGGTACCACTGCCTACCACTCTTTATAAAATATATAAAATAAAATATTCTAACGGTTTTTCCTACGGCTGTAACAATAAATGATAGTTGCAGCAATCCTGACTTGCTTTAATATCTTCCTTTCTAATCCAACTTACTTTTACATTACTTAAAGAGTGGTAGGCAGTGGTACCCAGTCTGCCGAGCCGGGGTAGTACCACCACTTACAAGTATACAGACCGTGAAGAGATTTGATCACATTTCGGAATCAGCTTGTAAGTTGCCGGTTCCAATTAGGCCGGCATAGTGGATGTGATTGCTGCTCACAGTTATTGAATTGTAGTAGCAGTGACATTCATTCATGGACCACATTTTGGCTTAACATCAAGCGGGGTGCTGTCATATGTCGAGTCAAAATAAAAAAATAAAAAAAATATGCCTATATCTTCTTTTATTATGTTCATGAATTCATATGTTGATGCGCGTTAATATTATTCATGATAACTGTAAATCAACAAACGAGACAAAAACATACAAAACATGGCGCAGTGGAGTGCGTAGTCCGTTACGCGGGTGACCCAGGTTCGATTCCCGGTTGGAGCAAATATTAGTTTCATAGCTTTTATTTGTACTTTATAAAAATTATTGTAATATTTAATAGTAAGAATAATTTTACATTTATTTAGAAATAAAAAAAAAGAATCTGACATTGTTCAGGGTCAGGTTGTCAAAGAGGCCGGCATAGAGGATGTGACTACCATTTACAGTTATTGAACTGTAGTAGCAGTCACCTTCATTCATGGACTGAACTCCAACTTAACATCAGGCGGGTGCTGTCATATGTCGAGTCACAATAAAAAGATCTGGTTTGTTTTCGATTAAGCGGTACCAAGAAGTTCACACAATATCAAGGTAATATTTAGGTAAAATTGTAAATAGTTATCAAAGTAATTTTATGACAAATAAATACACAAATTTAAACCGCCTAATGGTTGAATTAACAATTATTCGTACTATTAGAGAATTTCTTCTTAAAAGGAAACCGAAAATTGACTTTCCATCGAAATATAGGTCACGATATTTAAATTAAATGATCTCTAATAGCTCTCTTGAGAGGTCAAGCAGCAATTACCTATTATTACTGAAAGCTCTGCTAAAATTAAAGGACATGAAAATCTTTTTAATGCCGGATTTGGATGGTTCGGCAGGTATTTTATAGAAGTAAGTCTTTGGCGCTCTTTGTCTCTGCCTATCCCTGTGGGAAGAAGGTGTGACAATTTGATTTATCGATTAAAATCTATAAGTATAATATAAGTAAGTTCTTGAAAATCTTACGTTGTTTATTTTGCATGTGTACAGATTATGACTAGGCTAGGTTGTCGTAACATTATTCTTAGAAATTTATTTATTTATTATTGGGTTATCGACAAAATATACACCGATACAAGCAAGCACTTAACATTATAATTACAAAAACATCTTAAATCTAAGTGTTATTTTATTTAAAGATAACTAAAACATGCATTTAGCTACATTTACAATAAAACTTAAATACTAATTATATATACGAAATAAAGGATCTTTGCTGCTTACTATCGCGTTTATCGGCGCTAATTTTGTTTTACAACTTTAATTAACGTACCTTAACTATAGAAATAGGTCGACCAAAGTATTTTATATCAAAGATATATTGATTTTGAGATTTTGAACCCGGGGACTTGGTTTACGTGACATTTTATTTTATTTATCTATTTCTAACTAAGCTACGTAAGTGCTTGTATCATAGAAACAGGACGACTAAAGTAGATATTATATCAAAAATACATTGGTACCGGTAAGTGCTTTCGAACCTGTGCTCTCGGTTTGCATGACCTTTGCACTAAACCACGGTCCCCTTATTTTGCTTTATTATATGCTTTTCCAGCGTTTCAAAGGCAGGAAAAATAGTCACCCGTGACCACAATGGCTGTTAAGCTGTCGAAATGTCGTATGAAAATAGATTAAGTGTGCTGCAAGAATTTATTATTTTATAGACAATATTGACACAAAACTTCAGAAAATACTATACTAATAACATTAACAATAACATTAATCGAGTTTGATTTAAACATTGCGGTTTAGTCTTTAAAATATTTTAGTAAAAAAAATGTAATTGTAGATACAACACATTTTCCTAATAGATGCAAGAAAGCTGTCAATGGTTCAGGACATAGGTATGTGAAATACCGACTATACTCGTACCAACAGAATATGGAAAGAGTAGAATTTGTGCTAAAATAAGAACTAATTCATTGTTATTTGTCTCATTTATATTATGTCTATGCCACGTGTAACTGAAAGAGACAACTACTTGTACTTCAATTCCTTTATTTCAAAGGTTGGCACAATGTTTTTGCAAATACAATCACTTGTAATTGTGGTTGACTTTTAATACTGCTCAATTAAAAGTCAAGTGGTAGTAAGAGTAGCGGCATAATTGTTCCTTCGGCATCGTATTTTAATGTCTTTTGTTATTCTGTCAAGTTAGGTTGTCAAATGATCATCAAAACTAGTGACAACCTTCTAAATTACGAATGTAATTTCATCCCCTTCTGACTTCTTTTTAATGCCATAAGTGAAAATAGTATAAACGGCTGTATTTTGTTGCTATTTTAGGGCTCCTTCTATTTCTTAAGTCCAAAATCTTTGGTATAAATTAATAATAACGTTTGAAGGAACAATTGTTGCTCTATAACTACAATTACAGTTTTGGATACAACACATCGTTATTTTACAAACGACACAAACGGCCATCATATCAGCACGCTACGATGGCCGTTTTGACGTTTGACGTTTCGTTTTCATTCATGAAGTTTCGTATAAATTTATTCCATTTTAAAGGAGCAAATTGCTGTTCTTTATTGTCACTATAAAGAACTATAAGTCACTATAAAGGTATAAATTATTCATACTATAAAAAAAAATCAAAATTAAAATTTTAAAGGAACCCTCGAAACGACTGAAATCACTTTAGTCATATCACCAGCCTGATAGTTAGAAACAACATTAGTCATGGTTCCATTATTTTTTCTGTAAGGTCTTCAATTTGATAACGGTCCAGCTAATGGCGCAAAGTGAGTAACAATTTTAGTTAAAGCACTATAGTTCTATCTCTTGTTGATTTTCTGATCTGAGAGGATTCATTATGGTGCATCATCAGATACTCCCGGTCTATATTTGGACGGTCTAGCTAAAGGCTCATGGTAACAATTTTAGTTAAAACACTTTTTTTTCTATTTCTTGTTGATTTCTTGATCTGAAAGGATCCATGATCAGTTTTTTTAGATCCACAATGTTTTATTTAATCGCACTAACTTTTCTACACTTAGTTTCCGACGAATCTAATGAGCCGAAACGTAGTAAACCCATTAGGTTTAAACCCATCCCCTCTTTTTGAGTCTGGGGTTAAATAAAATAAAAATTTGTCGTTATTTATTTAATTTTATGACGTCTATTATAAACGCCTACATTTCTTTATCGACATATGACAGACATATACATATAAGCAAAATGTCCACTAACTGCCTACCACTCTTACAAACAATGTTCTAAAAGTTAACAAGATATGTACAGAATGTCTGATTATATTTTCTTCTTCTTAATAGTGTTTTTGTTGATATAATCATGACAGATTGTGTTAACTCCAATGCCATTCATCTTTATTAGATATCTTGTTCAGAAGACATCCAAAAAACATTATTATTAATATCAAAAATTCTATAATATTATTGTTTGCAATCCACACAGAATTAACAGAGTTGGTAAGGCAGGCGTCATTGTCGTCATTAGCCTAGTTTGCCGACCCGGGGTGGGTACAGACCGTAAAGCAACTTAGTCACATTAGTTGCCGGTTCCAAATAATACTTGCAACTGCTACTTTTTTTATAGTAACACGACATCTGACCTTGTCCCGTCTGATGATAAGCAAGAGGAGGTCCAAGAGTGACGACGACTCAGAAAACCGAGTTTGTTTACGGCTGCCTCAGTCGCCATCACTATGCCGGCCAAAGGCCGTCACTATGCCTGCCAACTGTAGTAGCTGTAGTAGCAGTCGCCTCCATTTATGGGCTACACTCCAGGTGAGGTATTATTGTAAGTCGAGAAACAATTAACAATAAAAAAAGGTCGAAGAGAAAGTTAGTGATAGAGAAATTGTAATCTTAAAAAGTGAGAAGACTCTCAAGGACAACCAAAGTACATTGCAGGGACCAATTTACTTTGGTTGTCCTGTTTCTACTATACAAGCACCAGTAAAAAAGTTATAAATGTAAATAAGCCAGAAAAACGCGATTCAAGAAATCTCTCAATTTCTTTATATCAGTAAACCTTTCTGACCGCTTTGCATTCAACTAGTCTGAGCATATAAAGAAGCTTTCAACAAGCCAACGCAGGCTGAAAGGGCTTACTCTACAGGGGCTTACTTCATCAGTTTACTTTACGCATGTAACGCATAATAAAGATGAAATAATAATTCAATTGACTGATAATATTAGTAACTCCAAAATAAAAACTATATAAACTTGACTTAAAATCTTTGACTTTAACAAAAGATCAACTTAAATACACAGTACCTAGATATATATTTTAAACAAATAATATAAATACCTATAATACATATTAAAATTATGAGACATTTTAAATTTACTAAGGTATTACGTATCGTATTTTAGAGTCCTAGTGAAAGAAGTATTTGTCATACTCAAAGATGACAAACACGTTTTACATTATGTTTAGCTATATTTCGTTCACGCGTGAACTTTCAGAATATGGTGGAAATAATTAAATTTCGCACAGAAAACAAAAAAATTTTTTTCATTGATTTAAAAATTCGATTTTTTCTGTCACTCTTCTTAGTAATGAATAAAGCTGAATTGAATTGATCAATTGTTATATTATCCCTTTATGGTTCAATATTTTTAGCCGCTATAGTGACGGCGACTGAGCAACCGTAAGTCAAATCCACTATGCCCGCCTAGTTAGAACCGGTAACTTACAATTTACAAGTCTGTAACTTACAACGCCGCAGCGGCGCAGTCCGCCCTAATTCAATTAATTGGTAGGGTATGCGAGCGTTTATTGACAGGCGCTTTACTGCGTGTTTGCCTACAATGCACCGTTACTTGGGGCAAATCCCGCGGCTCACATCGGAGTGGTGCTCACACATCGATGCTCACACGTTTATATACAAACACACAACTACGCAGAGACATGGCGGCTTTGTGCGTCCTCTATCGCCTGTACCACGGAGAATGTCCTAAGGAGCTCATTAACCTTGTTTCTACCTCGTTTTTTTAATCCCATAATACCCGCACAGGTCGGGGGAAGCATCCGCATTCTGTCGACCGAATCGGCAGTCGAACTAAAAAGTTCAGTGGAAAGACAAGTGGAATGCTCTACCAGCCCATGTGTTCTCTCCATTCTATAGCCTTGAATCTTGTAGGCGATGCGTGAAGAATGCCTTTGGCCGGCATAGTAACGGCGACTGAGACAGCCGTGAAGACTCGGTTTTCGCAGTCGTCGGCACTCTTGAACCTCTTTTTGCTTACCATCAGGCAGATTAATGTCGGATGTCGAATCAAAATAATATAAATATATTATTCGCGGATCTCACATACCTCTTCATGCGCCACCACACGCCCCGCTTTACGCGACGCCACACACACCGCTGTACGCGCCGTTCGACGCAACGCAGCACGCGACTCGCAACGTACCGCGTCTCCGTGAATGAGGCCCTCTGAATTACGGGTTTACACACTGTTTTATCTACTAATCTAATTAAACATCTTTAGCACGCCCAACTTTTGGAAATAATTGTGTTGAATAATAAATAATATTATTATTACTTAATACGTTTATTGCTTTAATTTTAGTGCTATACAATTTAATATCTGGGCCTTACCCTCTATTCAATAGAGTGCTTGAGCGGTACATTAAGTGAAGCCCCCAGCGGAATCCATTTCTATTAAGCAAAATGCATTACGTATTAACACAAATAACCTTTGGGACTAATCCTACGGACTAATTTGTTTAATATAGCCCTAGTTAACTTAATAGATCGTGTGGATATAAAAAATGACCAATAATAAAATAAATGTGGAGGCGTTTGAAAAGGTCGTGAAATTATTTTGTCGCTTTTCCTGCCATCTGACTTCAACCTGCCTTATGGTTAGCGTAGCGGAGGTAGGCCTCCCACTAGGTAGACTGACGACATAGTGAAAGTGAATGCAACGTTCTAAGGGGGAGGCCTATGTTCAGTAGTGGCCGCCTTCTGGCTGATGATGATGATGATGGTTAGCATAATGGAGGTTCAAGAGTGCCGACGACTGAAAAAAACGTCTCAGTTCACGATGCAATTTCCCTGCTTTTTCGTCGCCATAATGTATTAAGAGAATCGGGGCCCTGGTGCAGTTAAATGCAGACAAGTCTCAGATGTGTGCATTCTCAGCAAAAAACGTTTACCCTCATTTCTACTCTTTGTAACAACTCCTTTAGTACCTTGGACAGACTGGATATCTTAGGGATATCCCTTCGCAACTTGAACCATATGGACCATATCGAGCGGGCCATTGAGAACACATTGACATCCTAAACAAGAGGCGGCGGTTCTTCGCCTCAGAATCGCCTGTTACTATACTCCAACTCGCTCTTGCGCGGAGTTCTGTTCGCACGTCTGAGACGGCTCTGCCAAGTTACAGGAGAGGTCATGCGAACTTTGGCGCCCCTGAAACTTCGCAGGCGTAGCGGCTTGCCACGATCCTGACACAACTCCCTCGCTTACCTCACATCCACAATTCTCTTTATACAAGCTCTACGATTATGGGCACTAGGCCACCCAGCCTATTAAAATAAATATATGTAATAGGCTATAAATGTGTAAAAATACTCAATAACTCATCCAATCTAAGACTAAAATTCCTAGAATCTAATCAAGCTTTACTGCTAACAAGACCTGATTGAGAATCTAATTGATGTGGAATTCTAGAGGGAAATATGTCGCGCCGTCTAATACCATTATAAAGTAAGTCTACCACGCGACGACTCACTTTATAAATCCAATTCGATCTCTCGTAAAAGTTGCCGGCATAGTGGATGCGACTGCCAAGTGCCCTTAATTACCTGAAGTAACAGACTTTAATCATGGACCGCACTCCTGCTCGACATGCGTGAGACCTGTCATATGTCAGTCAAGTGAGAATTAAAAAATATAATACACAAAGTCATTATTTTTAAATAAAAATAATGACAAACTAATATTAGTACTGTGGTAGCAATCGCCTCTATTGGTGGACCGGGCTTTTACCATTAAAAAACTTAGCCACAATTAAAAAACTACACGTGTTAAATCTCTTGATAAGCTACTGAAAACCACATAGTAAAAAGTAAAGGCTTGTTTATCAAGACAATAAATTGTATCCAGAATTTACACGTAGACGTGTAGTCTTGGTTATGGGACATAAAAACGCGATTAAATTCTTTCTAACATTCTTTGGAAGTGTATATGTTGTTCACGAACGCTTTACAGAATTTCGCTAATTATTACAACATAGTAAGTGTTAATTTTTAATAATAAGATCTTAAATAAAACGCCAACGAGGGTTGGGATAGGCAGAGACAATGCAACGTCACTTTCCACGGTCCTGATATAACTTCCTTTTAGTCTTATTTATTTAGTCTATTTAATCTACACACCAGATGCTGTAAGAACATTTAATGTAATTTACTGTAAGAGCGAATGTAAGCCAAATTTTGTTAAATTTGTTTAAACATGGTAAAAACATTTTACAACAGTATGACGGGTTTATTTTATTTGACGAGTACTTATATAATTGTTTTATGACATCGCCCTGCCTGCTGTTAAGCTGAAATGTTTTATTAACCGGTACCTTTCAAGCTAATCCTAAAAAACGCGACTAAGGCACTTCATGTTTCGTCAAATTGCCCACCAGTTGTTAAACTGTCTTTATAACTGACAAAAATATGTACAACAAAACATATTCAAAATTTTTAGATATAAATTAAGTCTAGATGTCATGCGTTCCCCACTCTGTAGTTGCTCGCGTGACTAGAATCGTAAAAAACTCATAAAGTTAAGCAATTCGATCTGAAAATAGGTAGTTTATACGGGACTATTTCTAACAAATATTGGTACTTGTCTTGAATATGAAGAAAAAAATGTTATTTGAACCGAACAGCTATGACACGTGTAGCATACGTGTATGTTTAATCTTCTATTTAAGCAGCAATTTATATCTTGTACGTGCTTGTTTATGGAATGCTAAATTTGAATACCACTCGTTTAATGTTTTGTTCATAGAAACATTAGTATGCCTACTACATAGAAATATATATATACCTATATTAAGATTACTGAGTATTTGTAAGTTACGTAAACAGTATTAAATTAGTGTGTTGTGGATTATGGTTGCAATAATGCTTCGTATTTATTATCAAATAGGATTAATGAATTATTCACTAGATTCAAATATTAGTCTTAGAGAAAAATTCTGCCTTATTTAACTATGGCCTGTTAAACATTGTGTCAGGATCGCGAGCAGGTGGTGCTTCATTGTCTCTGCCTATCCCTGTGGGAATAAGACAATTTGAGATTGATTGATTGATTGAATAGCACTCCAGCATAACATCAGGCGGGATGCTGTCATATATCGAGCCACAATAAAAAAATAGACTATAAAACTATAATACAATTTAAAAAAACCTACATGAAAGTTACATTGTTGTAACATAACTTAATATTATATATATTAATATAATATATCGCATGATAGTGTAAACATAAAAATAGATTAATTTCACACGGTCACCTATTCCAAGTGAAAAATATAAATATAATATATTCAGTGACCGAGTAACCCCAAAACATGGAAATATGAAATTTGCACGCAATGCTGCACAATCCGGGACTAAACATGTTTGACACGAAATATTCGCATGGAGTATTCAATCTAGCATTTGAATAACAAACCAAAATATAGAAGATAAATACAAGAAATTCAATTTTTCGCAAATAATGAAATCTGACGTGGAAAGGTGAATCTGTATCCCTAATGCCTATCCGAATGTAGACTGTTATTAGGTTAAAAGAGTTTTTCGTAGATCTACAATTGTATGTTTTCTAAGTTTTTGTGGTTGTCAGTTAATGGATATTCGCCCAGAGTTGTCGCTTTTCTTATTATGACTTGACATCAGCCCCTCGCCTGATATTAAGCTGGAGTGCAGTCCATTAATGAAGGTGACTTCTAGTAATGTGATAACTGTAAATTGCAGTCACGTCCACTATGACGGCCTAGTCGGAACCGGCAACTTCACGTTCTGTATACTCGGCATATTGGGTACCGCTGTCTACTACTCTTTGGTAACCAGACCCAAAGGAAATATCAAATATTAATATAACAAATAAAAGCTATAAAACAAATATTTGCTCAGACCGGAAATCAAATCCGGGACTTTACTCGTAACAAACTGGTGTGCCAACCATTGGCCACGCCTGTCGTCAAACAGCTTGGATCGTCAGCTTTTGAGATCAGCTTGGAAGTTGACAGAATTCAGGCTTTGGATACGAATACTCTTTCTTCGTTTTTTTTAGACAATAGTTGTCCACTGTTAGATATAAGCTTTCCCCACCGATCACTACAGTGACCTGTAGAACTGTAGACTGCTGAAAGCGGCCTACATCCAACCTTTTCTATCACATTTAACAGGTCTCTCTTATCCCAAGCTGTATCTAATATTTCTCTAAAAAATCATAGAATCTAATGCCCCAGCCAACTTAATAATTTAAAATGAAATAAGCCTAATATTGAGGTAGGTAAATTTAATTATGAACAAATAATGTTTGAACTTTTGAAGTTAATATTTGGAAAAGTTATGCTTGATATAATTTCCTTAATACGATTAAATAATAAAATCTTTTGATGCTCAAATTTAGTGTAACGGCCTTTAATTGCCTACTTTTATTCAAATTCGATGTTTACCAGTGCTTTGAACTGTTATTTTTGCTTAAGAATTCTTGAAAAAAATTGTCTGGTTTATTCAAAAGATTGTTTATAAAAGGAAATTTTATTTGTAAATAACAATAATTGAATAAATTAATTTAATAGAAAACCTTTAGCTTAAAATTTGTTGAAATATTTCTTCCAAGTTTTGTTATGCAACTTTATACATTCTATTAAAATTCTGCTCTTGAAGATGTACGAATGCTTATACTCGTACAAGAACTACCTCGCGTCATCCTTTGTGTGCATTTGCTTTAGAAAAGATTTTATTTAATTCAAGAATATAATATTTTATAAATATGTATATTATTTCAGTTGTTTGTATTTTACTTTGGACCAGAAATAATAAAAGAAACTATATACTTATTTATTGTTAGCGTAAGTTTTTATAAAGTAACATTTTATTGATAATAAAGGTAAACAATTTTACTTCGGATTCGATTGTCAGAATGGTAGGCAGTGTATTACCACTACTTGTGGACCATGAAGTGACTTAGTAGCGTTCGGGATCAGCTTGTAAGTTTTCGGTTACATCTAGAACAGAATAGTGGATGTGACTGCTACTTAAAATGCTGACTGTAGAAGCAAGACTGTAGAAGTTAATTTATGATAACGCATCATATTATCATTATATCGGTTTCCTTTGGAACCAAAGTTTTCGTGTTACTATGCTTATTATGTAGTATTTAAATATATAGTTACTAATTTCTATAAGGATGACAGAAAGTTGATTGGCGAAAGGAATTTATATATCTGATGTGAATGCGTTAAACAAGGCAGACGGGTGTTTTCCGACCAAATCGGAGACATCCTCAAGAAAGCTGGATTGTCTGGTGCCCTCAACCGTATAGCTTGTATGAAGAGAATTGTGGATGTGAGGAAAGCGAGGGAGTTGTATCAGGATTGTGTCAGGTAGCGCACCTTTGTCTCTAACTATCCCTGTGGGAAAAAGGCGTGACCATTATTAAATAATAATTTATATAAACTCGTAATAGTAATATTCGTACGCAGTAAGCAAATAAACCTTAGCTTAATTTAACTTAGCAAAAAATAAATTGTCTGCTTTTAATGGCTTTTAACCCTGGAAATTGAGTGACAGTTTGTGGATGGTGTTTTGGGGCCGAAAATTCTTAACTAGGTCGAGTAAACGTACTCAGGACGGTGTTAAAAATGTCGTTTTTGTGGTCCCTGCGTGTGTGTCTACGAAGGCTCGTGGCACTTGTAAATAACATGAGTTATTGTAAAAATACACGGTGACTATGCCGCAAAAAGGGTAGGGCCAAGGTATACATATAGTATGTATTTGATAAATTACCACTAACAACCCGCTATTATGTAAAAGGAAGAACAAAATTTCAAGTCATTGTTTATTATGAACAAAAATGAAGATGACATGGTTTATGCGTAGAATGAAATTAGAAAATACATGTTAAGCGAAACATGTATTTAGGCTTATCTTTATGATAAAGACATTATACAGTAGGTGTTAAACATTTTAGAAATTCCGCATCACGTATTAGTAAAAGGTAGAGATTAATTCTAATTGCATTGTTAGTTTATATTTAAGCACTTGTTCATAAAACACTTCTTTATAAAAGCTTCTACTTATAAAAGCTTCATTCTAGTACTCTTATGACGAGGGAAAGAGGATAGTATGTTTATTCCATATTCCTTTTGATATATGAAACTTTTCTTTAAGTGCTGAAAACAATTCCTCTTCATTTTTGAAGCTTCAAAAGCATAATATCTTTAATGGACTTTAAACTTATGCAATATTAATGCACTGTTTTTCACTCTTTTTCTTTTTCACAGTGATGCACTGTTTTCATATTTTATTAGAGTTTTTTCGTTTAAAGGTTGTATTAAATAAAGCTTTGTATAAATATATTGTTTAATTTTGGATAGTTTTGACAAATTTTGAATTACTCGTTTACTATGCGGCGAGAGCCTGCATTATTACTGATGAAGCTCAAAATAAAACATAGTATGTATTACAAAACAAAATAAAAATCTCAGTTGTATTTGTCATCTAATTTGAAAAATGTATAATTCATCAGCGACATGAGACCGTCCGGATCGATCGGATGTAGTAAAGCTGTGATAATTTTAGGTTGGTAATAAAGAAGCAAATCTTCACACCCGTTTAAGCCTTGGGGGTTTTATTAACAGTTAATAGCTGACGTCCCATATAAAAATGTAGGATGTGAGCCTCTGCAAAATCCAGGAATAAATTGCGGTATCATAAAAAAGATGCTACACAACATTCTAATATTTAAGCTTCTGTGAAATATTGCCGGCTATTGTTCTGTGTAAACTTCTACCGTAAATTTCGTGTAAAATAATTTAAACATATATATTTTTTTATATTATAAATTAGCAGGGCATGGTGCTCTTTACAATGGAAAAAGTTGTGGATGTGAGGGAAGCGAGACAGTTGTGTCAGGATAGAGGAAAGTAGTTCTTTATTGTATCTCTTTATCTCTGTGGAAATTGTGGCGTGACAATTAGATTGGTTAATTGAATAAAGCTATGATGTGTAGTTAAGTAAAGTATATAAACTATAATAAATCTACGAATACTTCGTATATCTTGTACATACGAATTTTAGGAAAAAAAAACGAAATAATCGATAGAAAAAATTTGATAGAATAAATTGTATAGTATAAAATAGTAAAAATCATAAAAATACTTTATTTAAGAAATCATAGACGCCAAAATTTTCATAATAAGTTCTGTCAATAACTTGTCCGAAATGAATTGACAAATTGTGCAGACGATAAAAACTTAGAACAAATTATATTTTCTACAAAATAAATATAATTAGGTATTAAAAAAATATATCGGTGCCGATATAACGGCCAAGTTGATGATAGCGAGCTTTCAAATCGCTCAGCTTGCGATCGATTTTATTAATTGATTGTATAATGATACTATATTATGAATTAATTGGTCTTCAACTTCATTCGTTTTTTTTTTCATATATATGATAAAGGGTTTTCCAATAAGGACTTGCCAACTTATTTTTTAAATAAAACGCAAAACTTAAATATTGGCTTGAAGGCGAAGCACAATGAAAACATTTATGAATGGAAATCGACTTCGTTTATAATATGGCCACCGCGGGCACATTTGCAGCGGTCGATTCGTTGGACCCAATTTTCGATAACTCGGCCGCTATTTCGCGTTCAATGTTGGCTCTGAGCTCTTCCAACGTCGTCGGCATGTTCGCAATTTCGCATAAACCAATGACTTGACTTAACCTCAAAGAAAATAATCTAAAGGCGTTAAAACGCACGAACGAGGCGGCCGATCGA